>JAUMIR010000001.1:292091186-292718686 GCA_030847615.1 Gambelia wislizenii | reverse complement strand
TGTGTGTGTTTAATCACATTTTAATTTCAGCCTACTCTCCCCAGTGCACAGGGAGGCAGAAGCACAAGTTGTGTAACTATATATTTCCAGAAGAATACGCTTCCACACACCATACCAATGGCATTTAATTGGAAAACATTATGTGGAAGTATGTGACAATGGCAAGATGTACTAATGGATTTGGCATGCAGGCCTCTCTGTGGGGTAAGAACTGGGAAACAACTTAAGAGAGAAACAGCTGCTCATAGGATGCTCATTCAGAGCAGCCCTAAGCTGTTTCCTTCTCCCTGGGAACTTCAAGCCGTGCTGGTCTGGCATTTGAGCTACAAAGAAATACAAGAAATGCCTGTGTTAGGATCTTTTTGTCCCCACTAGAAGCAGGTAGTGCATTGGCAAAAGGGCTAACATTGCTAATCTTGCATGTAAATTACATCGTCTGTCTGCAGAACAGACAGGGAAGAGATTAGTGGCAACTTGCAAAGGAAACAACATAACCTGGCAAGAGGGCTTAAGGAGCTCTAGCAGCCAGCAAGGGGAGTTTGTGAAAACACATCTAACCTGGAAAGATATATCCTCTCCAGTTCCAATCAAAACAGCAAGTAAGGCTACTCTATTTTCTCTACTGATGTGTACCACACTTTCTTAAGAGTTCTCCATCATGTTTGGACATTGCTTTCTCCTTCCCCCCACCCGCTATATTCCCAAGGTTACACCTATAGGCTTTAATGCTACCTTTGAGTCTCCTTGTTTTCTAATTGCCCAGCAGGAGGATACCATGTGGAGCCATTCCTCTGCCAAAAGACTCATGAGGAATAACTGTAAACAAAGGACCCGTCTTGTATTGATCTTGGGAGACAGCCACATGATCAGCAGTTGCTTTGTTCTATGAATGGAAATGGGCACATACTGACTATGGTGTACTGTATCCCCACTCTACTTCCCCCTCCTCTATAGTTTGTTTGGTCATTCCTGTGGCTAACAGAACACAAAAAAGATTAGGGGTCTCTGGAACATGCCAACAAGAAATTATTAAGATAGCTTCCTAAAGGAGCATTGGGTGCTTGGAAAAAAACTGACTGGTTGATTGATTTGATTTGTTATGTTTCTTTTATCTTCTGTCTTTTCCTGGAATTTAAAACAAGTATACAGAACAAGAAAAAGGAAACATAAAATATAAATAGTTAAAATGGAATTGAACTATCTATAGAATTAAAACCATTGGAAACATATACATTAACAGATAAGGATAAAAATGATAAAACAGCACATTATTAAAATGCCTTGCAGTCAATTTCCAAATGTCTGGTGGAATAAGAAAAAAAAATCATTTGCTAATAGAAAGACAACAAGGAGATAAGTTTGAACTTCCTAGGAAGGGAATTCCAGAGTCTGGTGATAAATCAGCAAGAAGGCACTCTCCCATTTTTCCACCAGCTTTGCTTGTGAGGATGGTGGGACAAAGAGAAGACCTTCTCTGGCAATCTCAGGCCTGGGCAAACTCACATGGCACTTGAGTTGCCTAAGACTTTATAGCTCACAATCAACACTCTGAATTGTGTCCAGTACAGTTGTTACAGCAATCAAGTTGTGTATTCCCTGTAATCACCCCCAGTTAACAACCTGGCTGTAGCTCCTTATACTAGAAGCTGTTTTCTTTTTTCAAAGGCATTCCAAGTAGAGTACATTACAGTACATTATAGTAATCCAAGTCGGGTATGACTAAGGCCTGTGTCACCCTGGCCAGATCACACAACTCTAAGAAGAGGCATAGTTGATGAGCTAGCTTAAACTATGCAAATGTACTCCTGAGCACTACTGAAATCTGTGCATCCACGCTCAGACCTGAAATCAGAGGAGCACCCAAACTCTGAGCCTGATGGAGGGGAAATGTAACCATACTCAACACAGGCAGAATTCCTATTCCCTGAAGCACTTCTATTTTATATGGATTAAGCTTCAATTTGTTCACCTTCATTCAGTCCACAACCGACAAGAGACATTGGTTAGAACCAAAACAGTTTCCTTGGATTTAGATGGAAAAGAGAAACAGAGTTGGTGACAACAGCACCCAATGCCAAAACTATGAAAAACCTCTCCCAGCAATTACATGTAGGCGATAGAACAGACCCTGAGGGACTCCATAGGCCAATGACCAAGCAAGCAGGAATCCCCTAGCTGGGCTCCGGTGTCTCCAAGCCCCATCTTATTGAGGTGGTCCAGACGGCTACCATGATTGTTAATACCGAAAGCTAGTGAGAGGTTCAGTAGAACCAATTGAGATACACTCCCTCTCTCTGGAAGTAGTAGTAGTAGTAGTAGTAATCACAGCAGCAGCAACAACAACAATAAATTTTATTTCTTACCTGCCTCTCCCAAAGGCTCGAGGCAGGGTACAATATAAATTAAAATACAATATATAACATAGCATTAAAACAGATATTACATTAAAACCATCCACAAACTTAAAATACAAATTAAACATTCATAGAAAGCGGCCCTGAAGGTAACCTGGACCCAAACCATGTAGGGCTTTAAAGGTAATAACCAACACTTTGTACTTTGTCTGGAAACTAATTGGTAGCCAATGGAGTGATTTTAATATCAGCGTACTATGCTCACTCCTGGATGTACCTGTAACCAATTTGGCTGCCATATTCTAAACCAATTGAAGTTTCCAAACTTGTTACAGAGGTAGCCCAATGTAGCACATTGCAGAACTCTAACCTTGAGGTTACCAGAGTGTGCACTACTATTATTAATTCTTCCATTTCTAGGAAGGGGCGCAGCTGAACCTGATAATAAAGCACTCCTGACTGTCACATTTATTTGAGTTGACATTTGGAGAGACAGATCCAGGATCACTCCCACGCTGCAAATACAGTCTTTGAGGGGGAGCGTAACCTCATCTAGGACTGGTTGACTCACCTCCAAACCCAGGTTAGGATCCTTGATAGTAAGCATCTCTGTCTTGTCTGGATTCATTTTCAATTTGTTTTTTTTCATCCAGCCCATTACCTCCTCCAAGCATTCATTCAGAGGAGACACACTATCCTTAGCTAAAGCTGTTTTTGAAAGCATGGAGAAATATATTTGGGTGTCATCAGCATACTTATAGCACCCTGCCCTATGCCTCTGGATGATCTCTCATAGCGGTTTCATGTAAATATTGAATAGCACTTAGGATAGAATGGCAACTTGTGGTATGCCATATAACAGCTCCTTTTTTGAGGAGCAGCTATCCCCAAGCATCACCATCTGGAACCTGTCTGAGAGGTAGGACTGGAACCACTGCAACACAGTGCCTCTGATTGCCAAACACCCCCCACCCACCCCCAGCAGGTTTTCCAGAAGGATACAATGGTTGATGGTAGTGAAATCGACTGGGTAGAACTGCTGGAAGAGATAGGTCTTTAGTGCTATTTTAAATTCCAACAACATGTTCAGCTGTTGAATCTCTTCTGGCTGGTCATTCCACAGTCGGGGGGCAGCTGATGAAAAGGTCCTCTGGGTGACAGTTGCCAGTCTAGTCCTGGCTGGTTGAAGTAAATGTCCCCCAGAGGACCTGATGTACAGGGAGGATTTTATGGAGGAGGTAATCCTGAAGTTAATCATGTATTATTTATTTATTTATTTATTTATTTATTTATACCCCGCTCTTCAGCCACAAGGCTATCAGAGCAGCTTACAAATTGTTTTTTAAGAAAGTGTAGAAGGCTAGAAGGCCATATTAGCCCACCCCCCCAGAGATCTTGGAGGGCTGCACCTCTCCACTGCACCTGCTCCCACAAAAACTGCCCCCAAACCCATTCTAGGGGTTTGGAGCATTTTCACCAAGTTTTGGGACCTTCCTGGGTTATTTTAGGCCCGGGGACATCTTTTTTACAACAGAAAGTGACCAAAAGTAATTTCTTGTTCACTTCCTGTTTCAAAAAAGGCCTCTCCTGGGCCTAAATAGGCCAGGGTGGCTGCAAAATGTGGTGGAAATGCACTCTTCACCCACAGTGGACATTTTGGGGTGAAACTTTTTTAAAAAAAAATACAATAATAGTTTATGACTCAGTGTAGGCAGGGAGCCTCCAAACATGGTGGAAATGTCCTCCACCACCACCCCTGTGAATTTGCCCCTGAGTCTTTGGGGCATTCTGGAGCAAAAACATATTCTTTTTTACTTGTAGGGGGCCCTAGGGTCATACTTTGCCCATCCCAATGTAGGTCATCCATCAAGGTGGCCAAAGCAGTCTCTGTCCTATAGCTAGGCCTGAAGTCAAACTGAAAGGGATCTCTATAATCCTTTTCATATAGAAACCTACAGAGCTAAGATGGTACCACAACTGTAATGCTTTGCCCAGAAATAAATAATTATTCAGTATGGTTGGATTCAGGGAGGACTTTTTCAGCAAGTGTTACAACTGTTTCTTTTAAACTCACTGGGATTTTGCCCCTCATTGGCCTTTTTAATGAGCCAGGAATGACAAGGGTTGGGTATACATGTGGTAGTTCTCACCTCCCTGAGGATCCAGCACATATCCTTGGGCTGCTCAAACTGAAAAGTATTCATTTTCACTGGACAACAAGGAGCCACTTACATCCACTACACCCATACCAACTATAGCAGCCAAGGCAGATAAAGTCTGAGTGACTTTATCTGCCAAGTGCTGGGCAAATTGTTCACAGCAGGTTATTGAGTGGTGTGACTTTTCCTCTCATGAGCCAATGTGTGAAAGACCCCTGGTCAAAGTGTGTTATTGCTCTGAAGGGAAAAAAGAAAGAAAGAACATTCAACAAACAAGCTCCTTCTCTATTCTTGTTAGTTTGCAAGGAAAAGAGTAATTTGTTCTTTTGTCTCCATCAGCAGAGAAATACCAAAACAAAGCCAGCAAATTAAATTTCCAGGAGTACTAGCTTTAGCACAGTCAAAACAAACAAATAGTGCTGATGTGGTCAGTAACATGAAGGAAGGCAGTTCTCATATTTATATCAATTACCTTTACTCCATTACATGTTTTCAGCTCTAGCAGCTAATATGGCACCCTCTGCTTCACAAGCGAGTTATGCCATTTTAAGAATTATTAACACAAATGGACACAGCATATGAAGTCCCAGAAGCACCCAAAAAGCCCTTAGGATACCGGGTCAATCTTTTCATTTGGAAGAGTGTCTCAGTTGTTTCACACAGCTGGTTAAAGGGTTAAAATGATTAGTTCATTTATTGTTGCTGTGTCTTTTTTCTGCCAGAAAGTAGAAAAGATACATGTGGTATTTCCTGTTTCATGTGCCATAACAACCTGACTGTGTAAATGTCAGGTTAGCTATTGTACCTTTTGGCTTTTGAAGAAGGTTTTGTTTTGCTTCTCCACCTCAGGCAACAAAATGTCTCAGTCCACCAAAACGGCTCCAGCTCACTCAAGCCAGCAGGTCCCCCTCTTTCCTACCCCCTTCTTGGTGCCATTAGAAAACCCCAAGTGACATCCACAGGGTGTGATGGGGCCATAGCTTGGAAACACTAATTTTTGGACTACAATCAACAGAATTCACCAGTCAGATGTATCCCAAAAAAGTAACTCTTGCAAACTCTGGTTGAGACCAGGACTGTTCCTACAGCTGTGCTGGTACAAATATTACAGAGGTAGAGATTCTTTATGCACATTCCTATAACTGTCAGGATAATATCCCTTTAAGTGCAGAGAGAAAATGTTGGAGCAACAGACCACAGGCTAGCACAGCTGAAGTGTGTGTGTGCAGAGCTGTGGCTGGGCAGAAGGTAACTAGCCAAACACTCCTATAAAGATATACTCTGCATGAGTTACTGTTCAGGGGTGTTGGAGAATTGCTGTCAGATTTGTTATTGAGGTTTGCTGTACAGTATATATTCTGTGTTTGTTTTGTACTGGAACTGAAGATAAAGCCTCTAGTATTATTGGAAGGATCTTGCTGCATGTAAGTCTTCTTATTGAGGGCGAAAGTGGGTCAGAGCAGTGATAAAGCTTGCTAGCTCAAGCTTTTGTTTTTCAAGCCCTATTCTGCTGTGTAGTTTATCTCTTGTTTGGCTAATCCTGGGTTTAGTTTGTCCTTAAGTTGCCAGGTACCTCTCAGTGAGCTTATACTGAGTTAACAATAACATCACTGAAAGTTTAAAATACCACACAAGCAAGTAGTTTGAAACATTTTAACCAGCAGCAGCTCACAGACCCAAATGGAAGAACAGGACCTCAATCAAAAATGGTGAGGGTAAGCCCCCCACAGCTCAGCCCACAAGCCAGTCATGTTTTCAATATTTCCTATGGCTGAAGACAGTGAAACTGGTCTGAAATTGCCTTCCCTGGAGTCTACTATCAGTTAGCATTTTCATGATACAAAGATCATCTCACACGGAATGCCCAATCATATTCTACGCATTCCCATTTAATTCAATGGGAATTGCTCCAACTTCAGTGGACTTGGATTCCTTAGGACTGACATCCTACTGTATATCCAGTTACCCTGTGGTAAGTCTCCCTGCCTACTGTACTGACAACACTGCTTCCTTGGAGACCTACATTTCTGACAGACATCCTGGTGGCTGGAAAGGTGGAAATGGTTACCTCTTATCTATTTATCTTCAGTGCTGTCCTTGCTATTTGTCAGGATTAGTTTAATGTTTTTAAGTATTAAGGTTCCATCCAACAGTATGCAAATGAGCTATTATTGTGACAAAGGGACTTCTTCTTCCTCTCCTACTCACTGCCCTCCTTCAAATTTGTTCTAGGGCTCTCCTGTTCTTTGAGAGTGGGAGTTGGATATGGCAAGAGCAGCCATCTGAGCTCCTGGGGCAGGCCTCCTCCATTCTGAAAGGTTCCCACTTACTTCTACCCCTGAAGTAAACAGGGCTTGAAATAGACATTGACCTGATTCCATATGAGGAAGCTGTTAGTATCCAGATTATCATCTGAAATAACCACAACTATGAGTTTTCACATATACTTTGAACTCAGCAGCAACTCTGAGAAAAAAGTGGGGTTAGGGCCCAAAGATGGCCAGCCATAGATTTCCCTTGGGTTTTTTTCCAGGCTGTGAGGCCATGTTTTGGAACAGTTTCTTTCTGACGTTCCGCCTGCATCTGTGGTTGGCATCTTCAGAGAATGGTTGGGTAGGAGTGTGTGTGGAGTTTATATGCTGTGAACCCCTATTGGGGAGTATATGTAAATTTGTGTTAAATAACATTTTATGTCCAGGTTGGTTTATAACATGTTCTGCTACTGCTGATTTTTCTGGCTGGCCCAGTCTGCAGTGTCTCTCACATGTTCCTTGATTCGTGTTTGCACACTGCATTTAGTGGTCCCTATGTAAACTTATCCACAGCTGCATGGTATTCGGTAAACTTCTGCAGCTGTGAGAGGGTTTCTTTTGTCCTTCGCTGAGCGTAGTATTTCTTAGATGTTCTTGGTTTGTCTGTAGATTGTTTGGAGGTTATGTTTCCTCATCAGTTTCCCTATTCTGTCTATGACTCCTTTGATGTATGGTAAAAATACCTTCTCTTTGGGTGGCTGTTTTTCTTCTTCGTTCCTGCGGTTTTTCTCTGGGTCTGGCTGCTCTTGTGGCATCTAATCTGGAGTAACCATTAGCCTGTAGGGCCCAGTTTAGGTGCCTCAGTTCATCCTCCAGGTTGTGGGGGGTCGTAGATCCTTTTTGCGCAGTCTGCCAATGTTTTTATTGTGCTTCTTTTTTGTCCTGGGTGATGACTGGAGTTCTTGTTTAGGTATCTGTCTGTGTGGGGGGGTTTTCTTTATATCTTGTGGCCTAACGGTTGGTTTGGTTTACGGATGACTAGGACATCCAAGAATGGCAGTGTTCCTTCCTGGCTCCCAGTTTTGAAAAACAATAGAATAAAAATTCAACACTTACAAAGGAATTCCACCCTGGGACAGGAGGATTTCCAGCAGACAATGGCCCATCAACCAACCATTAGCCAAACAGACACTAATCAGCCTTGCATTTCTATTCCCAGAAACTAACCATTTAATTACACAAATTTACATATACTCCCCAACAGGGATTCATAGCATATAAACTCCACACACACTCCTACCCAACCATTCTCTGAAGATGCTAGCCACAGATGCAGGCGAAACATCAGAAAGAAACTATTCCAGAACACAGCCTCACAGCCCAGAAAAAAGCAAGGAATATCTATGGATGCCAGCCATGAAAGCCTTCGACTTCACATGGCCAGCCATGTCCCCCAAAGCTTCTGGCAGTGAAGCTAGTGAATTCAAGTCATGGGGAGAGGTCTGGACCTGTTTTAGGCACACGGAGGCCTTCCCTCCCCCACCTCAAAAAACCCACCCAGGAGTGGTTTGTATGTCAGTGTCACACATGGAACTGTCTGAGTCCTTAGGCAGTAAATTTTACTCAGACTAGCACTTACTGTACAAGATGCTGGAGGCCTTTGCCAGACCTCTTGCTACCTGATCATAGAATCATAGAATCAGAGAACTGTAGAGTTGGAAGAGACCAAAAGGGCCATCCAGTCCAACCCCGTGCCACAAGGAAATCACGAGCAAAGCATCCCTGACAGATGGTCATCCAGCCTCTGTTTAAAGACCTCCAAGGAAGGAGACCCCACCACACTCCGAGGGAGTGTGTTCCACTGCCAAACAGCTCTGACTGTCAAAAAGTTCCTCCTAATGTTGAGGTGGAATCTCTGTTCCTGGAGCTTGCATCAATTGCTCCGTATTCCAGTCTCTGGAGCAGCAGAAAACAAGCCTGCTCCATCCTCAATGTGACACCCCTTCAAATACTTAAACAGGGCTATCATATCGCCTCTTAACCGTCTTTTCCCCAGGCTAACCATACCCAGCTCCCTAAGCCTCTCCTCATAAGGCATGGTTTCCAGACCTTTCACCATTTTAGTTGCCCTTCTCTGGACACGCTCCAATTTGTCAATATCCTTTTTGAATTGTGGTGCCCAGAACTGGACACAGCATTCTAGGTGAGGCCCGACCAAGGCAGAATAGAGTGGCACTATTACTTCCCTTGATCTAGACACTATACTTCTATTGATGCAGCCCAAAATCGCATTGGCCTTTTTAGCTGCCGCATCACACTGTTGACTCATGCTCAACTTGTGGTCTACTAGGACTCCTAGATCCCTTTCATACGTAGTCTCATTCAGCCAGGTCTTTTGATATTTTTCCATAAATAAAACATATGTTCTTTTTATTCATATGAAGCATGTACTGTGCTGGCATGTATTCCAATCCCTTTCGTATTTGTTTCTGGCTTGGACCTGGGAGTTGATTTAGTCTTGTCAATGCAAGTCTGACCTTTGGTTGATGTCATTTGCAAGGCAAACCTTGCAATAATACCCCAATATTATAGTCAGAGTAGTTGCCACCACTCTGACAGTTACTTTATGTAAGAGGGCAGCCTTCTCCCAACCTGGTGCCCTCCAGATTTATCGGACGTATTCCATCATACCTAGCAGCAAGTCAGTGGCTGTGTTGGCTCAGAGTGGTTGGAACTGGAGTCAAAATTATCTGGAAAGTACTTACTTGAAGATGAGAAGGTTAAATTTTCTGCTGCTCCAGAGACTAGGACCTGGAGCAATGGATTCAGAGTACAAGAAAAGAGATTCCATCAAAACATTTCTGACTTTAAGAGCTGCTTGATAATGGAATACACTACCTCGGAGTGGAATACACTACCTCGGAGTATGATAGAATCTCCTTCTTTGGAGGTATTTAAACAGAGGTGGGATGGCCATCTGTTGGGGGTTCTTTGATTGTGTATTTCTGCATGGCAGAGGGTTGGACTGGATGGCCCTTGTGATCTCTTCCATCTATGATTCTATGACTTGAAGAGAGCAGATTGGGTGGTGGAGATATAAATTCCACCAGCAGTGCCTGTTCTATTGGCAGATAAATACAAATGGATGTACTACAACCATAAGGCTACAAACGATTACGTCTCACCGAATTTAACAGGGCTTACTTTTAAGTAAAACAAATGCCTTCCATGGTATTCTATGTTTAGTTTCTTCAAACAGTGGGACAGAAATGTCTCTTGATTAATGAATAAACAAGTAAAAGAGAGGATTTAAAAAAAAATTATAGAAGCATTCATAAACTGCATATGAAACAGAGATAGATTGGCATTACTAGCTAATGACATTAACCATTTAATGCTCAAACCATTTAATTCCCCCCAAAAAAGATTACAAAGTTAATTTGATTAGTCAATAATGCTAATATCTAGCAATCATTATTCATCATTTTTTCAGCACCTTGACTTATGGATAGCAGGTTCTTCTTGTAGGTACAGTCAGCCCTCTGTATCCATGGATTCTTTATCCATGGATTCAACCAACCATGGCTAGAATATATATATATATTTAAATCCTGCAAGCAAACCTTGCTGTTCACCATTTTATACATGGAGACACACTATCCACAATGCTGCAGCCTTATTTGAGAACTCACGCCGAACATGTCTTGAAGAGAAATGACAACGCAGAAAGAATCACAACCCAGAAACATCACCCAAGGAGACCTTCTGCTGTACAGGTACTTTCTGCAACTGGACTTGTTTATCTCGGATTGGCATTTTTAGTCATCAGCACGCTTGCAGAAAGCGCAGGATGAGTCCTTCCTGAATCTTCGTTTGCGAAGAAAAGCCAGAGAGAGGGAGAGAGAGAGATAAGGGACATCATTTTACTTTGCCATTGTTTATAATGGGACTTGAGCATCAATGGATTTTGATATCCACAGGGGGTCCTGGAACCAAACCCCAGTTGATACTAAGGGCCCACTGTAAATCATTAATCAGATCTTATGGCACCGTTCTCCTCAGCATCTAAAGTCACATTTTACATCCATTAGAATTCACTAATACTTACCTTTAGCAGGGTTTTAGCAGATTCCAACTTCTTGGTTTCAGTAATTGCATGTAGTGCCTCGTAATCAACAGGTTTATACTTTGGACTCTTAAGACCATTTTTCACACGAACAACCAGGCTATCTAGTTCAAGCATGAAACATTTCAAATTGATGAATAAAACTTAGGATTCCATTGTTACCAGCCAATACACATTTTAAACAATAATTAGAACAACAACAAAAACCCATTTTCTGTTTCATTCATTCCATTACAATTAGAACAAAACTGGTAATAAGAGAAGAAACAATCCATAACAACAAGGCCAGAAATTAGTTTTACTTTTAAAAATCATAAAAATTAATGTTCCATGCAAGCCTCTATCCTAACAACCCAACGTCTTAGCTAAAGTGCCAGGTCCTTAAAGCTGTGAAGATATGGCTAATAAGGTATACAATCAGAATAATCAATTTCTCCTCATTTTATTATACCTCACTTAACCATGCATTCTGGGGTGTAGACATCTGCTTACAACTGGCGTGGGGGAGAAAAATCTGACAGCCATTTGCCTTACATAATAATATTATGCGTTACCTTGAGCTGAGGTGAGGCACCTGTGGCCTTCCAGATGTTGTTGGCTGGGACTGATGGAACTGGAGTTCAATGAAGACCTCAGGGGTGCAGGTGCCCCATCACTGATGTAAGCTGTCAGTGTTGGAATATATAGTTCGCAATCCAATAAGTGGAAATGTTTTGCTACTGAAGGGTTAACTGAGAAGCCAGATAGGATGTGTTGATGTAACTTCTTAATGTTTTGCTATTGGGCTTCTAGGGAAAAGGGAGTGTCTTAGTCTTCCTCTTTGTCTTAGAAGCCAGCCACGAGGGCTTTGTCCCCCCCCACTCTTTGCCATGTTTTGAAAGTGAGAGGACCACCCTCTAAGGGATTCCTGCATATTCTTTTGTTATCATGGAGTTTTTAGTCATTTTTAAGCAGTTTTAGTCTACTTTGAAGTTGTACTGAATTTCTGCCATGTATAATGCTCTGAGACTGTGAGTAATGAAGTTTTGTACTTTTAAAGTACTTTTATGAGTCTTGAGTGCTTATTTTGCTAAACAAGTAACTTGGGATAGGATAAGGCTGTTTGGTTATCTCTAAGCTATGTTTTTTGTGTATGCTGAAATTATTACGCTAACACTGCTGCATGTCTGTACTCTGCTGATTGGCTGTATCTCCAGAGAGTGAGGTGCAGTGGGGAAGCATTTGCTATATGCTCTTATGTTTAAACAGGGATATTGGAACCCTGCATTTAAACACTTCCAATAGTCAGGTCAGCTCATTCCTTGACCTAGCTTCATAGGGGACCATCACTTTCCCCCAAACTTATCAGTGGCTGGCGGCTCCATATAAAAGAGCAATAATTGAATACAGTGGCCAAGACCAAGGCACCGACAATAAGATGCAGAAGTAATAGTGATAACACTCCTGGCTATATGCCATCTATCACCAGTAGAAACAAAAGCAGGGCATGTGCTTTGCAGAGATCCAACATGTTGGATATATATTGGAACACATCTTTAAAAGGACCAACCTGCTGATAATTCATTGTGCAATGATAGATTTGATTAGGACAAAGAAGATGAATTTACACTGACACATCTAGATAATAAAACACTAGTTACTATAGAGGTGAAATATAAAGGTTCATGACCTCCCGCTTAATCAGATAGTTCACATTTTGGCAAAGTACATGATGAAGGTACATAGACATGAACCAGCTTTTAACTACTGTGGCTTTCATTTTAATTGAGCAAATTTGCTCCACAGAAGTAAACAAACATGTGTCATATTTCCATTTTTGGTACATAGCCAATTTGCATTCACAAATTGCTTCTAAGGCTGAAATCTTAAATACATTGACCAGGATCCTACATTATGTTCATAGAGAACAACACTCTCCAAAAGTACCCCTGGAGTTCTCTCCCACAGGGCTTCTCTTCTCACTGCAAGATCGCACCCACATGGCCATATAGTGGCTGGGGGTAGGGGTAGGGGAAACTCAGGCAGCATCCAACTGTAATTCTTCAACTGAGAGAAGAGAGTAGATGTTGTCCTCCAGGTGATGTCTGCTTTCTTGTTGATGTCTTCTCTCTTATCTGGGCTGCAGAAATACAGCTGGGAAATTGTCTGGGCACCTCTCACCTTCCCCCAACCATTACTGGGAAGGGCACAAACAGTAAGAAGCTGCCTTGTGCAGGGGGGTGAAGGCAATAGAGAAGGAGGTGCCAAATATCTCCTTCCACAGCATCCCCAAAGTTATGTATTTGGGCCTCTGGTTTCACCTATGTATGTTGCCAACAGGATTCTTGCCATTACCTGGAAGTTAGCTTCATTGCACACAGTGGGCTTTCTTTCTAAACGAATAAGCTTAAGACTGGCTGCATATCTCCTTCTTCTTACCTGGGGGCCGTTTATACAGAAAAATAAATCCTCAAAGAATGCGGCAAGAAGCCTGATAGTTCCCACGCATTTCGAAGCAACAGCGCCCTTTTCAGAAGGAGGGGGTGCAAAAAACCCATAAGTTGCGCAGTATCAGCTTCCGCTAGTTTTCCACACTTTTTTGATTAAGTTCACGAAAATGCGCATAATTTGTCATGGGAACTAACAATCGTGTAAACTGGCATCTACCTTTTCGAATTACTGTGAGCAGAACTGAATCCTGATTGGTTGTGAGCAGAACTGAATTCTGATTCTGCTTTATCCGAATAGACTGAGGGGTTGGAGAGAAGAAATTCACCCTCCTTCTGCTTGCAGCCCACTTTGGAAAATCTGCTCTGAGCCCTTCCTGTCTGTTTCAAAGGAAGGCTTTGGGGGTTGGGAAAATGATCGGGGAGGAGCCCCTGCTTCGCTGGTGTGAGTGTGTGTGTGCATTTGTGTGTACAGGGAAACAGCCGATCACATGTTCGTTCTTTTGTTTGTTTGTCCTTCCATTCACTTGCCTTTATTCAAGGCTTCAGAGGGAGGGAAAACAATCAGGAATGAGGCAAGCCCCCGGCTTCTGTGGTGTGTGTTTCTGTGTGCATGCATGAAGGGAAGGGAAGGACATCGCTCCACCATGCTTTTGCTTCTTCATGCTTTCATTGACTCCTTTCTTTATAGAAGCCTTTCGGGGCTGGGGAAGACGGGGAGGGGGGTTTGACAGATTGCTCTTTCGATTGCTTGTTTGTTTGTCCTTTTTCTTTCCTCTCATTATTTATGGTCTGCGTAACCCCCTGCTTGCTCCCTCCCCGCCTCCTGCCTGGCTTTAATCATCTGTAGGCGATCCTCCCACCACCTTTGCCTGTGTGAACTAAGGAAAACAGAAAGTGTCTGGATCTGGCTGCATCTTCTGAAAATGCCAGGAGTCGTGTGATTTATGCGCTCCTGATGCGAAAGAACGGTAATCCGGAATCTTGCGAACTTTTTCCTGTCGTGGAACGGGCCCCCTGCTCTTTTCATTGTTTAAAAAAGTGGGATAAAGCTTACAATGGCTCCATATCTTATGATGCTGAACTTTGCTGATAAGAATATTGCCAAAACAGGGTTTTTGGTATATACCTGTCTCTACCAGAAAGAGAAAGGAATACTGCCATTGAAAGAAATGACTTTCTACTCATGAACAAAAACGTTCATGGAAGTATAACTATTAGGTATGTAAGAAGTTATGAGGGAGAAAACCATGGAAGAGAATGATAGAATGAACACTACAAACACTACGTAGTCTCCAAGCAATTAATATAAATGGCTAATACTGTAACAAGGCAGCCTATGGAACAAATAAGGAAATGGGAAGTTAATAAGGAAAATAAATTGTTTTTACCTAAATTGCTACTCCTATATGTGGTAATAAATCCTGGAAGGTCTCTTCCACTCATCTTTCACCTGTTGAACAATCAACATACATATGAACATGGATGAAATGACTGTGATAGTAGTGAGACTAGTCAATGGTTTTTTTTAAATGGGGGGTATTTAAGTAGGGTCCCTGTTGACAGAAGTGATATGAAACTGATTTCAAGAGGAAATGTTATAGCTGCTCTGGAATAATGACATTTACTCAGGTTTTTTTTTAAATGGACAAAGCTTATTAAAAGTACTGTCAAATATAAGTTAACAGTTGAGAAACAAATGTTTGCATTACAAAATTTACAATTCTGTTCTGCTAACACCTACAAACATTAAGTCCCATTAAGTTTAATAAGACTTACTCCCAAGTGCACGTGGATAAGATCACTGCCCAACCATATAAGAATGGAAACTCATGAACCACAAAATGATTTGAAATGATGTTCAAAATCCAACACTTAATACAAGCTATAAGGTTACTTTCACCCAGGGAAAAATGTAAATCAAAGTTTCTCATCATATCCCATGGAACTCAGGTTGTACCACCACCCAGAGACTATTTCCTGTTTGTGGATTTATGTATCCAATAAACTCATAGAACTTGGGTTAAACACTTCCTTCATAATATTTCCTGCTATATTTGCTAACACACATAAAAAAGTACAGCCCACCTCCTGCTTGCTGTAGTAATTTTGCACCTTGCTAACTGAAGAGTTTGGAGCTAACCTGGATGCAAGATAACTCTGAATCACTTGAACAGTATATCTAAATAATTTAAAATCTGCACATATTGGAGTGGGTGATGCAAACTGTATCCAGGTTGAGGAATGGGGAAAGTGCTTGATTTTCTTTTCATTATCTTTTTCAGAGCCCACAGCTTTGCCTCCCTTAAGCTTATCCTCTCGTCATGTTTTCCAACTGACACTGTGGTGGTCTCTGAGGAGGAGACCAACAGCTGCATGCAGCTCAATTGTGCCTTGGTCCCAACAGCTGGTGAGAGACCCTCCCTCCATGTTCCAACTGCCACTGCACTGGCTTCTGCGGGAGAGAAGAGCAGCCAGGAACAGCTCTATTGTCCTTAGTCCCAATGACTGGTTAGAGGCCCTCCCTCCATGTTCCAGTTTCCATTACTCTGACCTCTGAGGGAGAGAACAACAGAGAACATCTGCTGGACTTAATCCCCTCTCTGACTGCCATTCTCTTTTCCTTGGAATGTCTTATTAGATTATACCAGAGTGCCGTTTACACAATGAAAATGTAGTGAGATGAATTCGTGTCGATCTCTGGTAGTTCACACATCCTGCGTGACAGTCTCGAGCTTTTTGGAAGGGGGGCACCTTTTATCCCTCAACCTGCGGACTTTCCATCCCGCAGTTTGTCTCATGTTTTTAAAAAAGTTACGGGAGGTTGCGGAAAATTGGATATGTGAACAGGTTGGGACAAATTATCTCAGGAGTAGGCGATGGCCGGAAACTGAGATGGTCAGGGGCATGCTCAGAGTTATGAGAAGGAGGGGTCAATCACCCTCCCCGTCCCCTGCATGGAGGCTTTTGTTTTAAAATGGATTCTCTTACTGCCAACCTTGAAGCTCCCGTTCGCCTGTGCCATCAATCTTCCTTTTAAAGGGGCATGAATTTTTAAATGGATTCTCTCACTGCGAACCACTCGTCTCTTTTCCCCTCCTGATCTTCCCTCTAGGTGCACGTGTGTGTGGGTCCCTCAGTAGATTGTAAACCACTCTCTTACCCCTCGGCTGAAATCAAAGCAGGCATGTGTGTGTGCGTGTGCGCCTGCGCACCTTCAAACTGCCTAGGTGGCTTTAAAAGTTCCTTCCTTTGAAATATAGCCTACAGCTCCTGGTTCTCAGGAGTGATTCTGGTGGGTTCTTAAAGACAAACAAGTTTTATTTTGTAGTAACCTCTGTGGATTTACAGCCATTTAAACAGAGCTGGAGACCTTAAGGCAAGCCCATCAGGGGATTTTTTTTAACAGGCATTTTTCAGAGGGGGTTGCCTTCGCCTTCCTTCTATGACCAATGCTGAAACTTGAGCAAATATTTGTGGCAGCGAATAGCATCGTTTGTGGTGGGAAACTCCACAGGAAATACATCACCAAGGTTGTGAAAAAACAAGTAATCGCATCCTTGACTGACAGCTAAAAAAATAATAATCCCGGAACCTTTTCCCATGTAAACAAACAAACAAACAAAACCCCACAGGATACTATGTCTCGGGATCTTGCTTTTGTCACGGAAAAGGTTTTCGTGTAAACAACAGTCCCGGGATATTGTTCATCCAGGGAAAAATCATCTAAATATCAAGGGACCAAACTCGGGATCAGGAAATCCTGTTTCTCCCCATGATAAAAACTGTCGTGTAACTGATGCCCAGTAAGTCTGAGGGCAGGGAAGTGTCTAATTAACAATTTGTAAGCCTTTTTGTCTTAAGGGTTGGGTATAAATGTAGTTAATAAGTAAATAGCTAAAACAATGCTTTGGTCTGTGCAGCAGTTCTAATTTAGGTTTCAGTCAAGCCCTGTGAAATTAGCAAACTCCAAATGTAAATAAATTTAACACTTTGCAGGAATGGAGAACTATTACAAAGGCCCAGTGTTGGAGCGTGATAGATTCAACTTTTCTGCTCCTGAGGAATTTCCTGTCACTTCAACTGATTATTCTGTCAGAGTCATGGTTTGTCTCAGGGACAGAGAGATGACCAGGGTGCTTGACACAATTGTTCCCACGTATCCTCTGCATGTTGGCAGAACTAGACATCCCCAGTTGCTTTTCTTGGGCTCTTGAGGCAACAAAGATAATGTCTAGTGTTGATAGATGAAAAATCAGTACTAAGTTGATCAAACGCAGGCTCGCTACCACACTTAGATCCATTCTGTGGTGAGATAGCTATCAGCAAAGACAGGTTATTTTCCCAATCACTACTGCAACTATGTAGAGCAGGAATGCAAAGAATATTCACAAATCTTCATATCCTCAAAGAGAAAGAGTATCTCACAATAGCAACATGAATTGCTGAGTAGCATTTGTTACCGCTGACAATGGCATCCATCTGGTTCAGATGGATGTGGGAACGACCCTTTTCCAGAATCTGGTGTTGAGGGAACTCCTGTTCAAAGTTTTTGTCACTGGCAAATACCTCCATACAATTTAATTCACACAGTACCCTGGGAGAGATTTGGAATATGTTGTCACCAAAATGCATACAAAATGTAGCTCAGGGAAGTGGAAGATGCCCTAAACAAGTGCCTGGAAGGAGTAGCTGCACTTGTTCAGGTTTCTGCTGTATGAAGCCACCTTTGAAGAGTCTTCAGAAACTACATTTAATTAGGAATGCAGCAGGAAGAAGAACAGTAGTAGCTGCTGACTCCTAGGATTATATTGCAAAGATTTTGCAACAGTTGCACTGGTTACCAATGTGTTCCTAGTCACCCATCACAGAATCAAAGGGTTCATCTACACAAGCCCCCCAAAATTGTAATGCCCCACAGTAAAAGCAAGTCGCAGTAGCTGCAACTTGTCTTAATGGTCTTTTTGCCCCCAGCAGCCCCCATAAGCTTTGCATGCTAGATGACAGCCAGGGTTGGGGTCGTAAATGGGGAAGCAAGAACAGGAAGAGAGAGCTCACCTCCCTTCTCTCATCCCTGCTTTGGGGGGTGGGGAGAATGGCAGCTGCACTTGTCCAGCCAATCAGGGTCGCACTTCTTATGTCACAGGACAACGACCTGTGGCCTAGACAATGCAACTGTTAGGGGGATTTGTAATTGGTTGACTTACCGAACCCAAAGGGTAGTCACCAATGGCTCCTCTTCATCCTGGAGAGAAGTGACTAGTGGGGTGTCACCGGGTTCTGTTCTGGGCCCAGTGCTATTCAACATCTTTATCAATGACTTGGATGAGGGAATAGAGGGCACTCTTATCATGTTTGCAGATGACACCAAATTAGGAGGAGTAGCTAATACCCCAGAGGACAGGATCAGAATCCAAAATGACCTTAACAGATTAGAATGCTGGGCCAAAACTAACAAAATGAATTTCAACAGGGAGAATTGTAGGATACTACACTTGGGCAGTAAAAATGAAATGCATAGATATAGGATGGGGGAGACCTGGCTGAACGAGACTACGTGCGAAAGGGATCTAGGAGTCCTAGTAGACCACAAGTTGAACATGAGTCAACAGTGTGATGCAGCAGCTAAAAAGGCCAATCCAATTTTGGGCTGCATCAATAGAAGTATAGTGTCTAGATAAAGGGAAGTAATAGTGCTGCTCTATTCTGCCTTGGTCAGACCTCACCTAGAATACTGTGTCCAGTTCTAGGCACCACAATTCAAAAAGGATATTGACAAATTGGAGCATATCCAGAGAAGGGCAACTAAAATGGTGAAAGGTCTGGAAACCATGCCTTATGAGGAGAGGCTTAGGGAGCTGGGTATGTTTAGCCTGGGAAAAAGACGGTTAAGAGGCGATATGATAGCCCTGTTTAAGTATTTGAAGGGGTGTCACATTGAGGATGGAGCAGGCTTGTTTTCTGCTGCTCCAGAGACTGGAACACGGAGCAATGGGTGCAAGCTCCAGGAACAGAGATTCCACCTCAACATGAGGAGGAACTTTTTGACAGTAAGAGCTGTTCAGCAATGGAACACACTCCCTCGGAGCATGGTGGGGTCTCCTTCCTTGGAGGTCTTTAAACAGAGGCTGGATGGCCATCTGTCAGGGATGCTTTCATCATGATTTCCTGCGTGGCAGGGGGTTGGACTGGATGGCCCTCGTAGTATCTTCCAACTCTACAATTCTATGATTCTATGACTCCACCCTAAGATTGCATTTATCTTCTTTGCTGTAGTATCACACTGCTAGATCATGTTCAGCTTATGATCAACAATAATCCCAAAGTCATTTTCACATGTAGTACTGCTGAGCCAGGTATCCTCCATCCTATACTTGTGCATTTGGTTTTTGTGGCCTAAATGTAGAATTTTGCATTTATGTGGGTTGAATTTCATTTTTTAAAAATTTCCGCCCATTTTTTCACTTTGTCAAGGTCCTTTTGAATACTGTTCCTTTTTTCCAATGTGTTAGCTACCCCTCCCAGTTTTGTATCATCCACAAATTTGATAAAGATTCCCTCCACCCCACCATCTAAGTCATTAATAAAAAATACTGAAGAATAATGTCTTCAGGACAGAACCATGCGTCACTTGATCTTGAGATCACCTTTCAGTTTGAAGCTTCCCCCCCACTGATATTGAGGTCAGACTGACTGGCATGTAGGTCTTGTCTATATGGTCAAAATAATACGAATGAGATGCCAACATACGGTGTTCTGTTCATATGGACATGCACATAAATACATGTCATTCACAAGGGGGACAGCCAAATCCACCGCAAATTCCGTGTCTGGGGCTTTGTCTGGGTTTTTCAAAAAGTTCCGTATGACATGCAAATGTGTAATCATTTCGACACTTGCATTCACACAGATACGAACAGGCAGTGTAATATGATTTGCTGGACAAGCATGGGGTGTGGCTAGCAAACAGGGAAAGCACCTAGAGCTGCCATGTTACATTTTCAGCTAAGCAAGGGTCCGATGAGTCGACCAAATGGCGATCTTATACTCTTTTTTCCTTTCTTTTTTTTTGTAAATACAAACTATTGCTTGTGCGCACCATGGGAAACTTTTGTTTTTTAATTTGGCAGCAGCAGATTTAAAATGGCAAGTAAATCCTTCATTGCTGCCAACTTGGCTAGGGGATCATGCAGAGTTTTGGGGGGCTCTTTTGACCATGAAGATAGGTTGCATTGTTACGAATGCCTGCTTTTTTGGGCGTGTTTATAATTTTCCCCCTCGTATAGATAAGACTGTAGTTTCCTGGATCTTCTTTATTGCCTTTTTTTTTTTAAGAGAGGGACAAAATTTGCTCATCTCTAGTCCTCTGGCACCTCACCCATTCTCCAAGACCTCTAAAAAATTACGGCTGGTTCTGAGAGAAGGTCAGCAAGTTCCTTCAATACTCTGGGATGCAGTTCATTTGGCCCTGAAGATTTGAACACATTTAAGTTAACTAGGTAATTCCTGACTAACTTCTTATCAGTCTTGATTTGCAACCCAGACTCCTTGCCAAAGTCCCTGCTGATGCATGGAAGCACACAGCCCTCTTTTTGCAGAGGGGTGGGAATGAAGCAAAATAGGTGTTGAACAGTTCTGCCTTTTCATTGTGATCTGTTAGCATTTCACTGTCCTTGCTGAGCAGCAGTCCCATCATTTCCTTCATCATTCTCTTGCTTGGAACATATTTGAAGAACCCCTTTTTGTTGTTCCTTGCTTCCCTAGCCAGTTTCAGTTCATTTTTGAGTTTTAGCTTTCCTCACACTACTCCTACAAGCTTGGGCTACACATCTGGATCCTTCCTTGGTGATTTGTCCTTCCTTTCATTCTTTATACACACACTTTTTTCTTTTTACTTCTTCCTCGAGTTTACTGTGCAGCCAAATTGGCTTTTTAAGATGTTTCCCATTTTTCTTCTTCCATGGAATTATTTGTGACTGTGCTTTTAGCAGTTGCCTCTTCATGAAATCCCACCCATGCTAGGTGCCCCCCCCGCCTTTAGCATCTCTAGCCATGGGATTCTGCTCAGTATTTCCCTGAGCTTGATAAAATCAGCTTTCCTGAAACCCAAGGTTTATGTTTGACTATACTCTTCTTTTGCCTGTCCCATAGTCATGAATTCTAGCATTACATGGTCACTCCCTCCTAAAGTACCAACAGCTTTGATTTCAGTGACCAACTCCCCCCTATTGGTTAGGATCAAATCCAGGATTGCTGATTCCATTGTTTCTTCCTCCACCTTTTGAAAGAGGAAATTATCTGCAAAATACATCAGGAATTTGTTGGAGAGCCTATGCTTAGCAGAGCTAGTCTCCCAACAGATATCAGGATAACTGAAGTCCCCCACAAGTACCAGTTCTTGATTCTTGGGAGACTTCTGAGATTTGTTTCATAAAAGTATCGTTTACCACCTCGTCTTGGTTTGGCGGCCTGTACTAAACTCCTACCACAGTATTATTACCCAATGTTACCCTAAGAGGTGGGGGGTGCTTTAGAGACCCACCTGTGATGCCAAAATCTGTATTATTATTTGGAGGGATTAGTAGCTCAAGCAGAAGCCTGTAAAAAGAGGATAACTTCAGGGATCTTTTCACCAATGTATACCAGTACTAACTGTAGACAGCACTGCAGTTAAGTGATGTGATAATGGGGGATTGCATCTCCCATTATCCAGCCATTCAGCGATCAGGCAGCTGCAATCTCAACAATCAGGTAAACAAAGGGTTAACATCATTAGGCTTAATTAGAGCTCTGGAGGAAAGGTAACACCTCCAGGTCAGTGTCAGCAATGACGTAAGATCACCAGAGACAGTAAGTGGCCAATCAGAAGGCCAGAGCATAAAGGACTATAAATTCTTTGTTCTGAGCACATGGCTTAGTCAGACCATGAGACAAAGGGGAAATCTGAGATGGGGTAGCGTGTAACTCAGAGAGAAGCTCTGACCTGAGCACATAGTCAGGCAGAGAAAGACACCAAGAAGAAGCCTGGAATAGTTGTTGGAGCAGATACCCCACTCTTCAGCCACAAGGCTATCAGAGTGGCTTACAAATTGTTTCAAGCAATAGCAATTTATATATCTACACTGCATTAAGCAGTTTCCAATGTGTGTTAGCTAATTGCCCCCACAAGCCGGGTACTCATTTTACTGACCTATGAAAGGATGGAAGGCTGAGTGAACCTTGGAGCCCTCTGGAATCGAACTTGCAATATGGTGGCTTGCAGTACTGTCATTTAACCACTGCACCATCAGGGCTTCTTTATTAATTTCCTCTGAGCCATTACTTGCGTTGTCTTCTTCACAAGTGAGTAGACTAGGAATGTCTTAGTTACAATTGCATCTGGACATTTGATTTATTTTGTCTTGGCTGGATGTAATTTTATACTTTTGCTATCACTGAACCTTAAGTTGCACCTGAAAGGAAGGGCCTTTTATGAAATGATATACCTCTTTAAGCTTGCTTGAATAAAATAAGTTCTTTTCTATTTCTCCGCGTGTCCTTAAGCTCTGAATCATTGCTACTTTAGCTCTTCTCTTTGGGATAGAGAAGGGGAGGAATAGTTCCACAGTGGCCAGTACTTCCACAGGTGATTCCAAAGTTCCCCGTGGTTTTCTCTTGAACCACATGAAAAACCACATGAACCACATGATTTGGGGCTACCCAAATCAAGAGGTGTTGGCAGCAGCATACTTAGAAGAGAGATATAGTTTGGAGGGATCTCCAGCCTAGAGGGATCCTGGGAGTATGTCTCAGAGGGAATAGCTTCAGGAGTCCTCAGCAGAAGGAGTCCTGAACTGTATTCAAGGGTAGCCTTGCTTCTCAGGTGTGTGCATGCTGTTTGTGCATGCATGCACAGAGGCAAGAGGCTATTTGACAAGTGAAATAAAGTATTTTTATTGGAAATAACACAGAAGGAAGCCACACACAACACATGTGCTTAAGAACCACACCGGGCTATAGCAAAGTAAGGCAGAGAGATTAGACAGAGGGAGAGATTTGGGAATATAGGGTGATAGTTACCAGTCTTGATCAGTAGAATTCCATGTAGCGAAGATAATCAGACAGGCATCTGAGAGTGGCACAGGAGGTTCCAATCTGGAGTGCACTGAGGAAGAGAGTGGACAGATTCGCTCACTTTGGCACACTTTACTATTGCTGGGGGGCTACTATTTATACCCTGTTTCATATCCTGAAGCAGTACTCTGGTTAGGATCACCTAACCTGACCAATGAGCCTTCTACCACCACCATTTTTCTTTTCTTCTTCTTGCATTTGGTGGTTAAGTTGTCTCCTTCCTTGGCACGCAGTGACTCTTGCTGGTGGTCTCTTGTTTGTGCCTCTTTACCCCCATTATCCTTAGGAAGATGTAGGAAGCAATGGCTTAGTTGGAGTGGTTCCAAATCCCTTGTACCTGTTCTGCTCCTGATGGCGACTGTCCTCCAGGGTGCTCCCTTGGTGTTACAGCCCTTTTTGTTTTCAGTGACAGTTTCTTCCTGTTGGTTCTGTAGGATCAATTCTCCCTCTGTTCTGTCCAGGAAGTCCTCCTTCTCTGATGTGTTGAAGAGTCTGAACATGAACCTGCAGTGCATTGACTTTCTCCTCCAAGAGAGCCACAGTTTGCACTTGCTGCAAGTGTAGTAAGTGAAGTTTTCTGGCAAGAAGACAAACATTGCGCACACACTGCAGCAGACAATGATAGATCCTTCTGCCTCAATCCCTGCAGTTATATTTTTTCATCCCTTTCAGACTGTAATAATTCTTGCTAATATGACTGGCTTTCAGAGATTGAGCTCCAAAGACTGAGACAGCAGTTATATAGAGTTCATGGCTGCTAACTCCACCTCCAAGCAAGTCAGTGACTCAGAAGCCCCACCTCTTTAGACCATGTGCTAAGGGAGAACACATAGCCAAAAACAAATAAAAGCCCACCACCACCAAGCCTTTTTAAAAAACACAGAGTTAAGGATGACCTCCAAAACACAGTTCACCTTCTTTTCTCTTCTCAATGATCACCTTTGAAGCCCTCTGTTTATACCTGAAGGGCCATTTCCTCCTTTAATTGCTAAATTCTCAAGATCTATTGCAGATCGCCTTCTCTGTGTCCCAAGTATGAGGTCTGTCTATTAAATAACAAGACTGTGTTTCTACCTTTCAGACAAATCAGGGAGCACTGATTGTGAATGATTGAGTGGTGATCTTGAACATGTCTGAACATGCTTGATAAACATCAACACTCTTGGTCATTCAGTTAATTGTCAGTTGCCATTTAAAGCAGCTGTGTTGTCTGTTGTATGCCAGAAAAATGCTAAATTTAAAAGTTGAGCAACGTGTCAATTTGAAATTTTTAATAAAATTGAACAAAATGCCAATGGAATCTTCAAATGCTTACTGAGGCCTACGGGGAAGACAGCATGTCTCCTGCACATGTGTTTGAGTGGTACAAAAGATTCAGAGAAGGACCTGAGAATGTGGAAGGTGACAAATGCCCTGGACGACCACTTCAAAGAAATTGTGGGGGAAATCAGCCAGATTGTTTGAGAAGACCACCGACTCAGTGTCTGAATTATAGCTGAAGCCATGAACATTGACAAAGACACTGCATGGAAAATTTTGCATGAGGATCTCAACATGAGAAAAGTTTGTGCCAAGATGGCCCCTAGGGTTCGCATGCTAGAGCAAAAAGAGTGCTGTAAGGAAATTTGGGCTGACATGCTGCAGCGACTTGAGGTGGACCCAAACCTTTTTCAAAAAATTATCACTTGTGATGAAACTTGGACTTTCTAGTATGATCCTGAGACAAAACAACAGTCAATGCATTAGAAAACACCATAATCACCAAGAATGGAAAAAGCACATCAAAGCAGTCCACATTCAAAGCCATGCTCATTAGTTGTTGTTTTTTACATCAAGGATGTAATTTTGACAGAATGGGTTCCAGAAGGCAAAACAGTAAACCAACATTATTTATAAGGAAGTTTTGACAAAGCTGAGAGAACGAGTCAGAAAAAAGGTCAGAACTGTAGAAAATTGGTTTCATTCTTCATCAAGACAATGCGCCTGCTCACACAGCACTTTCTGTGAAGTAGTTTTTGGCTGATAAATGCATTACTACATGTGAACATCCACCATATTTGCCAGATTTGGGTTTAGGATTTTTTCTTTCCCCTAAAGTGAAATTGGTGCTTAAAGGAACACCTTTTGAGTCAATTGATGCAGTAAAGAAGAAAACAGCAGATGTGTTGACACAGCTGACAGAAACCGATCTGCTCCATGCCTTCGACCAGTGGAAAACAAGGCTGCATTGCTGTGTGAGCGTGAACGGGGAGTATACTGAAGCATTAGAATTGTAATATATAAATATAAATAAAAATGGGTTATTTTATCAGACTCGTTATTTAATAGTAGGGAAGTTCCAGTCAAGAGAGAAGGCCTTCCCAGTGGCTGTATCTAGATTATGGAATGGAAAGACCATTTATCCCTTTCTCTTCCTGTTTTGCCTTGGACCAGTTAAAACTTTCCTTCTCCATCTATCTCACTGGACAGCTGCTTTTTACATGGTAGGCTGTTGGGTTTTTTTAAATGTTTTTAGATAAATCTGTGTCCTCTGTTTTGTGATATTTAAGTAGCCAGCAGGAGCAGGAGCACAGCTCATCTATACTTCTTAATATATTTAAATTAGCTTTGTAGCCAATTCCTCACTGCCAAGCTCAGAGACTGAGCTAAAAATAATTAGCTAGATACAAAAAATAATCTTTGGTTAGACTACTCTAAAGCTGGCCAGATAGCAAACCAGATCCATTATGATTCTTGAAGTTCAAGGGTAGATCCAGATAAACAGAAGCACCGTGCTGCTATACAGCAGGTCCCCTTTACATGCTAGTAAGCAGACTCAAGTAGAAAATGTGTGCTATAATTAATCTTAACTCTACTAAAAGCATCTTTAAAATCCCATTTGTCTGGGAAGAGCACAAAGCCATGGGGACAATGAGACCCCTGAATTCCTTAAAAGGATTAGATGGGGTACATTGTCACGCTCCATGTAATCTCTGGGTTCTTTCTTATGCTTTAAGAGTTGGAAAGCACCTTCTTGACAATTTAACAATGAAAGCTATGGAAGGCTTTCTGTTGACATATGCGGGTACAGGATCCAGGATCCAGTCCTCTGTTGGCAACAGAAAGAAAATGGGAAACCCTGCAGTATTGCCTGTGCTCCCTCCATTTATGTTCAGAGTCAAAAAGAGAAACACCACCTTGTTTCACTAGGCATTGCATAACATACTCTAGTGCAAATATTTTGAACAAAGATTAAGGTTTTTGCTTTCATTTTATAACAGCACAGGCTGAGTGACAGAGCTGTGATTCAGCAACACAGACAGCAAGAAAGCTGTTGTCGTTCTTGCAAGCACATAAGAAGCCATATGGCAAAGCTACAGCTTGTACCTGCTTTAAAATTTGAGGTCCTCTCTACTAGGGCCAGTCCTACACATTTTGCTGCTTGAGCAGGAAATCCCTTCTCCTTAACAATTTTGTTGAGTATAATACCAAAGGCTCAACCATATACTTTCACACTTGAGACAGACCATCTCACAGGCACCCCTCCCTTTCCATGGCACTAAAAAACAAAAATAAAAATGATAATCACAAATTAAATAGCTGATTGTTTGCTGTCTTTTCAATCATTTGCCCAAGATTATGGCCTCACTCTGCCTAATGGTAGGGCAACTCTGCTGTTGCCACCATTCCATGCTGTCCAACTGCTCTGCTTTGACAGGGACAATCCCAATTAATCCTCCAGCATCTCACTTCTTCAACTGCTTTTTAAATGTTCCAGGTTCTCTCTCCTCCCATATCTCCCTTCTTGGTCCTCAGCTTACTTCAGTTGCTTCAAATAAGAGTTTAAAGTGCCGAAGTAGTTTGCCCTCAGTTAATTCAAGGAGGGGGGAAAGAAGAGGAGGGTGACAGAATCTTGCCCCGCCCAATAGGCTCAAAGAAAGCAAACTGCTACAACTCCTCCTAGCTTGTGTGTTCTTCCCCATTAATAACTTTTTGCCATCGTGACCTGTCAGGATTGGTCCCAGACATGACCTTTTCTTGCCAAATTCCATTTTGCTGTATAACCTTGTGGCTAATTGTATTCACATTTTTCTTTGCTTTTTAACAAGTATGTAGCCTGACTGTAAAAGGGAGTATGTTGCTCTGTGTATATGCCGGTTTGATAAATGCTGCTCCTGGGTCTCAACTCTGGGAAAAGGAGGCTGAGCCTTGGTATGGTGGGAAATGGGAGTGTGGATAATGGATAGCCAATGACTGTATAGCCCACCAGATTTTGTAGGTTGGAATGTGCTTTTAGTATACTGTTTGTCAGTCAGGTTTCATTCTGAGCAACAAACTTATAGAGATAGCTCTTTGGATTACTGTGACAATAAAGTTTTCTGTTTTGAACTCTGAAACTGCTGGTCACTGAGTCTGTGGATGCCAGTACATAACATGACACCACACTGGTGTCATTGGCCACACGTGTCCTGGTTTTCACCTATAAAAAGTTGGAGGGTATGTCATTCCTTATAAAATTCTCATTGTTTCATAGCATTAGGCCATAACTACATAGTATGGAGGATTCATCAATGTTACTAAAAGTAGCAGTACTTGTCTTCTCTTCCTGTCTCTCCCAGTAACATTTTCTTCTCTCTCCCAGTAACATCTAGTATAGAGTTGGCAACTGTAAAACTGTCACTCCTCCCCCCCCCCAAAAATGGAAACAAATTCCCCCCAAATGCCCTGGTTTCTTCCCATTGTAAAAAGGGGCTCTCTTTGTCCTAAGATGGACGTGGTGGACAAACAGAGAAATTGACCTCAACCTGCCTAGGGGACCATTGGGGGACAAAGAAATATGACCCTGGTGGCCATAATATGTGCAGCCACTATTCTATCTGCTTGTTTTGTAAGCAATTTGCCTGCTCCTGCACTGTTTAATTTCATTTTCACACTAGACAATTGCAGTACTGCCATTTCCGCAGCCATGTCTGCATCTTATGAAATCCTGGGATTGGTAGTTTAGTGAAGCTCTAGCAGAAAATTCTAAATGCTTACATGGAACTACAAATCTGAGAATTCTTAGGACAAAGCCATGGCAGTTCAATTGGCATCAAAGTGCTATAACTCGGAAAGCTACTTCAGTATGTTTAGACACTAAATTAAGTTACATCAATGACTGACATTCCTAGAGGAGGAATGTATTAGTCCATTTTAAAGCCATTGTTTGGTCTCCCCAGATAAGAAATTATTGTATGGCTGGGTAGTAGCATATCTACCCTTTGTTTTGCAAAGACAGGAGTTCATTATCTGTCTTTCTTGTTTGCTGTTGTGCGCTTTCGAGCCATTTCCGACATACGGCGACCCTAACACAGGGTTTTATTAACAAGATTTGTTCAGAGGGGGCTTGCCTTCTGAGGTTGGGAGAGTGTGACTTGCCCAAGGTCACCCAGTATGTTTCCATGGCCAAGCAGGGATTCAAACCTTGGTCTCCAGAGTCATAGTACAACATTCAAATGGCTACACCATGCTGGCTCCAATTTTTATTACTCAAGTCTAGTTAAATTAAAAGTATAGCACAGTCCAGTGCAGTCATTCATTTTCCTTCTGTGTTGGGTTTTTGTCACAAAATGAATAGAATTATGAAGTTTAGCAGCTGTGCTACTTATGATGGGTAAGGGGGGCCAATGTACAGTATGAGGTGAAATGAACAAAAAAAAAAAGAAAGAAAGAATTTAGCACATCAAGTGCAGGTGGAAATAACAGTGTGTGTGCGCGCAGGCCTTCAAGTCATCTGTCAACTTATGATAACTCCATGAATTTCATACGGTTTTCATAGGCAAGGAGTACTGAGGTAGTTTTGCCAGTTCGTTCCTCTAAAACAGTGGTTCTTAACCTGTGGTCTGGGGACCCCCAGGGGTCCATTATGTCCTCACAGGGGGTCCACTTGAAAACTGCTTGGCCCACCTCTTCCCTGCAGGGGAGTGGCCATGTGTTAGGAGCCAAGGCTCTGGCTGGCTTGGCCTGCACATTGCCATTCAATCTGTTCCACCCACAAATTTGCAGGAAGAAGTAGAAGAAAAGTTCCCTCTCTCTTCAGTGCCTCTGAGGGACGGTTTAATGGATTGTGTAACTGTATTATTATTAGTAGTAGTAGTATTAGTAGCAGCAGTAGTAGTAGGTATTATTATTATTATTATTATTATTATCAGGATTTTGAGTTAAGTCTTGGGGGTTCACGGCAACAAAAGATATTAAAAGAGCATCCCTGGTAAAGAAAAGGTTAAGAACCATTACTCTAAAATACAGACTACAACATCTGGTATTCTTTAGTAGTCTCCCATCCAAGTACTAACCAGGAATGACCCTGCTTAGCTTCCAAGATCAGATGGGATCTGGTGCCTTAGGGTATTTAGGCCACTGGAAAGAACATTACTGCTACCAAATCTATTTTCTAGGAAACAACAGAGGAGTATAGATTTCTCAAGAGCCAATGGGATATAGTGATTTGAGTGTTGGACTAAGGAGATTATCAGATATGGCAAAAAGCCCAAGAGGAGCATGCAAGGACGATATTACTGTACCACAAATGGGTCCCGGTTTCAAATGACATTGTCATCTTCGTGTGCTCAGTCTGTGCTGCAGCCGTAAAGCATTGCTTTTCATTTATGCCTCCCCATCAGTTGAAAGCGACACCTTATTCACGGCTACAGTACAGATGCAGCATGCACTTGTCTGAAACTGGGACCTGTTCATGGTACAGTAACGCCATCCTTGCGTGCTCCTCTTGGGCTTTTTGACCGCATCTGATAATCTCCTAAGGCTCAAAGTCCCCTCTCAATCATGGAAACCCATCGGGTGAACTAGGGGTGTCTTACTCTTACTCCTTTGAATAAATGTGGCCAAGAAAATCCTATGATTGGCTTGCTATAAGTTGACGTCAACTTGAAGGCATGTAACAACAACAGTATAGGCTTTTCAGAAAGGAGATAGGTAGAGCTTGAAATATCTCACGTGTAAGCTACCATATGTACCAGAAACAGTAGACCTGTTATCTGAAAACTACAGTATATAAAATATGCAGCTGGAAAAGAACATCTGAACATTCAAAATTCAAATATGTTAGCTGATATAAAAAGTAGCTGATAACAATGTGAAAAGTTAAATGAACAGCCCATGCTCCTCTAAAATGCTCAGAGTTGATCAAACACAGCTACTCCTCCCTTGTCAAATAAAATCCTTGAAGGTCCCCCTCCCTCTGCTACTCTACTGTGTGTTTTCTAAGATGAAGGAAATCACTCAAGAATATGGGAATCTTTTTGTTTAGAAAAGTTTTGTGAAGTTGATTGAATATGGGTGCTGATATCAGAATACACCTCTGAGGTTCAGAGAGTGTGACTTACCCAAGGTCACCCAGTGGGTTTCCATGGCCAAGCAGGGATTTTAAGCCAGGTCTCCAGAGCCACAGTCCAATGCTCAAACCACTACACCACATTGACTTTCAGTTTTCTGTATCAGTGCCGTCAAATTCTTAGTTCTAAGAATGTTTCCCCCCAGTGTTTGTCAGATTCTCATGTCACTGAATATGACACTAAATATCAAAGCACATGCGTGCACTTGCACAAGAGCAATGCAGAAGGGTGCTGTAGAAGTGCACAGTGGCTAGAATCCTGATGATGCACTATGTCGACATAGGTAGCAGCAGGAGGGGAAAGGCCTTAGAGGAAGTAAAGCACTGGAGAAACAGGCTGCTCACAGCTTGCAGATTTTGTCTGCTTTCCTTCACCACCATCATGCCTCTTAGAAAAAGTGAAACTGCTAGAGATCCACAGGGGAAGGCTTTCTCTTGGTCCCGTCATCATCACAATCTCATTTGGTGAGGACACAAGAGAGTCTTCTCAGTGGCGGTTCCCACCCTCTGGAACATCCTTCCGCAGGAGGCTAGGCTGCCCCTTCCTTGCTTTCCTTTCACCGGCAGACAAAGACATTTTTATTTAAGCAGGCTTTTAATGTATAATCTATAAGTGGGGGCTTTTAATGGATGTTTATCTTTTAAAACTTTGTTAAAATGATTTTATCAGAGATTTTAACTGTTTTAAATTTTATTATAATTGTTTTAATTGATGATTCTTGGAAGCCATCTTGGGAGAAAGGTGGCAAATAAATAAATAAATATAGTGGACCACCAAGATTTGCCCCCACTCTGCAAAAATGTGTGTAGGTGCCCTTCACTGCAATAATGAAACAAACAACACAAGGCTGCTGAATGGGCCTGATTTGTTAAAATGCTGCTAGCAAACTGATACTGTCACTGCTTCTGGGAGAGCGGGGGGGTGGGTGGAGAGGAGCAGCGACAGGGGCATCAGAAGCCCCCGTCGCTGCTTCTGGGAGGGGGGGTTGGGAGGGTGTGGCGTGACCTATTTTTTATTCACAGTTTTTTCACATTCGCGGGGGTCTTGCAGCCCTAACCCCCGCGAATGTGGAGGGATAACTGTACCGTCTATACATCCTATATGGGAACAAAATTAATCACTGGACTTTAATCGATACTGTACCAATACATTTTGTATTTTGATATTTAGAAACATAATTTTTGATATTCTAATCCATAGCTTTTAATTTTAGTTTTCTTCTATTGTTGTTGTCTGAATAATCAGAATATTTTAGTACATTTGATCACAGAGCTTGTTGTGAGCTACCCTTATGAGGATTGATATTTGGAAAGGCATGCTAAAATCTATTAAATAAATGTAATACATTTTGGTATAGGAACACCCATGTACACACACTGTATAAATGTTTCGCAGCTCTGATTAGATCATAGTCACCAGAAGCATATTCCACAAAGCTGGAGACAGCAATAATGTCAATGTTACAAAAATGTAAACATCTACACAATAAAATACAAATTTATAGTAAGTACTGCTCACACTCACATGTATAAACTTAATTGTGATTATAATCATATTTGCGGAGTATTTTTTAAGCATAGAGCTATGCTCATTAATGACTTCTGTGCTTTGGGAAATTTCACATTTTCTTTTTTAATTATCTGTCCTTCAAGAAATCTTTCCACATTTAATTTAACTGACATATTTAGAACTTGATTTAAAGTCTATCTAGCTTCTTACTAGAAAGAGGAGTTATAACATGTTCGAGTTCTTTAACTATTTTAAATGCATCATAAAGTTAATTGATAGCCAGTTCACTAACAGGACTGAATTCTCTATTTTAGTCTCAACATGTTTGTTAATAGCTTTGAAGTACCCTTCGGCCTACCATCAACTCACCTGGTTCTTAAATTGTACTTATCTCTTCTTTGCAAGATATACTTGAAAGACTATTTTGCTCACAGTCCTCATAATTTCTCCATTTATGGTACTGAACATATTTTGCACTTTAATCCTTAAGAAACTCCTTGTAAATCCCACACTGGCCATAACCTTATTGCAAGGAGTTCTTGAGATGCAGTAACTGGTGGTCTTGTACCCTCTTACGTTCTTATGGTTTAATATAAGAAGAGAAACGTGCACTCAATTAACTCAGTTGGGGCAGAGGACAGGAGGGGACAGAACCGTGCCCTTCCCAGTAGATTAAAGCAAACACCTGTAGCCTCTCCTTGACTGTGTGTTCTTCCTTGTTTATAACTTTTACCATCTTGGCCATACTTGGAAGTTGCTTGTCTCAATTTTCATCTGTGAAATGCTGGAGGGTATGCATTCTTAGCCTCTTCAGTTAGGCTGATCAATATGAGAGTTATTGCTTCGGGTTTTTATTTTTTGTAAGAAACAATTGAAAATCCACTGCCATGTGATAAAGAACAGATATAACAATGATCTCCAGATAAAAATCTGACCAAGAGTTATTATCAAGTAATTTGTAGGGATTTCTTTTAAAAAAAATAATGTTATTGGCACAAAAAGTTTCATAGTATAAAACAACACATAAGGATCAACTACAAAAATATGACAAACTTATACCAAGTAACATCCACTGACTACCAAAGACAAGGGAATTACCTATGACTTACAACTTCCCAGCTTATGGTTATAATCATTCATTAATTCTACTTCCTCTACTTCAGTCTAATACCCATAGAACATATTACAAAGAAAAAACTCTATTAATAAACTTCACCTCTACTTGTTGTCAGTTCTACTACTCTTTACATTCTAAAACTACTGATTTCCCTAGTTCTTTATCATATATTCAATAACTAAATGCCATTCCACTGTAAATGAATCTATTGTCTTTTCTCTTATTAAATTTATCTATTTATCAATTCCTGCTTAATCACACAATTTCAACAACCAGTCCATCTGTGAAGGCAACTCTCTATCTTTCCATTTCTGTGCATACAATGATCCTGCTGCTGTTCTCATATACTGCATAATTCTGCCATACTTCCTGTGCATCTGTTCTTCCAACAATCCAAGAAGAAATAGTCTTGATTTCAATTGAAAGTTAACTTTCAAAATGGTCTTCCATCATTGAATGAACAGTCAGCCCTCTGTATCCATGGATTTAGCATCCACAGACTCCACCATCCATGGCTTGAAAAATATTTTTTTAAAAAATCCAATAAGCAAACCTTGATTATGTCATTTTATATAAGGGACACCATGTTACTATTCCACTCTATATAATGAGACTTGAGCATCCATGGATTTTGGTATCCATGACGGGTCCTGGAACCAAACCTGTATCTGGAGCCAATATTTTTTCATCTTATCTCAAAGCTACCACAAAGTATAAAAAGTCCCTTCTTTCTGATTGCATATCCAACGTATTTTGGTAGAGGCTTTATACATCTTTGAGATCTTTCATATATACTGTACATATATACAGGAGTTCATATATACTGTACTTTGTAAGCTGCTGAGCATTTCCACTGCTATTTAAAAACATGTACCTATGGAGAGAAAATAAGAAGCCAAGATTCCCCCCCCCCCGATGAACAGAGTTTGGAAACGGTGTTTAAAGGGGGCCAACAAAAATGTCTACAATTCAAGTATTTCAGCACCCATGCTGGTTGTGGGAGTTGTAGTCCAATGAAACAATACTTTCAGGTTCTGGGGATGGTGGTATCTCTCTAGATATGAGTAAACTCAAGGCCACCTCTTCCCTGTTTATTTTCAGTGCTATGTAGAAGAGCTAAGAAAAATATTCTTCACATTACCAAGCATTCTGGGTGTACATCGCATTATCAGAAACAATTGTTCATATTTAACTTATTTCCAAACCAGTATTTCAATCCTACAGATGTACATGGCGAAGACAGCATGTAGAGAGGCTTGCCATAATTGAGATCATAATAGAAAGATCAGGAAAACCTCAAGATGTTTTGGGAGGAGGAAATATATTGAATCATGAAAGTCAAGGAGACATCAAATCACATTACATTTTTGTAGCTGGCAATTAGGATACGGGGTTGGGTTCCTGAAACTTTAATTATGAACAGATCATGAAACAGTATGAAGTACTGTAAAACACTGTCACATTTGACAAAGGTACCTGGACTCCCTCACCTTTCAAACCCTAACTTTCAGCTGTAACCATCCACTCCCAACAAGGCTATTGCCTTAACAGTGGGGAGGGGGTGAGGTGTGGAGGCACCAGTGACCAGAACAGAGCTGGGTGCTTCTCTGTAGTCCCTTCCACCTGCTGTCCACTAGGGAGGCAATAGCTGTGTTGGGAGGCAACGGCTTGCAGGCAAAAGTTGGTGTTTGAAAGGTGAGGGGTGATAGGTACCTTCCTCCAGATTGATAGAGATTTATAGCACCTCATCCTGCTTCGTGATCTGTTCAGGATTAAAGTTACATGAGCCCCATCCCCTATCTAACCTGGCAGCCCTACATTTATGGGCTAATAACCATGACACTGTACCTTGAAGCTTGACAATGTTTTAAAGACAGGAGGGAGGGGGGAGACTTGATTTACAAAAGGCAGTATGCTGGCTCATTAGACTCACTAGAAAAGACAGTAATGCTTGGAAAGGTAGAAGGCAGTAGGAAAAGGGGAAGACTGCATTCCAAATCTTCCAGTCTCTTCCAGCAGGCCTATCCAGGTGGCTTTAAATTGTGAATTTTAAACTGTGTGCTGATTAGTTTTAAAATGTCTTAGTCTTACTTGTTTTTTAAATTGATAGGTTTTTATTAGGTGTTTTAACTAATAGTATGTTGATGTGTTGTTCCCTGCCTCGATCCACATGGAGAGGCAGGTAAGAAATAAACAAACAAGCAAACAACCATATTGTGGGCTTCCTAAAGACATCTGGTTGACTACTGTGGGCTAGATGGACTGCTAATATGAGCTTGCAGGCTCTTCCCCTGTTTCTTGAACTTACTATGTTCAACACTGAGCAATACTGGCATTTGTAGTCCAACAACATAAGAGCTAGAGGATTCCCACACCTGGTCTAAATCCAATTTCTAGGCCCAATTTGAGTAGAAATACTGAATCAATGAGGTGAGTTAACACACGTGTAAGTTCTACTGATCGAACAAGTCTGGTCTAGTTGGACTGAGATTGTTGAACCCAGCATTGTCTACTGGTGTACTGACTTAAAAAAAACAGGTCCAAGGAATTTAAAAACATGGTACAATTTTAGAAAGGATCTTTTCCTATAGATAAGTTTCCTGATCCCCTGGCCCCCGTGCATTCCATTGTTTGAAGAGAAATCTACTGCATGCTAGCAGCTTTCAAATATCCAATTATGTGCCTGGTCAAAAATGCTAAATGTAAAGGAATCAAATGTCAATACACCCTCATATGTATTATATATGCATGATGACAGTGGTGGTGTAATTATAGCTCTTTCCCTTAGAAGTGACAGACATAAAAGCATAGGGCAGGACATTGCACTATGTGCTGTTATGCTTCCACAAACTGCAGCAACTCCTTAAGCATGGTAAGCTATATTGATACACTGAAGAATTACAAATGAGTAAGTTTGCATGTATGACTAAGTCCAATTAGCTGCAAGAAAATCACCTTTGCCAACTCAGCCCCAAGTGAAAAAGATAAGCGAGTATGAGCAGAACACAGGAGAGCACATTGCTCCAGTCTCCGTGCAATCAAATACAACTTCTAAGGAGTAATAAGACTAATTTACTGGTTTCTCTAGGTACAAGTACAACATGTAAGAGATAAAAAGAAAGTGAAGTAACTTCTATAGTTTCCCCCTATTGAGAATGAAATAATCACAAAACAGAACACTTTGGCTGGGGTGGAATGATCAATATTTGCTGATATAAAGTTAAAAGCAGCTGCAGTGGTTTTCCTTCCAACCCACACTGAAAATCCATTTTAAAACTGGGGGGGGGGTGTAGGAGGGAGAAAGATGCCCTTCAAAACCTGTTGCTTCAAACAAACAGAACAATCAAGAAATATTGAGATTCTTTTATCCTTGAACCTTGCTGGACAATACTTTAGGCAAACATATAGTGACATTCACCATAGAGAGAACCCAAACTTTTAAAAAGTACATAATACCCAGAAGACTGTTTCTATTTGTCAGGAAAAAAACCAAGGAAGAATGGTTATAAAAGCAGTTTAAGAGACCAATTGTTTTCAGAGAACTTGTCATTATTGTTGGAGATTAAGATGTACTTGCTCCCAGTTCGTACCTATTCTTCTTTCCTACAGTGAATGGGTGTTCTGTCATACATTCTTTTAGCTCAAATAGTAACCAGATATCATTAAATCCTTAAATGAGTCCCCTAAGAAGGGTTAACAAAGAATATGTCCCTGCCTGAGCTAGTATTTCATCTCCAATAATTAGAAAGTGCAGCAAATTATTTTAAAAAGGTGAATCAAATAGATTGCAATTTTTAAATGTACGGGCCTGAAAGTTTCCTGTGGCAAAGCAGTTCTTTTAAGGCAGCATTCAGAGCCTCAACTTCAAGGCTTTCTTACAGCATCAATTGAAAAAATAGAAGTAACTTAAAGGATTTTTTTTAAAAAAAACTCCATGTAGTGCAGAAGCTAGAATTTGGTCTGAAAGATCCCATCTTTTCAACTTGGGAGGTGTGCATTTGAAAATTTCAAGGGGATTAGAGAGAGGAATGAAAGGTGTAGAGCAGTTGCAGGGAAAGAAAAACAAGAAAAAGAACTATTAAATTATACCACTGTGGATTAAAACCAGATTCTGCTTGTAACTATGCATTTAATCATTATTTAATCATTAATTTTTAGACTTTGGACACTTCTGTTTTTTCTATTGCTGGCTCTAGTCTTATTTATTTTAAATCCTGCCTTTCTGCTTTTGGTTGTTTTTGTTCATGTTGCACTATGACATATCACACTTTAAACAGATTTCTGTATTTCACAGAATATATTGGTAATGGGCAAAATAATGACACAAAACAACCATTATTGCATCAACCGTTTGACTGTAGAGGCGGCCAGGCAATAATGCTCCTGGGGTCATCTCTATGATAGTGTTTACATGAACAAAAGCACACACTGTTATATGTTAATGCTGAGCGTTTGAGGAGACTGTGCCTTATTTATAAGCTGTTAGAATTTCAGAATGCTCAGAATACTTCATTATTGTAACAAACAGAACTGACTTTGGGTGTGCAAGGTCCTTCAGACTCAATGAAATGGGGAATACAGAGAAGGTTCTTGACGGAAAAGGCAAAATAGCCAGCACATTGTTGGCAAATAGGTTTGTGTGTTTTGAAAGAGAAAGAAGAGATATTTTGGAGTTATGGTGCCTTGCTTTGTGGGCAATTCTGGTGCTGTGGCATTCTGCAATAAGAGATAACTATTATGTTCCATGGAGCTGTCAAGTTTCTTAATAAGGAACACGTCCTTAAAATGGAGAATCATCCGGTAACCATACTGCTAGAGTATAAAACTGTAGATAAACAGTCAGTAATTATTCTGGACACATGCAAGTTGTCCGTTTTTAAAGGGCATAAATATTAAGAAAGCCAAGCAGCACTGAATTTTGCTTCTATTTTTGTCTATAAGCACATTGATACAGGCACTAAAGAGCAGATATAACTTTGTATCAGTTATGGATCAGGAGTACAGTCAAATCAGACCAAAATAAGCATTCTTCCACAGTGAGCAAAACACAACAATAGTAACAGCAAGCACTAAAAGCATTTTCCTCTGCTCTAAGGAACAAAGATTCAAAGGCATAAAGTATTATGTCAGTGTTTCAGTGACTATCCACAATGTGGTACACACCAGCGTTCACAGGTAACTCTGTAGATCCCAGATGAATTTTGTGAAGGCCTGAAAACTCATTTGTTCTCAAGTCTAAAAAAGGGAGAAAATCCATGCCTATTTTTCATAAAATTGACCTTTAGTGGTATGATTCCACATACTGATCTTGACAACTTAATGGACATTTGTGGGAACATGTGTATTAGTGGCCAAAATATTTCCTAGATATGAGAATTAAAATTTTAGACCCACCAAGGTAAATAGTCATCTTTCCAGCTATGACACAAAGACTATGGCTGCTCTCTGGCTTTTCTTCGCAAACGAAGATTCAGGAAGGACTCATCCCGCGCCTTCTGCAAGCGCGCTGATGACTAAAAAGGCCAATCCGAGATAAACAAGTCCGGTTGCAAAAAGCGCAGCAGAAGGTCTCCTTGGGTGATGTTTTTGGGTTGTGATTCTTTCTGCGTTGCCGTTTCTCTTCAAGACTTGTTCGTCGTGAGTTCTCAAATAAGGCTGCAGCATTGTGGATATTGCGTCTCCATGCCTCCCGATGTGAGGCCAGGGCGGACCACTGTTGGTGATCAATTTGGCCAAGCCTGAGATGTTGTTTCAGGGAGTCTTTGTATCGCTTTTTTGGAGCGCCCCTCTTACGCTGACCCGTGGCGAGTTCACCGTAGAGTAGTATTTTTGGGAGGCGATGGTCCTCCATCCTAGAAACGTGCCCTGCCCAGCGCAGCTGTGTTCTCAATATCATGGCCTCAATGCTGGTGATCCCTGCTTGTTCAAGGACAGCAACATTCGTCACATAGTCAGTCCAGTGTATATTTAGGATTGTGCGTAGACAGCGCTGATGAAAGCACTCGAGGAGTCGTAGGTGGTGGCGATAGGTAACCCATGTTTCAGATCCATAAAGGAGGATAGACAGTACGATGGCTCTATACACACTGATTTTTGTGCTTTGCCTCAGGTGTTTATTGCTCCAGACTCTTTTGTGAAGTCTTCCAAATGCACTATATGCCTTAGCTATGGCTGCTACACACTGCAGAAATAATGCAGTTAAACACCGCTTTAATTATCATGGCTCCATCCTATGGAATCCTGGGATTTGTAATTTGTTGTAGCACCAGAGCTCTCTGGCAGAGGAAGCTAAATATCTCACAAAACTACAAATCCCAGAATTCCATAAAATGGAGTTATGGCAGTTAATGCAGTGTTAAACTGCATCATTTCTGCAGTGTGTCAGCACCCAGAAACCCAAAATTGGGCAGGTACTGAAATGCCACAGAATTTTCTCTTCCCTCCTGCAGCCCTTAGTGTTACCAGAAATCTGGCTCCTGACAGTCCTCCAAAAACCTGGAGCATTTTTTAAGGTGAACAACAGCTGCTATGGGGTGGGGAGAGACTGCTTCATTCACAAATCCATTGATGGAAGTAGTTTGTCTACACATCCTGGCTGGGGAAAATACATATAAAGATAGAGAGTGAATACAGATTTCTGTTGGTGAATGAACTGTTTATTTTCAAAGTTCAACTTTTATATGTCGGAATGAGAAAGCCTTATCGCTTTGTCTCTGCAGGATATGGTCACCCACCTGAGTTCTATAAATGAATTAATCCATAGTAGCAACCCAATGTTAAAATGTACATCTCAGGTACATCTAGAAGAGACCATATAACACCGATCTTAAGATCACTCCACTGGCTGCCCATTAGTTTCTGGGCCCAGTACAAGGTGTTGGTTATCACCTTTAAAGCCCTTAAATGGCTTGGGTCGTACCTAAAAAATTAGGCTTTCCTTGACCTCCCAGATGACCCTTTTGGCTAATGCTCCCAGATTATGGAATGGCCTGCTGGACAAGAACCATCACATTACCACCTTAAATAGCTTTAAGAAAGCTCTTAAGACGGATCTCTTCTGGCAGGCCTTTCCTAAACAGATACCCTGCCATAAGAAGAAGAAAAAATCTTATTGGTCTGATCCCTATTCCAGTTATTTTAGTGTGTGTGTGTTTAGTATTTATTAAGTATTTTTAAATGTTTAATTATTTAATTGTATTTTAAGGGGGGGTGGGATGGAGGGTTTTATATGTATATTTTAAATGTTGTAAGCCACCCCAATTGTATTTTGTAGAGGGGTGGGATATAAATAAATGTTTTATTATTATTATTAAAATGTGCTACCACGATTTGCTGTTTTTGGCTCATATCAAAACATAAGCCTTCCAATTTTGAATGACATTTTATTGGGAGAGTTGAAAGGTGGGGAGAAAAGAGCAAAACACAAAGCACACTTCTATTAATCCTGCTCTCCATCAAAGATGGACTGAAGGTAAAAGGTAGAATAATTCTAATCTGGATGGATTTCTCATGTATGCAACACACTTTGCTTGCGGGCATGATCTAGCTCGCTATGAAATCAAAAGAAATCTTTCAAATTAGCTTGTGGTGGTGGAGATTGGATTGGGATTACCTATTGAAGCAATAGAATGTGCACATGTGTTGATTTACTGTACTAAGTTTTCATTAGTTCAATGGATCTGTTCTTATTGGGAACAACTGGCCTTTATTCTACTGTTGACTACTGATAGGCCTTAAATATTGCTTAGCAAATAGAAAAATTGCATTTTAAATGGAGCGAATCACCTTAGCATTCTCCAGGAGACACAAGTAGCTGTAGATATTAGGAAATGGTTGGGAATTGTGTGGTTCTCCAGTTGTTACTAAACTATTGCTCCCAGCATGCCCATTAGCTATGAGGTATGCTGGCTAAGGTTGCTGGGAACAGCATCAATGTTATCTGGAGGGCCTGGATTAGAGATATTAGTTTAGCAGTGCTCCCTCTTTCAGTACTTGCACCTTTATAGTAAGAGCATGGATGACGCTTGCTAAATCCTGGCTTTTGTCATCTCTTACTACTATAAAATGCTCTTGAAAAATGTTGGGAAGTTTCAGCTTCTGATGGCCACAGCAGCCTGTCTCTTGAGAGACCTTCAGGACCATATAATACCTGATATATATGAAGTGCACTGGCTAACAGTTTTCTTCTGGTCACAATTCAAGATACTAGTGTCATCCTTTAATGGCCCTCCAGATGTTGTTGGACTGCAATTCCTAGCAGCTCTAGCCTGCATAACCAATGGTGAGTATTGCTATGACTCACAGTTCAGCAATATCTGGAGGACCATTCCAACCCCCACTTCTGCTTTAGATATAAGTTCCTTACTAGGGACATTCAAACATGCTGATTATAATTCTCATCAACACCAGCCAGCACATCCAGTGGCCAGGGATAATGTGAGTTACAGAGCAAGAAATCCACGGGGCTCCAAAGGTTGACAGAAGCTGCTACAAAAGATTATTGGACTGTGTCTCACCCAACTTAGGGAACATCTTTCAAATATGAGCGTTTTTGTCAACTGGATTCAGCTTTAGAGATACTGCTCTTGATCTTCACACCAAATGAAGCATGACTATGATCTTATATGACAACTGGGAGCAGGAATATAAACACTGTTTAGTAAGAATGAGATACATGCATTTAAAAATCTTTTTCAACCCTGTCCCCTGGCTTATCATGATGTGCTTCTTTATTTTTCTTGCATAACATTTCACCTAAGAAGAAAAATGTTTTAAACAAGAGCCCTGAACATAATGCTCTATCAAAAACCTACATTTTCTTTAGTAATGTTTAAAATTGGCAGCATTTGCCTAGGCTTTTACTAAATACAGTATAGGATTATGGCTGGCTCCTAAAATACACTCAGAGTAATTTTTTTGCCATATAATTAAGTGGCAATATTATTATGTTTATTTTTACTTCACCAAAGACTGAAGGAAGCATAATACCACAATTTTAAAGGAAATTTAAAAGAAACAAAAGCCCACTAATGCTATTCCTAGAGTATGCAGACTTTCCTGTTTCACATTTCTGCCTGTGGCTCAGACATCCATTACTTTTCAGAAACTTTACCAAGCTTTCTCTTCCTTTTGTTAGGTTTAAGGGCCTGTTAATTGGTTTGGTCCTATTCAAATAATGAGAACATAAGTATATGGTAACTTTTGTTGTGTTAATTGCAACTACCGTAATGGTATAAGCAGAAGAGACAATTTTCCAATGGATGGCTGTAAGCAAGAGCAAAGCCAAGATAATTTCACCCAAACTAAACCAGCTACCTGAGAAAAGCTCCAGTTAGCAAATTAAAACATAAGCCATACACTCCCATAGTTAATAGTTAAACTTCTAACATAGAAATTCTATGTCAGGGTGTTTTCAGACACAGGTCTCCCCATTTAACAAAGAAGTCCCACTGTACAGCCATTTCATCTTTTTTCTCCTTAATGGATACTCTGCAATAACGAAAAAAGAAAAAATGTGCCAATGCCCTAGAAAGGAAGCGAGCTAAATCTCTCCTAGCCACTGCTGAACCTTTAACTAAAAACTGGTTTTTATATATTTTAAATTTTTCTTTATTTTATTCTTATAATTGATATATATGTAAATGGAAATATTGAACATGGTATAAACAATGAATGAGTATGTAGCAGACGGAATGAATAAATAAATACATAAACAAACAAACTGTGGTTTTGTGTATCAGACACATATTCTCCAGAGAAGAAGCTGCCCTCTGCTTTTGGCCAATCTGTTGACTTTCAAAAAAAAAAAAAGAAAAAAAAGATTAATGCAAAATAGGTTGTCCAAATACAGTTACAATTTAAATCCAATCACCATTGTAATTACAGGATATTCTGTGACTGTATAAATAAGAATTAGCTCACTTCCTTTCTAGGGCATTGGCACACTGTGATGATACGGTGGGACCTTATATGGGTTTCTTCAGCAAATTTCTGGATGGCTTCTTTAGAGAAAGAACACATTTGAAATAAATAACTCAATTGATGCCATCAACTTAAAAAAAAACACAACTTAAAAAAAAAAGAATGCCTAAACATCTTTTGATCAGAGCAAAGGCTTGAAAGAAAGTATGTGAAAGGAGGAACTGTAGTTACCCATGTCTGCCAAGCTATCTTGAATCAAGTAATTCAGCTAGGATTTTGCTCCCCCTGCCCCCACTACAAAACTCCTATACAAACCAGTTCTGTCTGACCAAACTCATCCATTTCAAAATTAGCCAACAGTAAACAGTAAGCTTGTCCTGTTCAAAAGCTCAGTTCAGAAAAAAAGAGAGAGCGGGCACACTTACTTGGGAGCAGCTCCACTGAACACAGAGAGGCTTGCTTCTAAAAGTAATATGGATAGGGTTCGGCTCTTTTTTTGTCTATTGCTCATAATAGTTGTGTTATTTCTTAGCATGCCACAATTTCCATTGTTCTATATGATTTTATATTATGTTTTTGTTTAAAAAATGGTTTCAGCTAGTGGTTTTCATAAAAGAATAAGAGGCAGTCTGTAATCACACTCCCTGAGCCACTGTGCTGCATTAATCCTTGGGGTTAATCAGTAGTCATAAACCCACAGACTTTGGGGAAGTTTAGCATGCTTCATCCCTTACTCAGTTCCCAGCACAGCTTAGACAGGTCACTTTTTTAGACTACAACTCCTAGGACCACTCTGGTAGCATGATCACTAGCCATGCTAGGTGGGGGATTCTTGGAGCTATAGTCCAAAGAGTAACATTTCCAAGTTCCAGGGCTTGTCTACAGAGGGGGGAAAAGTAATAAACATCAAATCACATTTTCCCAGTCCACAGTGCTTCCACAGGTATCTTGTTAAAACCACATACATCTGTAAAAGCCAAATGAGAGCAGCATTACCAGCCACACATTTCCCCTAGGCAAGCTCACTTTGGTGTAAAAGGATAGTCCTGTTATGATCACGAGTCCTATACTTCACATTGTTTTCGGCCACATGGTCGTGCCTGTTCCACTTTTTTCTTTTTCCCGCCATGCATGCGAATATGCAGATAGGCAGAGATGCACTAATAATGATATGCAAGAATCCACACAAATCTACCCTAAAAAAAAAATAGCAACTGCATGCTGACAAAATAGAAATACAAACAGAAGAAGGACAGGTTGCTTACCTGTAACCATAGATCTTCGAGTAGTCTTCTGTGAATTCACACAGTTGGGTTTATTCCTGCGCCTGCACAGAGCATACAGAACCTTATGGTATCACTAGGCAGAATGTGCATTGATACATTTTTGGCGGTAACTCCGCCCACAGTCACGGTCCCTTAAAAGGCGCTCCCGCCTAATTCCCCTCAATTCCTTGAATGACACTGCAATCAGCAGCATCAGGAACATTAAGCACATATGCAGTAGCAGGACATAGAGGGGAGGATGGGCGGGTCTGTGTGAATTCACAGAAGACCACTCGAAGATCTATGGTTACAGGTAAGCAACCTGTCCATCTTCTTCATGGTCTCTGTGAATCACACAGTTGGGTAGACTAGCAAGCTTCCCCATTGGAGGAGGGTATGGCCTGTACATCAGTAGACAAGGACCACCTCACAGACAACCAAGAAAGGGATTTGTTGACAGCACATTCTTTAAACACTAAGCAATTCAGCAATGAGTTAATAGTCAATAGCTTAACCATGCAATACAATCACTTATTGGATGGAAGGACAGAAACACTGCCCTCCCAAATGCAGCCTCGTTCCTAGAACGAGTGTCCAGTCTGTAATGTGAAATGAATGTCAATGGTGAAGACCAGGTCGCAGCACGGCAGACATCCTCCAGGGGCACCCCAGAGAGGAACGCAGTCGAAGTGGAGACAGCTCTCGTAGAGTGTCCACGAACCCGTGGAGGCAGAGGCTTCTTCACCAGTTCGTTGCAGAGAGCAATGGTCGACGTCACCCACTTTGGAAGACACTGCGACGAGATCAGTGCACCTCGCTTCGAGTCGGCATAGGAGACGAAGAGCTGAGGTGATTGACGGAATGGAGCAGGCCGCTGTATGTAGAATGCAAGTGCCCTCCGCACATCCATGGAATGGAGGGTACGCTCAAATTCATCCTTCGGATCCTGCATCAAGGCAGGCAGGACGATGGGTTGGTTAAGGTGGAAACTGGAGACCACTTTGGGAAGGAAGGAGATGTCCGGTCTCAACAGGTATATGAGATATATACTGACCTCATATACCTCAACAGGTACCTGGAAGCAGGTATATGGAGGGTCCGACCGTAAGGCACAGAGTTCTCCAGCCTGGTGAGCAGAAGTGATGGCAACCAGGAAAACAGTCTTCCATGTCAGTAGCTTGAGGTCAGTAGAGGCCATAGGTTCGAAAGGTTGTCTCACCAATTGGGAGAGGACGAGTTCGAGGCTCCATGTTGGGGTGGGATCGAGTACTGGAGGATGGAAGTTGGCATAACCATTCAGGAACTTCTTCACCATCGGGTCCTGGGAAGGCAGATGGTTGACCCCAAGCTTGGAGTTCGACAGAGATAGCTGCCAGATAGCCTCTGAGAGATGAAACTGAGAGTCCTGCTTCCGACAAATGGAGGAGGAATTGGAGGATCATCGGTACCGAGCAAGATTGAGGGTCCGATACCTGGTCTGCTAGGAACTTTTTGAAACAGTTCCACTTGTAGAGGTAGGCTTTCCGAGTGGAGGGCTTCCTAGCAGCATCGATAACCATCTGGACCTCTCGAGGCAGAGGGGAAGGCGAGATGGCATGAGGCAGTCATGGGTTCATGGCCAGATCCTCCAAGCCGTCAGGCAAAGCGTGTCGAGGTCAGGATGCCTGACTTTCCCTTGTTGGATAGTGAGCAGATCAAGTCGGTCCGGAAGGTGAAGGAAGCACCGTCTGGACAGAAGCAGGACCACAGTGGCAGGGGCCACCATGGGGTGATGAGGATCACATCCTACCGGTCTCGACGTAGCTTGGTGACAATCCTCGTCAGCAGCGGGATCGGGAGAAAGACATATAGGAAGGGTCCATTCCATTGATACAGGATAGCGTCCCCTCTGGATTCCCTGTGCCGTGTTCTGGAGCAGAACTGGTCGCACTGTCTGTTTTGGGCGGTCGCAAAGAGGTCTATCAGCGGAGTCCCCCATCGGTGGAAGAGGTCTGCCACCACACATTGGTGGAGCATCCACTTGTGGACGCTGGAGTTGGAACGGCTCAGTCCGTCTGCAAGAGTGTTCTCCTCCCTGGGGAGATGGATGGACTGAAGAAGGATGTTCTTTTTGATGCACCAGTCCCGGATCTGAAGAGTAAGCTGGAGGAGTTGAGTGGATCTGGTACCTCCTTGCTTGTTCAGGTGATACATCACTGAAGTGTTGTCCGTGAGAAGTACTGTCCTGCCTCGAACTAATACCTCGAAGGCCCAAAGTGCCTTCTGGACTGCCAGGAGCTCCAAGACATTGATGTGCAGTTCCCGTTCCTGGATACTCCAGGAGCTCTGGATCTCGTGGTGCCCTAGATGGGCTCCCCAACCTTGAAGAGATGCATCCGTCATGAGGGAGACAGCTGATTGAGGAGGGTCGAAAGGAAGACCAGAGAGAACATTGGTTGGTACCAACCACCAGTCCAGGGAGCGGCAGACCGAACAGGGCATCATTAGTGTCCCAGGGGAGTCCCGTAGATGGTAGAAGACTCCCAGGAACCAGTTTTGAAGCAGTTGGAACCGAAGTCTGGCCAGGCGAGTGACTGACGTAGTGGCTGCCATGCGTCCGAGGAGGACTTGGATGGTGTGCACTCGAACCCGTCGGGACCGTCGGCACTCGTGAATCAGGGATCGAAGGGTGTCAAACTGATCCTCGGGGAGGTACGCTGCCACCGAGATCGAATCCAGTCGAGCTCCTATGAACTGGATAGACTGGGTAGGGTTCAGCTGCAACTTCTCCATGTTCACAACAAGCCCCAGGGTGTGTAAGACATCAAGGTTAAGGGCGATGTCTCTCTCAAGCTTGTGCTTGGAATCTGCCACAATCAGCCAATTGTCTATGTATGGGAAGACTATCACCCCATGCTGTCGAAGGAAGGCCGCCACTGCTGCCATACATTTCATGAACACCCTTGGGGCCATAGAGAGTCCGAACAGGAGGACGCGGAACTGGTAGGCTTCGTCCTCGATCTGGAACGCTAGAAACCTCCGTGGGAAGGGTAGATCCCGATGTGGAAGTAGGCATCCTTGGGGTCTATGGACGCAAACCAGTCCTATCGTTGAAGAAGAGGGAGGATAGCAGCAAGGGTGGTCATCCTCAACTTCTTCGGGATGATGTACCAATTCACTCCCCTGAGATCAAGGATGGGATGGAGGCCACCGTCCTTCTTTGCAACAAGGAAGTATATGGAGAAGAAGCACTGGTGACAATGCTCGACGTCCACGGGTTCGATGCCCCCTTTTTGAAGCAGGGTCTGGACCTCCTCGATGAGGGGAGGGGAGGATGGCATGGCACAGACCCGACCTGTTGGAGGCAGTTCATCGAACTCTATCCAGTAACCGTGTTGTACAATCTGGAGTACCCAGTGGTCTGATATTATCGAGGACCAGGTGTGCTGAAACTGACAGACGGTCTCCAAACAGGGGTGTCTAAAAGAAAACGGAAACATCAATATGAAGAAGGGACAACTTAAAACCTCCTCCTGCCTTGGTCCTTTGATTTTTGCTTGGAGGGAAGACGGTAGCGGGAGGTGGATCCCTGGCTCCTCACCGATGAGGAAGATGACATCAGTTGCTGGAACCTAGAGCGCCTTGAGGATTGAGGCGTGTTTCCCCATCTAAAGGGCTGGCCGTAGGAGGATGTGTGCCAGCCAGACCAGTGCCTAGGATGGTAGGCAAAAGATGAGGACGATGGCATACCGTACTTCCGTGCGGTGGTCCTCATCTTCTGCGTGAATTCAAGTTTCTCGTCTGTTGAACCATTGAAGAGGCCCGAGCTGTTAAAAGGCATATCTTCAATGGTCTCAGCTGCTTGCGTGGATAGGCCAGACGACCAAAGCCAGGTGTGGCAATGTAAGGCAACGGAACCTGCCACGGTCTTGGCGGCACAGTCAGCAACGTGTCGTGCTGAGTTCATCTGCTGGCCTGCAAGCAGTTGGGCCTCTGTCTGGATAGCCTCCGCCATCCTTCTCCTCTCTTCTGGCAGAACCTGTATGAGGGGTGCCATCCTCTCCCATAGGACCTGCTGGTAAGCCCCCATACACGCCGAGTAATTGGCTATCCTGAAGCTGAGCCCAGCAGCTGAATATAGCTTTTTGCCAATGATGTCCAGCTTCCTTCCCTTGGGGTCAGAAGGGGTGGACTGCACTCGGCGTTGTCTCCTAGACTGCGCTGCCTCAACAACCACAGAGTTGGGCTTCAGATGCTTCTGCAGCCATTCGATGCCATCTCCATCCACTCGATACAGGCGGTCAGATCCACTTCAAAGTTGATGGGATCGAAGATGAATTTTCCCACGAACCCTGCATCAACTTCAGAAGGGATGGAAGGACTGGAATGTGGGCCACCGGTGGAACCTTCGATTTGATCCAGTGATAGATGGGGTCAACTGGGTCAGACTCCTTCTCAGTGACTTTGAACTCTAGGGCATGCGACATGCGCACCACCTGCTCTGAGATGGAGCGGGCATCATCAGTAGGAGAGGAGGAATCCTCATCCAGTAATTCAGGCTGAGGGGATGGTAGGTAAAGGAAATATCCGTCAGAAGAGTTGGATGAAGTGCATGAATCCGACGACGGAGATGGGCTACGGTGGCGGCCTAGTAGCGAGGATGTACGAGGCAGTGGAGTGGGAGGCAATGGAGGAAGAGGACGGAACGGAGAGACTTGGCAGCCCGTATCCTTCAGCATTGGCTTCGGTGAGTGTCTCAGAGGAGATGAAGCCTTGCCCGGTCCATGGAATGAGAAATGGGGTGGAGGCATCGACAAAACATGATGGGTAGCTGCCTCTTCTGTGAGGTAGAATACCCGGTCCGCATCACGATCAGTGCCTGGAGGCTTAGCCAGAGGCGCATTGAAGACAGACCTAGCCAGGTTGTAGGCCCCGTATGCCTGAACATCCTCCTGAATCCGAGAGGTGGACTGTTGGGGTTCATCATCTTGCTCTCGCACAGTAGAGGAGTCCCGCAGCAGTTCTGAGCGGGAGACCAATAGAGTGGGTGACAGACCACGAGCCCGTGGAGAGACCTCCGCCTCCTCGCCCAACAGCTCACCCACTTCGACCTCTATGATTTCCAAGGAGGGAGTTGGGGTTGCAGCTCCAGATTGGGGCTGGACAGTACTGGTGCCTCGGTCCTGAGGCAAGGGTTGAGGCTGCGGTATGGTGGGAGCAGGCTGTACAGATGGAGCAAGGGTTGGCACTACAGTCACAGTGGGCTCAGTGCCCTGTTTAGACTACTTTGGACTCTCTTCAGCGTGGGTGCGCTTAACTTTCTTCTTCTTAGGGGCTTTACCCTTAGAAGATGCAGAAGACTCCCGGTCTCAGCCAGCATCCTTCGAACCCAATCGATCCCTAGGCTTGTCCTTGGATCCGACAGCTTACAAATCCGAGGTGGCTCGATCCCCAGCCGGGGTTGGCCTGGTAGCATGTTTGTGCGAATGGAGCACAGCTTCTGGGTCGGATGCTACAGAATGGCACCAAGAAGGGCTTCGAGACCGGTAGCGCTTGGCTTGAGAGGACTTTGGCAAGGGGGATCGTCCTCTTTTTTGTGGAGATTCCACAGCGGGTGTCGAGGCCGCAGAAGGGATCAGAGCCTTCTCATAGAGGAAGGACTTGAGGCGGGATGATCGTTGTTTCCGCGCCTGAGGCGTGAAGGCCTTGCAATGTACACAAGCATCCACATTGTGGGACTCACCCAGGCAGATGAGGCAGCATGAGTGCTCATCGGAGATGGGCAGTTTCGCCTGGCAGATGACGCATCATTTGAAGCCAGTTTTAGCGGCCATAGCAAACGGAGTGGAAAGTGAGTCGTTGCCAAAAACAGTCCGGGTCAAGCCAAAATCAGAGATCAAAACCAAGTCAAGAGGAGCGCGAAAATCGCCGTCAGAAGTCAGAGTCAAGCCAAAAAAGTTTTCAAAACACAGAGTCAAGGGCAAAGAGATAGAATCATCATCAAAATACAGTCCAAGTCAAAACCAAAAGCGAAAGAGATTAAACTAGTGAGCGAAGGTTCCTTCGAGCTGCTAACGTGGAGGAAAAAAAGGAACTGAGGGGAATTAGGCGGGAGCGCCTTTTAAGGGACCGCGACTGTGGGCGGAGTTACCGCCAAAATGTATCAATGCACATTCTGACTAGCGATACCAGACGGTTCCGTATGCTCTGCGCAGGCGCAGGAATAAACCCAACTGTGTGATTCACAGAGACCACAAAGAAGATGTAGCCATTCCTGGCAGGAATGATCAGGTGACCCAAAACCCCAACTCAGCTGGCTCCAAACTGAAGCCAACCTGGCTCCACACTGAAGCTAACTTCCACGCCAAGCCAACCTGGCCACACATACAATTATCTGGATTTTCCAGGAAAGTATAGAGTAAAAGGCAAGTTTTTACAGTTTTTACAAATCAGATTAAAGCCCTTGAGCATCAAAAAGAACTGTATTCTCAGCGAATCATCATCAAAAACACTGTGTGTCATGAATACAGCAACTACAAGGTGAGTATGATTTTTTTTGGCAGTGTAGACAAGCCCTCATTCACAGCCAACTTCTGTTACAGCAACCATAGCTTAATTTAGCACTAGTAGCACCAAAGCTACCATCCTATACACACTTACAAGTCCAATTGTAGTCTACACCAAACACTATTCATATATTGTCTTTGGTCAGTTTCTGTAGTTTCAAAGAAGCCTGAATGGGATCTAAATCCATGATATTTATTAAACCATGGTGAATTACCATGTATTTTTGGAAGCTTTTATTTAGCCTGATGGGTTACAAGTTGTGCAGACTAGGTATACAGGACAAGAGCAACAGTTAAGGTAAATGGCTCTTAGCTGCCTAATGAACTTCACTGGTGCAAGAGCCTGTGAGGTTTAATGGTTTGAGTGTTGGACTAGGACACTGGTAGAGTAGGGTCCTAATCCCCGCTTGGCCAAAGAAACCTACCAGGTAACCTTGAGCAAGTCACATTCTCTCAGAAGAAGGCAAAGGCAAAGCCCCTCTGAACAAATTCTGCCAAGAAAACCCCATGATAGGTTTGCCTTAGGGTTGCCATAAGTCAGAAATGACTTGAAGGTACACAACAACAACTTATACAGCTGTACAACTAGAATTTAGCTTTGGGCAACCTGTTGCTTCCCATGCCTAGTGAGGAATCAAATATCATTCTCAGTAACTGTGGCTGTCATCTGTAATGCTGCCATAAACCACAAGTGGTTCTTTGCATGTTCTTCATGTCATTGACATTTTAACTTTGTTGTGGTGTGCCTTCAAGTCATTTCTGACTTGGGGTCGCCATAAGATGAACCTATAATGGCACTTTCTTGGCAGAATTTGTTCAGAGAGAGCTGAGAGAGTGTGACTTTCCCAAGGTCACCCAGTGGGTTTCCATGGGCGAGCGGAGATTCAGACACAGGTCTCCCAGTATACCTAATCCAGCACTCAAACTACTACACCAAGCTGGCTCATTTTAAACTACCCATCTGGGGGAAAAGTTTTTAAAATCTACTTATGTGTAAACTGACCTTCAACTGACTGATGCAAATAATAACTCCCTTTGATCCCTATCCTAGATAGTCAGTCCTTTCCAACAGCACTGCAATGAACAACTATCACTCTTGAACACTGGCATGCATCAAATAAAAATTATTAAATCTACAACAGTCACTAAGTGCAAAAGAAAGTCACTGTCACAGAAACCTGCCATAAAACTACAATACCTCTTGCATGACAAAAAAAACACCTTAGAACTTGTTTTTGATAAATGGGAAGCAATGCCAAGATGTTTATCTAACAGGAGCAGCTGACTATTACTCAGTACCAGTACGCTATTTTGCTAACATCATCTGTTAAGTTCTGTTACCTGTTACAAACTCACAGTTTACCCCTAAGCATCTTTGGCTAAGGCTGCATTTACATGGCAGGTTTTATTACAATAAATTGCGCTTTAGCGCTTTTCCGCATCAGTGGTGGGTAGTTTACACGGTCTATGGAAGAAACAGCTGTATTTTGTTGCTCTTTGGTTTTTCTCGCTTTGAGATTCACACAGCCAAATGTGATGGGGGTGTGGCCAAGCATTGGAGAGGAGACAAAGGAATGCCATAGGAATGTCTGCCCTGGCCCTAACTCCGTGTGCTTAACAGCTTAGAGGCAAAGAATGTCACCCTTTGCCTCTTTCCCCCCAGCTCCCTGCCCACAAATCAAACTCCAAACGGAAGGTTTTTTCTCCTTGCTTAACAGCTGATTGACAAAGGGGCCAGTTACAGGACAGAATAAAGTGAGCGAAATTCTGGATTTCCCTCCTTTCGGAACAGGGGTGAATAGTTCTTAAGATTTATGGCTAATTTGGATGAATTTTGGAAAACAAAGGGGGGGGGGATGGCCAGGAAGCTCTATCATTATCATTAAAGCCAGGCAGAAGACGGAGAGGAGGGTACCTTCGTCTGCATATAAATCAACAAAAAAGGAGGGAGACCATGGAGGAGATGAATAATTAAGTGGGAAGGAAAGCAGACACACACACACACACACACACACAAGCAGCTGCCTAGGATTCCTTTGCTCTGCAGTGCTTTTCCCATGCTAAAAGCAAGCCGGTTGGCTGGATGTTTAAAGCAACCAGTAGACACGAAGGATTTTAAGATTTCCTGAGTCTCCCTCCTGGCTCCACATCTAGCCAGCCCACCCCTTCATCATAAGAACCAATCACAGTGCAGCTCTGCTGCAACTGTATCAGGAAGATTGCTGGTAATTCACACGGATTTGCCGTACACGCTAGCAATAATGCGCTAAGTAGAGCTACTTTTCAAGTAAAATGGCAAAAGTAGCGACATCCCTTGTCACGCTACATTTGGGTATTTTGACTTCCCCCTTTCTGAATGAGGCGATACTGTGGCTCGATCCGTGGGAACAATGAGCAATCTTAGAGGTATATTTAGGGGAATATTTGCCCATGTAAATGCAGCCTAAGATTCTACTTATATTGAAACAAACACCATTTCAACCAATGGGTTAATGTCTTGGTAACTAAAGGACTACCTTCTAACATTTCACAGATGAAAATTGGGAAATGGCCAAGCAACATCAAAGTATGGTCAGGATGGCAAAAGTTATTAATGAGGAAATACACATAAGCTAGGGGAGGCTGTAACAGTTTTATTTTTGCCCAAGCTTACTGAGATGGACAATTCTGTCCCCTCTTCTTGTCTCCCCTGGTGAAGACACATCCCCCTGGTTACACATCCCCTGATGTAAGATATAATAATATATTTAGAAACAAATTTCCAGTAGTGAAGAAATACATACTTATACATACTGTCATGTCCTACTGATGAAATGTTTGAAACCCATTTTAAAAAAGGAAAGATATAATCAGGATTTCTGTTCAGCCTCTATCCTCTTACCATGCTGTGCAATTATGTGATGAAGATGAAGGATTAGTTTTTTACAAGTACACACAGATAAGAATAAGGTCTCCAGAATTCATGGCCTGGTCCTTCATCTCCATTTCTCAGGGTAGGGGGGAAAGAAATCTCAGGATGAGAGCATTACCTTAAAAAGTTTGTGTATGCATTCCCCTTTATTAGTCCTGGTTGTTTTAATTATCTAAAGGATATAATCTGAGCAATTGTGGTTAATGCTTAATGACACCAACAGGGATCACCTCTTGTGACAACACTGGGGGAATCCCTTGGTCTCAGGTTTTGGCCCTGAAATCTCAGGACCTAGAATGGTATTAATCTAGCAACCCAACACTGAGGAGAAAGTAAACCTCTTAAACATTGCAAGGTGGACACAACAATTCTGAGACACTAATAATAAATAAGCCCCACAGAAAACAGGGAAGACCAAAATGAAAGAAACAGATTTTGCTCTTGAAAGGATGGGCAAGAGTTCCTCCCTGACAGGAATCAAGGCCAGAACCATAAGTCATCTGGTATAGCAGGAATCATCCCTCTGCTGCTCACTAGTGGGTTCCAGGCCAACCGTGAAACATAAGGAGACCTCAATTGTAAGGGAAAGGAGGAGGCATAACTATTATTCCCACCCTGCTCTGGACACCTTTGTAAAAATACAACTGTATTTTTTAAACCATCCCACCATAGGATAACTTATTCACAAAAGTAGAGAAGCAATCCCATGAAGTAAAATAAATAAAGAGAACACTATGCTGTTTGTCTCTGAGACTGTAGGATGTGTATGTTTGGTTGTGGAGAGGGAGATCTAGCACAACGCGGCTAGACTGACTTGTATCTGACAGTCTCAAATGCAGGAAGCAAACAATTTTTTGGGTTCTAGCTTTTTCTTCAAGCGTTCCCCTCATGGGATTGCTTCTCTGCCATAGCTTTCATATGAGGAAATTTAAACACACACAAACCTGTGTGCAACTCAAGGCTGCCAGATACACTGGGAAGCAATATTTGGGTATCTTCCTTTTTAAAAAGGAACTGTTAAGATTGACAAGAGCCAGCATGGTGTGATAATTTGAGCACTGGACTAGGTCTCTGGAGATCAGGATTCAAATTCCAGCTCAGCCATGAAAACCAACTGGGTGACCTTGGGCAAGTCATACTCTCTCAGCCTCAGAGGAAGGCAAAGGGAAACATCCTCTGAACACATCTTGCCAAGAACATCCCATGATACATTCACCTTAGGGTTGCCATAAGTCAAAAACCACTTGAAGGCACACAGCAACAACAACAAGATTGACAAGGATTTCCTCTACCTTTCCAGGGATCCCAAAGAAGCCTATTCATGCTCATCATTTTCAGAGAAGTCACCCCACCAGTGGAAGAAAGAGGAATAATGTTTGTCAATTTCTTCAGTGCTTTTAAAAACATAATCAGGATAGCTAGGGTGGAAGCCATTCCAGATTATTTGATCCATTTGGGAGTTTGGGCAAGCACAATGAATTAATACAATTTTTCACAAAATTTGATGTAGCAGAAGCAGGTACATCTGCCCCTACCTACTCTATGCAGGATTGGCAGCCATTAATAGAATATGTGGACAATGCACATTGTACATAAGCATAGATGAAAATAAAAGAAATTGTATACCTACAGGATGTTTTTACATGGCAATTGTTATAAATAAACTTTAACTACAATGAGTGGTGGAACAGGAAAAGAGGTTGTTTTTCTTTTAAAAAAATAATGTAACCCTCTGTAAACACAGAGAAGCAAACAACCTTGTTGGAAGTTACTACATTGTTTAGGAAGCTATAGATAGCATGGCATTTAAAATCAGTGATATTGGCAAAAACTGATCCAAACATTCGTTTTGCTATTCACATACATAATTCTGCGGGGGGGGGATTACAATCACTTCCCCCATTTAGTGCAGTAAATCCAGTGCCTTCAATATTAAAAAGAGAAGGAGAGGGAATGGAAACATAGTTCCATTACCAAACACACAGAAGACATGAATCTAAATTAACACAAAATACTACTTAGGCATCTTTGCAGTACATTCCAGGAAACAGTTTTATCTAGATACAGGACTGCTTATATATATTTTGTGACAGAACCACACACTATATATCATGTAATTTATTTTTATGTATATCTAGCACTACAGCATGCATGAATTTTCAGCAGAAATATGCCTTTACAGGAAAGGAAGATATGAGCAGAGCAGACATTTAGGAGATGCTTAGATGGAAAAGACAAAATTACAGGAGCATAATTGGGAGTAGGAACACTGACACACAGAGCTCTTAACAGACAAGACTGCCTTGATTCTGCAGCAGTGCTTAATTAGCAACAGTTTGCAGCTACAGGGGAATTAGTGCTCAGCAGTTTAACTCAATTCTGGTTCTTAGTCCCGATTCTGCAAATAACAGATATTGCATACGCTTGACTAGTTTGCTTTTCAGATAAAAAGCAAATGCAGCATTTGATTATTGTCATAGGGAAGGACACAGATTCTCTCTCCCATCCTTAGATTCCTTATAACACCACACTCTACACCCTGGTTTGATTCAGAGCCAATCTAGACTATATTTGAAATGTGTGAGTGCATATTATGTATCTGTCTGTAAAAATTTGAATAGCAGCATGGGGAGAGGGGCTGATTAGGATTGGGAACCTGGCTTTCAGAAGATGATGAGCTAATCTTTGCTTCCACATCATGGTCCAAATTAAACATTCCCTGCACCCAGATTTATTGCTTATTATAGAAGGTCCCAGTGATAGCTTCCCTTCCAGAGAAAACAGAAGCTGGAACAAGTCATATTGGTTACCGGGACCAAAGTGCTAGGGAAGGGGTCAAACACCCTTCCTAAGGCACCCTGGTCTTGATCCATGGTTCTCCTGCCCTGCTAGTGATATTTATTTTTTTAAGCATAAATATCTGAAATCTATTCATACATCACCTGTTTTGGCCAATAGGTCCAAGATGACTTTGAGGCTCTTGGAATTTTCTCTTCCCTTCTTGGACACAGCTGTACTTTCATGTTACAACATGACACTATCCAGGGTAGGGCATGATGTCCAAGATATCTAGTGATGATTGGTGCTTACCAAACCAGAAATGGACACCTCCTCCAAACTGGAAAGTGTTTACCATAGTTTCAGACACTACGTCAAACTGCAGAGAGAAACTGTATTTTTGTGAAGGGGGAGATCATTGTCAGCCTTCCAAACTATTAGGACACTTGCTGACTCTCTTTCTTAGGACATTTTCAGACAGCGTTGAACAGTGCCTACCATGGGTTTAGGTCCCGGGAGAGGAACGGTGCTCTTGCGCGGCAGGGGGTCATTTTCGGATGCCGCCGTCCCTCTTCTGGGATCCTTCGTGGCATGTCCATGAAGCTTTAGAAGCAGCCGCGCCATATTTTAAGCATGGGCAACTTCCATGCTTAAAACATGGCGCGGCCACTTCCAAAGCTTCACGGACGTGCCACGAAAGATCCCAGAAGAGGGACGGCGGTGTCTGAAAATGACCCCCTGCCGCGCAAGAGCGCCGTTCCTCTCCCAGGACCTAATCCCGCAGTAGGCACTGTTCAACGCTGTCTGAAAATGTCCTTAGTCTTTTCTTTTAATTGCTATACAAAAGGAGGAGGAAAGAAACTCATAATGTAAGGGACAGGAACTAAATAACAATTAAGGACAGTTCATCACTAATACTATGGCTTGGGCTACAGAGAACAATTAGAGGCAGAGACATGAGAGGTTTTACAGAAACGTTTGCTAAATGGAACTTACTCCTAAATAAAAATTACAGAACACAGATGGGGAGGTGGATTGGCTCCCATCTGTGCCCCAGAATAAAGGCAGTGGGCCACAAGCCTATGCTCTGCTCTTTCCTGATATCATCCATGCCTATCTACTCCCACACATGATTTGGCATTTCTTTGTCTAGAGATGGCATGAGGTTCATATTTTTCTCTACATGGAGAATTTGTCTGGTATCTTTAATACCAGATCACGACTAGCAAAGGCATTCCTCCTAAACCTTGCTCTCATTTCCAATGGTGGCAAGATGCATAGAGCTTGAGGAAGGAGTACAGCGTATCCCAGACCCCTAGCACAACAAATCTGGACTATGCAGACGGAATTAGGCCTTTAGGGTAGAGGTTTCCCTTCTACAAGGATCTTGGCCAGGTGGACTACCATATGATACGACACCAAACTAGTAGCAGAAAATAGCAAAGACTTGGAACAATTACTGAAGAAAGTCCAGGAAAAAAGTACAAAGGCAAGTTTACAGTTGAACATTAAAAAAAAATGACCACAGATGATTTACATAACTTTAAAGCAGACGGTGAAGACATTTATATAGTTCAAGATTTTCCATACCTAGGCTCAGTCTTTCATCAGAATGGAGACTGCAGTCAAGAAATCAGAAGAAGACTAGGACTTGGAAGGACAGCTATGAAGGAACTAGAGAAGAGATACTGAAGTATAAAGATATATAATTGAATACTAAAGTTAGATTGTCCATGCCATCGTATTTCCCATTTCTATGCATGGTTGTGAAAACTGGACAGTGAAGAAAGCTGATAGGAAGAAAATCAATATATTTGAGATGTGGTGCTCAAATTGAGAAGAGTTCCACAGATACAGTGGACTGCTAAAAAGACAAACAAACAGATCCTACAGCAAATCAAACCTGAACTCTCCCTAGAAGCCAAGATGACAAAATTGAGACTGTCATACTTTGGCCATATCATGAGAAGATATGGTTCACTAGAAAAGACAATAATTCTTGGTAAGGTAGAATGCAGTAGGAAAAGAGGAAGACCACATTCCAGATGGATAGTCACAATCAAGAAAGCCACAGCCCTGAATCTGCAAGACCTAAGAGGGGCTATTGATGATAGGGTGCCTTGGAGGCTTCTCATTCATGGGTTCGCCATAAATCAAAGTTGACTTGATGGCAGTTAACAATAAAATTATGTGCTGTGTAGAACCACCATTTTAACTCCACCTGCTGTGACAGCAAAAGACTGTTTCAGCACTGTTAAAGGGTGCTAGTGAAAGAAACCATTGACATCAACATTTTGTGATTAAAGCAGATCAGATAGATTAAGATAAAAAGAACACCATTGTAACATTCTTTCTGTACACACATACGCATGTTTCTACTGCCAAGATTTACAAGATTCTCTGAATTTTAGCTCTTGCCTGTAGGCTTGGCCTACTTGGTATTCTATAAATATTCTCAATGTACCTTTGAGACAAACATTAACAGGCAGGTATAGCTTAGTGGGCACATTAATTACTATTAAAAAAGGTTACTGTGGACTATGATTGTTAAGAATGGTTATCTCCTGCTGCTGAATGCTTCTCATTGAAACTGGTAATAATATTAAGTAGGAATTATTTTTCTGGATGCTGAAAAGACAATTAAGGGTTGGATTCCTACCATCTCTGTCAATAGAGTGCAGCCATCTTTGGCTGTAGCTGGAATCCTGCATTAAGAAATTGTCAAACTTTTAACTAAAATATGTACATCAACAAAACCAGCCTCTTTCACGAGAAGGTGGCCAAAATAACCTGTGGGGTTTAAAAAAAACAACAGAAAAGTATAGACCTGGCAACCTATATGCTATATGATCACCAATGAAAACTAATGTAAACTCCTAAAAGGGGATGCAATGGTCAGTTTGAACAGTGAAGCTCAGCCTCCTATCACCGTGCTACATTGCCCCCAAAGTATGTCATGTGGAGGATTAAAGTTCCCACTCCTATTCTATTTTACCAGACCTGAGTCTGCATGATATAATGTTAGGGAGGTAAGGAACTAAGTTGCTCAGCCAATCCCCAACCTGAGCAGTCCACAAGAAAGTATTTCCAACCTCTCCACACCATCTTGAAAGTTACCTCACACCATAACTTCTGAAGTGAAGACAGGTCATGTGATAGCCATATTAAATACCTGAAGGGATACCATATAGAAGATGGAGTTCGTTTTCTCCTACTCCAGAAACTAGGGCATGAATCAGTAGAATTCAAATTACAAGAAAAGACATTATACAGGTCAACCCCTGTATTTGTGGGGGATATGTTCCAAGACACACACACTCCGTGAATAATAGGGAACACTTTTATTTTCAATGAGAAAAACACCAGAAGTTGACCACAGAATCACATTGGAGGACATAGAAATGCCTAGATAACATTTTTTTTTTCAGATTTAGGTAAGTGGATACCAAACCTGTGGATACAGGGGTCAACCTGTAGAATAGATCGTCCTGGTGGATTCTCCTTCTTTAGAGGTCTTTAAACAGAAGTTGGATGTTTATTTAATGGGAGTGCTTCAGTTGAATACTATGGTGGGGATTGGATGAGACGGCACTTACAGTCCCTTCCAACACTATTTCTAAATGTTGGAAGAACGACATGGTCAACCCAATCAACTATCTCCCCCTGATATTTTATATACTAATAATTTATCCAGTTGAAAAAAGTAGCCCAAGCCAATATGCCATAAAAACATTGGCATCTGAACAATTTGTTTGCAGGTGCCTTTCATATTCGTCACAGGCTAAGAAACAGCATTAGACTATACTGTTTCATGCTCCTATCTCCAATGTACCTACATTCTGGGAGGTTGCTCTGTCTTCTCTCTCCCCCACTCAGGTCAAAATTGTTTTAAGTAGCCGTGCGCTGCGCAAGGATGTTGCAGAAAGTAGAGATGCTTGCATATGGTAAGTAAGTACCTCCTCACCAGCTTCTGTGAGAATTGAGATGGGCCACCTGCTCAGGTGTGAGCATGCATTCATATTCATATGCATACACATACACAGCCCACCAGTGAAAGGAAAACCTTACCTGGGGAGCCAGTCAGGGGATGGCAGCTCCAGAGGCCCACTTCACTCCTCCTTTGTCCCCTTTCCTCAGTAACATATTGAATTTGTAGCACTTAATTTTGCTTGCAATTGGGGCTCTCTGCATTTCCAAAAGAAAATGCCAATAGTTGATGAGCCTAGGTGTTGTCTACACGAGGGGGGAAATTTGGATTGATGCGCACTAATGCCAATTCGAAGCAGCTTCCATTTGTCTTAACAGTTTTTTTTGCAAAATCACAGGAATGCAAAGATATCCACTTTTGCTGTTCCAGTGGGGCATGCCTACAAAACAAGATGGTGGGCGCAAGTGAATTACTCGTGTTTTATTCTCACCAGTTGCTATAGCCAAACAGTTTTTTTAAAAGCATATCTAAGGTGTGGACGTGCAATATCTCTCTTAAATAAATAGAAAAAAGGAAGAAAAGGCTGTTGTGTCACTTGACAGCATGGTCAGTAAGGCGAAAATCCAACATGGTGGTTCCAGGTGCTTGCATTGTTAGCAAGCTCCGCCCCCTGTGCACATCCAACCAATAAGCACTCCACTCCGCTCTTATCGGGAATGCAAATGAATGCAAATCGGATTGTCCCAACAAGGGAATGCGTATTCCCCGCCGAGCTTTTTAAAACTCCGGGAGACGCCATGAAGGCTTTTCCTGTGGAGTTTTTGTTGGATTCCCCCCGCCTTTCCGAATACAGCAGATTGATGCAGGATGGCATTTAGACAAACTGTATTCTCCTCGAATTCTAGGAGGAGTATTTTCAAAATTTAGACAACCCCCTAGGTTTCAAATTCACCCACTCTGATCCAAGCTGAAATGATGCAAGCTACAAGTATCGCCTTTCCTTTTGAAAGTGTAAAGGCAAGAGAAAGACTAGTGTTGCTTCTGATTATTACTATTATTAGTAGTATTAATATAGTGCCATCAATGTACATAGTGCTGTACAAAAATAATTTCATCCAGTATGGAGCTAGCGGACAACCATCACATACCTGGGGTGGGGAAAAGAAGAAATCTGGCTGTCAGAACAATTAGACTGCAATGCAAGTGGAAGAATCACTTTAACTTTAGTATGTTTTTAAAATGTTTTTATATTGTTTTATGTGGTGATTTTAACCATTTTTAAATTTTACTGTGGAGATTTATAATTGACTGTCTCTGGGACCCACCTTGGGCCCCACTCTAGGAGAAAGCTGGCATTAAAACAAAATAAATAAATAAGAAGAATCAGGCCCATTGTCATGGTTCACCTCAGCCAGACCAGAAAACAGAGGATGAGTGGGGGAGCAGGATCCCAACCTAAGAAGACAAAATGTCATGGCCATATGATATCAAAAACATGTCACCTAGAGGGGTTCCATGGCCAAGTGGGGATTTGAACTGTGGTCTCCAGAGACCTAGTCCAACACTCAAACCACTACAGCACACTGGTTCATTAAACCTTGTTTAACAGAGCACCATTTTATAATATTGTTGTATTTTATTATTTTATAACTTAACAGTAAACAGTGGGCACCAGTGGACTTAGCAGTGGGGACATATTACTCCAAAAATTTGAACATACTCTATGGGCTAAGATTGTAAATCATTTGGTGATTTTAAAACAGGAAGTAACTTACAAATATTTTAAATAAACAAGTCCTTCCATTAAACCAAAAGCATTTTTAATCTTTTAACAGCTTTCTTCTTTACTGAAAAGTATATTAACAATTAAGCCTATGAAAACTGCATGTGCAAAATCTAAATTTTGCATTTGGTTTCCAAATCATTTCACCTATATTATCTCAGTGATCTTTACCTCAATCCTGTTTACTAGGCCATTTTTGATTGTCAGTATTCCTTGCTTCAGCAGCGCTGTTTTCATAGTTTTTCCAATGGTTCAAGAAGTGCACTAATCACAAAATGTACAGTCATCCTCATTTTGTCCTGGGGGTGGGGTGGGCTAATGCAAAAACAAAGTGGCTTATAATAACACTGCAATGTGTAGTTCTTTGTTATCACAGACAGCAACTAAAGCAAACAGGACAGAGATCTCAGAGATGGAGAGCAGATCAGAGGAAGCTAAGTCACACCAGTCAGCAAATCAAATAAAATCAGGGCAGCTCTTCTCTCACTTTTTTGACAAGCTGACCTCACAGCAGCATGCCATATGCAAACACAAATTAAAAGAGCTCTCCTTCCTTAAGCATTCCAGATGAAAGCTGTTTCCTAAAAATATGGTGATCATTGTGGTGGTGGTTACCTCCCCTCTCCCATCACCATATTTTTAGGAAGATGCTTTCATCTGGAATGCTTAAGGAAGTAAATATGCCAAGAAATCCTCCTCCTACTATGCCCAATTGTTTGGAAGACTCTGGAGACTCTCCTTCAGTTGCTCTCTCTATCTAAGTTTAAATGGGTAGCAAGCAGACAGAGACAGCTTTCTCAGTGGTGGAACCACTTTTGTGGAATTCACTATCCAGAAAGCTTAAATGGAACCAACCACAACAACCTCTAGACTACCCCAGCCACATCAGGTTGGGGAATGCTGGAAACTGTAATCCAAAAGGAACTTGTCAAAACTGGCATTAGCTAAAACTTTTGGCATCATTGTATTTGCCTTGTATGAAGAACTTAAATTTCATTTTTTCAGACTTAAAATGTATTAATGGTTTTTGAAAAGTATTAATAGTTTGGAATATGTTTCCTATGCTTTACTTGTATTTTATCTTCTGTTTTAAAACTACACTAGAAAGCTCTGCTGAAATATGACTAACATTTTTTACATAAATAGCTAAGTCTGGCAATTGATATGTACAAAAAAGCGCATACTTTTAAATAAAATAAAAGAGGATGCGAACAGATCCTGAGATTGTCCCAAAATCAGAAACAAGCAAATTAAATATGTTTTGGTTTAGATACTCCAACATGTTTCAGAGAAACAAGTCATGCCAGACTAATCTGATCTCTTGTTTTTATAAAATTACCAGCTTGGTAGATGAAGGGAACACTGTGGATATCACATACCTTGATTTCAGTAAGGCCTTTGACGAGTTTCCCCATGACATTCTTGCAAACAAGCTTGTATAATGTGGGCTAGACAAGTTAACTGTTAAATGGAATTGTAATTGGTTGACCGGCTGAACCCCAAGGGTGCTCCTCAGTGGCTCCTCTTTGTCTTGGAAAGATGTGACCACTGGGATGCCACAGGGTTCTGTCCTGGGCCCGGTGCTATTCAACATCTTTATCAATGACTTGGATGATGGAATTAGGGGCAAACATATCAAATTTGCAGATGACACCAAATTAGGAGGAGTAGCTAATACCCTAGAGAACAGGATCAAAATTCAAAATGACCTGGATAGACTGAAGAGCTGGGCCAAAGCTAACAAAATGAAATTCAATATGGAGAAATGTAAGATACAGTACTGCACTTAGGGCGGAAAAACGAAATGCATAGATACAAGATGGGGGAGACCTGGTTGAACGAGACTACGTGCGAAAGGGATCTAGGAGTCCTAGTAGACCACAAGTTGAATATGAGTCAACAGTGTGATGCGGCAGCTAAAAAGGCCAGTGTGATTTTGGGCTGTATCGACAGCAGTATAGTGTCTAGATCAAGGGAAGTAATAGTGCCACTCTATTCTGCCTTGGTCAGGCCTCACCTAGAATGCTGTGTCCAGTTCTGGGCACCACAATTCAAAAAGGATAATGACAAACTGGAGTGTGTCCAGAGGAGGGCAACTAAAATATAAATATAAATATAATAATAATAATAATAATAATAATAAATTTTTATTTTTAACCCACCCCTCTGCTCGGAAACCAGGGCGACGTACAAAAAGATTAAAACAACAGCAAGTTAAAACAATCCTTCCTAATCCTAACCCTCCCACCCCTTAAAACTAAATTAAACTAATAGAGAATTAAAACAAAGATACAATACAATACAATACAATACAATAAATAATGGCAATAGCAGCAAGGGGGCGGGTAAGCAATCAGCTCCACTAGAGCCGGGAAGTTATTCCAGGAAGGCCTGCCAGAAGAGATCTGTCTTTAGCGCTTTTTTGAAGCTATCAAGAGTAGTGATAACACGGATCTCATCTGGCAGGCCGTTCCAAAGTCTGAGAGCCGTAGAAGAGGAGGGCCTCTGGGAGGTCTGTGACAGCCTAGTTTTCATAGGCTGCAGCAGGTTCCTTCCCTTTCAAAACGGTGAAAGGTCTGGAAACCATGCCTTATGAGGAAAGACTTAGGGAGCTGGGTATGTTTAGCCTCGAAAAAAGACGGTTAAGGGGCGATATGATAGCCCTGTTTAAGTATTTGAAGGGGTGTCACATTGAGGATGGAGCAAGCTTGTTTTCTGCTGCTCCAAGAGACTAGAACACAGAGCAATGGATGCAAGCTCCAGGAACAGAGATTCCACCTCAACATTAGGAGGAACTTTCTGACAGTAAGAGCTGTTCGGCAGTAGAACACGCTCCCTCGGAGCGTGGTGGGGTCTCCTTCCTTGGAGGTCTTTAAACAGAAGCTGGATGGCCATCTGTCAAGGATGCTTTGATTGAGATTTCCTGCATAGCAGGGGGTTGGACTGGATGGTCCTCGTGGTCTCTTCTAGCTCTACAATTCTATGATTCTATGAATCACTATGATAGTCAAGAAACACACTACAGCTGAACATCTGGTACAGAAAGCAAAGAATAAGCAGTGACAAAGATCAGACACTGTCCAATTCTTACATTGTTTTGCTAAAGAGTGAAAAATAACCATTTTATCACAGCATGCCTATTCAAAACTCATCCTTGCTCCTATTTTTAAATCAAAGTGGAATAAATATTAGCATCCTAATCTGAAACACATTCACCTGGATTTCTCGCTTACTTGGATGTAGGCGCAGTCATTACTTTTGATTTTCTTGGCATTTGTTCAGAAATAATAAATCTTTCGAATACTTGTGTAACTGGTACAGTTTCATTAAGCAGCCTGACATTTCTCAACTTTTAAACAGCTTTACTGAAACAACTATCACAGATTCTGCAACTTGCTGACGGAGAACTATCGAGTGCAAGCTGGTATAAGATCAATGGAAATGCTCTATGCACCCTCTGTGGGTTGTTTTTTTATATATAAAAGTTAGCTTATGTTTCACACCCAAAGGAAGATGTTTCTAATCATGAAACAAGCTTCTAGTTGTATGCTATAGTATCAGCCCAGGGCATGAGCACAACAGAGTATTATAGAAAAATTGGACTTGGTCCAGAAGTGGTTACACATTAAAGCTGTAATTAGGCCTTGAAGGTCTTTTGCTGGAAGTTTACGATAGAACATCAGCAGCAGCACTAAATGAAATTAAAGCCAACTAACAAAACTGAAAATGGCAGGAGGTGGGGGTGTTGGGTGGAACCCTATCACATTAACACTCTGATCCTAAAATCATTATTTATAAGCTAGTCCTATTTATTTCAATAGGGGTTAATGCCATATAATACCCTTATGACTGGAATGTCAGAAGTAGTGCCAACTATAAAAGTTTAACAGCAGAAGTCAGATACAGCTACAGTATGTATGTATGCAGAAATCATGGATTTAATTTAAAATTTAAAGTCCAATTTTTATAAAGCTACTAGGAGTATATTTAAAATTTCATCATCTATAAACCCCATCTATTTCCTGAAAATAAAGAATCAATACACCACACACCAAACCTTAAATATCTCTAAATAAGCATCCTTAAGCAAACCCTAATATCTTTTTCTTATCTACTCAAAGTATAATATTTCACAAGCTCTTGGAAATGTATATGCCTCCAGAAATCTGTGAAGTTTTGCTTTCTAAGTTATCAAAACCCATTTTGCTCCTAGAGGGTTATGAGCTATCTAATCTTAAAACAGTCAGGAATTGATATTTTTTGCGAGTGAGTCAGGAATGGATTTTTTTTCTTTTTTGCTTGCTTGCACGCCCTCTGAAACTGAGAAATAATTTCACAAACTCTACTTTGCTTTAAAGTAGCCTCTTGGAATGTTTCCTATGGAAAGATTTATTAAAGGACAGTAGGAAAATTACATAACAAACCTATACTTCAATTAAAGGGGGGGGGGAATTTTACTGCTACATCAGCAGAGCAGCCTATGTACCCACTATGTGCTCACCCTGAGCTTGGAGGGGATAGCATTAATAACACATTAGCACTGAATCGTTAAGGAGAAATTTATATTAAAATGTTGACAAATCTATGAAATGAATACATTACATTAACACTGATAAAATGTTAAAAAGTATTTAAAGTGACTAAATATGCCACACCATCCCTAAAACTAAAATTGAAATAACAATTCTTTTAGCATTATTAATGGTACTGGTACTTTAATGACCAAAGTAAAACATTTTAAATTCAATTATGAAAATGTTAACAATCTAGCAGTAATCTGTTAATTTAAAGAAATCTTATTCAAAGTCTGGTTTAGCCACAAAGGGAAAGGATAAAACAAAAGACAGAAAATCCAAGAACAGTAAGAAAACGAGAGATATGATCTCGATGTGCATGCTGTTTTTTGACACCTCATTTTTTGGCGACACACTTTTCAACCATTTCAAATCACTACCCAGTACCATATATTAGATGCATGGTCTGCTCTTTTGACCATGCATAGAATTACTGTACTTTAATGCATTCTAGTTACGTATAATTTAAAAAGGTCAAAAGAGTGGTTTGGTGGGTGCTTCTACTACAGTACGGTACTGAACTCAGACTGAATGAAAAGATGCCGCTTTGCACAATGCTTTTGTGATCACATGCTGCTTTTTTTCATCTCAGAGTCATCGTTTATTCAGTCTGTGTACTGTAGAGTACTGTACAATGAACTTTCTAGCCATCTCCTTGTTCTCCTCCTCCTCCGATGAGGACAATTGGGAGGGGTATTATGCTGCACCCAGAAGTTCTCGTGAAAGTTTGGACATGGCTTTAAAGAAAGGAGCAAGTAGAGCGTCCTAGCTCGCTCTGCTGAGGAGCATGCACAAGGAAAGAGAAAAGAAAGCAAGGCGAGGGACAAAGTGGGGTGTGAAGCAGACACTATACATGAACAAGTGTGTTCTCTGGCTCTGGAAGGCATGGGAGGATTGAGGTGTGAGGAAAGGATTGATTTCAGAAGGGGGTACCTGCTCACCGCTACCTTTTATTCTGACGCTGCCTTTTATTCTGCCGGGACAATTATGCATAAAAATATGGTGGGAAAGAAAGGTTAATGGAAGGTAGTCTGATAAAGTCTGAAGTCAAAGAATTCAAGAAGACACTAGAATACTTGTACAATTTCTTGAACATTTGTTGCTGTCGTTTTTGTTCATGTACCTTCCAGTTGATTCTGACATATGGTGACCCTATCACAGAGTTTTCTTGGCAAGATTTATTTAGAGAAGGTTTGCGATTGCCTTCAGCTAAGGCTGAGAAAGTGTGACTTCCCCAGGGTCACTCAGTGGGTTCTCATGGCTGAGTGGGGTTTGAACCCTTGTCTTTCAGTCCTAGCCCAGCACTCAAACCATGACTACACCATGCTGGCCTTCATCACCACACATACATGTAAGCCTCTGCCACAGTGCTACCAGTCCCCGTGACACAGGCAGATATGTTCTCACCACTGCTGATGCCCAGGCATCCCTATACTCCTTCACTCCTAACAACCACATTTGTTAGAACACTGTTAGTATGCCCTACTACCCCCTCCACACAATATCTCATAATTGGAAATATTGGACACTTTTTCGGTCAGGTTGGCTGGGGTGAACCAAAAGGTTAGGTGGAGGTCACAATGACCTGGGATGTGGGGTGTGTCTTAGAAATATTTTGGCAAACATGCCCGTATTAGGATTGTGTGGAAGTCCCTTAGTAAACATAGTCATTAAGGAGGTATGTGCTAATCCTTTCTTGGGTACCTCAGCAATGAGTCATTCAACCAAACAATTAAGTGACCATTCCCAAATCTACTCCTAAGGAAATCTCACCTCACGTCCAGCATTGTGAGGTTGTCATAAACCAATCAATTTCTATCTCCCAGCCATTAATGCAATCAGTTGAGTTTCAGTTTCCTTTGTCTATCCAGTGGGAAAGCCATCCAGGTTTTATCCTAACCAGCGTACCTGTGAAATAGGGTATAAATATCCCAGCCTAGATCCCAGCTAAGTGTGCCACAGACGGACACCAACATGCTGCCAGATTCTATGTGCCACCCTCAGACATCAGACTGAGCATTTTGCACTGCACGGAACTCTTCTCTTCAAGACAGGTAACTATATCCCTGTCTTCCTGAACCTCTCTCTATCCAACCTCCCTGCCTTTCCTTCCAATAGCCTTGTATGGTTCTTAAGAGTGTATGTTTTGAATGCTACTGTATTCCCTGTGTTATTTCCAATAAAAATACTTTATTTCACTTTAATCTGGAGGGCTCTCTACAGTTAGTACTGGTATACATAGGTGAAAAGATCCCCGAAGTTATCCTTCTCTTGCAGGCTCCTGTTTGAGCTAATAATTCCACCCAATAATAATAGAGATCTTGGCATCATGCGTGGGGTTCTAAAAACACCCCACACACCTTAGGGTAACAACACAAAGAGGAATAATAAGTCCACATGAAGCAGCACTGACATGGCTCTGTGGGGTAGCATGCCTGCAAAAAGAATGCACAGCTTTCCAAGACGAGAGGTCAATACCCATATAGGGAGGGAAACTTTCTATTGCTAAGCAACGAAGGAGAAGGTCCAGGATATGTAATAAGGGTGGCCACAGTAACAGCAGCAAGCTTCAGTGGAGATTCACTCTATGATGATGGGGAGGAGGGATGTGGCCCTCCAGCTGCTGATAGATTGCAGCTCCTATTAATCCTAGCAATTATCCTGATTGTCGTAGTCCAACAAAATCTGGAGGACCATCCTCTGCAATAGGGGATGTCATAGCTGCATTTGAGTCCCACCAAGGTGAAGGGGAATTGCCCCCCACTTGTCTTTTGCATACATACCTTGCACATGTAATCCCTCTCCCAAACCCAAACAGGGGCAAATGAGACAGAGCTCCCAGGATGTGAACCTACATTGCAAGTTGCACAGAGCATCTCCATAACTGCTCAGCAATATCCAGGAACCACAACAGCAAACAGGAATCATGGGGCAGGCATAGGCTCCCTCCCAAGCTAGTCATGTATCTGAGGTGTTTTACTGGACTATCTGTTCTGGCAGTGGCATATTTGATATTCCTGGGTTTCTGCCAAATCTAATACCCCACAGTCAAAGAAACACAAATACAGGACAGTACTGCTCCCTTATTTGTAGTTCCAATAGTATTTTTTTCCATGTCATCTTATAGACACCAATCCTGTTTGCAGTTTCCAAATCTGTTTAAGGTTCTTAAGCACTTTTATCAAATATTTAGGCAACCAGGTGCCTGGGATTCTTCCAGCCTGGAGTGGTTAGTGCATAGTAATGATGTTACTGCAGGATAAAGTCATGAATGCCAAGTCAAAAAACTGTGCCATAAACTACCGCATAGCCTCCAACATTCCACAAATGAAAAGCAGGACATTCTGGTATGCCTGTAACAACCTTTGTTCTTAAAAAAAAAAAATCCTCTCCCTACTTTGCTTTGCTGGAGGTTCTTCTCTCCCTGCTGCATTTCCTCTTTTTTAAAGCTTGCAAATGTTTATTGTTTAATCTGACAATTGCTATGGTTGTACAGTTGTCCCTCCGTATCCACGGATTTGGTATCCACGGATTTAAGTATTCACGGCTTGAAAATATTCTTTAAAAAATAAAAATCCAAAAAGCAAAGCTTGATTTTGCCATCTTATATAAGGGGCACCATTTTGCTATGCCATTTGGCCTTGAGTATTCAGAGTTTGGTATCCATGAGGTCCTGGAACCAAACCCCAGCGAATATGAAGGGACAACTGTACTAAGCAGAGAGTAGCTATAACTCAAACATATTCAGCAACATCTAAGGGCTCATCTATATGAAGCAATAAAATATGAATTGATGTGCATTAACGCCAATTTGCAGCAGCTTTTGTTTGTCTCCACATTTTTTTTCAAGATCGCAGGCATGCAAAGCCATAAGTGTTTGGTGTTCAAATGGACATGCCTGCAAATCGAGATTTCAGGTGTGAGTGAATCACTTGCGTTTTTATTGTCACCAGTTGCTGCCGCTGGACAGTATTTTTTTTTTAAAAAAAAGCAAATCCAAGATTGGAAGTGCGATCTTCCCTTTAAATAAATAGAAATAAAGGCTGGAAAGGGCTATTTCGTCCCCTCAGCACACAATTACTACAGCAAAAATCCAACATGGCAATTCCAGGCACTTGCCTCGCCAGCAAGCTCTGCCCCTTCACACTTCCAAACAATCAGCGAGGGCTTTTCCTGTGGAGTATTTGGAGTTTTTGCCCCTCTCCTTCTGAATACAGCAAAATGATGCGAGATCCCATTGGGACAAAAGATATTCTCCTTGAGGAGTACTTTCGCCATATAGACAAGCCCTTAGCACCTTGAAGGGCAAATTATCTAGAGGATTGAGGGAAAACAGTACACTAACACATTGGGTTTAAACAATAAATAAATAACTTCACCACATAGCCTGTATCTGGTCATATGATTTAAAAATTTAAAAACTACTATATAAAAACAACCTAATTACTCTTGTATATATCACACCTATTAATTCAAAATGAATTTTTCAACCAACCAGCTGTGCACATGAAATAGTAGAAAAAATTGGACCCAATGGGTACAGAGTTCATCCCTGGCTCACTGAAAAAAATAATAATTGCTGGTCCCCCATATCAGATAGCCTGAGAAACACTGTTCTAGATGAATGTTACTCAAAGTTGTGGTTCATGGACCAGTGCTGGCCCATGAATTATTGGCTGTTGGTCCATGGCAGATTTCCAGGAAAGAATGTTAGAGTCACAGGCCTACATTTTGTCAAGATGCTGTTTTTGTTGTTGTCATTTAAGATGGTCTGGAAGTACAGTGTCCCTTCACATTCGCTGGGGTTTGGTTCCAGGAACACCCCACCCCCGTGAATACCCAAATCTGTGAATACTCAAGGCCCACTGTATGCAATGGCACAGCAAAATGGTGTCCCTTATATAACATGGCAAAAACAAGGTTTGCTTTTTGGATTACTGTATTATTTTTTAAATAATATTTTCAAGCCATGAATACTTAAATCCGTGAATGCCAAATCCGTGAATGTGGAGGGACAACTGTATATCAATGCAGGCAGAGGTTGCGCCCCTCTCTGGCCATGTGGGAACTAGGAGAGTTGTGAAACCCAGGCAATAAAACTGCAACTCCATTAGCAACAAAGTAATTTCTCTTTGCTCCGTGATTAACTTTTAGAGATGATAAAACATCAAGAATAGGGCTTCCACAACTGTGTGTACTCACTGCTACTTTTAAAAACAACATCTCCAAAATTTGTGGGAGGGAGAAATACTGTATATATAATCATTTACCAGGGACAAGTGAGGTATAAAAAACTGTTCCTAGAAGATAAGGACGGGAAAAGCATATAATGTCAGCCCTGTATGTAACACAGGTCCTCTATTAATTATGTAGAGTAACTACCACTAGAATAACTACCACCTCTTAGCAACACAGCCAGTCATTCCTATGACTCCTAGAAGCACAAAATGAAAGGCCTAAAGATGAGGGGCACAGGAAGTACATTCTTTTATTACATCACAAGGACACTAATCAAGAATCTCACAACAGTTCAAGGGGTAACTAATCCAAGTTCAGTAATCTTAACTATTCAGCATCCCTATAATTCTATACCGGGAGTAATCAGATAAATGTTATTAGCAGCTAAAGAAAAGCCCAAAAAATTAAAGTTTACTCTTCATATATATATATATATATATATATATAATCATTTGTACAACTAGATTATAACATGGCCATTTGCAAAGAAAAGAATTGTCTATAGAAGAAATATTCCAAGAGAAGAAAAATATGCATTATATAGAACAGTGGTTCTTAACCTGTGGTCCGGGGACCCCCAGGGGTCCATGATATCCTCACAGGGGGTCTGTGAAGGCTTGAAGGCTGCTTGGCCCACCTACTCCCTGCAGTGGAGTGGCCATGTGACAGGAGCCAAGGCAAAGGCTGGCTGGCTGGGCCTGCGCATTGCCATTCAATCCACTCCAGCCACAAACTTGCAGGAAGAAGCAGGAGAAAAGCCTCCCCTCCCCCCCAGTGCCTTTGAAGGAAGGTTTAATGGATGGTGTAAATGTATTATTACTGCTATGACGTCGTATTACTATTATTAGGGTTTTAAATTTTGAGTTAAGTCTTGGGGGGACCATGGCAACAAAATATATTTAAAGGGGGTCCCTGATAAAGGAAAGGTTAAGAACCACTGTACTTATACAGTATAGTTTTTACTAAGATGGCTGTTTGCAAAGAAAATCATGAGCCACAGAAGAAATATTCCAAGAAAAGAAAAAAAAATATATGAATATATATAAAGTATGGTGCCTGTGTGGTTTTAGGCTGCAATTCCACGTGCACTTTTCTGAGAGTAAGCTGCATGGAAAGCATGTGAGTAAATTATTTTATTTTTATTTTTTTACACATTGGAAACTGCTTAAGGCAGTGTAGATGTTTAAATTGCTATTGCTTAACAATTTGTAAGCCGCTCTGATAGCCTTGTGGCTGAAGAGCGGGGTATAAATAGCTAATAAATAAATAAGTAAAAATGTGAGTAAATTGGACACAAGTTTACTCCTGTCCCCAAAGCTAGTGGTCACGACCCCCGCTCTCCCTGGTGTTATTATTTACCTCCCTCCGAGCCCCTCTCCCACAGATACACAGCGGTGGTGGTGGGACCCAACACGCACCCTCCTCCCTCCCCGCCTGACCTGAACCAACTGCAGCTCCCTTCTCCTCCTCCGCCGGCCTCTCCACAGCATCGGTAACCGTAGCAACCTTAGCTGCCGCCGCCATTGGCCAGTTCAATACCAGAGCGCGGGCCAATAGCGAGCCCCCTCGCGGCGCGCTCTTCCAATCAGGGAGAAGCACGGAGGCAGGGCGCCTTGTTGACGTCTCGCGAAGGGCCGGGAGGGAGGAGGAGGAGGAGGAACCACCGAGGGGCGGGCGGGCAGAGCCAGCCGGGGAAGGGAGGAAGGGCGGGAGGAGGAGGAGGAGGAGGCGGATTCTGGTGCTCCTCGGCGGTGGCACGGTAGCGCCGCGACCATGGACAGCCCGGGGTAGAGGGCCCTTCCCGGCGGGGAGGCTGCGGCCCCTCCGCGCCCACGGAGACCCCCCCCCGGTGGCGGGGCGCCCTTCTTTCTCCCTCTCCCTGAGACGCGGTGAGTGAGCGGAGACGGAGGAGGAGGGAGGGACGGGCAGGGCTCGGCTGGGCACCCAGCGCTGCGGAGGGGGAGAAGGGCGACCGCGGCGTGGTTGGGATTGCACCCCCTGGGAAAAGAGCGGGGCCAGGTGGGTCTCTTGATCCCCCCTCTCGGGCTGCTCCGCCTCCCCGCCAGGCGCCTTTCTCAAGCTTTTTACCTGGTGGAAGAAGCCTTGGAGCCAACCACGTTCAGGTCTCAGGCAATCTCCGCCTAAAAAAAAAAAAAATCTTTATAAAATATCATTATGATCAGCTCAAACAAAAATGGTCTCACTATCTCACGGAAACCTCCCTCCCTCAAAGCACAGGGTTTCTCAACCAAGGTTCCCTGGATTCCCTAAGAGGCTGCTAGGGGTTCCCCGAGATATTGAGATTGTTGGTGAGGTGGGAGAAAAATAAACTTATTTTTTATTTTTTTTGAGCTGCGGATATAATGAGCTAACACCCATTGGAAGCTGCTTATTGCAGTGTGGATGTGTAAACTGCTATTGCTTGAAACAGTTTGTAAAGCGCTCTGATAGCCTTGCGGCTGAAGAGCGGGGTATAAATAACTAAATAAATACAATAAAAAATAAATAATAATTCTTAGGGAGGGGGTTCCCTGAGAGCCAGGCATGGTTTCAAAAGTGGTTCCACCAGGGTGAAAAGACTGAGAAAGGCTAAGCCCTGGCTAGCTCTTGGTGGGACCCTGGTTGAGAAACCCAGGTCCAAACTCTCTCCAATACTCTCCGTCCATCCATCTCTCTTCCCTTCCCTCCTTTTTTCTGCCTCCTTGCTTCCCTCTGAGGCAACTTACCAACCACCCTCACCCGTTTCAACAATTTGAGGGAGAGGGGGGGGAGGAAGAGGCAGGAGGATTGCTCTGAAGCCCCCCCCCCCATCCACCCAAGACGCCCCTTCCCCTTTTTAAAAACTTGCCAGGCTCCATAAAGAGCCTCTCCTGGTGATAAATGTGTCTGCTCTCCTTCGTTTGGCCACCGACACCTCCATCGCTTATTCAGCCTCTCCTGTGCTTAAGAACATCGCTGCTTATCTTGCCTCCTTTCCTTCATTCTCCCTCCCCACAAAGATCTTAGCATTTACCCTCTAAGTAACCTTTCTCGTTGGCTTATATGTCCCCCCCCCAAAAAAAATACTTCTGCCTTCTTTATCTTTCCATCCTAAAATATTCGTGTTTCAACAACTCTTCCTTCCCTTTTACCCTCAGGGTGCCCTTCCCCATCAGTTTCCTATTTTTTATTTTCCATTTTGGCAAGCAGGCTCCACCTCAGTTCTCCTCCTTTTTCGTGTAACAACTTCCTTTATGCAGATTCTGCCACCTTCTTTTATTACTTGTCTCCTTTGCCCTTTCTTGCATAGTTTGGCTTCCTGATTTAAATAGGTGCCTTTCTACACAGTGCCCTAGGAGTCTTTAATAGAAAATAGCTTTCCACACAAGGGGATCTCTTAATTTTTCATTTGTCCAGAAATAAATGCCCCCCATCATCTCAAGATATTTATCTCCTAAAATTCTTATTCTCTCATTTTAACTTCCTATTCTTTCTCATACAAGAGCCTTACCCAATGTCCTTCACTCCATGAACATCACCTTTTTAAAAATTCCTTACCTTTTTATTTTTAGCCTCTTGTCAAAAAAGATGCCCTTTAATGTCTACAAAGCTTTTCACTCCTTATCCTGCAATTAATATTGCCTTTTAGTTATCTCTTTTCTCCTCTGTACTCCCCCCCCCCGCCATTCCTTGAGCCTCAGTAAGATCTCACTTCATGGTTGTCTGCATAAACCCCTTCAGTCCTTTCCCATGCCTTTTTCATGTCTCTCAAATCCTGACAATTCCCTTTCCTTTCCTTTCCCTCTGCCTTTCCTGTGTTGTCATTGTAGACATTTCTTCCTGCTGCTTCAGCCTTGCAAAAAGCCACTACCCTTCCTCTCATTTTCCTGGTTAAACTGGCAGTTCTCCCTTCCCAGTCTTGGCCCTCTAAATCCTTCTTTCTTAACCTGCAGAGTCTCTCCTCACTCGACCTCGCCCCCATCTTGTATTTCTCCCATTTGCTTGTTAGAACCACTTGCAGCCAGGTTGGAGAAGGGAATCCACAAAGAGCCTGTGGGGGTGTTTCTTCCTCCCTTTCTCTTCCTCTTTCTTTCTCCCTGCCCTGGGTTTCCTCGGTAGCAGACCCACAACTCCTGTCCCTCTGCAATCACCCTGTAGTGGGGAGATGGGGAGGGGGCAGTAGCAGCAGTGGCTGCCAGCCTTTTTGGCTGCATGTTTGAGGAGTGCGACAGACGGTGTGGTGTGTATGGACGGAAGCTGTTGGCACTCTGGGCAAATGAGAAGGCAGGTGTGTGCCTGTGTGTGGGAGGAGGACACTGTTGTTTGTTCCTGGAGCTTTCAGATAGTGCAGGAATGCGAGGAATGCCTAGGAAGTCTGCTGCAACAGATTGCTCCTTACCCAGCTCTCTAACAGCCAAAGGTCATTGGACCATCTATCCAGTAGGAAACCTCTCTGCCTGCATGCTGCAGAGAATGATTAAATGTGGGAGCAGTATAAGAACTGTGTGCTCTGAGCACAGCATTGCACAGGGCAGGTTAAAGTCTAGTCGCATCACTCTCCTGGAAGACCAGTTTTGAAGGCCCTCATAGCGGTGGTGTGTGGATAATAGGTCTGGTCTGTCTCTGTTGGGCAAGGCTAGGGTTTAATATCTCAATCTCTTTCAAATGTATTGGGGAAGGGTTGTGTCACCTTATTCAGGCATTCCCCCTCCCCTTTAGTGCTGAAGCATTTTGATACACATTTGAAAGCACAGCGATGGAAACTGAGTATTGGGAAAACTGTAGGAGATGATAAAAGGATGGATCAGAGGAAACACATTAAATCTGTATGGCATTAAGGAGTGTTTTGCAATATATATTTTTACATGGAACACTATATAATCTAGAGATGTCTTCCTATGGAACATTAGAAAGAGATTTGCTTCTTAGCAGTACTGAGCTCCGTGTACACCCATATAATGTCCATCAGATTAAAGAACAGAGAAGCAGTGTTTTATCCGAGATGGGGCAGAGGGAACTGTCTGGTACTGTTAAATTACTGGGCGTGTCAATTACCATTTGAAACAACACAGAAGGCCAGTGGGACATAACAATTGCGAACATGTCTTTGCCTAGATTTATGTCTAGTAGTACCATGTATTTGGTCTATTCATCTATTCAAGCTGCCAAAACTGGTTAACTTGATACTTGTGAGGAAGAGGCTTGAGCCAAGAGGTGGGTTGGGGAAGACAAAATATGTTTAAAAGTTTGGACCAAAGTAGTTCAACTGTAGGTTGAAATGTGCATGTCTGAACATGATTAAAAAGTAGTTGTTTTCTGTTTGGCTTTTTCCCTCCTTCCAGATGAAAGGAAGTAATTATAGTCCTTAGGTAAAGAAATTGTACTGGTGGCTGCCAAAGCAAGTCCCACAGCATATCACATAGATGGCTGTTCTGACATGTTTGGGGCACTTCTTGCAAACAGGACACGGTGATTTGGCTATTACATTTAATTGTAAGTTACCTGCTTATAAGCATTTTAGAAATTGTATTATAACTTGCATCAAAACAGGTATTGCTGTTGCTTTGATAAAGTGGTTATATTTCCAAGTTTTGAAGGACCTGCAGTTGTGTATGCTAAATACTGTTTTATGAGCGATGTATACTTTTTTAAGGACATGAAAACAGATTTTGTATTTTGGTATACTTAGGGTTGTGCAGTTTTACTAACAATATGGTATAATTCCCTTACTTAGTTTATTCAAAATTAATTCTTTCTGGGTACCTTTAAAAACATTTAATGCTTTATAGCTGGTGCACTAGTGTTGTACCTGTGGAAGAAGAATGTGTGGACTAGCTTATTCAGGAAAATGCTTTGTAAGACTTATATAGAATTATGATTGTGAAGCTAATGATTTGGCAGACGGCACACTCTTCCTATCTGAATAAAGGCTGCTGTTGAGTTATATTGAAATGAGATTAAAATATATTTTAGAGCGTGGTGCAGGAAACCTGGAATCATGACGTTTCCTGTACTACACTGGTTACCAATATATTTAAGCACTGTAATCCTTTTTATGAGAGCCAGCGTGGTGTAGAGGTTTGAGTGTTTGACTTGGGCTCTGGAGACCAGGGTTCAAATTCCTGCTCGGCGGTGGAAACCCACTGGGGGACCTTCAGCAGGTCACACTCTCAGCCTTACAGGAAGGCAATGGCAAACCCCCTCTGACCAAAACCTGGCCAAAGAAACCCAGTGATAGGTTCACCTTAGTCAGAAATGACGTGGAAAGGCACACAACAACAACAATCCTTTTTATAATTATCTGTATCTGTATGCCCAACTCCTTTCCTTACCCAAATGATTTTGGGTGATCTGAACTTTCTTTACCCCATTCTCTGCTGATGCTCCAGTGGTTCCACAGCTTGCAAGACTGAGGTGGCATTCATACTTGCACATCTCGTAACTACCTCAAAAGTCAACAAACCCTACTTTCTATATCAAGCCACCGCAGTACCACCATTTACCTCTGGCATATAGCCTCAAATTCACCTCCTTCCACTTCCCTTTTATTTTTTGATGAGCCCATCTCTATTGTCTTTCTGATGCCACAACCACATTCCTTGCGATAGAGTATATTTATATGTTCTGTAGAAAATGGAGTACCTTTCTTCTGAAGTTTCAAGCACCATTTTAAATGACTGGCTCTTTTTATTGCTGTTTAGGTACTATGATTCAAGTAATAAAGTGAATTCCTACTGTTATGACAAATAAAGTAGTAGCATTTCCTCAAGAATGCTTGAGGAAAGTGGTCTCAAAATCAGATTTTTAAGAGCAATCCAGAAAGATGTTTTTGGGCTGAAAGGTGAAATGCACTGTTAGGAAATAGTTGTAGTAATCTGTAATAGGACAAATCATTTTGTATTTATTCTAGAGGTTTTTAGATTTCATAGTAGACCTAATAAATAAAACAAAATGATCGCTAGAACTCTCAGTCCCTTCTTCCATATGCAGTAAAGTGAAATAGCTGGGAGTTCACTGTTACTATAGTGGGGACAGGAATTCTTCCTCCAAAGATATCTCTCAAATCTTAATCTTGTTTTAAGCATGTAAGAAGATAGCAATGACCCTTTGTAATAGCACTGTACAGTTGTGTTTCAAGAAAAGTGCTTTTGGGAGAGTGCAATCCATGTTGTTCCTTTAAAGGCTCTGTTCTACAAGTTCACTATGCACACCTAATACAGTCAGCCCTCCATATCCACGGGTTCTGCATCCATGGATTCAGCCAACCAATGGCTTGAAAATATTCGGGGCACGCGGAAGGTTTTCAAAAAGCAACTCTGCTATTCACCATTTTATATAAGGGACACTATTTTGCTATGCTATTGTATATAATGGAACTTGAGCACCCATGGATTTTGGTATCCACAGTGGGGAGGGACCTGGAACCAAATCCAGCAGATACTGAGGGCCTACTGTATCACATAACTTCCCAGAAACATTTGTGCTATGATTAACATGTTGAAACAGTTATTAGTAGTGTAGCTGGTTTATTTGCTATGTGACACTTTGATCTCCCAGCTGGAATTGTGTAAAACAAGAAGAGGTCTGCACAATGAAGACTTACGGATGGATTGCAACCCTCTAGGAGTAATCCATAGTTTTTGGCTCTTTCCAGCATCTCTGTGAAACCATCTTTGTGAAGCTATGTTGAGTAGAACTGGTGGAGAGTTGCAGTCAAACAACATCTAGAAGGCGACACATTTCCCACCCCGATCAACAGCCTCCCCAAAATTCAAAAGTGGGGATGGGCAAATATTTACTTTGCTCGTCTCTTCCCTCCTTCCTGAGGTAGCTTGTTATAGCCAGCCACCATTTTGTTGGGCCCACCTCTGTCTCAGTGGTATGACCTGCCTGTAGAGTAAAAAATTGAACTTAGTGAAGAATACAGAGGGAGAAGAAGGAGGAAGACAGGAATAGGGCTCTGCCCTTAAAGACAGCAGGAAATAGATATACTGTAGAAGGTGGTGCTGGAGAGAGAGAGAAAGGGGAATAATAGATAGGTTTTTTAGAAAAATATGTAATTGTGCAGATTGTGGAAAGAGGAAAAAAGGTAATATGGCCCATGTTATGATGAAGAAAGTAAGGCAGAATAGATGAGAGATAGCCAGATCAGTATGTTGAGTGTGGGAAGTAAGATACTAAAGGGAAAAGAAGGCAGTTGAGAAATGGAGCTGCAGAAACATTTGTGAATGTAGAATCATGAAAAATAAGACATGGCTGAGGTGGCTAGGAGAGAGATGATATAAGGGCTGGGCCTGGATTTTGTATTGTGAAGGCTGAAGTGATCATAGCTTAGATCCAAAATTTTAATACTTATGTTTTTGGTCCTTGACAGGACAAGTACAACACAGGTTTCAGTGATAAGGAAAAAGCCAACAACAATTAAGAACCTCTTCTCCTGAACAGCATTAAAAAGGATGACTTTTTATATAATAATGGGAAATAACAGCATTTCCTATGAAAAGGATTACAGTTGTCCCTTCATAGTCGCTGGGGTTTGGTTCCAGGACCCCTCATGGATACCAAAATTCATGAATATTCAAGTCCCATTATATGCAATGGCATAACAAAAATGGTGTCTCTTATTATAAGATGGCAAAATCAAGGTTTGCTTTTTGGATTATTATTTTTTAAATAATATTTTCAAGCCATGAATACTTAAATCCGTGGATATGGAGGGACAACTGTATCTCCATTGAGTTTCTGGTTAGACACTATTCCACCCCACCACCAATGAAACACACACACACATACTTGATATTTTGAGGTCATAGACAAGTCTTCAATTTGCTTAATAGTGAATTTAATGCTGGTATGGGGTGGTGCAAGAAAATGGCAGCAAATGAGAATGTGAAGAGCTGTGTTAGTGCAAGACATGATGGAAAGGGCAAAGACTGTAGGGAGATCTGTTAATTAAATAATTACAAATTACTTGTTACTGAGATATAGGCCTCTGTTAACAAAAAAAAAATAAAATAAAAAAAAATAGGAATGCACATGTGCTATAACAGAGCAGTGGTGCACAACCTGTGGCCCTCCAGATGTTTTGGCCTCCAACTCCCAGTATTCCTGATCATTGGACCAGCTGGCTCAGGCTTATGGGAGTTGGAGGCCAAAACGCCTGGAGGGCCTCAGGTTGTGTGCACCACTGAAGCAGAGCAAAGAAAGGAAGGTTAATAGAATCAGTGAGGTATGTAGTGATGCAGAAAAGGACAGTCCTGACTGTAACACAAACATGTGGAGAAATGGAGAATAGGTGAAAGGAAAACACACATCTGTAAGCTAATACCAGTTTTTCATCGTTAATATAGGGATGTACTCCTAGGGAAAAAAATAGGTTAAATGTTTCACTGAGGGTAATTTAAACTGCTCCCCAGTACTAGAGAGAACTAATCTTGACAGTATCAGCATCATATTTATACTCCACCTTTTTCCAAGTTTGGGACTCAGTGCAGCTTAAAACAGTTAAAACAAGGATAGTTAAAAAATTAACCATATAAAAGTTCCTGTTCCCCATTTTGAAGTTTGAAGAATTACATCTCTTGTGGGTTGGATATGATTTTCATTTGTTGCTTGATTACAATTGGTGGGAGAGATTTTAAACCCCTAACATTACTGTTCAATATTATGTAATACTCACAAAAAGTATGCAATACTCATCTGAATTCTGTAAGAGAAACAACAATATTTCATGGTAGTGTGTTCAGTTACTCATGCTGATGGAGCAAGAGCTACAGCTCAAGATATTCAATTGCAGCAAGGAAATTTGCAGTCCAGTTTCTTGAAAGGAAAGGGAAATTGCAGGTTTGACAATAGTTAACAGTCTTCCAGGGTATACAGTAGAATTGAAAGTTAGTGATAGTGGGAAAGAACTTTTCAGAAAAGAAGTAGTCATAACAGATAAATTGTGGCAAGAAGAAGCACTTGGGATAAATGCAAGGAGCATCAGTACACAAAATGTAAGACACCTGCCGAGCTCTACAGAACAGTAGGGACTGTTTATGGAAAGCCACTCAGTGGGAGTGGTGGCCATGATAGGGACAGAATAGTCACATTGAACTCCTTGTGTTGCCCTTCTGTTTTAAAACTGGTGATTACTGAAAACTGGTGCCCTGAAAAGGGGATATAGACGTGCTGTATTGAAATTTTAGAGCCTGATAGAGGAATTCATCCATTTGTGGCCTTACAGCATGAAGGGAAAAATCAAGGTCAAGGATTTAAGTAAGTTCACATTTTGGCTTGAACTAAAATTATCTAGTTACAAGTTTTTAAACATTCTGAATTGTTGCAGCTGGGTAGAGTATCAAGAAAGTTCATTAAATTTTCCTCAGATGTCTAAATATTTTCTTTATCATATAAGTAAAGAAGGTCTAATTGAAATGGACTGGTTCTCTTGACGTATTGATCTGAAATGGATAATACATTTTAGTTACTTGATAGCATCCTTTTCTCTTGGATGGGAAATACCTTTCAGAACAGAAATTGTTCTCCTAGTCAGAAAATAACCAGCAGGCGTTTTAGTACCCAAATCTTGACTACTACTTCTTTTCAGACTCACACTTGCTTTTTATGTTACTTTAGTAAAGTGTCTGCCAATTCCATGATATTCTAGTAGTTCCTGTAAGAGGAAGATCAGTCTCTCTTTCTCTCGCTTTTCTTCACAAACGAAGATTCAGGAAGGACTCATCCTGCGTTTTCTGCAAGCACACTGATGACTAAAAAGGCCAGTCCGAGATAGACAAGTCTGGTTGCCAAAAGCACAGCAGAAGGTTTCCTTGGGTGATGTTTCCACATTGTGATTCTTTCTACATTGTTGTTTCTCTTCAAGACTTGTTTGGCGTGAGTTCTCAAATAAGGCTGCAGCATTGTGAATAGTGTGTCTCCATGCCTCCCGATGTGAGGCCAGGGTGGACCATTGTTGGTGATCAATTTGGCCGAGCCTGAGATGTTGTTTCAGGGAGTCCTTGTATCGCTTTTTTGGAGCGCCCCTCTTACGCTGACCCGTGGCGAGTTCACCGTAAAGTACTATTTTGGGGAGGCGATGGTCCTCCATCCTAGAAACATGCCCTGCCCAGCGCAGGTGTGTTCTCAATATGATGGCCTCAATGCTGGTGATCCCTGCTTGCTCAAGGACAGCAACATTCGTCATATAGTCGCTCCAGTGTATATTTAGGATTGTGCGTAAACAGCGCTGATGGAAGCATTCGAGGAGTCATAAGTGTTGGCGATAGGTGACCCATGTTTCAGACCCGTAAATGAGAATAGACAGTACAATGGCTCTATACACACTGATTTTTGTGCTTCGCCTCAGGTGTTTGTTACTCCAGACTCTTTTGTAAAGTCTTCCAAATGTGCTATATGCCTTTGCTAATCTGTGATCGATCTCTTTGTCAATCTTGGCATCTGAGGAGATGATGCTTCCCAGGTAGGTGAACTGCTGAACAGACTTAAGCACAGATTTGCCAACGGCAATGTGGGGATGATGGTGTTCGTCCTGTGGTGCAGGCTGGTAAAGAACTTCGGTTTTCTTCAGGTTGACTTCTAGCCCAAACAGCTCTGCAGCTGTTGCAAAGCAGGATATTAGGCGCTGCAGAGCTGCTTCTGTGTGGGCAACAAGGGCAGCATCATGTTCCTGTAAGAGGAAGATCAGTAAGAAGGTGTAAATGAAATGGCTCTTCCCTGCACCAATACCATATATTCCGGCGTATAAGACGACCCGGCATATAAGACCACCCCCAAGTTAAGGTAAAATGCAGAGTTTGTGATATATTTGCCCTATAAGACGACCCCCCTCTTCCAACGCATAGCCCCCGCATGCCCCTCCTGCGCTCCCTTCCAGGAGGGAGCGCAGGAGGAGGATGCGGAGGCTGTGTGCCCAAAAGGGGCATGTTCGCCCCTTCTCCCCACCTTCCTGGAAGGTGGGGAGAAGGGGCGAATCGCGGGTTTGGCCGCATAGCCTCCAGATCCCCCTCCTGCGCTCCCTTCCAGGAGGGAGCGCAGGAGGGGGATCCGCAGGCTGTGCGGCCAAACGGGGCACGTTCGCCCCTTCTCCTCACCTTCCAGGAAGGTGGGGAGAAGGAGCAAATCGCAGGTTTGGCCGCGCAGCCTCCGCATGCCCCTCCTGCGCTCCCTTCCAGGAGGGAGCGCAGGAGGGGGATCCGCAGGCTGTGCGGCCAAACGGGGCACGTTCGCCCCTTCTCCTCACCTTCCAGGAAGGTGGGGAGAGAGGGCGAATCGCGGGTATGGCCGCGCAGCCTCCGCATGCCCCTCCTGCGCTCCCTTCCAGGAGGGAGCGCAGGAGGGGGATCCGCAGGCTGTGCGGCCAAACGGGGCACGTTCGCCCCTTCTCCTCACCTTCCAGGAAGGTGGGGAGAGGGCGAATCGCGGGTTTGGCCGCGCAGCCTCCGCATGCCCCTCCTGCTCTCCCTTCCAGGAGGGAGCGCAGGAGGGGGATCCGCAGGCTGTGCGGCCTAACGGGGCACGTTCGCCCCTTCTCCTCACCTTCCAGGAAGGTGGGGAGAAGGGGCGAATCGCGGGTTTGGCCGCGCAGCCTCCGCATGCCCCTCCTGCTCTCCCTTCCAGGAGGGAGCGCAGGAGGGGGATCCGCAGGCTGTGCGGCCTAACGGGGCACGTTCGCCCCTTCTCCTCACCTTCCAGGAAGGTGGGGAGAAGGGGTGAATCGCGGGTTTGGCCGCGCAGCCTCCGCATCCCCCTCCTGCGCTCCCTTCCAGGAGGGAGCGCAGGAGGGGGATCCGCAGGCTGTGCGGCCAAACGGGGCACGTCCTGGAAGGTGGGGAGAGGGGGCGAATCGCAGGTTTGCCTCGGCCGCTGCAGAAGCGATTGAGCGGCGGCTGCGGCAAACCGCAATGTTCACCCCCCTCCTCTGTCTTCCGTTGCTCCCCAAAGGGGGAGAAGGCAGAGGAGGGGGGCGAATGATCTTCAAAACACTTTGCTTCACCCCCCTGCCCCATCTCCGGCCTCTTCGCTCCGTTTGCGAAGAGGCAGGAGATAGGCAGCTGGGCGAAGCAAAGTGTATCCGGCGTATAGGACGACTGTCAATTTTGGAGGGCACTTTTGAGTGCTCAAAAGTCGTCTTATACGCCGGAATATACGGTACTCTTCTTCCATAGGAATTAATCCTGTGGATATGTAATGTAGCCACAAGAGTTCTGCATTATCTAAGGTATTGGTACAGGAGAGAAAGTTGTTTCATAGGAGCAACCATGCTGCTGAGAAATATTGTACAAAATAGCCCCGCTGTTGTCCCTTGATAGATGCTAACATTGTAGAGATTGAGGATTCATACAATTTAGTTAAAATGTGACTTTCTTTACTTACTTACCAAAATATTCATATGACTCATAGGAGCTCAAGTGGTTGTCTCAGCACAGGTTCCTCTTCATTGGGGCCAAATGTGTATAAACACTACTGAAATATACTTGTTTTCAAAGTTACATACATACTCTTTAATGTTTTAATAGCAATGCCAGTAAGAGTAGATTCAGTATAATAATCACAGTAAAACATGCAGGCTAGCATTGTGATTTCATAACATCTCAGCTTTCTTCTTAAACACTATTTCAAAACAGAAAAATAGAAAATGGCATGACAAGAACTAGTTGGGAACCAATGGAAATAAAAGGTTAATTGGCTCAGAGGAAGTGAGGGGCTTCCTTCAGTTCTTTGTTGCCCATGCTCCCTTCATCAGGATCAGTTCCAATCATTTTTGATCTGTCTTTTTTCTAGTCCCCATGAGCGCTGCTCTGCTGCTACCACTAGAACCCCTCTTAGTCTGCTTACTTCTCGCATCCCATCTCCACATTTAATCAGGCTAAAGTCTGAATAAATAGAGATTATAGATTCTAGTGAAATTAGATAATTAAGGTGAAACATGGAGATTAGCTGCATAGTTCCTTCTTACAGCACTCCAAAGTTAACCTTCCTGTTAAATTTTAAGTGACTTCTTTAGAAAAGCTTTGGTAGTTTTGAGCAGGTTTAAGAGCCAAAGTGCTCATAAAAGACCTTTTTATTTATTTATTTAAGAGGAAGGGGCCCATTTGAATGGGAAGCTGCCCTGGTACATGAAAGATTTAATTTCTCCATTCTTTCTCTTCCAGATTAATAGCAGTTTAGAGGATGGGATGGTAAGAAAACAGCAGAGGAGAGGTAAACTGCTCCTTTCTTAGCATTACTGTTCTGTTGAAAACTAGGATTTCTTTTGGTGTGGTTTTAAAATGAACATTTTGGAAGAGCCCATCATAAATCTCCTGTGTCTCCTGTAGTAGAGTAATAAGTTGGACTTCATGTTAATATGGTAAAGTTGCAACCATGGATTTTTTTTCTTTGTGTGTGTGTGTTGTTTTGTTACACCCAATGATTAGGGGAATAGAGTAAGGCTGTAGGGAGCCTCCTCTGTGTCCCACCAATGAGATCAATACTCTGTGTGGAGACATGGGAGAGGGCTTTCTCACCTGTGGCACCCTAACTGTAGAATCCCTCCCACTCAAAGCCCGGTTGCCGCCAACACTTAAGCCTTTGGGTCTCATTAATTCAGCCCAAATATGGTTGTACATAGTATTTAAAAAAATTAAAATCTGTTTTTAACTTATTGTTGTTTAATAAGTTTTTAGTTTAATTACTGTATTGTTTTAAACTGTTCAACTTGTTTTAATGCTATTTGTAAGCCACCCTGAAATCTTTGATACAGGTTGGGATATAAATATTTCATCATCATCATCATCTCCTTTGTTCAGCTCTGTGGGGTAACTTTTCTGAACTTAAAGAGAAGTGCTGTTTTTATAAATACAGATACAGTATAAGAAATTAATTACAGTAGTTTTAGTAGGGGTTTTTACCTCACAGGGTAGAGGAGGTAGCTTTGTTTGCTCTTTATAAAGTTTGCTCTTTATATTGCCCAGGCTAAATGGTTTAGTGAGGGAGTGTCTGCAATTTAATTATTTTGCACATCAAAATACATTCTGTAAGCAGCCAAACTTGGTTGAGGTCACCACAAGCAAAATAAATAAATAAATGTTTTCGAAACCTAATTGAGTCAAAATTCACTTGACTGAAAAAACTATTCTGTATTAGTGGTAATATTTTTGGATTGTGCTATCTATTTTAAACAGGACACTCTGAACTCATAGTGAGGATAGTGTAGTCATAGGAAAAACAGAATCTGTCTGCCTTCAGGGATGTTTTTAATTCTCACTGGAGTAGTGCAGAAATTCACCATGAGCCTTTGCAGGTTCCTATCTGCAGTCTCCTGGTTAACATGTTCACACATTTCTAACCTCTTTGCTCATCTGTGGCATCAATTTTTCATGCCACCTTCAATAATTGTGAAATATGACATCAGCATCAACTGTTAAATGTTGTTAACTTTGTTCTCTCTTACTCAGCTTCCAGTCCTACATTATTAATATTAACCATTTTGTAAACATTGGTGCTAATGTCACCTTAGAGTAGGGCTGAAGATTTGTTCTATGAAGGAAAGAATTTTTTCCCAGTCACTTGGCCGTGGTTAAAAGGTAATCCACTGTTATATCTGTACCCCAGCATTTCTCAATCCATCTGTTTGAGGACACAGAAAACTTTTCTTGTTTTCTTTTAGTTTAACTCTTTTAGTATCTCTGTTGAAAAGGACACAATGTCTATTCATGACTGAATTAAATTCTCTGCATTTTGATATATCCCAAGTCTGCTTTGTAATAATTAGTCAGTTACTACTTTCTTCAGTCTGAAAGACAGCAGTGCTTTGGGAGGCCTGTAGAATTTGTTGGGATGTCAGGTGAAGAAATGTTGTAACTGAAATGCTGACCTTATGCCTCCACCTCTATGCTCATGCAATAACTAACATTTAAGCTTGGTGCTTGACATCACTGCTGGATTTCTGCTGATGATACTTGGTTCAATTGGTTTTCCCTGACATTGCTTCATGTAAAGAAACTGTTTGAATTTTTGCAACCAAGAAAGTCATTAATTAGAATCCCCAATTGGGCAATACTCTTATTTGGACCAACCAAAATGCTACAAATGTATGCAAGGTTTTGAGATCTTCATAGCCTCTTTGTCAAGCTAGGTGGTACAATAAAAGCAGGAGATGGGGAAGAAACAGAAAAAATAGTTCATATTTTCTGATCTTGAGTGTTATAGTTCATTCCCTATTTCAAAATGGAGATTTGCACGCTGAATGAATCAGTCACAAACATATTGCAGGTATTGGAGTGTACCTAGCAGTACATTCTGGGATAAAGGAGTAATAGCTGATCACAGTTTCTGAAAATAGTGGTTGGCTGCAGCTCAGGTAAACTGAATTGTATTACTGGAATCCACTGAAAATAGACTGAGATGCACGGGTGGTCCCACAATCTGAGAGATGTTATAAACCAACAGAGCTACTAAATAAAGCCAGACCTGTCATCTCCCTTCCCTCCCTCCACCCATTTAGTGTAATAGCAACAGAAGTAGCATAAATAACATATATTTAAAATATAATCAACACAGGCATTCCTATTCCCCTCACCTCTCATCACTTTCTCTTTCTTATTAAAGTAGCTATCTGCATTTGCCTATTGTAATTTCCTGCTCCTCTGAATTCTCTCATCTCTGCTAACCAGCTGTACTTGCTCCTAGTCTCCCCTCTAGTCTGTCCACTCCCACATTAGGTAAGTAAAACACAGGATTGTCCAGAGTGTGCCTCTAGAGGTACCTTAGGAATTAAATTGGGCTGAAAAATTCTCTCTCTGGCTTTTCTTCGCAAATGAAGATTCAACAAGGACTTATCCCGCGCTTTCTGCAAGCGCGCTGATGACTAAAAAGGCCAATCCGAGATAAACAAGTCCGGTTGCAAAAAGCATAGCAGAAGGTCTCCTTGGGTAATGTTTCTGGGTTGTGATTCTTTTTGCATTGTTGTTTGTCTTCAAGACTTGTTCGGCGTGAGTTCTCAAATAAGGCTGCAGCATTGTGGATAGTGCATCTCCATGCCTCCCAATGTGAGGCTAGGGCTGACCATTGTTGGTGATCAATTTGGCCGAGCCTGAGATGTTGTTTCAGGGAGTCCGTGTATCGTTTTTTTTTTTTTTTTGGAGCGCCCCTCTTATTCTGACCCATGGCGAGTTCACCGTAGAGTAGTATTTTTGGGAGGCGGTGGTCCTCCATCCTAGAAACGTGCTCTGCCCAGCGCAGGTGTGTTCTCAATATCATGGCCTCAATGCTGGTGATCCCTGCTTGCTCAAGGATGGCAACATTCATCACATAGTCACCCCAGTGTATATTTAGGATTGTACGTATACAGCACTGATGAAAGCGTTCGAGGAGTCATAGGTGGTGGCGATAGGTGACCCATGTTTCAGATCCATAAAGGAGAATAGACAGTACAATGGCTCTATACACACTGATTTTTGTGCTTTGCACAAAAATTACATTGTCATAAAAACTGCAGATACTTTGCACTGCTGCCAGGACAAAGCAAAGTACATACTACATTTGCTCCCCAAAGGCTCTGTACAAATTGAGAAATTGGAGGGCAACATTTTACCACAACAAAATCTGTGGGGGCAGAAAAGACAATGCCTATCAAACATTTTAAACTCTCATAAACTAGCCACTTTGTACACTTAGTGTGTCAGTTTGGGATTCTCAGACCTTTGCACCAGCACTGATTTCAGAACAATCTGTTGAACTACTTTCTGAGTATAATCTACAGACCTATTGCCCCACCCTAAAACTGGCTCCTTGCTGATTTCTGGTAGAATGTATTACATCCAGTGGAGCCTTAACAGAGAGGCTGTAGTCCTATAATACTTGAAGGTATGAACTGAGTAGAACCTATTCCACAAGAGGCTGTGTTAGCAGTTGGGACCCTGAACTGTTTCCAGTGACTGCTTCCATAAGACGTCAGAAATTCAGAAGATGTCAGATGTCAGAAGAGAATAAATTCATGTTCTAACTGGTCTTACTATGTCTGGTCATCTCTTAAAAGTAAAAAGTCTAATCCAAAGTATAATAATTGTAGAATTTCCCCCCATATAGTTATTTTGTGGGTACTTAACTTGTACAGGCTTGATGCTTAGTAACAGATTTAGTTGTGCTATGGCTGTATTTAGAGAGAGTCTGGTTGCTTGGTTACCTTTCCCCCCTCTTTTATGTAGAAAACCTCCAACAAAAATATAGATTTGGGTTACGACTATAAGTGCTCAATATTGAGCTGTATCGCAGAAGTACTCAGAGATACCACATGCATTTTCATAGCACTGAGCATTATTTAGACATGTACTAAATGGCAGTCTTGTGCTTCCAGTAAAAAGACAAGTTGTAGCAAGCTGGAGACAGGGTAGCAACAACTGTCAGAGTAAGAATACCATAGGCATAACAAACATTTTCAGAGATAATAAAAATCTGTGTGATTGTTCCATTTTGGTCAGTTTCTGACAATTTAGTTGGTATTGATTCAATGTAGCTTGTTCACTTGCTCACTAGTCAAAGAATAAGCCAGTAAAGTCACTTATCAGTCAGTTTAGATCAGTTTTTGGATTTCTCAGAAGCAACGTTTAACTTCATTGCATTAAGAGTTTGGATAGCTATTACAAAGTAGGACACTACTGGATGTTTTTATGTGCTATCTTAAATCACTTGTTGCACTGTTATCATGAGGTAGAGATATCAGGCGTTGTTGGTTTTAATCAGCAGCACTTCCACACTGAGATGTAACATCATCATAGCAGAATAGAGCGTGTGCCTGAAAGAACATATCAAAAAATAATGGCTTGCATCTTGAATAGATTTGCATGGTTCTTTTACTAAATGTACTCTTCCTTCTGTAGGTCTAGATGGCAGGACCAATCCGGAAGTGTTGGGAACCTAGGACCGCCCGGCTTAAGCAGGAAGTAGAACAAAGCCTCTTGGGAGATTTTTGTCCCTTTGTTCTCCAGTCCTCTTCTCCCACGAGGCCAGTTCTACTTCCTGCTTCGCCCGGCAAGGCAGGTATCTCAACTCCTCCGGATTGACTTCAATCTTAGACTTTATTCTTCCAACTTTTCTATCTAACCCCCTCCCCTCCCACCCTCTAGCTGCTATACTTAACCTCTACCAAAAAAAAAAAAAAAAAGAAAAAAGAAAAAAGAAAAATTTCTTTCTCCTCTTCCCCTCCAGCGCGACTAGGCTTTTCCCCCCTCCCACCCCCCCGGCAGCGGAGCGGCCCCATCGGCCAGCCGCCTTTCCCCTCTGCCCCAACTCTGCATTTTCCCCCCCTCCTCAGCAGCGGAGCGGCCCCGACAGCCAGCCGTTTTTCCCCTGCTTCAACTTCGCGTTCCCCCCGCCCCCCGGCAGCGGAGCGGCCCGACGGCCCTCTCCGGCCCCCGCAGCGCGACGGCCAGCAGCCAAACAGCGCTGCAACCACACATCCATTTTAAAAAGCCCGCTTCTCCGCGTGACCCCCCCCTGCGGGATAGGGGCACCTCCGAGTTTACGGCGCTCCACGGGCTGGGGAGCAGCAGCGCAGGGCTGAGCGCCCCCCCCCTCCAGCAGAGACCAGCGCTCCACACTGGCACTCCCCCCCATCTTATAGCCGCGGCCCCCTGCAAGGCCACAGCCGCCGCGCGAGCGCTTCCCCCCCCGGAACGATTCCTACCATAGCCCCCCGGGCAGGTCACCTTCCAGCCAAACGGGGATCGCGCTAGGCTCACTAATCTCTTAGCCAGCCTTAGCTGTCTCTCAGGCGCCACCTGCTGTTCACTCCCCACATTGCGCCTAGTAGAATCAAGCATGGGGGGCATCAGAAGCAACAAACCTGATGCCAAAAAGGATACCACCAAACCGAGAAAGAGGGGAACGTTGGAGTGTGATGGCCCCAAAGACGGCGCCAGCGAACTCCCATCCACCAGTAGCGCCTCCGCTGGCCTCCTATCTGCCCTAGTGGCACAGAGGAGCGCTGCAAAGGAAGCGGAGAGGGCCCTCACTAGCGGCGGCTCCAGCAGTGTAACCAAGGCCACCAACAGCCAGCCGCTCAACAAATCAACATCGCAGGAGGGCCTGGGAGACGCGGGGGCCGAGGTATCTTCCCTGCCCCCACGGAACTTCCCTAACAACACTAGCCTGCTGGACATCCTGATGAAGAAGACACAGGATAAGGTAGGCGGAACGGCGTTTTCTACTGCCAGGCACTACCTGGACACATTGGAATTTTCAAGTGATGGGGAGGAGGGTGAAGGGGAAGCACTCACGGGAAGGGGGAGAGAGGAGTTTTTGGGAGATGCTCAGGGTGAGAACGAGGAAGCAGTCGATAGCGAAACACAGGGGGACCTCGCAATGGGGGGTGGCAAAAATGTGGAGGAAAGGGTAAAGAAAGCCAAAAAGGACTCAATCAGATTGGCTTTGAAAATGTTGTCAGAAGCCCTTATCTCCGATCAGGAGGAAGATCAGGAAGAATCTACCAGTGCCCTGAACCTCCTGAGGAAACGAAGAGAGAGGGGAAAGACCCCTATCCCAAAAAAGAATAAGGCACCCCTAAACCCTCCGAAACCAATGGAGAACAGAGGGGGAAACGCTAAAGAAAAGCAAACAGGCAGGAAAAGGAAGGATCCACCCTCCAGGCACTCATCCGAGGAGTCGGACGGGGCATCGGAAGGGGACGAGATTATCCAAGACTCCAACCTAGAACTAGACCTCATGGGGGACAACGATGATACCTACACCCCCGACAGGGAGGAAGGGGAACTCTCGGAGTCGGAAACATCAGACTCGGAGGCCGCCGACAGAATTTTTCAAGGGGAAAAGTTCCCATACCTCATCAGCAGAGCTCTGTCGGCGCTGGGGATAGCGCCCCCCGTGGTCAACCAAGACAATGCGGAGGACCCTCATGCCCCCAGAAGCGAGAAGGCAGCGTCCCTAATGCCTTCGAACAAATCGAAAAGACCACTCTTCCCGTTCCCAAGAGCCTTCTGGAACCTGGTAACGGAGGAGTGGGACAAACCAGCGTTGGGAAGGTGGGGCACGGCAGCTGCCCAGAGGTTTTACAGCTTTCCCAAGGAAGTACTAGACAAACTGAAGACCCCAGTGGTAGATAAGCCAGTGGTATCAATGGTCTCCAACTCTCTGGCTCCTAGGGAAGAAGATGGAGTCCTCAAGGATGCAGACGAAAAAAGGGCCGATGGCGCACTCAAGAGGACGTTCGAATCCTCCACATTAGGGATTAGATCGTCAATGGCCACAGCCCTAATTTCTCGAGCAGCCATTATCTGGCTACAAGAGGTCATGGAGGCCGAAAACCTGGAAACAGGGGCTCTAGACAAGGCCTTTAGCAGGATCCGTTTAGCCCTCAACTTTATCGCGGATGCCTCACAGGATTCCCTCACATATGCAGCCAGAGCCTCAGGGGCGGCTAACCTAGCGAGAAGATATCTGTGGGTTAAACAATGGGATGCAGACGGCAAATCTAGGAACGCCTTGGCCACCGCCGCGTTCAAAGGAGTCAAACTGTTTGGCGAGGACGCTCTCAAAGATATACTGGTCGAGACGAAGGATAAGAAGCAGGCAATGCCCTCAACGGGGCGTAAGAGCGATAAGAGGACTTTCAGACGCCCAGTCCAGACCAATAACTCCTTTCGTCGCTACAGAGGAAGCGGCCGGAGGACTGACTTCAGATCCACAAGGCCACCGTGGGCACGAACAAACTACGTCATACGGCAAGCGCCCTTCGCCCCCCCGAACCAAAACCGCAGAGGAGGAGCCCAGCCTCGTAGAGGCTCCTCCCGTCAACAGTCCTGACTCGGAAACCTCTCCAGTGGGGGGAAGGCTGTCAAAGTTCCTGGGCGCCTGGTTAACATCCACAAAGGACAAGTGGATCCTCGAGACCATAGCCCACGGATACAAAGTGGACTTCAATGTAGAGCCCAGGAACAGATTTCTACCGGCGCCAGTACCAACAAACCAGCAAAAGGCGCAGAACCTAAGAACAGCCATAAACCACCTACTGGAGATAGAAGCAATAGAAGAAGTACCGGTCTCCCAACGTTTCTCAGGGGTGTACTCTTACTTCTTCACAGTGCCAAAAAAGGACGGAAGCTTAAGGTCGGTATTAGACCTCAAATTCACGAACTCATTCGTCACCTACAGACGATTCAAGATGGAAACACTCTCATCCATTCGGGTCGCCATACAGGGGGGGGACTTTCTGGCCTCCCTCGATCTGTCGGAAGCGTACCTTCACATCAAGATGCATCCGGACAGCCGGCGATTTCTCAGATTCGCTTTCGGGGAGGAACATTATCAGTTCAAGGCGCTCCCCTTCGGCCTGGCAACGGCTCCGCGCATCTTCACCAAAGTCATGGTGGTGCTGATGGCGCACCTCAGGATGAAAGGGATACACCTCTACCCTTACCTGGACGACATCCTGTTGAGGGCACACTCGAAGGACAAGGCCCTACGGGACCTGCAGGTAACGATTCGATGCCTGCAGAGTCACGGCTTCATGGTGAACTTCAAGAAAAGCACGCTGATACCGACACAGAGCATAGTCCACTTAGGAGTACAAATAGACACAGCAAACTACTCTGTCGCGCTGTCCAGGGAAAGACAAACGACCATACAAAGGGAAGCAATGTCAGCGAGCCGGAAGCAGAGGGCACAACTCGCCTCCCTGGCGAGACTCTTCGGCCTAATGGTATCCGCAATTCAGATTGTGCCATGGGCGAGATTCCACTCCAGACCACTACAGGAGTTGCTTCTTCCACACCAAGAAAGCATATCTCGCAAGGAGACCCTCACGCTAGACATACCAGAGAGAGTGAGGCAGTCGCTTACTTGGTGGACCCGGGCACAAAATGTAGCCAAAGGATCCCCCCTGACCGTCAGTCACCAAATAGTAGTAACCTCGGACGCCAGCCTCAGAGGATGGGGAGCCCATTGCCAAGGAGACGTGGCACAGGGGCTCTGGTCAAGAGAAGAACAGGAACACAGCATCAACTGGCTGGAGCTCAGGGCAGCTCGGCTAGCACTACAACACTTCTCCAACAAGCTCAGGGACAAGCACGTCCTCCTCCTCACGGACAACACAACGACACGCTCGTACATAGCGAGACAAGGAGGGTCCAGATCACGGTCCCTACACAGGGAGGCCGTGATCCTGTTCCAGTGGGCGGAACAGACAGTCCTGTCCCTATCGGCCCAGCATCTACAAGGCCAGGACAACATCCAAGCGGACTTCCTGAGCAGGCATACGGTGCTCCCAGGAGAATGGGAACTGAACCAGGAGACCTTCACACACATTCAACGGAACTTCGGAGAAATGTCAGTGGACATGTTCGCGTCACACCTGAACACCAAGCTGAACCGCTTCTTCACCAGATTCTTTCACCCACGGGCGGAGGGAACCAATGCCCTCCGCTCTCGGTGGCCGAAGGGCCTGCTATATGCATTCCCTCCGTTCCCCCTAATAGGGAAAGTTTGCAGGAAAATACGAGAAGAGCGAGCTCAAGTAGTCCTGGTGGCACCACATTGGCCCCGCCGTCCGTGGTTCTCGGACCTAACGGAGATGTCGATCGAGCCACCCATGCGACTATTCCCACGACAAGATCTCCTCCTTCAAGGACCAGTCGTCCACGACGACGTCACGTGGCTACAACTGACAGCGTGGAGATTGAGCGGAGAGCTCTAGAGGCCTGCGGATACGAGGAAAACGTAATACGCACCCTGTTAGCCTCACGCAGGCCGTCAACGAGAAAGATATACCAGGCTACATGGAAGGTATTCTCCCAATGGTGCGCAAACGCAGACGTGAATCCATTGGAAGCCTCGGCAAAGCATGTCCTCCAATTTCTGCAAGAAGGCCTCGACAAGGGTCTCAGGCCAAACACACTGAAGAGACAGGTGGCAGCGCTAGCGGCGTTTATTCAAGACCCACAGGGCAACAGAATCTCCCTACATCCGCACGTCAGAAGGTTCTTGAGAGGCGCAACCCTAATATCTCCACCCGTCCACCACAGGTTCCCATCCTGGAACCTGCCCCTGGTGCTGCGGCAACTAGTCAAGAGCCCATTCGAACCCCTAAGGAAGGTACCGCTCAGGACGCTTTCTCTTAAGGTAGCATTCCTGGTAGCAATCACATCGGCAAGAAGGGTCTCGGAACTCACGGCGCTATCCATCAGGGAACACTTATGTTCCTTTGAGGATGACGCAGTATACCTCAGGCCAGACCCATCCTTCAAACCAAAGGTCCTTTCTCAGTTCCACGTGTCACAGCAAATCATACTGCCCTCCTTCTGCCCCAATCCGGTCCACCCAACGGAGAAGCTATGGCACAAACTAGACGTTAGGAGGGCCTTGAGGATTTACATCAAGCGCACGGCGACATTCAGGCGATGTGACTCACTGTTCGTATCCTTCGCACCAGCTTCAATGGGAGCCAGGGTGTCGAGACAGACGCTGGCAACATGGATCAAGGCATGCATATTCCTAGCATACGATTCCGCAAACACACCACGTCCATCAGGGGTGGTGGCGCATTCCACGAGGTCAGCGGCCACCTCAGCGGTATTTTCGTCAAACGCACCCATCGAAGAGATATGCAGGGCCGCAACATGGAGCACGGCCTCCACCTTTATCAGACATTATAAGGTAGACAAATTCAAATCAAACACGGCCATCTTCGGGAGGAGAGTCCTCCACGAGGTGGTCCAACAATGAAGAGTAACGCCAAGACAGTCACTCCCACCCGACATAGGGGAGCTTGGGTACATCCCAACACTTCCGGATTGGTCCTGCCATCTAGACCTACAGAATGTTACATTGGGTACTTACCGTGAAGGTACTTTCTGTAGGATAGATGGCAGGAACAATCCGTCCCACCCGGTGACTGTCGACAAGACTACGGGCAATGACTCGGAGATGCCTTTTTTCTTTTCTCAACTAACAATGTGTATCAGTTTGTTTTCTCAACAGGGAGGAGTTTCCTTACCTTTCCTTCAGGGCTTTGCTAGTCAGAGAACTGGCCTCGTGGGAGAAGAGGACTGGAGAACAAAGGGACAAAAATCTCCCAAGAGGCTTTGTTCTACTTCCTGCTTAAGCCGGGCGGTCCTAGGTTCCCAACACTTCCGGATTGTTCCTGCCATCTATCCTACAGAAAGTACCTTCACGGTAAGTACCCAATGTAACATTTTATGCAACCATCTGTCAATAGCCATTAAATGAGAAGCTTCCCTCTCCCCCCCAAAAAGATGTATAAACTACAAATTTTGATCATTACATGCTGCATATTTGATCAGAGACCATGTTTTCAACATGTTCTTTTCTGTCTAATGTTAGTCTACATGCAGTCCATTCAGTCAGTCCCTCATCCAGATTTTGAAGTCCTATATTTAGTTCACTTAAGATGATAATGGATGACTAATGTTCCATGAGGTTACAGTGAATTCTCAGTTGAAGTGCTAGTATTTTTTAAGCCCCAGTCGCTGGGCTGAACTGAACAACCTGCATCTCTACTGGCCTATGTTAAATCATCAGTTATCTGTGGTTGGTATAATATAGTTGTTAATAATTCAAGTAGCCAGTAAAAATTGCCATACATAATATTGGCACACTTTAAGTATATTAACCAGAGAAGTGGTTTGAAGACTAGATAAAACTACTTGGGTTAAATTTTAAATAAAACATAGCCTAGTCTGCAGACCCCAACATATCTTATGTTTTCTAGTTAAACCTCTTCTCTGGTTAGTTTCCTTACAGCCAGAGAAAGAATCCAGAGTTTGGTTTGTGTTTCTTTCTTTGGGTTGTTGGGAAAGAAACAAATCAGAAGTTGTGCTCACAGCTGAACCCTATGCTAAGCAAACCATGGAACAAAGCTCCATTGCTTCTTTAGGTGCTTCTTTCACAAGTGAGCGTGATCAGCTGCATGCACTGCAACACTGCCCATAACCAATAAGTAAGAATTCTTGTTGATCCTTGGTTCATCATGTTGTCCAAATAAGCCCTTTGTATAATGATATACAGTTGCCCCTCCCACATTTGCGACTTTAAGATTCGCGGTTTTGATTATTCGCGGAAAGCTGCCTGTCCCCCCTCCACCCTGTCCATTCCCAAGGCAGTGAAGGGTTTCTTATGAAGCCCATCACTGTCTTGGGAAGAGGGGTGGAAAGCCTCCCTCCCTCCCGCTCTCCATCCCCGTCCCTTCCCAAGGCAGCGAGGGGAGCGAGTGGCGATGGGGGCTCCTGAAGCCCCCATCACCACTTTGGAAAGGGTGGGGGTGGGTGAGAGTGGAGAGGGGGGCTTCTGAAGCCCCCGTCGCCACTTTGGAAAGAGCGGGGGGCAGGTGAGAGTGGTGACGGGGGCTCCTAAAGCCCCCGTTGCCATTTTGGAAAGAGCGGGGGGGGCGGGTGAGAGTGGCGATGGGGGCTCCTGAAGCCCATCTCACTGGTTTGGAAAGGGCGGGGGTGGGTGGGAGTAAGTGGCGACCGGCTGGGTTGTTGCAGGCGGGTGGGGGGAGGACTATTATTATTCGCGGTTTTTTTTCACATTCACGGGGGTCTTACGCCCCTAACCCCCGTGAATGTGAAGGGACGACTATAAAGTACATCATTCTGTTTTTTTTCCAAAGACTAACATAGTAGATTGTGACTGAATAGCTCTTGTGATCATAAATTAACTAACAGACAACTTGTTCCTGATGTAAAAACAAATCTGCTGCTCAATTAAATTCAAGCATTTTGAGTGTGTTTGGCTGGAGTTAGTTTTTTTTTTTTTCATAATAATTTTTATTTTGTTGCAAATATTACAATACAAATTTGTATTACAAATACAAATATTCATCATAATCTGACTTTATACACCAATATTCTTCTTATGCTTCCCTTATATTACTTAATCTTGTGTTTTACTACTACTGTTTACATTTGTAACCTTTTTTACCAGCATCAAAATTTTGGATTTACAAAGGACACTTTTCATACAAATTCCATAGAATTCTTCCCATTCTATATAAATTTCTTTTTTTAAAAATCTATTCTTATTCTCTCCCTTCTTCCTTTCTCTCTAACTATATTGCTTGGGTTTCTTTACGATTTGCTTTGCCCTTTTTCTGCCCGTCTCTCTTCCTGCTTTGCTTCTATTCTTATCTACTTCCAATTGACATTTAATTCCGTTATATTATTTTATTTCCCAAATACTTGGTTCCTTCTTTAACTTTCGTAGGTCCAGTTCCATTAAATTTCTGTTTAGCTTTTAAATATCTTTTGATTGGTTCCCACTCTTTTCCTACTTTGTCAGTGGGTGGCTGCAGTTAGTTTAAGCTGAAAGTTCTTTCTGAGTACCTAATAATATACTCATGATAAATAACAGCAGTGTTGGATATTCAACTCTAGCCTGCCAACTTAAGATCTTGTGTTTAATTTACAGGTTTTACAATTATACAGTATTTTAAAGACCTATTTTCTGTGTTTGTACTTGTAGGTTTTTTTAAATTATATAGTAGTACATGTACAGTACAGAGTTATTATGATCAAAACAAACATATGCATCAGGTTGAGCATCCCTTATCCAGAATTCCAAAATCTGACCTCCAAAACTATCCACATGGGTGGCTGAGATAGTGATACCTTTGCTTTCTGTTGGTTCAGTGTACACAAACTTTGTTTCATGCACAAAATTATTTAAAATGTTGTGTATAAAATTACCTTCAGGCCATGTGTATAAGATGTATATGAAACATAAATGAATTTTGTGTTTAGACTTTGGTCCCATCCCCAAGTTACCTCATTATGCATATGCAAGTATTCCCAGATCCCCAAAAGTCTGAAATATAGAACACTTCTTGTCCCAAGCGTTTGGATAAGTGATACTCAACCTGTAGTAATTGCAGTAAAGAGGGTAACTCAACATAGTAAATGATTATCACTAGAGAACAAAGAAATAGTATCATTTGTTACATATTAATGTCATTAAGAAGGGAGTCCTCTTACTACTTTTTACAACTGAATAGATCATCCATTTATAGTTTGCTTTGAATTATTCCCAACAATAAGTTTATACTGCATCATATATAATGTTTCAGTATGTAATTAACAATCTCCAATTTTCAATTAAACAATTGCCTACCTGATTTGCTCTTACTATATTAGTGAACTTGTAATATAGTTTATGTTTCCTTATTTAGATGAAACTTGAAAATATGGATAATAGATTTGGAAAAGCTAAGAAATAAAGCCAACTTCAAAATATAGCCTCATCTCCATGCTTGTCCTAAAGCCATTATTCATAGTTACTTAGTTTGGTTGAAATGAGAAGCTGTAGTTAATGGATGACTTCCTGGTTTGTTTGTGTCTTACCGCCACAAAGGGAGAATTGTAAAGGCTATGTGTACTGTCTTCTTTTGTTCATACATGGGCTTTTAAAGCCAAAATATGATTGTCATAATGTGTCCATTCTGTTTGGCACAACAGAATAAAATAACTTCTGGGCCCCGATGCATATCATAGACACAAAATCAGAAAATAATATTGTACAGACTAACAAACGCAGCCTAGAAGATCACAGGTTTTTATTGTCAAATGTGGAAAATAAACAAATATACAGCACAGGTCAACCCCCATATCCACAGATTCAGTATCCACAGTTTCACTTATCCACGTCCAAAAAATATTCTATCTAGATTCTTTTGTCAACTTCCAGTGTTCGGCTCATTGAAAATAATAGGGTTCCCTATTATCCATGGTTCCAGGTTTCCATGTGTGTGTGTGTGTCTTGGACTGTATCCCTGCAGATATGGGGGTCAACTTGTAATCATATTAAGGTACTCCAGAAACATGAGCTGTTTGCAAATCCAAATGCAAAGGATCTATAGATATTGTTATACCAGCTGTATTTGTGTCTGTTGCCACCCCAAGTCTTATGGGATATGTGGAGAACTGGTGAAGGGGCATGAGGGAGTTGCTGTCCTGTACTGGGCATTTGCTGCTGTGTTGTACAGAAAGAAAGAGGGGAAACAATTCTTCCTTTCCATCCTTCTTTCAGCCCTGTTAAGAATTTTTTAAAACTTTTCACCTTGGCATCAGTTCTTTTCAGGACATGCCATCTGTGGCTATGTAATGCCTTCTGCAAAAGGTCAAAGACAAGGAAAATTTGCCACCTTATCATTCTTCCAGTTCTTTTCCCACTCCCCTCATTCTTCTCTGCAGGTCAAGGCAGAGGTACCTCTTGTATCACTACATATGCCTTCCCCATAGTTCTGCAATTCACAAGAGAGATTCCATGAGCGAGCAAAAGAGATTTTTGTGCTGGGTTTCTAAAGCAAGGGCACTTGCTGCTGGTAGGCACGTGAAGCACTTATATGTAAGCCTGCACAGGTATTGTTAAAAATTCAAACATTAAGTATGTGTTTTAAGTACTTCCTGTAAGACCCAGAGATTTAATATTGTTAATAGAACATATTTTCTGCATATTACCAGTCTTCAGTATTATGAGGGTGTGGCATGGGAAGCTGGAGAAGTTTTTACATGCTTTCCTGCTCGCAGCGAAAGACATGGAAGAAAGGAAAATAGTGACTTCTACAATTTATGAACAATCTCATGTTTCTAACCCGATAAAGTTGCTACCACCTACACAAGACAGGAAATTGCTGATCATATGAAAGCAGCTGTCTAGTCTTGTCTTATTGTGACTAAGGCAGTAGAAACGCCCAGTATTTTGTATTACACTACAGTATAGAAAGTGTCTCATCATACTGTCTTCAGTCTCTTTTTTTTCTGATTCCTAATAGGAATCTCCAGTTTTTAACTTGTTCTTTGGGTTATTCTGCACCCTGGTTTTCGCATACCTTAAGTGTCTGCTGCTTGAAACTTTTGAGCATAGAAGGCGAAAGTCAATTTTGTATATTCTTGTTAAGGTTTCTCAAAGTGTGGGTTACAGTGAACAGAGAATGGGTCTGGTTTCCAGGTGGAGATGGGTGGGATGGAAAAAAGCAACATAGGAATCATGGAGTGAAGAGCTGGGCAAATGAGTGAAGCATGTTGGGTTGGGAAAGGAACATGTGAGTTAAATGGTCAGTGTAGGTAAGGTTTCTATTACAATGTAATAAAGAAAGGGGGATATAATGTCATAAAATTGTACATTTTCTCAGCAATGTTGTGCTGAACATTCTTTGACCTTACAAATCATGTTCAGTGCTTTCTTATAACATCTTTACTTTATCACTATCACTATATAAATACTGTTGGCATTTGAACCATTTCTTTATTTGGCAGCCATCTCTTATTTCCCAGTGGAGAGGGCTCCAGAGCATCCGTATGCTTGAGTTGTCCCTCCCACTTGCTCCTAGTAGGCAGGTAACAGAGTACTTTTTTGAACTGCCCACTGGTGAGGTCATTTAGGAGGGACGACTCCCGGCTGTCCAGTCTGTTTCCTGCCTACGCTCCTGGTAGGATGTGTTTTTTCCTTTGTCCTCATTTGCCCTCTCCCACGTGGCTGGCGCCATCTTTAAAAAAATTAATTTAAAATTACCTTTTTGGTTGATTGGGGCCACGAAAGGGAAAGGGCAGGATGAGTACGCCTGAGGAAATTGACGCTGTTATTGCAGCGGTGATTGCTAGAGAAAGGATGACCAGGCAGGGCAGCCCCATTCTGGCTGCAGCAGGAGAAGAGGTCGTCCTGGGGAGCTCCGCTGCCAAAGGCAGCGGCAAACCTAGCTCCTCAAAGGGCACCGGCAGCAAGAAGAGACTGAATAAGGGGGAGAAGCCCCCCGCCTCGGTCACTGCCAGCTGCGCCCCGAGCCCGCTCGACCCGGATGGGTCTAGAGATGGTCAGGAGGAGGAATCTGCCGCGCTGCCTCAGGAGGAGGAGGAGGAGGCGGCATGGACCATCCCTTCCAACAGGGCGCGCTCCGCAGCGCAGGCGACACAGGCCATTCCCCCCATCACCACCAGAGGATCCAGCCCATTTCCCCCGCCGGTGGACATCATGAGTGGAGCGCTGCCCCGGGGAATGGCATCGCTGGGGGAGGGAGAGCTCAGCTTTACCCAGGACTGGGTAAGGAGCATTGTGGCCAGGGAGACATTAAGCTGGCTGGCAGCAGGGCTTTTCCAGCCAGGCTTAGGGGGAACCGGCGAGCGTGCCCGAGGGGGGGCTCAGGATCCCCAGGCCCCTACCCCAGTTATCACCGCGGCGATCCCAGGCGGCACTATCCCCACCCCCGCCATGATCCCAGACTAATAGCCTCAGGAGCCCTTGGCACCTCGCAGGGGTGGCAAGGGCGGCAGGGCCAACAAGGGGAAGACAAAGCACCCCAGAAAACAGACCGGTAGCACTGAGAAGGTGACTGGGGAGGGGGATAAGGGGACCGAAGACATACCCGGACCCAGCAATGCCCCCATACCCTGCACTAACCGCCCCACGGTTTCTCCCACGGTTCCTCCCAGACCCCTCAGCGATGAGGAGGATGAGGGATGGAATACAGAGACTCAGCCCCCAGAAAAGTGTCCAAGGCTCACTGATGGGGAGTATGTTAGCCAAGATGACAATGTGGTATCCCTCTACTCGTCGGTGGGAGGGGGCTCTGATCTGGAGGTGCAATCAGACAGAGAGGAAGGGGAGTTGTCTGAGGAAGAGCAGGAGGACATTACAACACCTCGCCCCTTGACATGTCACTTCCTACAGGAAGATTTTGCCGTGCTGCTAAAGAAGGCGGTCAGGACCCTGGGTCTGAAACTTCCTACCTTATCGCAGTCTCAGATGGATCCGGATCTACCAGAGATTTCTGGTGAATTTTTTCCGGAGTCACAGCAAATAGCACTGGAAATGCCTGTGCTGGCTGCAGTAATGCGTTTAATTTGCGATGAATGGAAGACACCAGCAGTGACTAGACCACAGCCAGCATTGGCAAAAAAGCTCTATGCCCTTCCCAAAAAGGTGATGGGAAAACTACAAGTCCCACTCATTGACATGCTGGTTTCAGAATTGGTCTCCTACACAATTTTCTGTAGAGATGGGGAGGAAACCCTGAAGGTCCCGGAGGACAGGCGCATGGACATAGCACTCAAGAGGGCCCATGACGCCTTATCCTTGGCAATCAGAGCCTCCACAACAGCCACCATGATGGCCTGGGCAGCAATGCAGTGGTCCAAGGATGCGTTAGGCGATGTGCCAAAAGTGCAGACTATAATCCGTCAAGACCTCAGTAAGCTGGCTAAGGTCTCCGTGTTCTTGGCAGATAGTACCCTGGACTCCATCCAGTTCTGTGCAAGGGCCCAGCCAGTGGCAGTAGCAGCAAGAAGATAGGTGTGGCTGAAATCTTGGAGTGTGGACTTTAAATTGATGCAGAATCTGGTTTCTTCCCCCTTCCTGTGCGAGAAACTGTTCGGCGAATCCCTGGAGCCAGTGCTTGTGGAGGACAAGTGTAAAAAGAAAAAAAACCTTGGCCTCCTGCAAACACGAAGAGAGGAGGTTCACGAGGAGATACCGGCCCTTTCGAGCCTCAGGGAGCCACCAAGGGACGACCTCTTTTGCACCTCAATCCGGATCCAGGGACTACAGACCCTCCAGATCTCGATGGGAAGATAGTAGATACCACCGCAGAGGTCAACAAGGCAGCACGGGGAAGACTGGGCAATCCCAGTCTACCAAACCTGCTACCAAATCTCAGCAATGACAGTGCCCTCCCGGTGGGAGGAAGACTTCAGGCCTTCATGGGGACTTGGGAAAACTACCTCGGACAAGTGGGTCATACAGTCCATCTGTCATGGATACCGGATAGAGTTCTCTCGAACTCTTCCACGTTGGTTTATCCCCACCCCGTGCCACAAGGACACAGACAAGCAGTGCCTGATGAACGAAGCTATTCAGCGGCTCCTGCAATTGGGGGCCATAGACGAAGTGGAGAAGACTCAACAGGGCAAAGGTTGTTACTCAGTCTTATTCCTGGTGCCCAAGAAGAAAGGAGAGCAGTCCTAAATTTGAAGGGAGTTAACAAGTTTGTGCGAAAGCGAAAGTTCAGAATGGAGACTCTGAGACATATCCTAGAGACTGTGAGACCAGGGGACTTCATGTTCTCTCTTGATTTGCAGGATGCGTACCTCCACATTCCAATCCATCAGGATCACCGCCAGTTCCTGCGCTTCTGCTACCATAACAGACATTTCCAATACAAGGCACTTCCCTTTGGTCTTTCCTCGGCCCCCAGGGTCTTCACGAAGATCCTAGTGGCGAATTGGCGACGATTAGGTATACATGTCTATCCTTACTTGGACAACTTATTGATACGCTCCAAATCCCGCCAGGAGGTGGAGAAAGAGGTTGGGCTGGTCCAGGATTCCCTCCTCATTCACGGTTTCCAGGTCAACTTCAAAAAGAGCTCCCCATTCCCGGCCCAGCAGATCCAGCACCTGGGAGCGATCGTAGATTCAGTGGGGGGACAAGCCCGGTTAATCCCAGAGCAAATCAATTCAATTCACAGGATGATAGAGAAGGTGATCTCAACCCCCAGGACAGACGTCATGATGCTAGCCCAACTACAGGGCCTAATGGTAGCGGCAGTGGAGTGACTCCCGTGGGCGAGTTTCCACGCCAGGGCGCTTCAGCGGTTTCTGCTCCCTTATCAACAGGAGATAGCCAACAGAGGATATCACTCTGTGAGATTACCACAGGAGGTCAGGGAGTCGTTCCAGTGGTGGCTCTCCCCGACCATACACAGGGGGTCGGCAACGGAGGCGACGCACAGCATCGACTGGCTAGAACTCAGGGCGGTCAGACTGGCACTGCTAGCTTTTGGCAACCTGGTAAGGAGCAGGACGGTGCTGGTGCAGACAGACAACGTCACGATGAAAGCTCACATAAATCACCAGGGAGGAACGAGGTCCGGGGCCCTCATGGTAGAATCGGCACCCCTCTTGAGGTCGGCGGAGAAGAACCTCACGTCGATAAGTCGAACATCTTCGGGGGACCCTCAACTTAAGGGTGGATTGGCTCAGCAGATAGGACATCGACCAAGGAGAGTGGAGCCTTCATCAGGAGGTGTTCGACAACATGATCCAACGCCTGGGACGTCCAGAGATAGATCTGTTCACCTCACCAGTGAATGCGAAACTCCCTCGCTTCTTTTGCCGCTATATAACAGAGGGAGCGGAGGACATGGACGCATTGACTTGCACCTGGCCTCGAGTGCAACTTTACGCTTTTCTTCCAGTCCATCTGATCTCCAAGGTGATCTACACGGTGCGGGTGGAAAAAGCGGAAGTCATCCTAATCGCACTTGAATGGCCACGAAGGAGCTCGTTTCCAGAAATCCTTGACTTGCGAGTGGATTCAGCAACAATTCCAATCCGAGACGATCTATCAGCCCAGGGATACGTGTTTCACCCAGACCCAGCCTGGCTAAAGCTCCACGTGTTGAGTTTGAGCAGCAGATGCTCACAGCGAGGGAATACTCATGCCCAGTAGTTGGAACGATCCTGGCGTCCAGGCGCAAATCTACGCAACGGATCTACGAGTATACCTTTCGAGTGTTTCGACGTTGGTGCACGCAGAAGAGTCTGGAGTTTAGAGAAGTATCAGTTCCTGTCCTGCAGGACTTCTTACAAGACGGGGTGCAGGCGGGACTTTGGCCGAACACAATAAAGAGACAGGTGGCGGCTATCACGTCTTTCTTGCCTTCAGAGCGTGCACTCTTAGTGTCCTCGCACCCCCATCTATGCCGCTTCATCAAAGGTCTGTCGAACCTAGCTCCCCCTATGGTCCACAGATTTCCATCGTGGGATCTCCATACGGTCCTAAAGGCGCTAATAGTAGCCCCATTCGAGCCCCTGCGAGAAGTACCTCTGAAGTTCATGACATGAAAAGTTCTTTTCCTAGTGGCAATCACCTCAGCATGCAGGGTTTCTGAGCTCGCAGCGATGTCAACCAGGCAGGATCTGTGCATCTTCAGACCGGATTCAGTGGTACTTAGACTTCGCCCAGACTTCAAACCAAAGGTGGATTCGGCGTTCCACAGGGCCCAGGAGATTGTGCTGCCCTCCTTCTGCCCAAACCCGGAGAGGGAATTGGAACGGATATGGTACACCTTAGACGTGCGCAGGGCGTTGAAAATCTACATAAGACGGACAGCTCAGTTCATAGTGTCCAAGACTCTTCGTGTCTCCGCATACCAAGTACCTGGGAAGAAAGGTATCCCCTTCCACTTTGGACCAGTGGATCAGGTGCTGCATCATGACGGCTTATGAGACACAGAATAAACCGATACCGGAAGGGATCTTCGCTCATTCCACCCAAAGTGCAGCAATGTCGGCGGCATGGGAGAAGGATGCACCATTAGAGGAGATCTGGAAGGCGGCTAATTGGAAGTCTTCGTCAACCTTTGTGAGACACTATAGGCTGGACAAGTGTCAATCTGCAGAGGCCGTATTCAGCAGAAGAGTGCTACAGCAGATTGTCCTGCCCTAAAAAAGATCACATGACTCGCCTTACCCACCATAGCCGGAGCTTGCAACATCCCAAGCATGCGGATGCTCTGGAGCCCTCTCCACTGGGAAAAGGAACATTGGTCTTACCTGTGATACGTTCTTTTCCAGCGTAGAGGCGAAGAGCATCCGGGCCCACCCAGGGCAAGCGGGAGAGATTATGCCGACGGACTGAGGTCTATCAGTTTTGACATCTGAGACAATGAGGAAACTGCATGACCTTGACAGAATTGTACAGATGGCCGGGTTTTGGATGCTACTGCGTCGCGAGGCTGTGATATGGACTGGCCAGCCGGGGGTCGTCCCTCCTAGATGACCTCACCGGTGGGCAGTTCAAAAAAGCACTCTTACCTGCCTACTAGGAGCAAGTGGGAGGGACAACCCCAAGCATGCGGATGCTCTTCTCCTCTACACTGGAAAAGAATGCATCACAGATAAAACCAACGTTCCTTTTCCTGCCTACGCTCCTGGCAGGCACCCCCCAGAGACGGCAAGGGCGGAGGGGTCAGCAAGGCACAGGGTGTTACTCGATCCTGTTCCTAGACCTGAAGAAGAATGGCACCTGGAGAGTGGTCCTGAATCTGAGAGGGGTAAACAAGTTCATGCGGAAGCGGAAATTCAGAATGGAACCGTTCCACCACATCTTGGAGACCATAAGACCAGGGATTACCTCTCTTCCTTGGATCTACAGGATGCTTATCTCCACATCCCGATACATCAGGATTATTGTCAATTTCTTCGCTTCTGTTACAATGGCAGGCATTTCCAATACAAAGCTCTGCCTTTTGTTCTATCTTCGGCACCCAGGGTATTCACAAAGATTATGGTGGCACTGGTAGCCTGCTGGTGGTGTTTAGGGATTCAAGTCTATCCTTACTTAGACAATATGCTAGTCCAATCTTCGTCCAAGACGAAGGCGGTGAAGGAGGTCAGCCAGGTCCTGGAATCCCTGCAGAGCCACGGTTTTCAAGTCAATTTCGACAAGAGCATGTTAACTCCTTGCCAGCAAATCAATCACCTAGGAGCACTAGTGGACCCCAGGGGGGTCTGGTCTGACTCACCCAGGAACGGATCAACTCGATTCAGAAGGGAGCACAGAGAGTAGTCTCATCTACCAGGGTGGATGTCATGCTGCTGGCACATTTCCAGGGATTGATGATAGCAGCAATAGAGTGCCTTCCATGGGCAAGATTTCACACAAGAACACTCCAATGGTTTCTGCTTCCCTTCCAGGAGGAAATAGCATGCAAGAACCATCACGCAGTGAGATTGCCTCAGGAGGTAGTGTCATCCATCCAGTGGTGGCTTTCACTAGCCATAGTCAAAGGTCGTCACCTGTGGCAGCAGAACAAGGTGCAGATCATGACAGATGCCAGCCTGATTGGATGGGGAGCTCACTGCGGAAACCATCTAGCCCAGGACAAATGGTCAGAGAAGGAAGCAACTCACAGCATCAACTGGCTGGAGCTCAGAGCGGTTAGATTGGCCCTCTTGGCCTTCAAGATGTTGGTCAAGGACAAGTCGGTGTTAGTTCATACAGGCGACGTCACAACGAAGGCGCACATAAATTGCCAGGGAGATACCAAGTCACGGGTCCTCATGGCGGAGTCAACCCAACTGCTCAGCTGTTTAGAGAAGAATCTAATGTCGCTTACAGCGGAACACCTACAGGGAGAACTCAATTCGAAAGCGGACTGGCTCAGCAGGACAGACATAGACCAAGGAGAATGGAGCCTGCATCAGGAGGTGTTCGATAGCATTTCCCAAATGCTGGGCCGACCGGAGATAGATCTGTTCGCGTCACAGGTTTACGCGAAGCTTGCTCAGTTCTTCTCACGCTATCAAACAGAGGGGGCAGAGGACATCGATGCCCTGACTTGCCCCTGGCCGCAAACACTGTTATACACTTTTCCGCCAGTTCAGTTGATCCCCAAGGTGATCAACAAAATAAGAACAGAAAGAGCAGAGGTCATTCTGATCGCCCCGGAGTGGCCACGAATAGCCTGGTTCCTGGACATCCTGGACATGAGAGTAGCAGCACTCAAGCTACCAATACAAACCGATCTGTTAGCCCAGGGCCAAGTACATCATCCAGACTCAGCTTGGCTTCAGCTACATGCGTGGAGATTGAACGGCAGGTGCTAACAGCAAAGGGTTACTCCCACTCCGTGGTTAGAACGAGAGGGAGTCCACTCATCGAATTTATGAATATACCTTTTGAGTGTTTCGGCGTTGGTGTAGACATAAAGACCTAGACTTCAGAGAGGTATCAGTCCCAACGCTGCTGGATTTCCTGCAGGATGGGTTGGAGGCAGGGCTCTGCCCTAACACCATAAAGCGGCAGGTGGCAGCGATTACATCATTTCTACCACCAGAGAAGGCTTCCCTGGTGTCCTCTCATCTACATCTACGTTGTTTTCTCAAGGAACTCACCAATTTGGCACCACCTACAGTACACAGGTTTCCATTCTGGGATCTTCATACAGTCCTGAAGCCCCTTACGATGCGCCCATTCAAACCCCTAAAGGAGGGGCCCTTCAGATATCTAACATGGAAAGTTCTCTTCCTGGTGGCAATTACTTCAGTGCGGAGGATTTTGAAACTAGCAGTGCTCTCAGTCAGAAGGCACCTCTGTATCTTCTGACCAGATTCGGTGGTCCCCAAGCTATGGCCAGATTTCAAACCAAAGGTCAACTCAGTGTTCCATAGATCCCAGGAAGTGGTTCTGCCTTCCTTCTGTCCTCATGCTACGAGGGAGTTGGAAAGGATCTGGCACACTCTGGATGTGCTTAGAGCACTTCAGGTTTATATAAAGAGAACAAGCCCGTTTAGGGTCTCAGAAGCATTGTTCATCTCCCCTCACGACAAGTAGTTGGGGAAGAAAGTCTCCCCGCCAACCTTGGGGTGATGGATCAGGAACTGCATCGTAACCTGCTATGAGTCTCTGAATTAGCTAATTCCAGAGGGGGTTATGGCTCATTCCACAAGAAGTGCGGCTGCATTAGTGGCCTTTGAGAGGGATGCACCGCTGGAAGAAATTTGCAGAGCTGCAATGTGGAAGTCTCATTTGTGCGACATTACAGGCTGGACAAAATTCAGTCTGTCGAAGCAGCATTCGGATCATAATCAGATACAGAGCTCGCCATACCCACCCATAGCTAGAGCTTTATATCTCCCAAGCATACGGATGCTCTGGAGTCCTCTCCACTGGAAAAAGGAGCGTTGATCTTACCTGTGATACACTTTTTTCCAGTGTAGAGGAGAAGAGTATCCGGCCCACCCGAGGGCGAGCTGATGAGGGTACAGAGACTGATAAGTATCCTTTGCAAGACAGCCTTCGGGATCATGCAGACTGATGGACATACGGCCCTGCACGGAGGGATTCTGCACCACGAGGCTGTGATATGGACTGGCCAGCCGGGGGTTGTCCCTCCTAGATGACCTCACTGGTGGGCAGTTCAAAAGTATTCTGTTAGCTGCCTACTAGGAGCAAGTGTAAGGGACAACCCAAGCATACGCCTCTACACTGGAAAAGAGCGTATCACAGATAACCAATGCTCCTATCTAAGGTGACACTAGATCAGGGTTGGCTGGTTTAAACCAGGTTGGTTGAAACCAAATTACTTTTTTTTCAAAGAGTCCTGATTTTTTTAAATTGGTTTTTCCCCCCTGAAGTCTGGCTATTTCTATTTTCCAATCCTCTTACCGGAACAACAATGATTGTTTGAATTTAAACATTTTAATTTTAGCAGTTTATTGCCATTTGTTACATGTTAGAGTAGTATCCAGTGTCAGTTGTGTCTTTTTAATCACTTTATTTTATAGTACAAGAAATGCCATTCAGAAACAAATCCTTTCATTAACCAAACTGAGTTGTTCAACCAAAACAACTCGGTTTAAAGGAGCACTTTTTAAAAGAACAATTATTAATTTAAGCTAGTTGCCATAACATCTCAACTGCATTTTGCTATTTAATTTTCTGATTTAGTCCTATATTGGTTTTAATGCAAAAAAAAAAAAAAAACCCAAACCCTATCTGGTTTAAACAAAAAAAGGGAGGGTTGGGTTTTTTGTTTGTTTTAAAAACTGTTTTTCCCCAACACTGCACTAGATACCTAAGAGACAGCAGTGTTTGCCTGTCATGCCAAAGTATAGATTAGTATGAGAAGTGGAACAAACTTCCATCAAGTCTTGGACTCAGGTATTTTTCTTTTCCCCCAGCTCCCAAGTGGCCAAGAGAAATTTGAAAGCACTGATTTGCTGTGTCATCTGGATCCAGAACTGTGATTAACATTCCCGCTGAAAATTTAAAAGAGATGGAGCTAGCCTAACTTCCTTGTGTAGGGAGTCCCAAACTTAAGGCGCTGCTACAGAGGAAGCCCCGTTACATGTACACACCAACCTAACTTCATGAGGTGTTGGAACATGCAAAAGGGCCTTCTCTGAAGATCTCAAATTCCTGGCAGGCTCATAGGGGAGGAGATGGTCTTTCAGATATTTTGGCTCCCAAGTCATTCAGGGCTTTGTAGGTCAATACCAGCACCTTGAATTGAACTTGGAAGCAAATTGAAAGCCAGCGTGGTTCTTGCAGGACCAATGTTATATGGTCTCTAAAATGCACACCTGACACCAGTCTGGCTGCTGCATTTTGCACTGGCTGCAGTTTTCAAAGACTTTTCAAGGGCAGCCCCATATAGATTGCATTACAGAAGTCTAATTGGGAGGTAACTAAGGCATTAGCCACTGTAGCCTGATCTGCCTTCCCCAAGAAAGGGCACAGCTGGTGCACCAGCTAAAGCTGGGCAAAGGTGCTCCTGGCCACCACAGCAACCTGGGTTTCCATGAGCAGTGGTAGGCCTAAGAGCACCCCCAAGCTATGAACCTGATCTTTCAGAGGGAGAGCAGTCCCACCCAGCATAGGTTGTGATCGCAATCCCAGATTGGTATTCCTACTGCCAAGCAGCACATCTGTCTTGTTTGGATTTAGCCTCAGTCTTTTCATCTGCATCCAATCCTTTACCGCATCCAGACAATGATTCAGTATCACCACAGCCTCCTTGGCATCAATTGTTAAAGAGAGATAGATCTGGTATCATTAGCATTCTGATGCCATGCAACTCCAAAGCTCAAAGATAACCTCTCCCAACAGCTTCATGTAGATATTGAAAAGAATAGGCCTGTGGCACACCACAGACTAATGGCCAAAAGGCTGAAAAAAGAACCCACCAGCACTACCCTCTGGAACCATACAGCCCAGTTGATTAAGGGGCGATATGATAGCCCTGTTTAAGTATTTGAAGGGCTGTCACATTGAGGATGGAGCAAGCTTGTTCTCTGCTGCTTCAGAGACTGGAACACGGAACAATGGATGCAAGCTCCAGGAACAGAGATTCCACCTCAACAGTAGGAGGAACTTTTTGATAGTAAGAGCTATTCGGCAGTGGAACACACTCCCTCAGAGCGTGGTGGGGTCTCCTTCCTTGGAGGTCTTCAAGCAGAGACTGGATGGCCATCTGTCAGGGATGCTTTGATTGTGTATTCCTGTATGGCAGAGGGTTGGACTGGATGGCCCTTGTGGTCTCTTCCAACTCTATAATTCTATGATTCTATGATTCTGTGATTAACTGATATTAATTCCAGACAATTCAGGTTCAAACCATAGTATTTAATGATGACCTCTTGATATTAACAGTGTTAAGTTTACGGATCTTAAAGGTCTGGATGACACAGCAAGCATTACACAAAAGTAGCAAAAGCTTCCGAATTCCTCCTGGCTGAGTGGAGGAGGATAATAAGCAATGGGAGCATGTGAACGGACCCAAGGCTTGCTGTAGCTTGTTCCTGCTCATTCATGTTGGCATGATATATGAGTACTAACGCAACTGTGTCAATGCAACAGTAGTAGTAATGCATTGCTAGTTCCGGTGTGTGTGTTTTTCTCCAGCATGTCTTATGGCTGTTATAGGAGTGCATATCTCTGTTTCTGAAGGTGGGCAGAGAGGTTTCTTGCATAGGTTGTGCTACTGCTGTTACTCATTGTGCTAACCAAGACAGAAAGTACAGTTGTCCCTTTCATATTCACTGGGGTTTGGTTCTAGGACCCCCCGTGGATACCAAAATCCGTGAATACTCAAGTCTCGTTATATGCAATGGCATAGCAAATTGGTGTCCCTTATATAAGATGGAAAAACCAAGGTTTGCTTTTCGGATTATTATTTTTAAAGAATATTTTCAAGCTGTGAATACTTAAATCTGTGGATACCAAATCTGTGGATATGGAGGGACAACTGTACATTCTTTATGTATTCATTCTCCTACGCTGCAATATGTGTTCTTGCTTCTTTGCCTTTCATATCAAAACATACAGAGAACTAAGTTATGAGGCTATGTTGTGCATTTAGTGAAATTTTCCAGTAATATGGAACTATAGATAAATGATAATTTCTCAGTGCATCGTTCTGTCTACTACCAACCTGTGTCTAGATCATACAGTAATAGAAGTGATAGGGCAGAATGCTTCTGAATATGAGGGTTTTTTAAAAAAAGATTTTGCTGTGAACCCCAGGTACAAAGAGCTGTATTATAAATGAAGTATTGGGTAGACCTTGTCATGTACCTTGAACAAGCTCTTCACAATAATTTTTGTGTAATTTTTCATATGAAATATGAACATCTTGATTTCATTGTTTGTAATGATTATAGTATTTATATTTATCTTTTAAACTTAATTTAGCAATGCAGTAATCTGTTCCATTCTTTGTATATATTCACTGGCACTGTAAATCACTTAGGAAACAAATTAGAGAAAATACATTAATCAGAACAAGCAGGCTATAATTATCACGTGCCAACTCAACTAACCACGTTATATAAATCAATGAAGGTGAAGTTGTCTAAAATGAGTCTTGGTAAGCCTTAGGACATATAGTCCCTTATGTGAACTCTTGCCAGATAATGTGTGCTCTTCCCCCCCCCCCTACTTTTCATGCATTGCAGTACATGGAAGTAATAAGCTGAAAGTCACCTTTTTTATATTACTGTGCTAGGACACTTTAAAAATATATTAATGCTACAGGGCCATACTTCGTGTAGCCAGAACATTTTGGCCTATATGTCTTAACTAGGATACATGTTCTTTTGAGCTTGACAACTGAAAATGTTTCTGATGTTGAATTCAGGCATCTTATTAAATATTGTACAAAGGCAGTAGTACATACCCTTAATGCATGTAGTTTCTTTTAAAAATTGTTCAGTAGAAAGCTGTTGTCTTTTGTAAATAGTTCAGGCTCTGAAGCTGATCAGATTTTCCCTCTGCTAGCTTTAAGTTTCAGTCCTATGCTCACATATTAAGGGGGAAACCCTATTCAACTCCCTCCCAGAATGATTCCATCCAGCCACCTTGCTTAATAGCCATCTTGAAAGCACAGTCAAGTGCTAACAATTAAACTGGCAGAAGCACTAAACTAGATGAAGAGGATTGAAGGCAAATATCTGAACTTGTGGACCCAAGCAATTACGTATGTATCTGATACAACTGGTATCTATTTAACATTAGTCACCTGATTAGTGTACCTGATTTACATAGTTGGAGCAAATTACTTTCAAAATCAGAGAAAGACTTTGACTAGATTCTCAAATGCTACTCAGAGAAGTTCTCAAGTGTTAGGAAAAAATAGATGAATACAAGATTTTAAAACTAAAGTGAAGCATAATTGCATCTTGACATCTCTAAACTCTAGCTAAAACATTCCTTAGCGCAATTTATATAACCTTGGGCTCCTTCAACCTTCCACTGTTTTCCTCTCACATGTTCAAGAAGAGATTCAGAAGCTTTTGCTACAGTTGCCATTGTTGTCTGAGCTGGGAACTGTACAGTGGGCCCTTGGTATCCGCTGAGGGTTGGTTCCAGGATCTCCCATAGATACCAAAATCCGTGGATGCTCAAGTCCCATTATATACAATGGCATAGTAAAATGGCATTCCTTATATAAAATGGTGACCAGTGAGGTTTGCTTTTTGGATTTTTTTAAAAAAAATATTTTCAAACCATGGTTGGTTGAATCCGTGGATAAAGAATCCATGGATAAGGAGGGCCAACTGTAGTTCATTTCAACAAGCTGCCTTCAAGAGCCAGAGTTCTGAAGATAGCTTGTTAGAAATTTAACATGGCTAATGTCCTAAATACCCTAAGGCACCAGATCCTGTCTGATTTTAGAAACTAGGTAGGATCAGTCGTGAATGGGAGACTCCCAACCAATATCAGGTGCTATATAGGCTATATTTCAGAGGAAAGAACTGGCAAAACCATCTTTTGAGTATTCCTTGCCTAAAAAAACCCCTGTGAAATTCATGGGGTTGCCATAGGTTGACACATGACTTGAAGGCACATACAAAGTGCTCACCACTTTTTTGTGCCAGATGATATGACAAAAAGGAAATGTTTCCCAAATTCCCTTTTCTCGCTGTGCAGAAAGAGGGAAAGAGTGGGGGACTGGTTTGACCTTTCTTTCGTCTGCCCCTGTTGTAATAATGGCTTCAAAATCTGCCACCTTCAAATGGTGCTCCGTTTGTCAGGCTAAGGTCCCTGCCTCAGATGGGCATTCCAAGTGCCTCATTTGCCTTGGTGAAGCCCATAACGTGGATGCATGCCTGCACTGCCATAATTTCATGCCGCATTCATCAAGGCTAAAGTCCTTTCTTTATGAAAAAACGCTGTTTCCCTGTGCCTCGACATCAGCGGCTCCAGCACCATCGCCTCCGAAGAGGGCTCGGTCCCCTTAGGTTAGCCCAACCAAGAAGCGGCACCGACAGTCGAGCCCATCGCGCCATGAATCGGTGGTGTCGGATGCCGAAGTGGTTTACTAGTCACACAAGCACGTTACCGCTTCGAGCTCAACGAAGGATTGTGGTCCTTCAAAACCTTTGACTTCAAGTCCGGACCGTGCTTCCTTGAATTGGGACCGTGGCTCTTCGAAGCTGTCAGGGTCCAGCCACGAGCGAGATTCTTCTGCATCCTCTAAAGACAGGCCCAAGAAAAAGAAGGCCAAGCATGCTTCTCCTAAGCACAAGGAGAGCTCAGCATCCAACCCGGTGGCGACGTTGGCACGGAGGCCGGAGGTGGACGAGCAACAATCTGTCCCCGCTGCTGCCACCTCGGACCCACCATGAACTGCGGTGCAGGTTGTCTCTTCAGATGTTGGAACGTCCTATTGGGCCATGTCCTGGCACAGCAAGTGAGCCCAACTCCCTCTCTAGAAATCGTCCAGGTGGAAGAGGGCAAGATCTCTGAGGTGCAGATGACTTCCATACCAATTTGGGCTCGAATCTCCTATACTGATTGTATCCAGGGATGAGCTCTTGAGTACTGAGGCTGTGTTGACCGATGTGGAATTGACGTCTCAGGAGGCCGTACGAAAAGTCCAGATCCCCATGCCCGTCAGACCCTAGACGTCAAGCATTCTTACGGTGCATACGAGGTGGCATGTTCTGCATTCGAACTGCCATTCCTGTCTTCTCCTTCCAGGGCCCATGGTCTGACTTTTGCATAGCAACCATAATTCCATTTCGAGGATTCTTTAGCCTGTGGGACCTACTACTCCCCACCTCTACTCTCATTCTATGGGCTCAACCGTGCTCGTCAAGAGGTGCCTATTCCGGTCAAGCCCGTGCTGCGGGACGTGGGTAGCCAGTTTTCACCCGCACGGCAAGACTCCTGACCGTTACATTCTCTTCCGCCTACACCACCTATGCGGATATCCTCACTTCACCAGGGACTACATAGCCCATCTCCAGGGGGCTGTAGTCTCTTGCCTTCTTCTACATCTGCCTCATCGGGTTCGTCAATATCATATGTACCGAGGGCACCTTCTCCGCCTCCAGAGCTTCTGGACGATGACTCTTCGTCCCCGACTGACGATGTGAGGGTGTTTGCTGAACAAATGTTCCATATGACCCATGCTCTGGACTTAAAGCTTACAGAGAGAGAGAGTCTGATCCAATGGATCCTATTTATGGCCAGATTAAATCTAAAGCTCCACCAACTGCAGAGATTCCGATACTGCTTTCGCTGCTCATACTCACTCAGGGCTCCTGGGAGAACCCCTTTTCCATCCCGTCTATGTCCAAGAGAATCAACTGTCTGTACCGGGTCTCTGGGGATGACATCGGCTGGCTACGGGAGCATCCTTGCCTGAATTCAGTCATTGTAGAGGCTTCTCAGCACCAACGCCAATGCCGGACTCAGACTAGCCCTGTAGATCCTAGAGGACAAAAATTAGACACTATCGAGAAGATTTACTCCGCAGCTGGATTGAGCTTTAGGATCACAAACTACTCTGCTTGCATGGGCGCCTACCAACAGATGTTGTGGGACCGACCGGGCCCTCTGATCCAGGACCTCCCCGAAGAACAGCGTCGTATGGCGGAGGGTATCCAACATGAGGCCCAACTGTTAGCGGACCAGCAAATGAATTTGTCCAGGCATGTGGCCGACTGTGCAGCTAAGACGGTTGCTGGATCAGTTGTTCTTCGTTGCCACACCTGGCTTCGCTCCTCTGGCCTTTCCCTGCAGGCTGCTTCTACAATTGAAGACATGCCGTTTGATCAGTCCGTTCTTTTCAACAGCTCGACCAATGAAAAACTTGAATTTACCCAGAAAATGAGGACCACCGCGAGGAAATACAGTATGCCATTGACCTCGTCCTCTACATACCGTTCAAAGGGTTGGTCTGGGTGGCAGTCCTCTTACTCTCAATCATTCCGGAGGGGATATGTCCAACAGGAATCACGCCGATCCCAGTACCAGTAGCCTTCTACGGTGAGGAGCCAGGCCTCTGCCGCTCGCTACTGTCCCTTGTCGAAGCAAAGGGCTAAGGACCAGGGCAGATGAAGGTTCTGATCTGCCTCCACTTTAACCTTTTTGTTCTCTTCCTAGACCCATCTGTTCAGAAGCCGCCTGTCTGCATTCCAGAACACTTGGTTCATGATAACATTGGACTGCTGGGTTCTCCGCATCATCCAGGATGGTTACTGGATCGAATTCGATACGCTACTGCCAACAGGCCGTATCTGGACAACACCACCTTCCCTTCCCCTCCTCGAGGAGGTGCTGACATTACTGCCAAAAGGTGCCATTGATCCGATGCTCCCAGACTATTGTCACCTCTGCTTCTATTCGAGGTACTTCCTAGTCACCAAGAGGGGAGATGGAATTCGACCGATCCTGTACGTTCGAAGGGTGAACGAATTCATCGCTCCAAAGAAGTTCAGGATGGTCACCCTGGGAATGATCTTGCCTCTTCTGCAGCAAGATGACTGGTTTGTGTCCATCGATCTCAAGAACGCATACTTTCACATCGGGATTCACCAGTCTCACAGGCGCTTCCTGACCTTCCAGATCAGGGACAATGCCTTCCAGCTCTGCGTTCTGCTTTTCGGACTCTCCACAGCTCTAAGGGTGTTTACGAAGTGCATGGCACCCGTGGCAGCCTACCTGCGGCAACAGGGGGTAGTTGTTTTCCCGTACATCAATGACTGACTGTTGGTGGCAGGGTTTCGACAGCAACTTCTCCACGACATCGACCTGACACTGGACTTGTTGGGCACTCTTCGCCTTATTGTCAACCTCAAGAAACCTCATCTTGAACCTACTCACTCCCTTCAGTTCATCGGGGCATGCTTGGATTCGACGACCGCCTGCCTGCCTCCGGACCGTTTCACTACTCTCTGCAACATCATTCACCAGTGCCATTGATCCCAAAGTGTCTCGGCCCACTCCGTACACATTCTCCTGGGGCACATGGCAGCCACGACTTCCGTCACCCAATTCGCAAGGCTTCGGTTTCATCCTCTCCAGTTTTGGTTCTTGCAAGTCTTCAATCCGCTTTGGGACTCCCCTCGGAAGCTTTTGACTATGACATGAATGGTCCAACGCTCTCTGGACTGGTGGTTGAATCCAGACAATGTCCTAGTGGGCATGCCATTCGAACCTCCACAGCCGCAAGTCTCCCTCACCACAGATGCTTCCAGGCTCGGGTGGGGAGCTCATCTCGACACGTATGTGGTCCAGGGAACGTGGACTGCCAAAGAACGGGAGCTCTATATTAACGTCCTCAAGCTCCTTGCAGTTCAGAAGGTGCTCCGAGCCTTCGAGGAGTTGGTGACTGGCAAGACGGTGTTGATCGTGACGGACAACACTTTGGTAATGTATTACCTGAACAAACAAGGTGGCGCAAGGTCCCCGTCTTTTCTCTCCTTCACCATACAGATCTGGGATTGGTGCATCGAAAATTATATTCTCCATTCCATCCATCTTCCAGGGAGGAGAATACTCTTGCCGACAGCCTGAGCCATTCAAATTAGTCCGTGCACGAATGGACACTCCATCATTTGGTTGTGCGCCAGCTGTTTCAGCATTGGGGCACTCCGCTGATCAACCTCTTTGCAACTCCATCCAACAATTGCACCACGTCTGCGCCAGGTCCCAGGATCGAAAGGGGATGCATTCCTGTTCTGATGGACCGGACCACTTCTGTACCTATTCCCACCGTTTCCTTTGTTGATGCGGGTGGTGGCCAAGTTACGTCGGGACCGATCGGATGCAATCCACCTCACACCATGGTGGCCTTGACAACTGTGGTTTGCCCCTCTTCTTTGACTGGCTCGATGATGTTTCCTGCACCTTCCGTACCATCCAGATCAATTGACTGTCCAGAATGGCAAGATCAGGCATCCGGATCTCAAGATGCTTCGCATGACTGCCTGGAGGATACAGCCTTGAATCCGTCCTCCGTCCCAGTATGGACTGTTACTTCACTGCTGCCAGCTGAGGTGCAGGCTGTTCTCGATGCCTCTCTTCGACCCTCCAGCCGTTACTCCTATGCCTACAAGTGGAAGCACTTTGAATCCTACTTGTCAGACAGGGGCCTTACTGTTGACTCCTCCTCGACATCGATGGTTCTCCAGTTACTGTTGCACTTGTCCAGCTCGGGACTCTCTGTTTCGTCTATAAGATGTTACCTGGCTGCCCTCTCGGTGGAGTTTCAAGCACAAGGTCGACCGTTACCGTTCAAAGACACAGTGGTCAAGAAATTTCTCAGGGGCTACAACAATATTCATCCGCCTGTGGTTAAGCCCACTCCGGCTTGGAGTTTTGAACTTGTACTGTCTCAGTTTGCTAGAAGGCCCTTCGAGCCCATGACTACCTCGGACCTAAGACTCCTCTCGTGGAAGACTGCCTTCTTGGTGGCCATCATGTTTGCCTGTTTAGCTGGAGAACTGTGTGCCCTCAGATCAGATGCTCCGTACCTGGTGTTCCACAAACACAAGGTGGTTCTGAAACCGAACATATCTTTTATTTCAAAGGTGGTGTCAAGCTTCCATTTGAACCAGTCCTTCTTTCTTCCTGCTCTGATGCAGGATCCTAAGGATGACTTTGAACGGACTCTCCACTCCCTGGATGCTTGGAGAGCTCTGGCTTTCTATGTATAAAGGACAGCTCCATTTCGAAAGTCTCCAAGACTGTGTCCTGCGCTGATTCTAGACTGGGCTCTCCTATCTCTCCACAGCATTTATCCAAATGGGTGGTTTCGGCTATCACCCTCTGTTACGAACTGGCCCAGAAGCCCTTGCCTTCTCGGGTTCGGGGACACTCCACCAGGGCTGTGTCAACCTCAGCTGCCTTCCTCTCTGGAGTACCTCTAGAGGATGTTTGTTGAGCACTATTGACCTACCTTTATTTCACATTATAGATTAGACACTCGGTCCCTTAACAAGGCAGCCTTTGGAAGGGTGGTGTTGCTGTCCTCCATTCAGTGAATGGATTATTTACAATTGATGACATGTTTAGGTAATGTGCCTATGTAGCTTGTTGCTCCTGGGGTTTCTAATGATTGAATTCATTGTAATGGTTTGAGGACTTGTCACTTGCTACTTAATGTCCTCCTCTAATCCTTGAGCATGACCCCCTCCTCCTGCAGGTGAAGCTTGTTAATCTACCCACTGTGTGGATTCACAGAGACCATGAAGAAGATGGACAGGTTGCTCCCCTGTAACCATAGATCTTTGAGTGGTCTTCTGTGAATTCACACAGACCCGCCCATCCTCCCCTCTATGTCCTGCTATGGCATATATGCTTTAATGTTCCTGGTGCTGCTCATTGTGGCATCCTTTAAGGAACTGAGGGGATTTAGGCGGGAGCACCTTTAAAGGGACCATTGGGATGGGTGGAGTTACTGCCAAAATGTTGCAAAGTCTATTCTGCCTAGAGATTCTAGATAGTTCCAAGTGCTCTGCGCAGGTGCAAGAGTAACCCACTGTGTGAATTCACAGAAGAGCACTCGAAGATCTATGGTTAAAGGTGAGCAACCTGTCCTTTTGGATGATGTTCAAATGTGTCTACTGTGAAAAGTCATTTCTAGTTACTCCAGTAATAATCATAATCATAATCTAAGTATCCCATTGGAAGGCCTCTCCCTCATGTATACCTCAATAAAGGTATGCTAGGATCATTTGCTGACGGAATTTAGTCCCCCTCCCCAATTTTCTCCCCAATGGCATAGGCAACAAGCAAATTGAGAAAGTTTATTATAAAGACCTATCTTCTAAACTGAACAGTAATCTTGTTGGATCATCCTACTTAGTTTTAACTGTCTATAGTTGTAGATAGATAGTTATCCTTATCAGGATTGGGGATGTAAAAAAAGTTTTTTATGACAAAAACTATCTTGCCTGATAAGAGTTTATTTATATCAGACTTGAGCACTTGCTATGTTTGGGACAGCTACAATATCAACTGTGTTTGCTCAAGATGTTTATAAAATGCATATGTGAAATTTCAGGTTTCTGTAACAGGAAATGGCAAGGAGGTAGGAAAGAGGCTGCATCTCAGTGCCAATGTTGAGAAGTTATTTTGAGTGCAGCTCCCAGAATGGTCAGTGGTCATATCAGCTGGTGGATTCTAGGGGCTCTACTCCAAAAAAGTATTTCTTTTCAATCTTTATATGTATGTGTATGTGTGTACACATAGATAAACTTGTGCACACAGGAATGTGCAACACATACCAGATAATTATTCACACACACACACACCCCAAAAAATCATAAATAGAGATTCTTTGTAGTAAGGAGGAAACTGTGTGTAAATGATTCTGAGCAGAGGCCGTTTACTGTGTTTTTCTAGTTAACCACTGAAATAAAATGGATGTTGGGCTATCACTACTCACTGCTTATGCTTGGGTAGAAAATAATGTGTTGAAACTGGTGGGACTGTTGCTTTGGGATTTAAAAAAAAATATCTCAGTGCACATACCTTTGGGGGATTTTAGATTTTCAGAATGGCTGTGAGACTACCTCAAAATTTTATTAGTCATTCATAGTACAAAAGGGTATACTTTCTCCTGGATCTGTATGTTTCTAGCTAGCAGCTAGCTTTGTTGTTTGTTGTTGATATTTCAAATGAGAAAATCTCCCCTGTAGCCAAATATATCTTTTGAGAAGGAGGGATTAATACTTCCGAACTCAGTAATCAATATTTTATGAATAATCTGAATAGGGAAGTAGCAAAATTTGCAACTGACTTTAGCTGGGATCCCAAGAGTTGATGAATGAATTTATTTTTAAAAACGTTGCCTGCTAAAATGGCAGATAGAAGTCAGTGTTGAGAAGTACAGGATGAATTGCTCTAGAAGAAACGGAACTATATCCATGCTGAAACAGTATTTCAAATCCTAGACAACAGCATCAATTCTTCTTCAAGGCAGAGTGTGGGGGTGTTTCTAGTGAGTTCAGGCCACTGGTTCTTCATGAAATAGATTCTTAAAGTTAGCTGTTGACACTCAGGACAACCTTGGAATCCTTTGCTCTTTGAAAATATTAGTTCAGTATATTGCACCTGCCAGAAGTCAAACACTTATGGCTCATTAGGAACTACATTAAAACTAATAGGTTTATATAGCAGAAATAATGCAAACATACTTTGTGTATATTATGCTGCTCTTGTCCTGACTTCACACAGTCTGTGTAACTTTACTAGAAAATGCATGAAAAGGGGCAGCAAAAATCTGACTGGGCTGTGGAACATTCCAAAGGAAAAGATCAGACAAATGGAATTTAGAACAGATATGGCTCAAGGCATTTAATAAAGAGAGGTGATCTCCAGAAGTAGAGGAAAACGTTTGCCGGTTTGTAACACCTTGTCTGGTAATCTTTACTGAATAAGAAACACTTCTGGGCAATGAAGTTTTTTGAAATTGGAAGAGTGCATGTTGACTTCTTTTCAGACCATTGAAGTACAGAAGTATACAGCACACCAGAAACATACAGAACTTTGCAGAAATATTCATACACACCTCACCTTAAAATGGCCCATTGAAAGCTCAGAACTGATTCCAACTGAGTATCTGAGGCAAGACTTGAAAGTTCCTGTTCGTCAGTGGCTCCCCCCATCCAATACGACTGAGATGGAGCAAAAATAACAAAATCATGATGTGCAAGGCCAGTAGATGCACTGTCAAGAAGATTTGCAGCTGTAATTGCTGCCATACATGTTTCTACTAAGTATTGGCTTATACAGTTGTCCCTTAACATTCGCGGATGTGATATTCGCGGTTTTGAGTATTTGCGGGTTTGTCTCACTCTCCGTCCTTGTCTGTGTCTTCCCTTCCCTTTCTAAAAGGAGAGATGACACAGACAAGCACGGAGTATGAGGAAAAGCCTCTTAAACCACCCCTCTCCTGTGCCTTTGCCAGCAGAGGGGCGATTTTAGGGGCTTTCCCTCACCCTCCGTGCTTGTCTGTGTCTTCCCTTGCCTTTCTAAAAGGAGAGACGACACAGACAAGCATGGAGTGTGAGGAAAAGCCTCTTAAATTGCCCCTCTGCTGGCCCTTCACTCTCTTTGCAGGGAGAGCGAAAGCTCAGGGAGGACGATTGTTGTTCACGTTTTTTTCATACTCTGGTGACCCTAACCCCTGCAAATGTGAAGGGATGACTGTACTTCTACAACCAACAATTACCAGTTTGGTTTTTTTGCTTAGCTTTGTGCCTCAGTTTAAAAAAAACAACCAAAAAACAGTTTGCACCTTCACAGTATTAAGTATCTTGTGAAGATCATATGTAGTGGGCCAATTAAATCCATTTCACTTTCAGATTGTAGAACAAAATATGGAAAGTCAAGGGCAGCACTGTATATGAATTGGATGTGTGTGTTAGTAGCTTCCATCAATAAATGTATAAGATTGATCTATCTTGCAAAACATGTCTGACATAGTTTGGTCAGTTCTCTCCTGCCTACTGCTCTTGTAGAATGCAAGTTGCCGAGCTCCTGCTTGCCTTACACAACACATGGATTGTTTATAGCCTTTTCTTCTTTCTTCCTTCCTTCCTTCCTTCCTTCCTTCCTTCCTTCTTTCTTTCTCCTTCGATTTTCTGATTTCTTCTCTTTAAATCTTTAAAATATGGAGAGGAAGAAGCCCAGGATAGGTTTTTAGCTGCGGTTGTCTTGTTTTACCTTCTCAGTCTTAACTTTATCTTTGTGTACAGCAAGACCCCCTTATCTGCGGGTGATACATTCAAAGATCTCCCGTGGATGCCTGAAACCATGGATAGTACCGAACCCTACATTTTCAGACCATGGTTGATAACTTAAACTTAACACTCTAAGTTTAAATAGTCAACTACCATCTGAAAATACAGGGTTTGGTACAGAGTTAAAGGGAAACAATGCTTCCCATGGCCAGGAACCAATCTGCTCCCAACTTGTTTCTCGTCACTTCAAGAGACAGGAAGAAGGTGGGAGGTCAACTTCTGGCCCAAGCATACCATAGAACTACACTGGCGGACAGATAGATGCCCATAAACACTTCTGGTAGCAGCGACTGCAGGTAACTGAAACAGCAGAAAGTGATCCCACAGATAAGGAAGTCTTATGGTAGTTTATGAAATCTAAATGTGATAATCTTATAATGGCAGTACTCTTGTTTTCACCAAGTAGAATATGTTTTTTTTTAATTTGCTCTAATAAATAATCTGTATTCAATGACATTTCAAAATACATAAGAAAATAAAGACATTTATACATACTAAATAAAATGAAAACAGACAATAAAATGGAGATAAAAAATAAAAACATAAACATTTGACACACTAACAAAAACAGTACCACACATTACAAAACAATTATCCACTAACCCTCCTCCCTCTTACATCCCCCCTTAAAATTAACTTCCCACCTCTCTCTACTTGCTTTTTTAAAATCTTCACAATATTTCCCCTCCCTTTCTATATATCTTTTCATTACTACCCTCATCATAGATTTTCTTTTAGTTTTATTATAAAGCATTCTATATTAACATCTATTTTATCAAAAGTTACATTCATCTCTCTCAAATCATATTTTAAATCCAACAATTATTAATCATTAACTAAATATTAAATCTCATGACAGTAATATCTTCATTTTCTTTTTGGATATATTTTATAAATGGTTCCCATGTGGGGTTTTTTGTATTTTTTGATTGACTTATTCTTCGCTAAATTTGAAAGTTTATCCAATAATGCAAATTCCATAGCTTTTTCAATCCAGTCCTGGTACGCCGGCATTTCATTAATTGTATTTTAAGTGGGGGTGGGATTGAGGGTCGGAATGTATATTCTAATTGCTGTAAGCCGCTCCGATTGCGTTTCGTAGAGGGGCAAGATATAAATAAATATAATTATTATTATTATTATTATTAGTTTTCGACTTCCTTGCATATATCATTTGTCCAGCCATAACTAAATAGCAAATTAAATTCTCATATTTCCTTTCCATCTCATCATTTATATTTATCATATTTAATAGGTATAATTCTGGTCTCTTATTTAGTTTAATACCCAATATTTTCCTTCCCCATTTATTGATTTTAAACCAAAACTTTTTTACTTTTTTACATTTCCAACACAGGTGGTAAAATGAACCTATTTGTCACTTACACTTCCAACATCTGAGACACCTTTATACATTTTGACCAATTTTGATGGAGATAAGTACCACTTGAACATAATTTTGTAAAAAAATTCTTTGAGATTATATGAACACGTAAATTTTAAATCTCGATTCCATACTCTCTCCCATTGATCCAGTTGTATTTGATTCCCCGAATTCTGCGCCTAATCTATCATACATTGTTTTATTTGCTCTTGTTCTAAATTTAACTTTAACAATAGTCCAAACATTTTACTAATCTCATGAGTTTCGTCTGAACATAATACAGTATTCTTTCACATTCTGACTTCTCCCCTTCATATTGAAACATTTTGAGATCTTCTTTAGCTCTTTCCCTTAGTTGGTAATAGCTCAGCCAATGCAAATTAAATCCTTCCTCCTCTAACTTCTGTTTCTCTTTAGTCTTCCAAATTCCTTCTCTTAATTCTAAAATTTCCCTATATTTTATCCAGTTCTCCATTCTCAATTCTTGTTTACAAAATACTTCCTATGGGGACAACCATCCTGGCATTTTAGGACTCAGTCTCTTTTTATATTTGTTCCATACTCTTATTCATGATTTCCTAATAATATGATTTTTAAATTCTGTGTTAATTTTGATCTCCCCACACCACAAATACCCATGCCAGCCCATCCTTAATTCTTAGAATTATCAAGAAATAATTCTAAATTTCTTTTATTTTCTAATTTTATCCATTGTTAAACATGCAGCTTCATAGTATATTTTTAAATCAGGTAAGCCTAATCCACTTCCTTCTCTTATATCAGTTAATAATAACTTTACCGTTCCATATAAATTTAGATAATTCTTTTTACCATCTGGCAAATGTTTCATTTGATATAGTAATTGGCATTGTTTGAAATAGATGTAATAATCTCAGTAATACATTCATTTTAATAACTGATATGGATAAAGTGGAGAAAGAAGAATTAAAGGAAAAAAAACAGGATTTGAAATTATAAAGATGGTCAAATATTTAGGAATAAATATAATGGGAAATACCCAAGAATTATTTAAGAATAATTTTGAGAAGTTGTGGAAAGAAATTAAAGGGGATTTAATTTGATGGAAAAATATTAATTTGTCTTTAATGGGACAAACAGAATATGTTTTTATGTGGCGAGCAAACTGTGTGTAAAAAGACTACCTGAGCATGTATCCATAGGAAACTGGCCCTCCTAAAGCCATGAAAAACAATTGTTGATTATAGAGGCAGTGGGTAGCACAATTGATTTATAGCCACAAAGAAGCACCCATAAAACTGTGAGGTAAAAAGAACCAACAGTCTTGAAAATTGGATTTATCTGGAAAGTTACAGCAAAGATGGATTTTTTAAACTTTTAGTTGCATGTATGTGGAGGGAACACTTCTGTTTGCTTTTAGATAAGGCGTATAAATACTCTTAGACCACCTTTTCTCTGTAAGCCCTCCTCAGGCAAAACAATATGTCTGTGTCATTTTTGGAACAAGGAGTAAGAAGATCCTAAGTGTCTCTCAGGAATGGCAGACTTATGGAATGTTTTAGTGGAGAAAAGGGAAGCTATTGATCACATATATAAACATGAAATATCAAACTGATTTTTCCCCCCAGGCAATATGCCAGCTCCTGAGCAGACTCCTTTGGAAGAAGGGCTGCAACAGACCACCCAGGAATCTTCCACAAGTCCAGCTATGGAAACAGAGGCTACCGCCACCACTATTCTAGCTTCTGTGAAAGAGCAGGTATATATATATATATGTTAAATATTTTTAGATATCTCTATTTGGGACTTGAATTTTTGGTAGGTTTGAATTTTCTAAAGAGTAAATATTAAGCACTTCTTGCTGTTATGGTATCATTTTGAGATATAAATATTGCCTTATTCTCCAACAGAACAACTTTATACTTTGTTCCACTGTTTTATATCTTACTTTTAGATGTTTGGTGATTGTGATGGTGTACTGAAGCCAATGGTAGGTGGTGGCTTACATGTTGATGGAATCTGCTCTGGGTTTTAGTCAAAACATTAAAGGAGCTCTTCTGAACTCTATCCACAAACTAGATTCAGCACCATGGATAGCTCCTTTAATGTCAGACTTAAAGCCAGGAACAGATTCACCATCCTACTGACATGGGAGCCACCAGGTTTTGGCGTGGACGATGTCAGTTCAAGTCCCTACTCAGCTGTGAAGTCTGACTAAACTTTAATTGTAAAATAATCTGCATGCATATAGGAGTTTCTATAGAAAAGAATTAATGAAGTCTGAGTGCTATTTAAAAATATTTTTAAAAGGGAACATCTATGTATCTAGGCCTTTTCTTGCTATTGTAACTATTATTTGTAGTTTGTCTGAAGCATTCAGTGCCCCTATCCAACCTTGGTTCAGGAAAGGAAGAGGCACTAGGGATAATATTGCAAAAAATCTTTGGCACCAAAGAATTTCAAAAGAAAATCAGCCTGTGCTTTATAGATTATAGCAAAGCCTTTGATTGTATAGATCTTAAAAAACTATGGATTATTCTTAAAGAAATAGGTGTGCCACAACATTTGATTGTCCTGATGTGTAACCTGTACTCGGAAGAAGAGGCTAGGATATGGATATGGAGAACAGGACAGGATATGGAAAAATGGAATGTGAAGTTGGAGGCTTTCACGGCTGACAACCATAGATTTTCCATTGTTTTTTTTTCGGGCTATGAGGCCGTGTTCTGGAATAGTTTCTGACGTTTCGCCTACATCTGTGGCTGGCATCCTCAGAGAATGGTTGGGTAGGCGTGTGTGTGGAATTTATATGCTGTGAACCCCTGTTGGGAAGTATATGTAAATGTGTGTAATTGAATGGTTAGTTTCTGGGTATAGAAATGCAAGGCTGATTTTTAGTACTGTATATTCCGGCGTTTAAGACGACTGGGCGTATAAGACCCCCCCCCAATTTCCAGCCAAAAATCTAGGCTTAGGCATATATTTGCCATATAAGACCCCCCCCCATTTGGCTGGCCGGCTGGGGGAACCTTGCCAGCTGATCCTCTTTGTTTCCCAACTCATGAGGATCTCCTTGTGAGTTCGGAAATCGAACAGGATCAGCTGGCAGGGCTCTCCCAGCCAGTCCGCCCCTTTCTTCAACCTTCCAGTCAAACTTGACTGGAAGGTGGAGGAAAGGGGTGAAAATGCCAAGTTTGCCTCGGCAGCCCCCTTCCCTCCGTCTTGGCTCTTCCGAAGGGGACCAAGGCGGGGGAAGCGGGGGTGGCCGCGGCAAACCCCTAGATTCGCCCCCTCTCCCTACCTTCAAGGAAGGTGGGGAGAATGGGGGAAGATGCCCCGTTTGGCTGCATAGCCCCGATCCCTCCTTCTGGACGCCCTTCCGAAGGGAGCTCAGGAGGAGAACGCGGGGGCTGTGGGCTGTGGAGTCAAACCCGGGATTTGCTCCCTCTCCCCACCTTCAAGGAAGAGGGAGCGAATCTAGGGGTTTAACTCCACAGCCCTGAGGCCTCCTTCTGGGCTCCCTATGCAAGGGAGCCCAGAAGAAGGCATCGGGGCTGTAGGGTTAAACAGGGCATCTTCGCTCACTCTCCCCACCTTCAAGGAAGGTGGGGAGAAGGGGCGACGATGCCCCGTTTGGCTGCACAGCCCCGACCCCTCCTTCTGGGCTCCCTCCTGCAAGGGAGCCCAGGAGGAGGACGTTGAGGCTGTGCAGCCAAACCTGGGATTCGCCCCCTCTCCGCACGTTCAAGGAAGGTGGGGAGAAGGGACGAACATGCCCCATTTGGCTGCATAGCCCCGATCCCTCCTCCTGGGCTCCCTCCTGGAAGGGAGCCCAGAAGGAGGGATCGGGGCTGCAGAGTTAAATGGGGCTTCTTTGCTCCTTCTCCCCACCTTCCTCGAAGGTGGGGAGAAGGAGCAACGCTAGGGCTTTAACTCTGCAGCCCTGATGCCTCCTCCTGGGCTCCCTCCTGAATGGGAGCCCAGAAGGAGGGATTGGGGCTGCAGAGTTAAACGGGGCTTCTTTGCTCCTTCTCCCCACCGTCCTCAAAGGTGGTGAGAGGGAGCGAATCTAGTGGTTTGGCTCAGCGATCCCGCTAACCCTGCCTTGGCTCCCTTCGGAAGGGAGCCCAGAAGGAGGGATCGGGGCCACGGAGACAAATGGGGCATTTTCACCCTTTTCCTCCACCTTCAAGGAAGGTGGGGGGAAAGGGTGAATCTAGCGGTTTGCCTCGGCCGCTGCAGAAGCGATCGAGTGGCGGCTGCGGCAAACCGCAACGTTCGCCCCCTCTTCTGTCTTCCGTTGCTCCCCAAAGAGGGAGAAGGCAGAGGAGGGGGGCGAATGAACTGCAGACCACTTTGCTTCACCCCCCTGCCCCATCCCCTGCCTCTTCGCTCCGTTTGCAAAGAGGCAGAAGATAGGCAGGCGAAGCAAAGTATATCCAGCGTATAAGACAACTCTCGATTTTGGAGTGCACTTTTGAGTGCTGAAAAGTCGTCTTATACGCTGGAATATACGGTATCTGTTTGGCTAATGGTTGGTTGATGGCCCATTATCTACTGGGAATCCCCCTGTCCCTGGGTGGAATTCTTTTGTAAGTGTTGAGTTTTGATTCTGTTCTTCTTCAAAACTGGGAGCCAGATATTGTTTACTTTTAAGGTTTCTTCTTTCCTGTTGAAGTTGTTCAGGCGTTGGTGGATTTCAATAGCTTCTCTGTGCATTCTGACACGATAGTTGTTGACCTGGTCTAGAATTTCTGTGTTTCCAAAAAGCATTTTGTGTCCAGGTTGGTTTATAACATGTTCTGCTGATGATGATTTTTCTGGCTGGCCCAGTCTGCAAGGAACATGAGAGATATTGGGGGGGGGGGAAAGGAAAATCTAGACATGGAATCGTTTCTAGTTGGCAAGGGGTCAGGCAAGGCCATATCACTCTATGATTTTAACTTCTATATTGAAAATATGATATGTAAACAGGATTAGACTCAGAGGAAGGAGGTGGGAAAATTGGAGGAAGGAACATCAACAATTTAAGATATGCAGATGACACCTTACTACTAGCAGAAAATAGGAAAGACTTGGAATGATTACTGAACATCAAGGAAGAAAGTGTAAAGGCAGGTTTACAATTGAACATTAAAAAAAGAAAAATTATGTCAACGGTTGATTTACATAACATCAAAGTAGATTATGAAGGCTTTGAAATAGTTCAAGATTTTCCATTCCTTTGCTCAGTCATACATCAGAATGGAGACTGCCATCAAGAAATCAGAAGAAGACTAGGACTTGGAATGGCAGCTATGAAGGAACTAGACAAGACCCTAAAGTGTCAAGATGCATCACTGAATACTAAAGTTAGGGTTGTCCATGCCATTCTGTTTTCCATTTCTATATATATAGTTTCTCTATATAGTTGTGAAAGCTGGATAGTAAAGAAAGCCGATAGGAAGAAAATAAACCAATTTGAAATGTGGTGCTGGAGAAGAGTTCTACAGATACCATGGACTGCTAAAAAGACCAATAAATGTGTTTTAGAGCAAATCAAATCTGAACTCACCCTAGAAGCCAAGATGACTAAACTGAGACTATCATACTTTGGCCATATCATGAGAAGACATGACTCACTAGAAAAGACAATAATGCTTTGGAAGATACAAGGCAGTAGGAAAAGAGGAAGATCACATTCCAGTTGGATAGACTCAATCAAGGAAGCCAGAGTCCTGTGTCTGCAAGACCTGAGCAGTGCTGTTGATTATTTATTTATTTATTTACATATTATTTAGAGTATTTATACCCAGCTCTTGAGCCACACTCTCAGAGCATCTGACAAATTGTTAATTTGATAGATGGTCGGGTGACTTGGAGGTCTGTCATTCATAGGGTCAGTATAAGTCAAAGTCGACTTGATAGCAGTTAACAATTCTGAAATGACTTGCCGTTTTGGCTGTGATGGAATAGGATTTTGTCCTCTAGAAACAGATGCATAAATGTGGGAGAAAGGATTAAAACAACTCTGTAGAGTTAATGTAATAAATATTTTTGGTTGGTATTTAGGGGATAATATAAATCTAATTTATTTTTCTGGACTTTGAAAAAAATGCCTAAACAGTTTATAACAATATTTAGGACATCTGTTCCTTATTTTGTGGCTCCTGATACAAAGAACAACATCGTGTGTACAGTCGTCCATTCACATTCGCGGGGGTTAGGTTCGATGGACCCCTGCAAATGTGAAAAAACCGTGAATATTGGTTGCCCCCCTCCCCCGCCAAAGCGACCACGGGGCCTCCAGAGGCCCTGTGATCACTTTCCCCAGACTCCCCACTCACTCCCAAGGCCTTCACGGGGCCTCCGGAGACCCTCTCGAGGCCCCGTGGATGCCTCCCCAGCCCTCCCCCTCCCACCCAGGGCCTTCACGGGGCCTACAGAGATGCTCCGTAGGCCCCATGGAGGCCTCCCCAGCCCTCCCCACTCCCCCCCAAGGCCTTCACGGGGGCTCCACAGCCCTCCCCACTCCCCCCCAAGGCCTTCACTGGGCCTCCCAAGGCCCTGTGGAGGCCTCCGCGGCCCTCCCCACTCCCCCCCCAAGGCCTTCACGGGGCCTCCGCGGGCCTCCCCACTCCCCCCCCAAGGCCTTCACGGGGCCTCCGCGGCCCTCCCCACGCCCCCCCAATGCCTTCACAGGGCCTCCGCGGTCTTCTCTACTCCCGTCCAAGGCCTTCATGGGGCCTCGCAAGGCCCCATGTAGGTCTCCGCGGCCCTCCCCCCCAAGGCTTTCACGGGGCTGCGCAAGGCTCCGTGGAGGCCTCCGCGGCCTTCCCCCCTCCCTCCCAGGGCCTTCACGGGGCCTCTGGAGGGTCTCCAAAGGCCCCATGGAGGCCTCCCCGGCCCTCCCCACTCCCCCCAAGACCTTCACGGGGCCGCACAAGGCCCCGTGTAGGTCTCCGTGGCCCTCCCCCCAAGGCCTTCACGGGTCCGCGCAAGGCTCCGTGGAGGCCTCCCCAGCCCTCCCCGCTCCCTCCCATGGCCTTCACGGGGCCTCCGGAGGGTCTCTGAAGTCCCCGTGGAGGCCTCCCCGGCCCTCCCCGCTCCCTCCCAGGACCTTCACGGGTCAAGAGGCCCCGTGTCGCGGTTTTGGGAGGGCGGGGCCCTCCCAAAACCGCGAATAATCAAAACCGTGAATGCCAAGTTCGCACATGTGGAGGGGCAACTGTATTTTTTGTACTTTCCCACTTGGTTGCTCTTGGTTAGTATAAATCAGTGGCTCTTAACCTCTTCCTTACCAGGAATCCCCTTTAAATATCTTTTGTTGCTGTTGGCCCCAAGACTTAACTCAAGATTTTAAATCCTAATAATAATACCTAATAACAGCAGCAGCAAGAGCAGCGTAATTACACCATACATTAAACATTCCCTCAGAGGCACTGGAAGGGGAGGGAAGACTTTTCTCCTGCTTCTTCCTGCAAGTTTATGTTTGGAACACATTGAATAACACGGCACAGGCCCAGCCAGACAGACAGCCTTTTGCTTAGCTCCTGTCATGCGTCTGATCCACTGCAGGGAAAAGGTGGGCTGAGCAGCCTTCAAGCCTTCGTGGACCTCCTGTGAGGATGTTGCCCCCTAGGGGTCTGTGGATCCCAGGTTAAGAACCACTGGAAAAAATGAAATCAGTGATCTAGATCCCACTGTGAGAGCAAAGGATGTGTCTGTTTTTCGTGAAATGAATTGGGTGCCAACTCTTTACCAAGTCCATTGGCCTGAAAAATGGCTCTAGAGGATTAGGAGACCTTTCAGGTCAACTTGAGAGATGGGTGTGATTGGTTGGGATGGGGGTTGGTAAAATCCTATCCTGTAATATGAATTTAGAGTGTCAAAAACTCCCCCCCCCCTGCTTTTTTTGCGGATAGTAAGAGTCAAGGGGACTCAACTGCAAAGTGTTAGTGGTGGTTGGGGCATTTTTTGTGCTGATCTTGCCTGAAAATTCTGTCAGATTTTTTAAAAAAATTGGGTGACTAGGGTGGGGAGAAACCAAACCAGGACTGTTGAGCCACATCTGAGTTGCAGCCAACACTGTCCTCTCCCCTGCTGTAGAACCTGGTTTTATTTTTATAAAGTTCCACTCAGCTATCTTGCTAACCCTCAGTAATGCCATGCTGGCTGCACCCCATTCTAGAGTCATAATTGGAAGAGACCACAAGGGCCATCCAGTTCAGTCCCCTGTCATGCAGGAACACACAAACAAAGCACACCCAACACATGGCCATCCAGCTTCTTTTTAAAAACCTCCAAAGATAGAGAGTTCACCACACTCCAAGGTAGTGTGTTCCACTGTTGAACAGCTTTTACTGTCCCTGAGATCTTTTGATATAGGACAGGATATAACCATTTCAATAATGGAGCGAAAAAAAAATATCTGTCACAAAAATGGTGAGTGTGTTCGTGTAGTAGGACTATGTTGGTCCAAAGCATGTTGAAACTGGCATGGGATGTTAGAATTTGTGAAGAGAGATTCAGAAACCTTTTTTAGGAGCAAAAGGACAGCAAAGAAAGTATAGTGAATTTTATATTATATGGAAGACAGAAATCAGAAGGATTCAACATCTACTTTGGCCTGCTTTTACAAAAATGGAAAGGTGTTAATGCATTAAGGAACACTGACAAGGATAAGGAAACGTCACACATCAAGACCAGTCAGAAGTGGTGTCAGCAGTACTTGGTGATTGTATCTGAAGCTTAGAATCTCTGTTACACATGGAACTAAATTAAAATGCATAGTTTCCTTATACTTCTGGGAGAAACCTGTTGGTTGGACTTGTCTGCCTGGGAAAATACTGTAACGCGTAACAACATCAAGTGCTTATATGAAAGTTAAGAGTGAATTTCCAACCTCCAGCAGTGATGCATAACGGAGAATTACGATGGGCCAGCCTAGTGTATTCTCTGTACTAAAGTAGTTTAGTAGGCAGGAAAGCAGTTGATATAATATCTACATTGTTTTTGACAAAGCTGAACATGACATTGTACTGTGAGGGCTTAAGCAATGTTCACTTGAAAGAAACTGCCTCTAGAATAAAGTGGGTAGAAGGGTAAGACATTGTTAGCAAAAACGCAGAAGTTAGCAATATTTGTTAAAGGTTCCTTATCCTTGCTTTGCTGCCACAATTTTTTCATGTACATAGATAAAAATATGTATAATATTCCTATCTTTCACTCAATCTGTGCTCATAATAGTTATCTCTATAGGAATTGCTTCTTGAAGGCTGCAGTAGAAGCAAGTCCTGACAGTGCCTCTTGCTAAAGCCTGAGTGACAGCATTAGTGCTCACTAATAGGAGGAACCTGAAATTGCAACCTGGGACAGTACTTCTTTTCTGAAGGTCTTTGCTGGGATTCTTCTTTATCCAGCAAAATACTGACATTCAGTGGGTTTTCTGACTAGCATTAAATACAGTAGGACCCCCGTATCTATTGGGGATTGGTTCCAGGGGGGGGGGCATGGATACCGAAAACCATGGATAATAGTGAAAGCCATTGAAAATAATGGGAGTTCTGGTTTAAAATACCATAGAGTTGCCTTGGAGGGCCTAGAAAATGGCTAGAAAGAACACATTTTCTAGGAAGACTCTATGGTAGGTGTGCTGTTTTGTGTCCCGTGGATAATTAGTGGATACAAGGGTCCTACTGTAAGTCATTTTCAGCCGTGTTGTCTTCATGTTTACTCAGATGTTCCATTGCAGTCTATGAGCTTTGCTTCCAAATAAGTGTAGGTAGGATTTTGGGGTATAGCCATGACAATTCAGAAGGAAGCCCCATTGAATTATCTTGTTGTGATGGTGGTGGTTGCTGTTTTATGCTGTCGAGTAATTTCTGATTTGTGACCCTGTCATGGAGTTTTGTGGGCAAGATTTGCTCAGAAGGGGTTTACCATTGCCTTCCTTGAGGCTGAGAGAGTGTAATTTGCCCAAGGTCACCCGGTGGGGTTCCATGGCTGAGCGGGAAATTCACATCCTGGTTTCCCAGAATCCTACTCTGACACTCAAACCACTACACCATGCTGACTCAATAGGACTTGACTTCAAGAAAGTTCACAAGATTGCAGTTGAAAGACTGCAGCCTAAATCATAAAAATAATTGATTCTGGTGAGCCGATGGACTAAAGCCTTTCATTTTTGTAACAGCATTGGGTTATTAAGAATGGAAGCCAGAGGTGTCCAGCTACCACTGGAACAGCATCTGCTAGCACAATTGATGGGGGGAAAGGGAAGACCCTTTAGATGCAGAAAATGGTGCAAGGGAAAGTCCACTTGCATGATGGTGAATGGGACCTTGGGTAACTAAAAATTGGAGGTTACTTCTCTAAAACATCATATGACCATTATTTTGGAGTTTAATTTGGAAATTAGAGGTTAAACTTCTCCTTGGTAAACAGCGTCAGCTTGAAGACATTTTAACTGAATCCTCAGAAAGTATAGGTATTATTTCTGTTATAATGCAAATTTCAAATCAGTAGCCAGTATTCACAGAATGTATACTTCACAGCTCATGAATAAGTTTACAGATAAATGAAGAGCCTTGTCTCTTCTTGGAAGGGAAAGAATCAAGGGCATTAAGAAATCCCATGCAGTTTTCGAAAATTCAGTCTTCTGTTGATATTGCTATGTCAGTGTTGGTAATTAAACACTCTTCCTGTATGGCAGAGAGCCCAGAGCTGAATGTTTTCCAATACAATTATGTACTTTCATTCAGCAAAAACTGAGGCTTTGGTACTGTTTGCTCTTGCCTCTTGAACTTCCTTTTATTTCAGTTAATGACTCTTATTTACAGTGGGCTTCTATTTGCAAAATAATTAAGGTTGCCACACTTTAACCATTTAAACAACTTGTAAAGGTGCTTATATAAATAATTTTTCTATTAGGTACAGTTTTTACCAGGATGAGGTAGAAGAATGGCGGTAAACAACTATTTAGAAATATTTCTAAGATAAGAATTGAAAATATTGCAGGGTGATCAGAATAAGTTTTTGAAATCTTTCTCCTGAACAAGATGTTTAGCAATTATCTAGATTGAGGTGAATCTCAGTGTATGAGACATGTAGAAACCAGGGTGGGATTTTTTTTTCTCTATGGTGAATGGAAAATATGAAGATCATTTTTTTCTTCATAAGCTAAGTATGAAAACAGCAAAATCCAAATCCATCCTGTGCTGATACTGTTATTGGGCCAACAAAAAATATATCTAACTATTGAAGCTTCATAGGCTTCTTTTACAGGCAGAGATGATAAAATAGGATAGAAGGGAGAGATGTTGTAGTGGTCATGGCATCTAAATTTATTGGCTGGTCCAATATAGCTATCACTTCAGGATGGATTTTGGTTTTTTTTTTACAGACCACACTATGGTTACTTTTCTGAAATTTTGTAGTTTTTCTCACAAATGTTGACAAAATCCTTGAGCACGTTAACACCTGACAAGTTTGTTATGTTTTGAGTTTTCATGAAACAGTTGCCCATGTTTATAAGAGGGATGATGTGAATGTTAAATGAAAATATGTGCAGTGTGCATACCTATGAACCCCTGGTAATCAATTATGATAGCCATGCAGTATTAACCACTGTAGGCTTGTATTTAATTTAGTATAATCTAATATAGAAAACTTCCACCACTTGTGAGAAGGAGAGTTAGTAAATTCCAGTAATGACTTTTAAGGGTTTTTTTTTTTAAATAAACAACTAGCAACAGCTGTTGAGAATGCCAAGCTGCAATGAACCACTGGGGCTTTGTGTTTCTGTTGAAGGAAAAAGCTTTGCTCTGGCCATTGCAGTATATTCCTAATGCAAGGAACAATGCAGTTTTTCCAAGGATTCCCCCATCCCCTTGCACTGAAAGGAAATTCTAGTCTCATCTGATGATGATGATGATGATGATGATTAGCAGTACTAGTAGTAGTGTTTCATGAAGAAATACATTGTGATGGTACAGTGAGGAGAGAGCTCTGACTTCATGAACAATAGCTAGATTTTTTTCCCTCAGTACTTTTTTTTGATGTATTTTTATTAGATTACTGTTTGCTTTTCAAAAAACATTTATTAAATACTGGTATTTCTATTGGTTCTGTAGGATAGGTTGATATTCCAGATTACATCGGGGAACCTGAAATCTGCAATTGCAAAACAGTTGTGTTGAGGATGGAGGTATCAGACCACGCAGCTGATCTATTGACTTAACTATTCTTCCTAACCTGTTATATACAGGAGCCTTGCAAAGAACACCGCCAATGTTAATAGCTTGTGAAATAAGAAATAAAAATGATTAGCTTGTTCAGAACTTACAAAGTAGTGATGGAGTACTCAACCTATTGAACAACCTATTTCATTTCTGTGCAGTACACAGAGCCTCTTCTCAGCTTGATTTCTGTGCCAGGCATAGAAGGTAGAGGGATTTTCTCTTATCACCCTGCCTACTCATCTACATGAAGTTCCTCATCACCTCTGACTACCAGGCAGATGCTGAAATTCAAGGCTAATATCCAGCCTTTTTCATTGTAAAATAAACAAACCTAACCCACATTTAACTTCTAAAAGTCTACATTAGAATTCTTAGTTTGCTTTTTCTAAAGTTTACTGTAAAAGCAACACTTCTTGGCTAAAGTTCACAGTATAAACTTTGATACTGTCCTGAGTAAAGCCATTGTGGACTTTCCCAAGGCATTTGAATGAGGGCTGCCATCATGTGTAGACTGATCCTGTTGGATGTTTGGCAGGGTCTGGCAGACCTTGGACTGCCTTTGCACTACTTATTTTACTTTGCTTATTTCAGAAGATGTACTTGGCTAGGCAAGGCTGAAACAGATTTTCTTGTATTTCCCAAATAAGAGGGGCTAATGTGGAATGGTTTCTGGCTTGGTGTCTGTGAACAGAAAGCCCATGTTATTGTTGCACTGTATGTGTGTGCTGTGGAGTAAGATCTGTAGGTATGAGAGAGGTATGATATTGGACAGTTGGCTATTTAATCAGTGATCTGGTTAAGCACTCAGAACCATTTTTTTAATAATTAGCCATACAGTGTACATTCTTGTTGCTAATTTGCACCACCCTGTCTGTTCTTTATAGTTAGCCTGATGCTTTTATAAAGCAAACACACTAATGCAAGGAAGGAGATGAGCTTTTCAGTCAATAGCACAAAAGCTGAGACTTACAGAATAGTTTCCTTAAATGTTCACCATACCAAGATACAAAGAACAGGGAAGTACTCTCATACACTTGTTAATGTATTGGTCAGTTCATATTATCTTTTTGTGGTGGTCATATTCTGTCAGTAGTTTATGGAAGGGGGCTTGATAAGAGATTCTAGTTTGCATTCCACATTATTGCAAACTTGCATTGGACAGTGGAGTTTACCAAAAAAATTCAGAAGAAAAGCAATCTGTGCTTCATAGATTATAGCAAGCCTTTTACTTTGTAGATCATAAAAGACTATGAATCACTCTAAAAGAAGAGGGTGTGCTATAACATTTGATTGTTCTGATGTTTAACTTGTGCTCAGGACAAGAGACCACTGCCAGACTGAATATGGAGAAGCAAAATAGTTTCCATTTGGCAAGGGAGCCAAAGAAGGCTGCATTCTATCAACTTCAGCCATCCATTTAATTTAGATGCAGAACATCTTATGTGGAAAGCTGGACTAGACTCTTAAGGAAAAGCAAATCAAGCCTGAAAACTTTTCCTAGAAGCAAAAAATGATCCAACTGGGCTATCATACTTTGCCATATCATGAGATTATATGACTTGTTAGAAAAGATTATAATGCTTGGAGAAGCAGGAGGCAGTCGAGAGAAAGGAAGACTAAGTGGATGGGCTCAAGGAAGTCCTAGCACTGTGCTTGCAAGACCTGAGCTGCTGTTGATGTCAGAATGTCTTGCAGGTTCTGAATTCATAGGGTTGCCATATTCATAGCTGACTTGACAGTTAGCAACAGTTATGCAGTATAAAATCTGCCTTGTGTGAATTAATCTTTCCTTTAAGCAAAATGTAGATTCTTAATATACTGCCCATAGTGAAGGAGTATAAAAATGAACAAACTGAATCTACCCATGCATAATGCATTTAAATAATGCATTCTGGGAGGGGGGGTTGTGTGTTTAAAAAGGGGGGTTTCTCCATTTGTACAAAGGTGTTATATGCCTTTTATTAGTGTCTGGAGCAGCATGTTCCATTTTTCTGAAATCAGTTCTTGATTTGCATCTTCAAAGATTCTTACATTATGCAACTGTGTGTCTGTGAGTAAAAAAAGCGAGAAAGAACCTTTAAATGTGTATGTTATATATTACAAATGTTATTCTGAAGCATTTCATTGGTGCTGTAATTGCTGATTCCATTCTGTAGCTGCTTCCGTAAACTGGAGATGAACAAATATGCTTCTTAAAATCCATGTATCTGTTTATATGTATGTAATAGAACTATTTTTAATCATTCTAAGATCATTACAGATAAAAAACATTTACAATAGTCTAGCAACATAACTGCACTAAGAGGCTACAGAAACTAGTTTTAATATATTTTAACAGTGAGCCAAGCATTGGTGTGACAACTCTAGTTGTGCTGCTGGCTTGTACTCATTTCTTCACTATGAATCATTTCATTTCCCCTAGCATCCCAGTGAAGTGGTGTATTTGACAGCATTAAATCCTCACACATTAAAACATAGTGATTTGTGAAAGTGTTTATTCTGGTTGATGTTCTATTATATCTGTGAGTAATTGACAGTGTAATTAATAGAACTAGTAAAGCTTTCCACTTTAAAAGCCAGGGGTAGCTGGTCCATAGCAGAAAACAGAACTATTATAATTGCCAAGTGTCTGTGCTTCCCCACAAAGTTTCAAGACTCCCTCCACCAAGAAGTAGTTTCCTGTACACACTGAGAGGTCCCTTCCCAAAGTCAAGGAGCCCTCCAAAGTGACAGTCCAATAAGGTACAAGGAACTGCTGTTGGAAGGAGTGTGTGTGTGCAAAGATACTTTCCACCTACACAAGTGAAGGAATGTTTCTGTGTCTGAAAACCAAGCCACTATGTTTCAAAGACGAGGAAGATCAATAAACTGACAACTAGTGCTTTCCATTTATTCTGCCTGTGTTTAATATATGAGTGAGACCACATCTGTGTAGAAAGAAGTGTGAACTGATTTCACAGTATGAACAGTCACTATCCACAGAAGAGACTGACTAAAGTTATAAGAGCTGGCCTGAATACCGCTGAGTGGATTGTAGAATTGAGGTGCCCAACTTATTACCTGCTGTATTCCAGTGCAATTAGACAGAAAACCTATTATAATGCTATGACTTCTGGATTTTGCATAGAAAAACACATCAGAAACATTTGCCTATGAGAAAGTACCTGATAATTTTTTTAAAATATATACTGTATGTGAATTTTAAGCAGGTGTTAACATATAGAACTTTCTCTATGTCTTTCCTGTTACACTGGTTTATTAAATACTGTACATTGTGTACAGTAACACTATTAGAGGTATTGGATATAGGGCCCATAACACAAATCTCATATAGAGAGTTAAGAGAGGAATGATGTTCTGGTAATACAATTGCAGAATTTTTCAGAATCCTGCATTTTCCTCTTTCCCTGTGGGAAGGAGTAGAATAATTCAATAATAATGAGGCTATGGAAATAGTTTTCAGTAACTTAATCTTAACACATAGTAAGGCTAGCAAAGGATTAAAATGGCATATGATGTATAAGAAGCATGTATAAATTGATGTATACAGTTGTCCCTTGACATTCGCGGGGGTTAGGTTCCACGGACCCCCGCGAATGTCAGAAAACCGCGAATATTGATTGCCCTCCCCCCTCCCTCCCCGGGGCCTTCAGGGAGCCTTCAAAGGCTCCGTGAAGGCCTCCGCGGCCTCCCCCCATCCTCCCCAGGCCTTCACCGAGCCTTCCAAGGCTCCGTGAAGGCCTCCCCCCAACCTCCCCCCTCCCTCCCTGGGGCCTTCAAGGAGCCTTTCAAGGCTCCGTGAAGGCCTCCCCATCCTCCCCCTCCCTCCCCGGGGCCTCCCCCCAACCTCCCCCCTCCCTCCCCCCTCCCTCTCTGGGGCCTTCACGGAGCCTTTCAAGGCTCTGTGAAGGCCTCCGCGGCCTCCCCGGGGCCTTCACGGAGCCTTCGAAGGCTCCGTGAAGGCCTCCCCCCTCCCTCCCCGGGGCCTTCACGGAGCCTTCGAAGGCTCCGTGAAGGCCTCTGCGGCCTCCCCCCACCCGCCCCAGGCCTTCACGGGGCCTCTGGAGGGTCTCCAAAGGCCCCGTGAACGCCTCCCCGGCCCTCCCTGCTCCTTCCCAGGGCTTTCAAGGGGCCTCCGGAGGCCCCTTTTCGCGGTTTTGGGGGGCCCCGGGGGGCCCTCCCAAAACTGCGAATAATTAAAACCGCACATGCTGAGTTCGCGAATGTGGAGGGGTAACTGTATTAGGACCAAAATCCTAAGGTCACATAGACACTGATTGCATCTGACCTGGTGATAACCAACCTGGGAGGAGAATTTGGGGTTGCAGTAGATAACTTGAGGGTTTTTAAAAGGATGGAGAAGAAAGAAAATCCATGCATTGAGCATAACTGGGAAAATAGAATCAACACCAAAACTGTCCACAGCATACTCCCCTGACACAAAACTATGGTTGAAACAACACTTTGAATGAGGCTTACAGTTCTAGTCACTTATCTAACAAGGATATTATAGAGCTGGACATGTTAAAGAGAAGAGCAGCCAAAATGTTCAAGGGAATGGGGCAGCTCTCTTTTGAGGAAAGGGTACAATGTTTGGGGTTGGTTTGCTTAGGAAAAATTAGGTAGGGAAAACACAATAGAAGCATATAAAATGATGCATGGTGTGTAGAGTAGATAAGGGGAGTCTTATCTACTATACACGCTTGGAACACTTGAACCTGGGTTCATCCACCAAAGTTGCATGAAGGATGAGCTTCTCCACACAGTGCATAAGTATTTGCAAAATTCACTGCCCCATGGTGTCAGTACACCTATCACCATGGATGCCTTTGGAAGGAGCTTGGACAAATTCATGGAGGATGGTGTTATAAATAGCTACTAGTTATGATGGCTGTATGTTACCCTTAGTGCTGGAAGCAGCATCCCAGTGCATAGGATTTGTTGGGGTACATAAACTCCCCATAAGTTACTGGTGAGCCATTGAGCATATAGAATGCTAGAGTAGATAGGGCTTTTGGCTTTTCTTACTAAAATCACTTTCTTCCACTCATGTGCATTTTATTTCAGATCTTCCCACCCACAAACTTTCCTTGTGATGTTTGGATTTTGTAAGATCTGAGGTTGCTAAGACCTATTTTCACCTTTCCCATTTTAAAGACTTGAAATCAGAAGCTGATGGAATCATTTTATACATTTGCGCAAGCTAATAGAGGTCAATCTAGTCTCATTACATTGTGCACATTCTTATAATCAAATTTCCTGCATTATTGATAGATGTGGCTTGTGCATATAAATATGTAATATGTGGTGTTCCAAAGCTGCAATGGGATACCAGAGACATAGCAGTGAAGAAAATAATTGTTGCTATGAAAACAAAACTAACCTTGGAAAGTGGTGAATGCTGCTAGTGTGAGCATTAAGTCTTTTAGGGTTAGGGCTCCTTCTGTTCTCACAACACAGAACTGGCCTATTTGTTTGTGTATTGGTCAGTTTACCTGTTTCAAAGTCTATGAGGGTGTGCTAAAATTAAGTGCGTTGTAAATGCCATAATGTTTTGGTTTTAGATCATTAGGAAGAAGACTAAGTTAAGCACTCTAGGAAAAACAGTCTTGATTTGCTATCTTAAATGAAGAATGCCTTAAAATCTGTACAGATATCTCTTATGTGCCTTTGGAACAAAGGATATTTAGTTACTGTATTTAAAGATCAAAGGCTTAAGCCTAGTATGTCTGCAAGTAATCATTTTAATGGCTGACATGCTAGCATCCATTACATTTATTTTATAGATGGCTGTTACTTGCTGTATAATGGATGTTTGTTTGTTCTAAAGTCTGACCTTGTCTATAAAAGCCAGTTTAAAGATGTAAAGCTCTCAATGCGAATAGTTCATTCAACACTATTTTATTGTGTAGCAGGTGCCTGTGTATGTATGTATGTAAAGCTTATTAGATTAATTGGAACCATTTACAGTAACATTTGTGATACATCTGATGGATGATTGGAGCAAGCTAGCTTTATCGTCAAAAATACTGACAACCTTGAACTTTCATGAATGTGCTTATGTACTTGTTAAATACAGTTGGGAATATCTTTGATTCTGGCTCCTTTTTTAAATGCCTGGCTTAGAAGATAAATGCTTGCAACCCAACACAGGCCTAAATAAATAATAAATATTCTTAGAACCTTTCTAGATGTGGGCTATTTAATATTTTGGATTTATCTAGTCTTGAATCTACTACTTATTGAAAAAAATATTTACCCTTAAATCAACCAAATATAAAGAATAGTGTACACCCTTGTGTGTGTGTGTACCTTCAAGTCGCCTGTTAGCTTATGGCAACCTCATGAATTTTGCAGGTTTTCTTAGGCAAGGAATACTCAGATGTGGTTTTGCCAGTTCTTTCCTCTGAAATATAGCCTACAGCACCTGGTATTTGTTGGCAGTCTCCCCATCCAAGTACTGGTACTAAGCAGGGCTGACTCTGCTTAGCTTTCAAGATCAAAAGGGATCTGGTGTCTTTTAGAGTACCGTATATTCCGGTGTATAAGACGACTTGGGCGTATAAGACCCCCCCAATTTCCAGCCAAAAATCTAGGCCTAGGCATATATTCGCCAGATAAGACCATCCCCCAATTTAGCTGGCTGGGGGAGCCTTGCCAGCTGATCCTCTTTGTTTCCCAACTCATGAGGATCTCCTCGTGAGTTGGGAAAGCGAACAGGATCAGCTGGCAGGGCAACATTCGCCCCTCTCTTCAACCTTCCAGTCAAACTGGACTCGAAGATGGAGGAAAGGGGCGAAAATGCCCAGTTTGCCTCAGCAGCCGCCTTCCCTCCGTCTTGGCTCTTCCGAAGGGGACCAAGGCGGGCGAAGCGGGGGCGGCCACGGCAAACCCCTAGATTCGCCCCCTCTCCCCACCTTCAAGGAAGGTGGGGAGAAGGGGCGAACATGCCCCGTTTGGCTCCATAGGGAGGACTCGGGGCCGTGGATCCAAACCCTGGGATTCGCCCCCTCTCCCCACCGTTAAGGGAAAGGGAGCAAATCTAGGGATTTAACTCCACAGCCCCGATCCCTCCTTCTGGGCTCCCTCCTCCCGCGATTCCCCACCCCACAGGAGGCTGCCCAGTCTCCTGGTGGGTTGGGGAATGCGGGATGGCCAGCTGGCTGGGGGGGTTGGAGGGAGGGGGCTTTGCAGCCACCCCCTCTCCAAAGCGCAGCTTTGGGGAAGGGGGGAGGGTAGGCGGAGGGTGAATGGGTGGATGGGCGGAGGGGGCTTCGCAGCCACCCCCCTCTCCAAAGCGCGGCTTTGGGGAAGGGGGGTGGATGGGTGGCTGGGGGGAGGGGGCTTCACAGCCACCCCCCTCTCCAAAGCGTGGTTCTGCGGCTTTCGGCAGGGGGGGTGGATATGCGGGGGGTGGGCGGGGGCAGGGAGGAGACGGCTTCCCAGCCACCACCCCCTGCCGAAAGCCGCGGTTTCGCGGCTTATGGCAGGGGGGGTGGATGTGCGGGGGGGCTGGCGGCAGGCAGGAGAGGGCTTCCCAGCCACCACCCCTGCCAAAAGCCGCGATTCCGCGGCTTATGGCAGGGGGGGTGGATGTGCGGGGGCCGGGCGGGTGCCAGGGAGGAGCACTTTGCTTCACCCCCCTGCCCCATCTCCTGCCTCTTCGCTCCGTTTGCGAAGAGGCAAGACATAGGCAGGCAGGTGAAGCAAAGTATATCCGGCGTATAAGACGACTGTGGATTTTGGAGGGCACTTTTGAGTGCTCCAAAGTCGTCTTATACGGCGGAATATACGGTATTTAGGCCCATCACCCTCTTGTAGTGTAGTGCATTGAAGAAGCTGGATAGCACATAGATAGCTGACATGATGGTTGCTGGCTCCATGCTTTTGATTCTGGGTTAGTTTCTGGGATAAGAACAATCAGACTTCATTGTCAAGGTGTTTGTCACTGTTTTTATCCTGGGGAAAAGAGGATCCTAGGAATTTATCAACTGTGAAGAAATAAACTGACAAATGTTTATTTTTTCTAAACTCAGGTGGCTGTACCTCTCTTTTACTTTTAATATTAAATATATAACTTGAGTTTAAACAATGATAGTAAATAAACTTAAAATACCGTATATTCCGGCGTATAAGACGACTTTTGAGCACTCAAAAGTGCCCTCCAAAATCGACAGTCGTCTTATACGTCGGAACACTTTGCTTCACCTGCCTGCCTATGTCCTGCCTCTTCGCAAACGGAGCAAAGAGGCAGGAGATCGGGCAGGGGGTGAAGCAAAGTGCTCCTCCCTGCCACCCGCCCACCCCCCGCGCTTCCACCCCGCCTCCCGAAAGTCGCGGAACCGCGGCTTTGGGGGGGTTGGCTAGGAAGCCCCCTCCTCCCTTCCCCCCGCCCACTCCCCGTGCATCTACCCCCTCCCTGAAAGCCGCGGAACCGTGGCTTTCAGGGAGGGGGGGTGGCGGAGAAGCCCCCTCCTCCCTTCCCCCCGCCCACTCCCTGTGCCTCCACCCCCCTCCCTGAAAGCAGCGGAACCGTGGCTTTCAGGGAGGGGGGGTGGCGGAGAAGCCCCCTCCTACCTTCCCCCGCCCACTCCCCGTGCCTCCACCCCCCTCCCTGAAAGCTGCGGAACCGCGGCTTTCAGGGAGGGGGGGGTGGCGGAGAAGCCCCCTCCTCCCTTCCCCCGCCCACTCCCCGTGCCTCCACCCCCCTCCCTGAAAGCAGCGGAACAGCGGCTTTCAGGGAGGGGGGGTGGCGGAGAAGCCCCCTCCTCCCTTCCCCCCGCCCACTCCCCGTGCCTCCACCCCCCTCCCTGAAAGCAGCGGAACCGCAGCTTTCACGGAGGGGGGGTTGGCGGAGAAGCCCCCTCCTCCCTTCCCCCGCCCACTCCCCGTGCCTCCACCCCCCTCCCTGAAAGCGGCGGAACCGCGGCTTTCAGGGAGGGGGGTGGCGGAGAAGCCCCCTCCTCCCTTCCCCCCGCCCACTCCCCGTGCCTCCACCCCCCTCCCTGAAAGCAGCGGAACCGTGGCTTTCAGGGAGGGGGGGTGGCGGAGAAGCCCCCTCCTCCCTTCCCCCCGCCCACTCCTCGTGCCTCCACCCCCCTCCCTGAAAGCAGCGGAACCGCGGCTTTCAGGGAGGGGTGGTGGTGGAGAAGCCCCCTCCTCCCTTCCCCCGCCCACTCCCCGTGCCTCCACCCCCCTCCCTGAAAGCAGCGGAACCGCGGCTTTCAGGGAGGGGGGGTGGCGGAGAAGCTCCCTCCTCCCTTCCCCCGCCCACTCCCCGTGCCTCCACCCCCCTCCCTGAAAGCCGCGGAACCGCCCTCCTCCAAAAATCTGCTAGCTTTTTTTTTTTTTTAAATGTCTCCAAAACTAAAGAGAAAGCGAAAGAAACAGCAGCCCTCCGTGGCAGAAGCTGGAAGGAGTTTGCTGCTACCGCGGAGACGGTGAGTGTGTGTTTATGTGAGAGACAGGGAATTTGAGCGTTGTCTCGGAAAGGGCTTCTTCCCTTCCCTTCCCTTCCCTTCCCTTCCCTTCCCTTCCCTTGCCAACTGAGTTCAGCTTGCATTTGTGTGTGTTTGCCTATGTGCCTTCAAGTCATTTCTGACTAAGGCAAACCTACCATGGGGTTTTCTAGGCAAGGTTTGTTCAAAGGGTGTGTGCCTTTGCCTTCCTTTGAGGCTGAGAGAGTGTGACTTGCCCAAGGTCAGCCAGTGGGGTATTTATGGCTGAGTAAGGATTCAAACCCTGGTCTCCATAGTCATAGTGCAATGCTGAAACTTTTACAACACTAGCTCTTTTAACAGAAGAATACTGTATAAAGAATATAAATTAAAATTTGGAGTAATATTACTGGGAACAATGGTTTTATTGTTGTCACTAAAACACCAATATCCAGTAGTGTTATGTGAGAGGCATTGGCCTAGAGCAGTGGATCTTAACCTTTTCTTTACCAGGGACCCCCTTTAAATATCTTTTGTTGCCCCAAGACTTAACTCAAGATTTAAAACCCTAATAATAATAGCTAACAACAACAACAATACAATTACACCATCCATTAAACTTTCCCTCAGAGACACTCTTGCTTCTTGCTGCAAGTTTGTGGCTGGAGTGGATTGAATGGCAATGTGCAGGCCAAGCCAGCCAGACTTTGCCTTGGTTCCTGTCACATGGCTACTCCACTACAGGGAGGAGGTGGGCCAAGCAGTCTTCAAGCCTTTGTGGACCCCCTGTGAGGACATTGCGGACCCCAAATTAAGAACCACTGGGCTAGAGAATGCTGGAAAAGGAACAATGCAACCAGATCTTGAGAAGGGTGCTGGCAGGGGGATTCTGGGAGGTGTAATCCAAGAGTAACTTTCCCAGGCTCTGAATGCAGCCTAGAATCATAGGGCTGGAAGGGACCCCAACAGCCATCCCATCCGATTGGTTTCTGCCCTGCAGGAACACACAATCCAAGCATTCCTGACAAATGCCCATCCAGCTTCTCCTTAAAAACCTCCAAAGAAGGTGAGTGCATCACACTCCCAGGCAGCAGAGTATTCCACTGCCTTACAGCTCTTACTGTCAGGAACTTCTTCCTAATGTTTAGGTAGAATCCCTTTTCCTATAGTTTGAGTCCATTGCTCCGTTTCCTAGTCTCTGGAGCAGCAGAAAACAAGCTTGCTCCTTCCTCAGTATGACACCCCTTCAAATATTTAAACATGGCTATCATGTCCCCTCCTAAATTTCTCTATTCTGGGCTAAACATGCCCAGCTCCCTAAGCCGTTCCTCATAGGGCATAATGGCTTCCAGACCTCCCAACATCCTTCTCAGTATCTTTCTTGAATTGTTGTGCCCAGAACTGGAAACAATATTCCAGGTGAGGTCTGACCAAAGCAGAATGGAGTGATACTATTACTTCCCTTGATCTAGACACTATTAATGCAGCCTAGAATTGCATTGGCATTTTTTGCTGCTGCATCACACTGCTAACTCATGTTTAGCTTGTAGTCCACTCTTTCTTTTCTTTCAGGAAATCTACATCATTACATTAATTGCTAATAAACTAAAAATATTACGTTAGTGCCTATAATATAGTTTTTAAACTAAATTATTGGTGTCAAATTATGTAATACAGTAGGCCCCTCTTATCCACTGGGGATTGGTTCGGGGGGGTGGATTCTGAAAACCATGAATAATAGTGAACACCATTGAAAAAAATGGTACTTCTGGTTTAAAATACCATAGAGTTGCCTTGGAGGGCCTAGAAAACCACTAGGGAGGACACATTTACTAGGAAGACTCTAGGGTAGGTGTGCTGTTCTGTGTCCCATGGATAATGAATCCATGCATACGGGGGCCCTACTGTGATCTGAACATCCTGTACGGTGAATAGGTTAGGTTACATTGACCTGAGATAAAAATATCGGGGCCCCAAAATAAAGCACTGCAGGGGGCCCCAAAATTCCTTAAACCGGCCCTGCTCCCCCCTTCCCCAAAGCCTCGCTTTGGAGAGGGGGTGGTGGCTGCAAAGCCCCCTCCCCCAAGCCACCCAGCCACCCTCCACCCAGCCTCCCCCCTTCCCCAAAGCCTCGCTTTGGAGAGGGGGGGTGGCTGCGAAGCTCCCTCCACCCACCCACCCTCCGCCCAGCCACCCCTCTTCCCAAAAGCCTCACTTTGGAGGGGGGGTGGCTGTGAAGCCCCCTCCCCCCAGCCACCCCCTTCCCCAAAGCCGCGCTTTGGAGAGGGGAGTGGCTGTGAAGCCCCCTCCCTCCACCCCCCAGCCAGCTGGCCATCCCGCATTCCCCAACCCACCAGGAGACTGTGCAGCCTCCTGTGGGGTGGGGAATCGCGAGAGGAGGGAGCCCAGAAGGAGGGATCGGGGCTGTGGAGTTAAATCCCTAGATTCGCCCCCTCTCCCTTGATGATGGGGAGAGGGGGCGAATCCCGGGGTTTGGCTCCACGGCCCCGCATCCTCCCTATGGAGCCAAACGGGACATGTTCGCCCCTTCTCCCCACCTTCCTTGAAGGTGGGGAGAGGGGGCGAATCTAGGGGTTTGCCGCGGCCGCCCCCGCTTCCCCCGCCTTGGTCCCCTTCAGAAGAGCCAAGACGGAGGGAAGGGGGCTGCTGAGGCAAACTGGGCATTTTCGCCCCTTTCCTCCACCTTCGAGTCCAGTTTGACTGGAAGGTTGAAGAGAGGGGCGAATGTTGCCCTGCCAGCTGATCCTGTTCGCTTTCCCAACTCACGAGGAGATCCTCATGAGTTGGGAAACAAAGAGGATCAGCTGGCAAGGCTCCCCCAGCCAGCCAAATTGGGGGGGTGGTCTTATCTGGCAAATATATGCCTAGGCCTAGATTTTTGGCTGGAAATTGGGGAGGTGGTCTTATACGCCAAGTCGTCTTATACGCCGGAATATACGGTACTTAAGATTTATCCAGAATGGGCTATATCCAGTCTTAACCACTATTCATCTGGCAAAGAAATTGAAATAGTGTTTGCTATCCTGTTTTTTTCAGAATTCAGAATTTACCCGATCACCTTGGGAAAGCAGTGTCCTCACTGCTTCCCAACCAGATTAGACTATCAGCAACATGTGTCTAAGGAAACTTGGCCAGTCAGAATAAGGCAAATAATGGATTATTTGGTTAGAAAAACCAAGTGAAGGGCAATTTAACATGGAGAAATATTATAATCCCCTGTGGTTAGAGAAAGTGAGAGAGTGTGCACTAGAATCTTACATTGGGTACTCACCGTAAAGATACTGTAAGGTAGATGGCAGGAACAATTCCTTAGCATTGGGAACCTAGGACCTCCAACCAGGAAGTTGGCCTGTAGCCTTGTAGAACTCTGATCCTATGTTCTATATCCCTCCTGTTCCACGAGGCCAGTTCTCTGGCTAGCAAAGCCCTGTAACAGTGTTGGAAAAAAGACCTTCTACCTGCAAGAGAGGTACATGTTAGTAGTAACCATAGTCAAGACCTTGACCCGGAATGTGTCAATCCTCTGCAGTCACAGGGTAGGACGGATTGTTCCTGCCATCTACCCTACAGAAGGTACCTTCATGGTGAGTATCCAGGGTAACATTCTGTAGGGTGAGATGGCAGGAACAATCCCTTAGCATTGGGTCATACCCAAGCTTGATGAAGCCCTAGGGAGGGAGTGACTGCAGGTGTAGAGGGGTTTACGAGTGAACCACCTCGTGAAGCACTCTTCTTTGCTCTGCTCATCTGAATTTATATACCTTGTAATGTCTAATGAAGGTGGATGGGGTAGTCCAAGTTGCTGCTCTGCATATTTCAGATATGGGAGCATTTGTTGAAAACACGACCGACATGGCCACCAAGCGTGTAGAGTGTGCTACCACTCCTGATGCCTGGGGGGGGGCGTTTGCTGAATCGTATGCAATGAGAATGCATGCTTTGATCCAGGTTGCTAGTGTCTGACTCAACACCTGGGACCCCATTGATGCTGGGTTGAAGGAGACAAACAAGGAGTTGCAGCGCCTGAAGGCAGCTGTGTGCTTAATATAGATCCTTAGTGCCCTCCTGGCATCCAGTTTGTGCCACAACTTCTCCATGGGATGAGATGGGTTGGGGCAGAAGGACGGCAATACCAGTTGTTGTGCTACGTGGAACTGCGAGAGCACCTTGGGCTGGAATGAAGGGTCTGGTCGTAGACAAACTGCGTCTTCACTGAATGAGCAGAGATGTTCCCTAAGGGAAAGCGCCATGAGTTCTGACACCCTCCTAGCTGATGTGATTGCCACCAGGAAGGCCACTTTGAGCGTGAGGGCTCGTAGTGGAACATTTCTCAGAGGCTCGAAGGGATGGCGTGTTAGTTGTTGTGGGACCATTGTCAAGTTCCAGAAGGGGAATCTATGGTGTACCGGCAGTGAGAGTAACGTTGCCCCTCTCAGGAACCTTCTCACGTGTCAGTGGGTAGAGATTCAACCCCCTTGTGGGCCTTGAATGAAGGCTGCCAGGGCAGCAACCTGTCTCTTCAGGGTATTGGGGCGAAGGCCGCTCTCAAGTCCTCTCTGGAGGAAAGTCAAAACATGACAGTTGCGGCCTTAAGCTGATTTACCTCCTCCGAGGTGCACCATTGTGAGAATACTTTCCACGTGGCCTGGTATAGCCTCTTGGTTGAAGTTGACGAGAAGCTAAAAGTCTGTCTATCACCTTGTCTTTGTATCCACACTCCCTCAGAGCTCGCCGCTCAGTCTCCACTCCGTCAACTGTAGCCATGTTACGTTGGGGTACCAGACTGACCCCTGATGTAAGAGGTCCGGCTGCAGCTGGAGTCTCATGGGGGGCCTGACTGACATCTCTGTCAGATCTGAGAATCATGGGCGCTGCGACCAGTGTGGGGCGATGAGGATCGCTTCCTGCGCCCCTTCCTGTTGGATTTTCCTGCACACCTTCCCTATCAGGGGAGGGGGGGAAGAGGTAGAGTAGGCCTCTCGGCCACAGAGAGCACAGGGCGTCGACCCCCTCCGCTCCCTGGTGGGGAAACCGTATGAAGAATCATGCCAGCTTGGCATTCTGAGGTGTTGCAAAGAGGTCCACTGACATTTACCCAAACTTGTCTTGAATGTGAAGGAAGACTTCCACGTTTAACTCCCACTCTCCTGGCAGTACTGTGTGTCTGCTTAAGAAGTCAGCTTGCGTGTTCGCTTCTTTCTGGAGACGTTGCACTGACAATGAGCGAACTGTTGACTCCACTCAGTGGAGCAAAGTCTCTGCTTCTGCATGCAGGGACCTTGACCTGGATCCTCCTTTTTTCGCTATGTTCGAACAGGTTGTGGTGTTGTCCATCAGGAGCAGTACTTGTTGATCCGTCAGGATGTGAGAGAAGTGTGCCAGGGCTAGCCGAGCCACCCTGAGTTCCAGCCAGTTTATGCTGTGGCGCTGTTCCTCCTTCAATCATGTCCCTTGGGCCACCTGATCTAGGCAGTGGGCTCCCCATCCTCTGAGGCTTGCATCCAATGTGACCACGACCTGTTCACTGATAGTCAGGGGAGACCCCACCGGCAAGGTTCTTTGGTTGTGTCCAGCACTGGACGGACTCCTTCAGTGATGGGGGAATATCCAGTGGGAAGTTCTCCTTCCGTGCTAATTGTTCCTGGTGTGGCAGGAGCAGGGTCTGTACAGGCCGGGAGTGGAATCTGTCCCGTGGCACCACCTGAGTTGCCGAGATCATCAAGCCGAATAGGCGAGCGAGTGTTGAGATGGGGGCCCTTTGCTTTCTGTTTGCTTCTGCAGCTTCCTGTTGTAGAATCGTCTCTCAACAGGGAGACGCAGTAACGCACCATGTCCAATTGTACCCCTAGGTGGATTATACGCTGTGATGGGACTAGTGTGCTTTTCATGAAGTTTATTATGAAGCCGTGGCTTTGTAGGCAATCGATTGTTTCCCGTAAGTCTCTCTGAGCCTTGGCCTTTGTGGGCGCTCTCAGGAGAATATCGTCCAGGTAGGGATATAGATGTATTCCCCTGGTCCTTAGGTGTGCTATCAGCATCACCATTATCTTGGTGACCAAGCAAGGGGCTGTCAAGAGTCTGAAGGGGAGCACCATGAATTGAAAATGCTCCTCCCTGAATACGAACCGGAGGAACTGCCTGCTGTCTGGATGCATCTTGATGTGGAGATGCTTCTGATAGGTCCAAGTAAGCTAGGAAGTCTCCTTCCTGAACTGCCTCCCTTATTGACGATAGGGTTTCCATCCGGAAACGCTTGTTTGTGAATTTTAGGTCTAAGACTGACCTGAGACTCCCGTCCTTCTTTGCTACTGTGAAGAAGTAAGAGTACACCCCTGAGAAACGTTGCAAGGTTGGTACTTCTTCTATGGTGTCTATTTCCAGTAGGTGGTTTATGGCTGTCCTGAGGTTCCTTGCCTTCCGTGTGTTGGCTGGGACTGGGGCGGGCAGGAACCAGGTCCTTGGTCTTGTGTTGAACTCCACCTTGTAGCCGTGGGCTATTGTCTCTAGGGCCCATCTGTCCATGGTGGAGGTCGACCAAGAGTCCAGGAACCTTGACAGCCTTCCGCCTACTGGGATTGCATCTGAGTCATGATTGTTGGCAGGAGGAACCCCTCTGTGTCTGGGTTCCTCCTCTATGGTTTGAGGCTGAGTTGGCGAAGGGAGTGTGTCATATGGCATAGTTGGTCTTCGACCAAGCTGGTCTAGAGGAACAGTAGTCCCCCCCATCTGCCGTTGCCCCTGAAATGGCGACAGGAGCTGGAGAACTGAAAGGAGCGCCTTGGAGTTTTCTTGTCTTGCTTTGGGCTTGCTGAGGGCATGGCTTGTTTCTTATCTTTTGTCTCTACCAATATGTCTTTGAGTGCCTCTTCAACAAACAGTTTGGTCGCCTTGAAGGCATAGGTGGCTAGGGCATTTCTGGACTGGGTGTCTGCATCCCAGTGTTCTACCCAGAGCAATCTTCGTGCCAGGTTGGTCGCTTCTGTTGCCCTGGCTGTGAATGTCAACAAGTCCTGTGAGGCATCTGCACTAATGTGAAGTGCATGCTGGATCCTGTTGAACACCTTGTGCAAGGTCCTGGTGTCCAGATCTTGAGTTTCCATAACCTCTTGCAGCCAAATAATGGCTGCTCTGGATATAAGGGCTGTAGCTAATGATACCTGGATCCCCAAGGCTGAAGCTTCATACGATTTCTTTAGGGCGCCATCAGCCTTCTTTTCATCTGGGTCCTTGTGGGACCCCTCACCTTCCTTGGACACCAGCAAGTTAGAAACCATGGAGACCACCAGCCGGTCGACTACCGGGGTCTTCAACCTGGCTAGTACCTCCTTGGGGAAGTTATAGAACTGCTGGGCTGCCACCATGCCCCTTCTGCCCATGGTGGGCTTGTCCCATTCTTTGGAAATTAGATTCCAGAAGGCCCTTGGGAAGGGGAAGAGGGGTCTCTTTGGCTTGGTTGAGGGCATGAGAGCTGCCACCTTTTCGCTTTTGGGAGTCTAGGAATCCTCAGTGTTGTCCTGTTGGGCAAGGGGGGTATCTCTAGTGATGCCAGTGCCTTGTTCGGAAGGTACAAGAATTTATCTCCCTGGAGGATTCTTTCTTCAGTCTCTGGTTCTGAGGTGTCAGAGTCTGAAAGTTCCCCTTCTTCCTTGCCTGCTATACAATGATTTCATCTGCATCCCCCATGGTGTCATCCTCCAGAGAGGCCCCCAGGATCAGGTCTTCCCTTCTGAGGACTCACCCGACTCCTCGAATGAATGCCTCGAGGAGGGGGCTTCCTTTTTTTACTACGTGTTTGTGAAGGGATCTGATCCCCCCCATGCATGCCGTGGAGGTTGGGTGATAGCTTGGGATCTCCCTGTTTAGGGCCCTCTGGTCCCCACCACCTTGCCAGTGACCACCTGCTTCCTTGGCCTGGTGGCCCCTAGGCACACACACACACCGATTGCCTATTGGTACCTGAGGTGCTAGGGAGGGAGTCCTCCTGGTCTGAGAGGAGGGCCTCTGAAAGCATCTGGAGTGCCATCCTAATGGTTTGTTTCTTGGATGTGCAAGGCTCCCCCCTCCCTTCAACCTCGGAGTCCCCTGGGTCTCATAAAGGGATTCCTCCCCCTGGACTTCAGTTCTGTCCCCATTGCTCTCCTAGCTAGAGGAGGCTGCTGCCTCTGAGTGCCACCTGGCTGCTGAGATCGCAGCCGCTGAAGCTGTGGCAAGATCGCGCTTGGGGAATCCCTCCAAGATGACCTGGCACAGCTCATCCCCCAACAAGGCCCCTCTTACCTTCTCCAGGGCTCTGCAGGTCTCACTGCAGTCTCCGCTGCCCTTGGAGGGGCTGCCGCCCGTGCGGGATGTCGGGAGGGGGGTAGGGAGGACACCTCAGCCCCCGCGGATCCCTGACTCTCTTCACAGTCACCCCTTGCTGCTTCTCTAAGTTGCGGCTGGGGCTGCTTTGCTTTGGGTGCACTCCCGGAGCGGCTGCTGGCAAGAGCCTTCTCTGCCTCCTTCGCTGCCTTCCTCTGGGCCACTGGGATGGGCTGGTGGCCAGAGGGGGCGGAGGCTGGCTCCATCCTGGAGGTCCCTCTGGTGTTTCCATTTTGGTGTCCAGAGGCCTCCGTGGCGGCCTCTTGGTGCTGGCTCGCGGCGCTCTGCTTGCCACTCATCATGTCTCCTTTGTTTCCCCCCATGCCTGCTGCCGGAGGTTATCACGGGAGCACAGATTGGCAGGACAAAATAAAAGTGGGGGGGAGTGGTGGAGTAAGAGGCAGCCGAGTAAGAGGTGGGGGGGTGGAATGAAAAAGGGAAATTTTTTTTTAAGAGGTTCGGGGGGGGGCTTGGAGGGGAGAGGGAGTAGTGAAAGAAAGAAAAGAGAGAAAGAGAAGAAGAAAGAAGAAAGTAAGCCAAAAACTCCAGAGGAGTTGGAAAAACTGTCCTTGCTGGGTAAAGCAGGAAATTGAACTGGCCTCGTGGAACAGGAGGGATAAGGATCAGAGTTCTACAAGGCTACAGGCCAACTTACTGCTTCCTGTTGGGCAGTCCTAGGTTCCCAATGCTAAGGGATTGTTCCTGCCATCTCACCCTACAGAATTTGGATATTATAATTAATTAACAAGCAGCTAATAGGCTTTAGTACTGAGGATGATCTAGGGGGAAATTCAGCTGTAGAAATCCCCTTAGCAGTATTGCCAGCAAAGTACTAAATGGGAAATAATTTGTTGGCTTTCAAAATATACTGTAAAATAATATACTGTAAAATGTATTTAGCAACTAACTCTGGGAGATTCTGATTCCTACTGATGGATTTTGCCAGCATAATGGCCCATGGGGGAGTTTTTGCAGGGATATACCACAGCAGCAGGGGACAGCTGTTACTGCTTGAAGAGAAAACTGCCCCACCAACTCTTGAGCAAGTTCAAGAGCTGGCACAACAGCTTTTTCTCCATGGGCATTACACTCTTTCCTCCCAGGAGCAATGGCTTTCTCCACCTTTCCACTGTTGTCACTGTGCTGCCACCTACACTGTTATTGTTGTGCCAGTAAAAAAAATCTCAGTCAAAATATTTTTGGTCTTTAACCATCTTCACCATCTTGACCATAGGATGCATCATTGGTTGATGACCGTTTTGTCCCAGTAGCTTTTCTTGTACAGGTGTACCTTAGTTAACAAAGCCTTTGGCAAAGAAGTCCCTTTTTACAAAGGCTTTCTAAAGCCTGTCCAGCCCCCCCCCTTTCCTTCTTGTCCTTTGACTTGCTGCAAGATTTTTTTAGCGGCACTGGCTAGAGAAACACAGACCTTCAATGCCGGATTGCAGTAACTTGTCTGCAGTAAACAATGCAATAAAGCTAGAGCTGGGAAATAGTGGGATTGTCCTGTAGCTGATCATACTGTAGCTGTCTGTGCTTGCCAACAGCAGACAAGGTAAACAGCAGCTGTAAGAAGAGAATACAAGAGGTACATGCACGTGGAAACCAATCAGAGATGCTCTATAGAGTTAGTTTCATATTCCAGTTTACCATAGTTTTATGGAGAAGTCATGAGCCACCCCAGTGGCTAAATGATGCTCCTCCAGATAGATTTACCTGTTAATGTGTAAGTGCCCTGATAATCAGGTATTATGAATCAATCTGCCCTTTGTAGGGATTTAAGGGGAATCTTCAACTGTTGATCCGAGTGATTTATTTACTGCATTGCTTCTAAAATGTTAAAGGATGAACAGAAAGACAATAAACTGTTCTGTGGGTATAATTCAGTACTTTAGTTTTTCAGTAGAGTTAAAAATGCAGTGACTTTCTATTGTTGTGTCAAGGCAGATTTGTAGTAGGAAATGATGGTGTAATTTTTTGAGGCAGAGATATTGTTTACTGTTTCCAGTTTGAGGTATGATCTTGATAGCTTCTAAAAGAGAGGCAATCTTTTTGAACAAGACAGCGCATTCCTACACTTTTTACCTGAGATCCAGTTAAAAGACAGGTCAGAAAGGAGATATGTGGACCAGCAGGGCACAAAGTAATTTCATTTGAAAACTAGGTTTCCCAAGAAGTTTGACATGAGGTGACTGCCATAGTATCATCTTAGGAAATGAGAAGCTGAGCATATAAGATGGATCTTTCAAAGCCTCTACTGTTAGCATTGGGAAGCCTTTTTTTTAAAAAAAAAAATCTTTTGCCTGTGTCTTGGCTTTGAAGGCAGCAAATGAATGGAGCCTAAGTAGCTGGTTGTTCAGCCCTTGCTTATCACTTCAAAATATGACCCTTATTTAGGGAACAAGTTGCTGACTTGTGCTGCAAAACTTACTGAGCAGAGGCTGCCATATATCTTATCCTGCAAAGCACCTGATTCCAGTGATGGTAAGTAGTGATTCATAACCTATTTTCAAGGCATAAAGAGCTTTGAATATATGCCCTGGCACTTCTGACTGTATGCAAATCTGGCACTATCCTCCTAGACTAACTAATCATCCTCAAGCTACATCAGCTAGCTTTTTGAGCAGCTTTGAAAGGTGGTAAGCAAAGCAACCTGTCCTTGCTCATGGGTGCCTAATGATTTTTTATCATCTGAAGATATTAGTAGGAAAGGAGAGTGTTTCTTGTTTTTAGTTCCCTTTTATGGTTCCAGAATCTTTGCTCTGAGATTCTTTGCTCTATTGTTATCTTTCCTGCACCAGTTCTTAAATAAATTTTAAAACATTCTTTTTGAATTACAGGAGCTCCAGTTTCAAAGGCTCACCAGAGAGCTTGAGGTGGAAAGGCAAATTGTTGCCAGTCAGTTAGAAAGATGCAGGCTTGGAGCAGAATCACCGAGCATTGCAAGCACAAGGTACACATCCTGGTGTCTTTATTTTCAAATTGTCAACTAACTACTCATAATAAATGCTGTTCCCGTTACACTCTGTGAGGTTTCAAAATATCTTTTAATGTGAGAATAGTATATTCAGCATTGAGTGACTGTTGCTTTCATGTTTGCAATTTGGGACATGTGCATTTAGCTCTCTGTTTATGATTGCTTGGCTTGTTGTGTACACACATGGCACAACAGACAACAAATGTAAAAGTTTGGGTGGCTGCATAAGACCATTTACTGGAAATAAACTGGGGCAAGGATTTCAACATGAGGTTGCAATGGCCTTCTGCGTTTTAGTGAAATGCTTATGCGCTTCACAAAGTAGTCGTCTAAAAAAAATGAACTGGTATGATATAGCATGATTACCATTTTAAAAATGACTTTTTAATACATTATTGGTAGAAAATTAGCAACTGTTGTCTAATGAAGACTTGCATCACATCGATATTCTTGTTTCTTGGATTGTTTTTACGGTTAAATCACCTCTCAAAACCAAAAACGGATTACATAACCACAGTTATATTTTCAGTTATAAACTATCAGCTCCACTTTATGCTACCTTTCATTTTCAGCTATAGTCTAGCCTTTTGCTGGACTTTCCCTGTTTCTTGGTAAGAGAAATGTTAGGTTATCAAACTCAGTTTCAAGGTTGGGCAAAATTCATATGCAGTACCACTGAATAACATAGTTAGCCTCTTCCTCACTGGCTACCTCTGATTCTGCCCTCCCAGAGAAAAGGACCCTAAACTGGAGGCATCAACCAGGCAGGAGCAGGAGAAGGCAGCTCCTTAACACGCTTCATATACCAGTGCATCTTTCCAGCGTGCCCTGCTTATGAACATTAGAGCATCTTTGTCAATAGTGTTTGAATTACAGTGGTGGGCTAGATGAACCTTTAGCTTGTGCAGCAAGACTGTTCTGATATGGTTATACAGATGGGCTGTATAGATGAGTTAAATCATGAAGCCTAATAAATTTTTCTGGAAAAGAAATACCCCTATGCACACTGCCTGGATTTACATAAACACAGAAGGGACAATGTGTGGTAGAATGCATCTGTCAGGCAATTTGATTACACCTACAAAATAAATTAATAAATTATAAGGCAATTTACCAGTATATGAGAGGGAGTTTAAGCTACTGGAGTTCTCAGTGAGAACTCTAGGTTGCTTCATGCATGGAAAATAGATCCTGGAAGGGACACAGTTTCTTTTCCTCCTTGGAACAATACATTCCAGAGATGAGGCTAGGAATAGGGGGAGCATTTCAACATTAGTGCTGTTGCTGCTTCTTTGGAATATCGTCTCCAGTACCCTTGGTACTGCCCTTATCTTCTATGCGCCAAATAAAAACGCTTTGCTGATAGCTTTATGCTGTTTTGAATGTGTTCTGTTTCGTCTTGATTTTGAATTGTTCTGTTGACTGACCTTAACGTAATCTACCTTGAACAACTTCTGTTGGAAAGGAAAGGACAGATAGAATTGTGCAAAGTACATTTTTAATTAATACATTCTACAAACATGATGGCCTCAAAGATAATCTCTGTCCTGAGTTAGGTAAAAGACCATTAAAAACCCAATGTTGAGTTCAAGAGGCGTATAGTGATTGACTTGGTGTACAGAAAGGTTTTTTAAGATGTGTATGTATGTGCTATACTCTTATCCTTCTTGTTTTTTAAACATTTTATATTCTTTTAAATTATTAGTGTTTCACTGATAGTTTTAACTTTTAACTTAATTTTTAAAAAGTTTTAACTTCCCGTCATCGAGTTTTTAGCTATCATATTTTTAACCCTGTTTTAAGTCATCTTGGTTCCCATGTGAGGAGAAAGTTAAGATATAAATTAAATACGTTCTCAGTGGTTTCCACCTTTTCTGTAGCTTGCTAATGCTGATTTTTTAGCTTATAATGCACTTCCATAGTAATACACTTTACACCTGTCAGTATCTGCCACAAACAACTGATAATGATTATTCTTGTTTAATAGGTGGCTGTCCACATAATTGAGTTAATGGAGGTTTAGGAAAAACCATTAGCAAGAAATTAAGTCAGTTTTTCCTTTATGTATTTTATGCAACCTGTCAAAAATCCAGAAGCAGCTATTTTTCTAGCACCTCACTACTCAAGAGTAGCAAGATTCTTTAATCATAGGGAAAGAATTATGAGGTGCCATAAATTTAAAAATAAAAGTAAGACTAGGAATCTTCAATTTTTTTGTTTTATAATTAGATGTTTTGGGGCTAAGTCCAGTATTAATCCTACCTAGAGGACATCCACAGTAGGACTTGAGGTATTTCCATTTATTTCAGTAGGTCTAGTCTAAGTAGCAGTAATAATTAATTTAGCTCTATAACTGCCTCTACCCATTTTCATTTCACTACTTTTGTGAGCTGTTGCACTTTCAATCAGCAAATAAACCATGCACATTATATCAACACTTGAACTGCATCTTAAGATGTACACTCTGGCCTAAATCAAGTTGCTGAATAGTAAGTCAGTACCTATGTAACTCCCATTGCCTCAGTGGGTCTGCCCTATTTGTAATAGCAATTGAATTAAAGCCACAGATAAATGTAGTAAACTATGACAAAGGACTGTATTTTGTTAAATTACTGCACTGCATAGGAAGGATAACAGATAATGACCATATTAGGATGGTCATAGCTCAGATTAATGAGCCAAGATATAAATGCCCTAAATACAGCCTGATTTTATTTAGCATATTCATTTGGTTTCTGTTTAGTAAAGTTCTTACTGCCTATATTTCAGCTGAAATATTGGATATAATACCTAAGATGTCACACTAGAATTAGAAATGGTGTCCTGGGTTCAGATCCCCACTTGGGATTTGAGTGACCTTGGACCAGTCACACACTCTGAGTCTTACCTTTCTCACAAGGATCTGTATTCTTGCTTCATCAGTTTAAAACTCACCAGTGGACTGCCCAAACTATGAATGGGAGAGCAAGTATGGGTTGAAAATGAAACAAACATTACAGTCGCCCCCCCAAATTCGCGAATTTAGCATTCTCGGTTTTGAGTATTCGCGATTTTGGGAGGGCCTCCCCCCGCCCTCCCAAAAGCAGCGACTGGGCTTTAGAAGCCCTGTGGCCACTTCGGTGGGGGGGGGGGGAGAGAAGCAGGCCGGAGGGGTGGGAGAGGTGAGATGGGGACCTTGGGAGGGAGAGGGGAGGGCTGGGGAGGCGACCATGGGGCCTCCGGAGGCCCCGTGGTTGCTTTGGTGGGGGAGGCCCCGTGAAAGCCTTGGGAGGGAGTGGGGAGGGCTGGGGAGGTGACCACAGGGGACCTCCGGAGGCCCCGTGGTCACTTTGGTGGGGGAGGGCAATCGTTATTCGCGGGATTTTCACATTTGTGGGGGTCTATGGAACCTAACCCCCGTGAATGTGAAGGGACAACTGTACTCAGTTTTAGTTACGATTTTCATTTGGTTCCACAGACAACAGGCGAATGCATAACTTGATAGCAGGTTGGATTGTTGTGCAGTTGTGGTTATATTTATTCTTTACCAACCCCCATTTATATACAGATGCGACCTATGTGTGCACTCCGTCATAATATGTAGGGATAATCACTTGGAAAGCACTGATCTCGTAATAGGTAGAACACTACTTATCTGGGTTGTAATTTAAGTCTTGATTATGATTATGAATTACTTTGCTGACTAAAACAACTTTGAAACTGCCAAGCTTGCCTAATTTTGTGTTGGCACGCATCTGTTGTTACTAATGAATTTTATGAACTTGGTGACGCAGGGGCCTTTCTTATCCCAAATTTGGATGTAGGGGCCTTTCTATCCCACTGCTGCCACCAAATTTGTGACGCCCAACCATACCACAGCCAAAATTACATCACCGACAGATGGCTAGCACATGTAATTAGGTGTGGATGTTCATAAGGGTTGTGACTAATTAAATGGAAAGTCACTCAGACCAGACTGCATGTAAGGAACTAACATAAAGAGCAATTTATTGTTAGATAACATAAACACAACTGATGTAATAATTCATTTTCCGTGCATATCACTTCACACCAGGCCTCTAACATAAACTGTCATACTTCAAGCCTCTCACTTCATCTTCTCATTCTGATTCTCCCCCAGCTTCTACTGTCACACCCACTTAAAAACCTGCAAAAGCCCCTCTCCTTTCTGCTCCTCCCAGAGGATTGGCTCCTGAACCATACCATTCTATTGGTCCCCACAGCTGTCTGTCATAAACTTTTTTTTTTAGAAATTGAAAAATTGAGCTTTCTGCACTTCCACTTTCTGCAGAAAACTTTCCATCTCATACTACTGTTTTCAAGTTCCAACTTGAAGCTAAACACAACAACCCAAAACAATCAAATTAAATGGCTCACACACTACCTAATAAGCAACATTGCAAACTGTGTGTTTGCCAAGTCGCCTGTCGACTTATGAATTTCATAGGGTTTTCTTAGATAAGGAATACTCAGAGGTGGTTTTATCACTTCCTTCCTCTGCAATATAGCCTACAGCACCTGGTATTCATTGGTGGTCTCCCATCCAAGTACTAAGCCAGGGTGAACCTGCTTAGCTTCCAAGACTAGACTGGATATAGAGCCTTAATGAGAAGAAATGTACATGTGATCCCGAATGTGTCTGTACCAATTGTAATGATTGCGTTTGGTCTGCCTCCCACAGTGTGCCAGTGTTGTTGTAATACTTAAAGAGCGAATATTCAGTGTTGTAAAGCTCAAATTACTTACATGGAATGCATTTTAGAACATTCAGCTACATGCTCAAGATCAGAGACATACCTTCAATACAATTAACTTGGGAATTTTTCAATGTCTAGCTTTTTAATCTCCTCAAATGATGGTTAAGAATTTGCTTTCTGAATATGAACAGAGGTTCTAAATAGCAAGTTATGGTGCTATAGAAGAAAAAAACATTTGAGGCTACTGTGTATACATTTTTTTAAAATGTGCATCTGTTTGTAGTGAAGTGCTGGTAAATCCATTGTCTTTGTTGAAAAACTAAACTTCAGTATTGCTTCTCAAATGGCTTCTCTTGTGGCTCTGTAATTTGACTCAGTCATTCAACCCTCTGATTCTCCCCCAGTGAGTTAAGCAAATGCTGACAAAGAAACAGTAAACACTGTCCAAAGGTCTGGGCTATTGGTCTATTGGTTTTATTGTCTGGTTTGCCATCAGCTATAACCGAATTGTGCCCTACTGTCTCAGTTCAAATATCAACTCTTGTTAAAAAGCTGAATGTTCATATTTGTAATATTATTAAATGCATTCTAAATACGTGCAATTAATAGAGCTTTGGTTGTAATGTGTTATGGTTCTGTCACTTTCCAAGAGTGAGAATTACATCCTTTTTCTCATTCCCAGATACATAGCATATCTGAATAGATGAGTTGCTAAATTCCTTAACTTGACGGTGAAGTTGGCCTCCATTTTCTTCTGTCGCTTCAAACTTAGCAATTACATATTGGAATATCACTTCCAAAGGTTAATTGCTTAGCTGTTGAAGTGACGTAGCTGTTTACTGCCGTATGCACTATGCATTAAAATCTTACTATTTGGTCATTTTCCAGGTTCTGTAGGAAATTTTAAGAAGGCGGCTAAGGATACCTCCGCTCTCCAGTGCTTCCATAGCTCATGTGAATGATAAAAGTGTTAGACTATAGTCAGGAGTTTGAAGGTAGCAGACTTCTGGACTAAATGCCATAGGTTTGCTTAAAGCCTGAACAACTGAGATCACTTTGCCTTCAGCTTTTCTCTCTGAAATGATTCTTAAATAGTGGGTAGGATCAGTTCCTTAAATATGCTATGGGATAGTTATGAGAAAATGTGCTTCAGTTGTTCAGGCAGAGTGATAGTCCTGCTTCCATCAGATGTGTGGTGTGTGTTATATGAACTCTGACTGGATATCTAATGTCCATCTGGTTTACAATCCTGATTCACATAGTGGCAGGATGTTGCCTATACAGCTAGAATTTCAGTGTCAGACTACTTCTTAACATGAAGATTCAAGTTCTAATTACTGTGGCTGATACTTGTCCTTTGCACATTTATCCCTCTGCAAATTTATCCCAACCCAGTTGAACTAACAGACATCACCACATCTGCTGTATGTATCATCCAAGGGTTGGTAGCACTGTATGAGGAGTAGGTGTTAAGCAGAGCGTCTTATTTACTTCCTTTTGCCTACCTGCTTCCAAATCTGAGTGTTCTCTAGAGAAACCTATTTATACCTCTTCTGGGATGATATTATCGTTATTGGATTCCATTTAGCACACTGAAGGAATTGCACTTTCTTCTCTGTGTTATGATTAATGTCACGCTTTCCACTATGCATGCTGTCAGACTGAAACAGACCTACCCATTTGTTTCCCTTTTCATGAACCAGAATCTCCTGTCTGTCCCCAAATGTTTCCAGATTTCACTCAAGTATAGATTCATATTCACTGGCAGACCCATAACCCTTTATGCCAGAGGGTGCGGGGGCCAGTTTTTGCCCCTGCAAAGGGCCACATTCTTTTCAAAATCAGCCCAAAACAAAACCTGGAGTAACTCCTGGGGATTTGTGGCTCCGTTTTGGAAGGTGGTTGAATTGGGAAGCTACTGTAGACATCCACTACTCTGTGATGCAACTGGAAGTGGCCATTTGCCCTTTCAGAGTGACCCTCTCCCTATTTTGAGGGGCTTTTGAACTTCTGACATTACCTGGCAGCCTTCAAAAAGCATCTGAGAGTCACGTGGTCCTTGGGGTTGCCGTTTCCCTCCCCCCAATTTGTGTCATGGAATAATAAATGTGTTATCAGGAAAGTATTATCATGAAATTGTTATCCTCATTTTCACTGTATCAGATACAGTGGTCACAAATGAAAATGAAAATTCTCATACAAAACTGTCATTTTTAAAAGTTAGAATTTCTTTAAAAATTTCAACTCTATACACTACTAGTCACAGCCGGTAAATAGTGGAGACATACATCTCTAGAAGTGTAGTTTATTTGGAACAGTTCACTGAAGCAAAGCTCTTGAGTAGCCATTTTTAATTACATCTACTCATTGGCATTCTGTTCAAATATTTTATGCCACAAGTCAATTTCCTCTGGGATATAAAAATCAAAATTATAATACCCCCCCGCACCAGCTGGAATTAAAAATGTATATCTAAATCTTCCATAGAGCATTTTTGATTTAGGTAATTCGCCCTATGTTCTGTGAAAATGAAGTATTTACCTGACTGTGATAATCTAATATTGTGGTCTTATGATTATTCCAGTTTTAAAACTGAATAATATTGTACTGGTTAGTAAGGTAGTTTATTTTCTTTGTTGATTTGTAACAGATCATTTATTGTTCCACAGTATAAATCAAAATGATGTTCTGTTTTATTGGTGGAGTACAGAACATCTGCTCTAGAAGTTACACTCAATAAATTGAATATTTGAAAAGTTTGTATAATTGACTTCCCTAACTGTCTGTATATGTGTTTGTGATAGCATTTTATCTTCAGAGTAGAAGCCTGATCTGATGGAAAAATTCTAGCAAGGCAGCTACCATCCTGCATGCTTGCTGAACACTCAGCAGAATGGCACAAAGTTCGCCTCTCTATGGATGTTCTGGGATTAACTGGTTGAAAGGCATTACATTAATAGATTATTTGCTGGTGGCAAAGGGAAGAGCAGACAGATCAGGAGAGTTTCTTTGACAGACTGACATCACCCAGTATACAGGCTTTGTGCTTCTACAGATTTGCATAAGGAACTGCCCATGTATAGCGATTTCCCCTGTTGACTTAGGTGGCACAGGCCAGGGTGGACTACACCATATTATATGTATGTGGAGAGCCACAGACTAGTCTCCACATTGGGAGGGGGAGAAATTTGGCACGGAGTTGTTCACTGTGCATAATTACGTAAAAGCAGCTGCCATACTTTCCTGTTGTATTCAGATGTCAAATAGTAACTACAGTGAAGAGTAAAGACCTCTCTCTCTCTCTCTCTCTCTCTCTCTATATATATATATATATATATACACACACACACACACACACACACACACACATATTGAACTGACTCATGTTTTGATCACTGGGACAGATTTAAGATTAGGAATTCCAATGTTCAAAATCCTGCACAACTACATGTCTTCCTTTTTGTAGCTGTTAATATGTTCTGTGTTATCAATGCCCTTCTAAAATGATGAAAAGCAAGTGAGACCCCATAACAAACTTACAGCAGTGTACAGTACTTCAGTGTCATCAATGTTTTAACTGGGCTTTTGACTGAGACTGTTAAAATAGCACGAAATGCTTGAATCCTATTGTTTCTCACTCCACATGCAACTTTTTTGAACATTAAAATGTGTAGCCATTCTGCATGCATATCAGTGGCGCATGAAGCTTCTATATATAAATTACAGGTGGATATGTAGTTTTGAGGGGGCACTTCAAGGTGACCTTCATGCAATTTGAGACATATGGACCATTAAAAAAAAAACTGGGAACATAAAGCACCCTTGGTTCTGTTTCTGACCTGTAATATTAACAGGTCACTACTGTTGCAGCACTACTGTTTGCAACCCTCATTATCATCTGGCCTGTGATGTAACTGAATTGCTCAGCAGTGTTGTATAGAGTCCACTGTTAATTCAAACCTACAGTGTGTGGATAAAAACAATGGATAATAGGCGGAGACACTCTCAGTATCAGCTCAGTTTGTAATAATGCTTCTGGACATTACTTCATGGTTGTCATAAACCACCCAGAGAAAGACACAATATTCAGTGTGAACTACACGTCATAAGCAGCTCACTCCCTGAGCCTTCTAGCCTACAGTGAACTTCATTTGCTTTGGAGTTTCTTTGCTACTTTTTAGGGAATGGGGTTGGTGTGTTGGGCATGATACACTGGTGTCCAACCCTGGCAACATCAAAATGGATACCTTTGTAGATTTTTATGGGTAATTGTCAGTCTGTTGGTTCTGTGTGATCCAGGAAATAACCTAAACAAATAGCGAAATGATTCATTCTACATTTTTAAACATCCCTCTGTCTTTCTCAATACTCCTTTGTCACTTAACTCGCTAAGGAGACAAAAGATATAGGACAACAGAGGAAGAAATCAAAAGTTATGACTGCCTGTCTTCAACTCTCCTTTTTGTATCCACTGCATTTCCCAGTGGGGAGGGCTCCAGAGCATCCGTCAGCTTTGGGTTGTCCCTCCCCATTGCTCCTGGTAGGCAGGAAACAAAGTTTTTGGGACTGCCTCCGGTGAGGTCATCCATCAGGGACGACATCCGGCTGGCCAGTCTGTTTCCTGCCTACGCTCCTGGTAGGACGTGGTCTACTATAGCTCTCTTACCCTCCCTCCACGTGGCCGGTGCCATCTTGGAATCACCCCCATTTAAAAAAAACTGCCTTTTAAATTCGGCCTTGGGGGTGCCGGCTCACTTGGTCTCTGGAGGAAGGGAGAACATGGATCAGACAGAGATGGATGCAATTATTGCGGCGGTGATCACTGCTGAAAGATCCACCCTGCAAGGCAGCGGCAGCAAAGCCGCCATGGAGGATCTGGGCACATGCGGTAGTGCCAACAAGACTGCGGGCTCAGGCAGCGGCGGCGCGGCAGCCGGGAAGAGTGGCAGCTGCAGGAAGAGGCCAGCTAAGGAGAGGGAAACCTCCGATTTGGCCGCCGCTCACTGCGCCCCGTTCCTTCCCCGCCCGGACGGGTGCAGGGACGAACGGGAGGAGGAGATCGCCGCACGGTGCCTCCAGGAGGAGGAGGTGCATACCGAGCCCCGGAGCGGGGAGAATGACGCGGCGCGGGCGACCCTAAGCCAGCCGGACACTGCTTGGAGTAGTGGAGATGAGTCCCCAGCCTCTGCTGGCGGACGTAGTGAGTTCCACTGGGCCCCTGGGAGCTGGGACAACAGGGAAGGAAGCGCCCCTAGCCATCCCCAACTGGCTCAAGGCCACCCTGGCCAGGGAGGAAGCAAACTGGCAGGCGACTAGACTCTTCCAGCCTCGCTTACAGGGTTTCCCCGAGCCGAGACCCAGGGGACTCAGAATCAAACACCCCCCCTCCCAAGTCACCAGGCCCCAGCAGGAGGAACCCCCGGACCAGACGGCCCGACAGGGCGGTGGGAAGAACAAGGGCAAGTCTAAATGGCCCACTTAGTGCCCACAGAAGCGAGGGAACGGGAGGCAATCCCAGGCCCAAGCAACCGGGATCTAAACCAACCAGCCCCAGACACGCGGCCAGCTAGATCCCTCACAGACGAGGAGGACGTAGGAGCCTCCGACCTGGAGGAGGAGGCTACCCAACAACCTCCCATCAAACGCCCAAGAGGGCAGCAAGAGCACCAGCTCTCAGAGGAGGAGATGCTCTCAGTATACTCATCTGAGGGGGAGGATGTAGACCTCTTGGAGGAGTCCGATAGGGAAGAAGGGGAGCTGTTTGAGGAGGAACCAGGGACTACCCCAGAGACACCCCGCTCCTCGGCCAAGTTATTTTCCGTAGATGACTTCGCCGTTCTCAAGAAAGCAGTCAGAACTTTGGGGTTGAAACTCCCAACAAACCAACAATCACAGATGGATCCGGACCTGCCGGAGATATCTGGGGAATTCTTCCCGGACTCGCAGCCTTTGGCGCTGGAAATGCCAGTGCCAGGCACTCTGATGCGCCTAATATGCGACGAGTGGGCAGCCCCAGCTATGACCAAGGGACAGCCAAACCATGCCAAAAAGCTGTACTCCCTGCCCAAGAAAGTGATGAGCAAACTACAGGTGCCGCTCATCGATGCACCCGTCTCGGCACTGGTGTCATCCGCAGTTTTTTGGCGTGATGGGGAGGAGACTTTGAAGGTCTCAAAAGACTGGCAGATAGATACGGCACTGAAAAGGGCCCATGAGGCGATATCATTGGCTATTAGGGCTTCCACCACAGCCACTATGATAGCTAGAGCAGCTATGCAGTGGTCCAAGGATGCTTTGGTGGATGTCCCAAATTGACAAACCAGAATACAACAGGACCTCAACAAATTGACAAAGGTTTCCACCTTTTTGGTGGATAGTACATTGGGTTCAGTCCAGTTCTGTGCCAGGGCTCAGGCCACTACGGTGGCGGCCAGGAGGCAAGTGTAGCTAAAATCTTGGAATGCTGACTTCAAATCCAATCAAAACCTGGTGTTGTCATCCTTCCTAGGTGAGAAGCTATTTGGGGAATCCCTGGAACCTGTCTTAGTGGAGGACAAGGACAAGAGGAAGAAGACCTTAGCCTCAGCTAAGAGGCGGGAGGAGAGGAGGTCCTCCAGACGCTACAGGCCTTTTCGTCCCTCAGGGGGGCAACAGGGTTCTTCGACAGGCTCATCCACCAGCAGATCCAGGGATTTCAGACCATCAAGTCCTAGCTGGGGGAACAACCGCTATCAGCGTCGCAACCAGCAAGGAGACGCGGGCAAATCGGGTCAGAACCAACCTACTAAGGGCAACAACAGAAGTCAACAGTGATGCCATCGCCCCGATAGGGGGTGATTGCAGGCCTTTGTGGATGTATGGGAAACCTCAACATCGGACAAGTGGGTCCTTCAATCAGTTCGGGAGGACTAACGAATAGCGTTTTCTCTGTGACCTCCACGTTGGTTCATCCCTACTCCACTCCAAAGAGACGGCAAAAAATGACTTATGGAAAAGGCCATTCACCATCTGCACCAATTGGGGGCGATAGAGGAGGTGTTCAGCACAGAACAAAACATGGGATGTTACTCCATTCTTTTCCTTGTTCCGAAGAAGAAAGGAGCCTGGAGGGCAGTTCTGAACCTCAAGGGAGTCAACAAGTTTGTCTGCCAGTGGAAGTTCAGGATGGAGACCCTTAAGCACATCCTGGAGGCGTTGAGACCGGGGGACATCCTATTATCCCTGGATTTGCAGGATACGTACCTCCATATCCCAATCCATTCAGATTACCACTGCTTCCTTACGGTTCTGCTACAACAACCGACACTTCCAGTACAAGGCCCTTCCCTTTGGCCTCTCCTCAGCACCAAGAGTATTCACCAAGATCATGTTTGCATTAGTAGCATGGTGGAGGCGTTTGGGACTGCCCGTCTATCCGTATCTGGATGACTTATTGATACACATTCTTCACCTCAAAGGGCAAAAGGAGAAGTGAAGTTGATACTGGAATCCCTGCAAGCACACGGGTTCCAAGTCAACTTCGAAAAGAGCCAGCTGATCCCATCCCAGCAGATACAACACCTTGGGGTGTTGATAGACATCTCAACAGGGCAGGTCTCCCTACCCCAGAAGAGGTTACAATCCATCCAATGAGCAATACAGAGGGTAAGGAGTGATACGAGAGTAGAGCTCATGCACCTCGCTCGATTGCAGTGATCTATTGCCTACTCTGGGCAAGGTTTCACACCAGAACACTGCAGTGGTTCTTACGTCCTTTCCAGAACAAGATCGCCCTCAAGAAACACCAACTGGTACGCGTGTCACAGGAGGTGTTGCCATCCCTGCAGTGGTGGAGCTCACCAGTAATACACACAGGATGTACATTATGGAAATCAGACACAGTCCAGATTATGACAGACGCCAGTCTGAGGGGATGGGGAGTCCACTGTGGACCACACTTGGCTCAGGGCAAATGGACGAAGGCAGAGTTGGCACACAGCATCAACTGGCTGGAGCTCAGAGCGGTCAGGCTCGACTTACTAGCCTTCGCGGACCTGATCAAGGACAAGGCGGTCCTAGTCCAAAGAGACAATATCACAACGAAAGTGCACATAAATCGCCAGGGGGGCACCAAATCCCGTGCCCTCATGAAGGAGACAACACACTTACTGAAGTGGGCAGAGGAGAACTTGATATCGATAGCGGCGGAACATCTTCAGGGATCCCTCAACTCCAAAGCAGACTGGCTCAGCCGCTTGGACATAGATCAGAGCGAATGGAGTTTACACCAGGAGGTGTTTGAGACCATTGCCCTGATGCAGAAATCATGGAACAGCAGACCCACGGATTGGAAAGTGGATTTTATTACACCGGTGGGCCTGACTGGAATATCTTCCAAAGAGTCAGAGCCCCGAGTCATGACTACAGAAAACCTTTATACAGTTTAATGACCGTATGCAAAAACAATTCCCTCCTCCTTCTCTTTGGTGTCAGCAATTTCTCTGCAACAATTGTTGATAGTTCAGAAAGTACAAGGCAAAATAGCTTAGGAACATTTAGGTACAGTTCGACCGCTATTAGAGAAAGAATTTGTTTACCTCAGCTTATCATATGTTTCTGGAACATAGAGTTGATTAGTAGGGAACATTGAAAAGACTTTGCAGACTTCTAGAGTCTCATGGGCTATCTAGTCTGACCCCAAATAGTAATTGTAAGTAACAGCATTCAGCAAATAGACATTAGAATGCAAATGGCTACCTGCTATAGTTCCTGGGGTGTCCGGAAGTTGACCTCTTCGCATCCCCGGCAAACGCGAAACTCCCCCTCTTCTTTTCCCGATACCTCGCGGAGGGAGCATAGGCGATGGATGCTCTGATGAGTCCGTGGCCACGGACCCTACTGTGTGCATTCCCCCCTCTTCAGCTGATACCCAGAGTGTTAAACAAAATCCGGTCAGAAAAGGCAGAAGTAATTCTAGTGGCTCCAGAATGGCCTCGCCGATACTGGTTCCTGGACGTTCTGGAGCTGGCACTGGAATCATTCCCGCTACCGATGCGACCGAACCTACTGACACAGGGACAGGTACATCACCTGGACCCGAACTGGCTTCGACTCCACACATGGAGGTTGAGAGGCAGATGCTAGCAGCAAGGGGCTACTCTCAGACAGTAGTGGGCACTATCCTAGCCTCCAGAAGGGAGTCTACACAGTGAATTTATGAATACACCTTCAGAATGTTCCATCAATGGTGTAACCGCAAGGGAATGAACTTCAAACTGGTCTCAGTCCCATCACTGTTAGAGTTCCTACAAGATGGTGTGGAGGCGGGCCTGAGACCAAATACCATTAAGAGACAAATAGCGGCAGTTACATCCTTTCTGCCACTAGAGAAGGCAACACAAGTGGCCAACCACCCTCACGTACGGTGATTCATCAAGGGGCTGTCAAATCTGGCACCGCCAACAGTACATAGGTTTCCAATGTGGGATCTTCATACGGTCCTCAAGGCATTGACGGTTTGACCGTTTGAACCTCTGAAGGAGACTTCGTTAAAGTTCCTGACCTGGAAGGTACTGTTCCTGGTAGCCATCACATCCGCACGCAGGATTTCAGAACTGGCAGCGCTCTCAATCAGGCGAGACCTGTGCATATTTAGACCGGATTCGGTGGTCCTGTGTCTACGGCCAGATTTCAGACCGAAGGTTAACTCGGCATTCCATAGGACACAAGAAGTGGTGTTACCATCATTCTGCCCAAACCTTGAAAGGGAACTGAAAAGAATATGGCACACCCTGGATGTGCGCAGGGCCCTGCGCATCTACATCAACAGGACAAGACCCTTCAGGGTTTCTGAAGCATTATTCGTGTCACCACACGCAAAATACCTGGGACGAAAGGTCTCACCGTCCACACTGGGTCGCTGGATCCGTTACTGCATTGCAACAAGTTATCAGTCCATGCATCTGGGAGTGCCTGAAGGAATACTGGCACATTCAACACGGAGTGCCGCAACCTCGGCGGCCTGGGAGAAGGACGCGCCACTGGAGGAGATATGCAGAGCAGCAACCTGGAAATCATCCTCCACCTTTGTGCGACATTACAGGTTGGACAGGATATAGTCTGCGGAAGTGGCGTTTGGCAAAAGAGTCCTGCAACAAGTAGTACAAGCCTAGAGGGTCTTCACTCGCCAGACCCACCCTGGAACGGAGCTTTTATACATCCCAAAGCAGATGGATGCTCTGGAGCCCTCCCCACTGGGAAAAGGAACATTGGTCTTACCTGTGATATGTTCTTTTCCAGTGGTGAGGCGAAAAGCATCGGACCCACCCACTGGTGAGAAGAAAGAAGAGTATACGGGTGGCATACAGTGGTCAACAGAATAACCAGAGTGAACAAAGAAAGAATTTTCAGTGATGGACTAGGATGGATATCCTGAATTTTACATTTACCGGTGTGAGTCAAGTGCACAAGGAGGTGCACGAGGCTTTTCAACAGACTGGCCAGTCGGGGGTCATCCCTGATGGATGACCTCACCTGGGGCAGTCCCAAAAACTTTGTTTCCTGCCTATGGGGAGCAATGGGGAGGAACAACCCAAAGCTGACGGCTCTTCGCCTTACCACTAGAAAAGAACATATCACAGGTAAGACCAACGTTCCTTTCTTGGCTTCTGTCTCAGCTAGCCTCTCACAGTATACCTTGGTCTTCACCTGCCACTTCTAGCCAGTGGTTGTTTCCTTCTTTAGTTATTTGTAGCAACTAACTATAAACATAATCGCTTCTAACCAAATTGTTTTTGAGTTCCCCTTCCCCACTAGCTGGATCCGGGAGGGGATTCTAAAAAAAATTGTATTTCCCGGTAACACTTGATTGTTCTCCAAAACCTGCTGATATCACCTCTTTTCTGTGTGTGTGGTGATGTTTGTCTGCCTACAACTCATCCCTGAACTCTGCAAATAAGAGGAAATGATGTCAGTTTATGCTCTGTTCTTCAGGATTTCCTATACATTGAATAAACTATATACCATGTAAGGTAGCGTGAAATTTAGTAGATGTAGCCCTTTGGAAGTTCTTTATTTAAAGAGTGTTTACATATATTTCTGGAGATTTTAAAATTAATTGTTTATGTTTTTACTATTAAATCGAATATGTTTGGCTAAGGCATTTTGCTCATTTTCCAAGTTAATGAGGTGTTCTTTATTATACATCATTTTGCCAGCATCATTCCAACCTCCAAGCCTGTAATTGTACAATAATCCATCTGAATGTATGGTAGCATATATACCCCATTTGTTTCTATGCAATCTTCATTACACGAATGGTGCTTTCTTACATTTTCCTATGAGTTACTTAATCCCCTCCCCCATGGCACAGGAAAAGGGGGCAGCTCTTAGAAAACAGACATGTATCTATTCAGGAGAAGGTATCTGATATGTTGGTTAAGAACACTTACTCTTTCACTATGGTAGGTCAGGCTCCACAAGTAAGTTTTGTTATGCTCCTTTAAAAAAAAACAGATTGCAAGTTCAAAGATGGCTATGGATCCGTAAAGGCTGGAGATTACTGCAGTGCAGTAAATGATTTAATCAGTAAATTTCCCAGTCTATTCTTTCTGTCATCTCTCTTAATTAATAGGGCAATCGTTCTGAAATTTGAGGACGTATTTAAGAACAGTTTTTATGATGAAACCTCTAAAAGCCATCACAGTATGCAATGATAAATGGACGTGCTTATTTCAATTAACAGGAACCATATGGGGAATAGATGGTAGGTTTAGAAGGGGGGGGGACCTTGAACATTTCCAATGTGCTGATCTTAACGCTTTCAATGCCATATTGATCAACCATCTGAATCACAGTTCTAGATGAGTTAGTAATGGAGGGAAGAGCAGTTCTAATTGTTCTAATTACTAGGGTTTTTTTTTAAATAGAACAATTAATTTATCATAACCCAGCACTAAAAATATTGGGGATAGAGAACCTTTGGCTCATGGAGATCCCACCACACAGTCCACTCCTTAAAGACTGAAAGGAGAAAAAACCCTGTTGTCACTGTTCAGTGGTCGGAGATAATAGTAGTATCCTCCAATGTGCCACATGCCCATCTTTGAAGGGCACAACTGGCACAATCACTGATCAAATATTAGTGTGGATTCTCTTATGTTCAACTGGCACACTAAGTGCCTCACCCACCCTAGGTCCTCTCCAGTGACAATAACCCAACCTACAGATGACATGGCTTTGCTCCCTGAGAGCTGAGGTGTAGACCCATCCCTGATGTCAACCAGTCTATATTGATGGGATTAGCCCTGAATAATATGGTACACATTTTATATATTTGGTTGGATATGGCTGGGGTTGGCTATCATTGTGTCTACTGCAGGAACAACTTGCAGGAGTTGGAGGACTGCATTGCTCCCCATAGGATGTTGGAGAAATGTAGCACACAACATGTCATAATTTTTAATCCCTCAGACATCACCCTGTCTCTCACTGCCAGTGCTGCTACAGTCACCCTCCTCTACTCTCTGCTGCATACACATGCCTTCAGTTGTTCACACACAGACCCCACATACACTGTCTTCTGTCACCTCTCCAGAGAAGGTGAAGGAAGGTACAAAGTTTTCTTGACTTTGGCTCTTCAGAGCAGGTTGTGGGGGGTGGGGCGGGTAGGGGTGAGGCAGACAAGTCTAAGTTACAATAGGAGGAAAAGTGACTATGATCGTGGTGGCAGGAGGGAGAGTGTGCAAAAGTGGGGAGCAAGAGGATGGGGTGACTGGCAAAGGAGGGAAATGGAAAGTGAGGGTAGGCTAGAGCCTTAGCAGCAGTTGCTGGCAAATTTCAACAGCAAAGTGGATCATCAACTCAAAGCCTCTTTTTCATTTAAGGGAAGTTGGGGGGCATGGAGGGGCACCCTACCCCCACCTTTGGTTTACCAGATCAGTCAGTAAATATACTAAGGTGAAGCTGCTTATTCTCCTGTAATAACAGTCCAGGCCTCTGCTGGGATTTTTTAAAACCATTCCATATGAGTACCTGAAATATTCATCAGCTGTACCTTTTTCTAAATTTCATGTGTAACTAAACAGGGTAATTTGTCTAGCACCAGTGGTTTGTTTGAAACCCAAAATGAGACGAAAGCCCTCATATAATTTAAAGCTTCTATTTTATTTTTTGATGCATGCAATTAAGCTTCTGTACAAATATCACATTGCAATTGGAATATAGATTACAATTGTACAATATTCTTATTCTAAAACAGTTAACTCTGTACAAAAAATGTGAGCTACTATTTACAGAGACACTTGGTTTATGAATTTAATGAGACTTGAAAATCATTTTGGTTGGTTTATTTATTTATTTTTTGTTGGCTTTTTCTTACCCTTTTAGCCTTTTGCTGTTGTGTGTACCTGTCAAAATGTGCTCATGGAGGTTGGAAGATTGCTACAGATGCCTTGTTCTGGCAGAGAGCTGGAATAAAAATCAAATAACTAAATGTATGCATTTCATTCTGCTAGAAATGTACAAGCTGCAAGTTTGGCTGTTACAGATAAAATGGAGAAACAACTTTTTTTTTTATCAAAGATGAGGATGGTAGTTGTTCTTTATTAGTCAGGGATGTCCTCAGGTTTGTAGAAATGAAATTCTGTAGTCAAGCTTGGCAGTATCCAGCCCAGACTCTACATAGGCCAGTTGGCCAATTGCTGTAGTTTGGTGGTCTAGCACATATTTGTCATTTAGAGGACCCAGGTAGGGATTGGGAAGAGCCCTATGCTAAAACCTGAAGCTCTATTACCATTTAGTGTAAACCAGGAGTTGAGAAACATGTTTAGAAGATGTTTTGAACTACAACTCATACAATACTTTCCCATTGGCCATCTTGGCTGGGACTATCAAGCTGGGGTTCCTGTTAGCTGAGTCTAGAAAACTTTAGTGGGGACACAAGAACTTCCAGTTGAGCGCGGGGAGGAGTCGGACGTGTGGTGCGTGTGCTCTTTGCAAAGCACCAGCTACGATCGACCGCGGTGTTTCTTACCTTCTATCCCAACAGAAGGCTCTCTTTCTGGGAAGAGAGAGGGGAGGCAGCCTGGAGGAGCTAGTAGCTCGACGACGGCAGGGCGGGGGTCGAAGCCTCCCAACCTGTCAAGTTCGAAACTAGCAGGGCACCCCAACACCGTGGGAGAAGCCATAGCGGCAGATAGCCAACCCGCCTGACCTAAATAAAACTGAAGAAAGGAAGAACGGAAGAAACAAAGTATCAAAGAGAACATAGCAACCAAGTAACAACGAGACCCCAGCAAGTGCGAGGTGAGGAGTAAGGGAAGGTGGACAATAAGGGGTGTGGAGAAAAGAAAACGACAGGAGAGAAGAAAACGGAGGTTTGGGAATTCTTAAGGACAGAGAGGGTCACGTTTTTGTCTCAGTTTAATTTTCCCCTTGGGAATTTGACTAGTCTCCATAGACTGATTATTACTGGGTTTGAACAGTGAGTAAACAGTGGACCTTTTCCTTGCTACGGAGTATCATCTTGAGGAAACAAAGTACGGTTTTGCAAAAGCTGGAATCGAATTGAAAAAAAATTCTAGTAGCTGGGCAGGGAGAGCAGCTGGGGATCAGTAAAGAAGCTTCATGAACTTTGAATTAGTCAATTACAGGCGTCTCTGGAGAGCGGAAGCACGGGAGAAGAGAAGGAATAGCTCGAAGAGAATAGAGAAATAACACTATTTGCACGTTAAGAGACTAAAAGATAAAGAAACAGAGCGTCGGAGAAGGAGAGGGGAGAGAGACGAACAAGGTGTTAAGGAAGAAATCAGAAGAGAACTTCCAGGACCAGCACGAAACTGCTCGTTTTCTTGTGATAATTTGTAACCTACAATAATCTAGTTATAAACTTGATAACAGAGGTATATTTGTTTTAAATACAAATTTGGTTAATCATTTAACCTATACTGTGTACTAAACTTACTAGTTGACTATAATTTGGTATGTATGATATTAATTGAGACATATTGAACTGTAACCAATTATAAGTATACTTTTGATGATTATTTCTGAATGTGTGAACAGAAAAGGGGAAGAGAATTGATTTAATTTGATATAATTTGATTCTTATGATTGAGTAGGTTACTAAGGATAAGACTGAGGAACATAAGGTAGAATCTGGAAGAGAAATTTGAGTGGCTAGTGCTAACAAAGACTTTAGGGGACGCTTTTTGCTGTTATGCAGCTGCCTAACACCACCACCAATTTCACTGGGCCTCCTCTCAGGCCACATCTGGAACTGAACTTGATGATTGTTGCGTTGTGCTAACTAGATATAGAGGGAGGATATATCATTTGTAAACTAGCTTGTGCAAATAAATGGGGAACAAATAAACTGGAAATTAAAAGAAAAAATTTAGACACAATTGTACTATCAGGAAGTAATATAGGGAAATTAAATTACTATATATCAACATATATTAAACATTGAAGATTGGTGACAACTGCTTTTTGTGTAAGGGAGGGTAAAAGTACAAGGAAACATTCAAATTCATAGGTAGTTGCTAGAGTATAAAAGAAATTACTGGAACCGTTGGAATTCAATAAAAATTAATATAGGAACATTAATCAACCATAAGGAAATTGATCAAAAGGGAAAATTGCTTATAGTACAAGGAAGGCAACTCAACAACCACAAACGATAACAACAACACTTAGAAGAGGCTCTGTGGATGCTCCCAAAATCCCAGAGATGCAAAACTTAATATTAGAAGAATTGAGGATGGAATTGAGGAACTTTAAACAAGAAATAAGAAGTGAACTGAAAGATATAAGGAAAGAGATTAGGCAAGATTATAAGAAGGAATCAGAGATATTGGGGAGAAAGATGGATAAAATAAATAAAGAACTTGAAGATATAAGGGCGGAAATAAAAAATTTGAAAGGGAAAACAGAGATGTCAGAGGAATTAACAAAAGAAATTAAACATCAACAAGAGAAAGAGGAAATGATGATACTAAATCTGGAACTCAGGCACAGAGAAAAATGTTTAAAATTAAGGGGGCTTTCTGAGAAGATGAATGAAAATCTCTATGCCAGAGTTATACCAGCCTTAGCAAATTTCGCTGAACTATCTGAAGATTATGTGGAGGAAGAGACGAAAAGATCTTTAGAATTAACTCAAAGGTGGCAAAAGAAAAAAAACTCCCCAGGGATATAGTCATCGCATTTAATAAAGGGAAAATAAGAGAAAAAATTCTTTAGCAGAGTTACAATGACACTCTGAAAATAGAAGATGAGGAAATAAAAAACTTTAGTGGGCCAGAGAGTCCCTACTTTTGGTGAAAACAGTGCTGATGGACCAATGGCTTTACTTGGTATAAAGAAGTTTCTTAGGTGCTCAGGAGCCAGTGCCATCTGCTGCATCCTGTATTTGTCAACACTCATCCTTCTCTTTTCCAGAGGTAGTAGGTCTGTGGAGAGAGAATTTCAGTGACTGTCAGAGTATGTGGAAAGAGAGGCAAGGAAAATCAGATTGTACTTCAAAGTTTGCTTCAGAATTCTACTTAGCACTAGACATCCATTTTTTTTCAAAAGCAGCATGAGACCCTCTTGCATGCAGTGTTTGTCTGGCCTATAGTACTGCTTGTAGTAGGAATATGCTGAGGAAGAATTTATACAGCTTTATGAAGAAAATTAGTACTAGCCAGGCCACAAGAAAACCATGTACCATTTCTGACCTACCTTGGATGCCTCCTCCCAAGTTAAAATGATCAGGGGACTTTGGATGTCATCTCATCTTCATGCACCCTGGCTTTGGATCCTGGCCCCTCAGCAGTTAAGGACAAATGAGGCAAGAAGTTCTGGTCCTTTGACTCTTGTCCCTCTCCTGCCTCCAAGAAATAGCCCATAGTATGATTAATTGCCAAACTGTGTTCTAAACCTATGTGCACAATGAAACTGCAGGGTTGCAGTGGCAGCTGGTAGCTTCCTCCATGTTATTGGGGTGATGAATCTGAGATACTTTTATAGGAGTTGCCCAGTGTTCTGAACCATGTCCCTAAGAAGACTTCAGCATCTTGGATGATTCTTTTAGAATCTCTACAGTGAGCCCTTGGAATCCACTGGGGTTTGGTCCCAGGACCCTACCTTACCCCCAGTGGATACCAAAATCTTTGGATGCACAAATACAGTGGTGTAATAAAATAGTGTCCCTTATATGAAACAAATCAAGGCAAAACCAAGGTTTGGAGGTTTTTTTGGAATTAGGTATTTTGCGGGGGTTGAATATTTTCAAACCATGGTTGGTTGAATCTGTGGATGCAGAATCCATGGGTATGGAGGGGTGACTGTACTAACAACTCCTAGCAGATTCCCTGTTCCTCTGACAGGAAAGTCACCACTAAAAGTTAGCAGTAGTGTCATAGCTGCTTCTTGCCTCATCCAGGAACACCTCCATAGAAGTGGTGTGATATATGGGACCCTATATGTGTACATCAGTGTAAGTAAACACACTAGCAAGTGTTACTTATCCAGTCAAGTGGAAAGGAGAAAGATCATACAGAACAGGCCTGTAGGCATAGGAATGTATGCATGTATTTGCCATTTTTTTGCTGTTTGGTGGTGGGACAGGATGGGTGCAAACCCTTGCATGCTTTCAGTTTGAGTTTCACATGCCTACTAATGGGTTGCATCTTGTAAATACTGTTGAACCAAGTTGTACTTTTTAAAAGATTTGTGATTGTATATTTTAAATTGTTGTTAAAGTTATTGATAATTTACTGGTAGTTCCAGTTTAATGTTAATCTTTTGTATGCTTTAACTATGTTGCATTTGTTTTAATTTGTAAGCTGCTTTCAGTCCAGGTTTGGGGGGAAAGATGAAGTATAAATAAACATGATGATTTTCCATTTCAAAAGTAAGTTGGGACAAACTAGATGCTATATTAAATGTCTGACTGTCTTTGTCAGGCTTTGTTTAGAAATAACACCAGCCAAGGGAAAATTAAGAGCCACGACACCCTAGCAGTAATCTCCCTCTCCTAACTGGTGATGCCACTTGATACAAAATCCCCATAATAGACAAGTAGTAGAATGGAGGAGGAGAGATTTTCAAAGGGACACTTGGGGGAAAGGGTCAAAAAGTCATTCCCCATATACCACAGTTCTGCTCACCTAGGAGCTGCTCCTTCTGTACCACAAAATGAAATGGAAGAGACATAATCATATTTAACTAACTGGACCTGGTGTACTGTACGCCATTCTCTTGGAATCATTATGGGTGACTTGCTCTGTTGCCCTGCAGCGGCCATCATCGCCACCAGTTTACTACCTGGGTCCTGTTGCAGCAGCAAATCAAAAGCGAGAACTGGAAAGACCTGCAGCCTTAATAACTGTAGCCAATACTGTAGCACACTGTTTGGTCGCTCTCAGTATGCAGATATGGCCATGAGTGGCAGGAGTGGATTGTGAGGTGGAGAGGGAATTTGCATCTGGGTGGTGATTGGCTGAGGGAGTGACAGAAGCGGCCAACCAGCACACTGAAAGAGGCAACATACCTAAACCCATTGTACATACCCAGGAGGCAACATACCTAAGGCCATTATGCATACCCAAGAGTAGATAGATAGATAGATGTGTAATCTACTTTGACCCCGAAGTTATCTAGGAGTACTCTTAAGCTGTTAACTTGATTCAGTTATTCAGTATTTCCTTTGGATATTGTTTAAGTATTATCAAACATAGATGGTGATGAAGATTCCTTTCTATAGGTGTTATTGATCTTTTGAAGGCTCCACAACCATTTGTTCTCATTAATTTCCTTTACAGTTCTGTAAATGCAGTCTGCTGAAGTGATAGATTACTAAAAGTGATGAAATGCTATATGAAATAATCCTGCAGATGTTACTAACATATTGTCCTGTCATTTGGAAATGTCATCTGCCTCTCTTTTCCTTTTTGGTACTCCCCCCCCCCTTTTCCTTGAATTCTTTGGAGGTGGGGATTGGGAGGATCAAACTGCAGTGAGGTTAGGATTTGTTCTTTGCAGTTTAATTACTATATAGTATCTCAGGTAATACTATTTGTTATTAGAAAATGAGATGCATTCCTTGAGAATGTTTCTTCAGCATCTAGCCTGACTTCCAGTAGTAACTTGTAAGCATACTCCTAGCACTACAAAACAAATATGATATAATAGGCATTACTGAAACCTGGTGGGACAAGTCTCATGATTGGAATGTAGGAATAGAGGGGTATAACCTTTATAAGAGAAACAGGCCAAACAGGAAAGGAGGAGGAATAGCATTATATGTCAGGGATATTTACACCAGTGAAGCGATCCACGACATCAATACTGGAAGCCAGGTGGAGAGCGTCTGGATAAAAATTAAAGGGGAGGGAAACAACAGGGATGTTATTGTGGGACTCTACTACAGACCCCCAAATCAGACGGAGGAATTGGATGTTGCCTTTCTAGAACAGATGAACACACATGCAGAAAGGAGAGATGTAGTAGTGGTGGGGGACTTCAACTATCCTGATATTTGCTGGCAATCTAACTCAGCCAAAACTACAAGGTCTAGCAAATTCCTTACATGCCTGGAAGACATGTAAGGGGGTGATCCCATGGCCAGGAATACTAAAAGAGAAGAGACCTCAAGACGGATGGGACTTTCTCAAAAAGGAGATACTGAAGGCACAATTTCAAACAGTACCATTGAGGAAGAAAAATGGGAGGTGTCTCAAGAAACCAGGATGGATGACTAAAGAACTCTCAATGGAGCTAAGTTTTAAACGGAACATGTATAGGAAATGGAAAGGGGGGGAAATCACCAAAGAAGAATTCAAACAGATAGCGAACACGTGTAGGAGTAAAGTCAGAAAAGCTAAAGCGCAGAATGAGCTCAGGCTTGCTAGGGAGGTTAAGAACAATAAAAAGGGGTTTTTTTGGGTATGTCTGCAGCAAAAAGAGGAAGAAGGAAATGATAGGGCCGCTACGTGGAGAAGATGGCAAAATGCTAACAGGGGACAGAGAAAAGGCAGAATTACTCAATACCTTCTTTGCCTCAGTGTTTTCAGAAAAGGAAAAGGAGGACCAACCTGAGGATAATGGAACAGAGGACACAATAGGGGAAATCCAGCTCAAAATAAGTAAAGAGGTAGTACAGGAATACCTTCTTAATCTAAATGAATTTAAATCTCCAGGACCAGATGAACTACATCCAAGAGTATTAAAAGAGCTGGCAAATATAATCTCAGAGCCATTGGCAATAATCTTTGAGAACTCCTGGAGAACAGGAGAAGTCCCAGCAGACTGGAGGAGGGCAAACGTAGTTCCCATCTTCAAAAAGGGGAAAAAAGAGGATCCCAACAATTATCGTCCAGTTAGTCTGACATCAATACCAGGGAAGATGCTAGAGCAGATCATTAAACAGAGAGTCTGTGAACATTTAGAAGGCAATGCCATAATCACAAAAAGTCAACATGGGTTTCAGAGAAACAAGTCATGCCAGACTAATCTGATCTCTTTTTTTGATAAAATTACCAGCTTGGTAGATGAAGGGAATGCTGTGGACATCGCATACCTTGATTTCAGTAAGGCCTTTGACAAGGTTCCCCATGACATTCTTGCAAACAAGCTTGTAAAATGTGGGCTAGACAAGTTAACTGTTCAATGGATTTGTAATTGGTTGACCGGCCGAACCCAAAGGGTGCTCAGCAGTGGCTCCTTTTCATCTTGGAAAGATGTGACCAGTGGGGTGCCACAGGGTTCTGTCCTGGGCCCAGTGCTATTCAACATCTTTATCAATGACTTGGATGAGGGAATAGGGGCATACTTATTAAATTTGCAGATGACACCAAATTGGGAGGAGTAGCTAATACCCTAGAGGACAGGATCAAAATTCAGAATGACCTGGATAGACTGGAGAGCTGGGCCAAAGCTAACAAAATGAAATTCCATATGGAGAAATGTAAAGTACTGCATTTAGGGCGGAAAAATGAAATGCATAAATATAGGATGGGAGAGACCTGGCTGAATGAGACTACGTGCGAAAGGGATCTAGGAGTCCTAGTAGACCACAAGTTGAACATGAGCCAACAGTGTGATGCGGCAGCTAAAAAGGCCAATGCGATTTTGGGCTGTATCAATAGAAGTATAGTGTCTAGATCAAGGGAAGTAATAGTGCCACTCTATTCTGCCTTGGTCAGACCTCACTTAGAATACTGTGTCCAGTTCTGGGCACCACAATTCAGAAAGGATACTGACAAATTGGAGCGTGTCCAGAGAAGGCCAACTAAAATGGTGCAAGGTCTGGAAACGATGCCTTATGAGGAGAGACTTAGGGAGCTGGGTATGTTTAGCCTGGAAAAAAGACGGTTAAGAGGCGATATGATAGCCCTGTTTAAGTATTTGAAGGGATGTCACGCCGAGGATGGAGCAGGCTTGTTTTCTGCTGCTCCAGAGACTGGAACACGGAGCAATGGGTGCAAGCTCCAGGAACAGAGATTCCACCTCAACATGAGGAGGAACTTTTTGACAGTAAGAGCTGTTCGGCAGTGGAACACACTCCCTCGGAGTGTGGTGGGGTCTCCTTCCTTCGTGGTCTTTAAACAGAGGCTGGATGGCCATCTGTCAGGGATGCTTTGATCAAGATTTCCTGCGTGGCAGGGGGGTTGGACTGGATGGCCCTCGTGGTCTCTTCCAACTCTGCAATTCTATGATTCTATGATTCTATGTTTTTGGTTGGGTTTGCCAGCACACTTACTCCTTGGTAATATAGAAAGATTTGCAAAAGAAGTACCTAAGAATTGCCTCGTTGGATCAGGTTTCTGTACCACAAAAAGAAATGCAAGAGACATAATCATATGTTTCATATTAGGAAAGTTTCCAGTAAACTGCTTCTGACTATGGAACTAGTAAGAGAAATTTCGAATCTCAGAATCATACTGTCTCTATTCTGAAAGGTTCAATTTTGTCATCATGGCTAATAGGCCTCCTAACCGCTATCTTCAGTGAAATTGTCTAGCCCATTTCAAGAGTATAGGTTAATACAGTGGTTCTCATAACAGTGGGGTGCAACCCTCAGGGGAGGGGGAATGATAGTTGCTCAAGGGGGGAAAGAAATTTTTGGACATTAAATTATTACAGTGGGTCTGCCTCATCCATGGACTCTAGAGCCATGGTTTTAACCAACTGCAGACTGAAAATGTAGAAATAGTCCCCCAAAATAATAATACCTGAGATCAAGTGCAAACAGGCTGAGAAGCAGTCCCAGGAGAGCAGTGGAGACAGCAGCAAGCACCAGGCGCACATTCTTGGGCTTGCGAAGCGAGTGGTTGGCAGGCTTTCTTGAAGAGAGAGACACGAATCTGTATGGCATAGGGCAGCAGTGGCAGCAAGGCCCTGGCGCCAGGTGCACATTCTTCCTGCTTCAGCTGTGGCGCTTCTGCTCTTTCCATTGCAAAGGCAGAAGTGGCAGCTGGTGTGCTTCGTGGATACAGTGGAGCAGAAAGAATGTACACCTGGCACCCAAGGCTTCCCACCCCCCCCCCAAAGCTTGAGGCTGTATTCAGCATCCTGTGATTGACTTCATGTGCACAAGTCCCTTTTTGGACAGGGCTCTTGCCCTTGCACGTCTGCATGCAACAGCCTCAAGCTTTGGGGGGAGGCTGCAGGAAGCCCTGGGCACCAGGTGTACATTCTTCCTGTTCTGCTGCATTTGGGGAACACACCTGCTGCCACTTCCACCTTTGGAACAGAAAGAGCAGAAGTGCCATAGCCACACGGGACATGTCACCGCCGCTGCCCTACTCCATAGGAACTCAAGTCTCTCTCCTCTGGAAGGCCCACCAGCCGCCCACTTTGCAAGCCCAAGAATGCATGCCTGGTGCCTGGGGCTTGCTGCTGTCTCCACTGCTGTCCTGGGATTGCTTCTTGGCCTGGTTGTACTCAAGCTCAGGTTGTTGTTGTTATTTTCAGTTGCACCAAAGTGGCAAAGAGTAGAAGTGCTGCTTCTGCTGCTGCTTGATGTAATTATTAATAGGGACTTGAGTATTTGTGTTTTTTGGTATCAGCAGGGGGTCCTCGAACCAAACCCCCTTGGATACCAAGGGCCCACTGTATTTATGAATCGCCTAATGGAAGCAGTTTCTTATTGCTCACTTGTTGAGGCTGCAGCAGCCTTGCCACATCACCTGTTGTGACATCACTTGATGGTCCTCACTTGTTGCTCCTCATCAAGGGGGTCACGGGGGTTAAAAGTTTGAGAACCACTGGGTTAGTGGCTCTTATCATGTCTTGCCATGCTAGTTAATTACACAAGCTAATTAGTGATTGTGTGAACAAGTTTGTATTAAAATTGCCAAACATCAGTGTTGGCGGACCTGGAAGTCCAGTAGTATGAGACAGGTAGATTTTTGTCTGTGTCAACTTTCTGTAATTCAATAAATGTATAAATATCTTGCCTAAGCTAAAAAGTCTCAAATTTATTTCTTCCTTTAGAAGGATCCAACATTTTTATGGTGTTCTATAAAGCTTAAGAGTTAAGATGATAGATGACGCTGGATCTTAATCTTAAAATTAAGGGACCAAGATTAATTTTTTACAAGACATATTTGTATTCTTCCAGATGTTGCTCTTCCTTAACCATCTACATAACTTCCACTTGGGTTGTGGTGCCCTACAGAAAATAAATTTTGTCATCTCAGTGACCAGTTGCAGAAACACCTGCACTCATCAATGCGAAGGGGCACTCATCAATGGAATACATAAAAGTGTATTCCAGACCCATGTGTACAAAGTTAGTAGCACTCCTGTCTAAATATTTGAAATAATTTTTCACTTCTTAGAAGGGTACCCTAACATGGAGAAGCTGAAATAGGATTCCTAGAGTATTACATTGAGAAGTTCCTAAGACCCCACAGTTGCACTATACAAGTTAAAACCTAGCCCTAGTCCTTAGGAATCAAGGGTCTGCTTGATGGGTCTGACAGTGGGGGTTGGGAGGGACATGAGAAAGCCATTGTCAATAAGTTAAAACAAGTTACCATTTGAACCAAGATTACTATCTACTAAAGCAGTGGTGGGTTAGTATATCCTAGTCTTCCATATCTAATTTGTGTATTATGAAAATTTTGCAGTGTTCCTGTATGAAAATGTAGTTTTTAATAATTTGTTAAACTAATGATTTAAAAATAAAATATAGTAGGTCTGAACACAGGTCAGTGGAGCACCAGGCTTTTACATACAACTCAGATTTGGGCCTAAATCCAGTGGGGGAACCTATAGATGGAACTACATCTGTCAGCAGCCTTAAGAGGGTGGTTTTCAACTTTGAACTTTAGCCCTTCACACACCCAAAAAACCTGCTCTAGAGGTCTAGAAACCATCTAAAGCCAGTTTTCAGATAGCACTGAGAACCTCAGGGTGGAAGAGAGGGGAAGAAAGTTCTGTTGTGCTGGTCCTGTAGCGCTATTGCATTTTAAAAAATATTTACTAAGGATTTGGTCTAAATTTAGGCTGCAGCAAAGTCTGAATCAACTTTGTTGTGATCTGTGATGTGTTTTGTGAGGGGCATTTTTGGCTAGAATCCAAATTGGACATCAAGCTGAAATTCAAACTGTGTGGGTCAGATGGTAGAAATGAGGTGATATTTACAAAAATGAACTTCATCCAAAATATTTTCCTCTCCTTGCCACTGCACTCCCTGCATGTGTTGATATCTGCTTTGTAAGATATCCTAAAGGTGCCAAATCCTCCTGTCGGGTCTTGGAAGCTAAGCAGGGTCAGCCCTGGTTGAATTGGAGACCATCAATGGATACCGTCTTGAATTTCAGAGGAAGGAACTGGCAAAACCACCCCTGAGTATGCCTTACCTGAGAAAACCCTATGAAATTCATGGGGTTGCCATAAGTTGATAGGTGACTTGAAGGCGCGTGCACACACACACACACACACACACACGATCCCCTAACCTTCTGCTGCAGATTTGAGAAGGAAACTGAAGTGGGAGGGTGGCTTAAACACCATTTTTGTGTGTGAAATGAGACCTGAATTAGCAAGAATGTGGACACTTGTTGTTGTTGTTGTGCTTCCTTATGGTTCTGACAGGAAACAATACTGCTCAGTCACAACTTAAAATCCTATATTTCTCCATAGTTTTTTATTGAAGAGGTTTACTTGACAGAATAGTTCACAGAAAGGCAGCTATTCCATAAGCAGCTGTCATTTCTGCCCAAAGGGAGAGAAAAAAAAAGAAATGACTTCAATATTACGCTGTTGTGTCATTCTAGATTGTTTTCTTTTTTAAAAATCATTATCACTGCTTCTCTAAATGGCTAAAAAAAATGGAAGGGGAGAATGGGTTTTTTTTTTCCTTACAAGATGATTGAGCTGAATCATTTTTGCTGTATGAGGACAAGAGGCTTGGAAATGAAAGCTATCCGGGTATAATCCAAGTGGACAGCAGGTAGCTAGAATCCATACATAATTCAAGCATGCAATGCACATGCATATTCTTTAGAATATGAATTGGAAAATGAAATTATACATAAAAAAGAAAGGGATGCTTTCTATAAGAAAATTGGACATACATTGCTGATAAGGGTTGATGGAAACACATTGCTTTGGTCCTGATCCACTGTGTACACAGGACATTTTCCCCAAATGATCATATTTTTGCTAAAACTTGCTGATGCTTGGACTGTTGGCTGGCACTGATATTTTGCTGAAAATGCTATTATTTTGCTAAAATCTCTGTATTACTTTGCTGATCTCCCCATATAGTTTTGCTGAGCTTAACAGTATTTAGATATTGTGTTAATGACATCACTGTTAAGAGGCAAAGTAGAGCGACTGGCATTCTTCCTTACAAACCCGCCCTCCTATTTCACACAGGAATGCAAGGGTTCACCATTGGTCATTAAAACTAAAACTGCTGAACATAATGCAGTTTAACTTTCAGAATGAAAATTGAGATTTCAAGAGTTTATTTATAAGTTATTAGAAAAATTAAAATAATGTACTATCAGCATATATCAACTAACACAATGGCTTAGAATTCCAACAAATATCAGCATCTTCATGAATTTTGAAAATCCTACCTTACCTTAGGAGTCATTCATTGTGTTTCAGGCAAACCTGATTCAGTACTGCTTCAGTTCCATTTTTATGGATTCATTTTTGTTCAGTGTTTGATCCTAGTTGTTTATGTATGTATTGAAGATGGTAGTGTCACAGTACTGCGTAGTTAATGAATCTGAGTATGCGATGTTGTCAGTGGGAACAAATGAAAAGGCCCCCCCCACTGCTTTCAGATGAGCTCAGGTGAACTAAATGCACCCAGGTGAACCAGGCAACATTCCTGTCTCTCTCTCTGCCGTGCTGGTAACTGCGCTTCCCTTCAGTGCTGCATGGCAATGGATGATCTAGCCCCCCTTTTTATGTATTAATTTAATATTCTGTTTTTCTGTTCATACTGGATATACAAAGTTATGTATGAATGATGCAGAATGTCAATGAAGATGCACATGTCCATGTGAGTTCTGTCACCAACTACTTGATTGATTAACTTAGGGGAAAGGGTGTTGAAGTGGTTTCCCCAGAGCTTCACAACAACATCTGGAGGTCTTGAGTAGCTGATCGAGCCCGGTGTCTAGGAAAGACCCTCTGGTCCACTCTCCATTTCCCTTCTCTACATGCTACACTGGTGGGCAAACATTTCCCCAAAGTGCCACAAGCTCAGGCACTTTAGAACATTTTAGGATATTGAAAATGGTGTCCAGCCTTGCACATTTCGTCAAGCATAAGTGGAGTTCTGCTTAGCATATGTCCAGTGAAATGAATTCATTCCATTGTTTTACTGTGTATCATACAGTGTTCAGAACAGTCGAAGGCTTTCACGGCCAGCATTCATAGATTTTCCTTGAGTTTTTTCCAGGCTGTGAGACCGTGTTCTGGAATAGTTTCTTTCTGACGTTTTCCCTTTATTTTATTTTTTTAATTTAGCTTAGGGATTCTGTTAGTATACCGGCCACCCCGTTGTCTAACAGACTCCCTAACCGAGCTAACACAGCTGGTCTCAGAGTTGCTGCTGGAGTCGCCCAGACTTTTAGTTCTTGGCGACTTCAACATCCCACTCGAGACCAGCTTGCTAAATCTAACCGGCGCAGCTCGGGAGTTCATGGAATCCATGACAATCATGGGCCTATCCCAATTGGTTGTCGGGCCTACTCACTGTGCAGGTCATACCCTCGATGCGGCCTTTAGTACGGAACAGGAATATCCGTGGGCAGAGGTTATTGAAACCTCCGCATTGTCATGGACGGATCATTTTCTGGTCAAGATGGAGCTAAGAGCCACTGTTTGCCCCACCGGGGGTGGTGGACCCATTAGAATGGTCCACCCTCGAAGGCTAATGGAACCAATTGGATTCCAGAAAGCCTTGGAGGGTTTAATGGTTGGTAACGCCGGTGATTCTGTTGAAGCTTTGGTTAATATTTGGAACACCGACCTCACCAAGGCTATTGACACAATCGTTCCCAAGCGTCCTTTCCAGCCTGCTCCTAACCATAAGCCCTGGTACTCAGAGGAGCTTAGGAAGATGAAGCAGGCTGGAGAACGACTAGAGCGCACCTGGCGGAAGACTCGACTCTTAGCCGACAAGACTCGTCGTAGGAATTTCCTTAATTCTTATCGAGAGGCGATATGTGCAGCGCAGAAGTCTTTCTCCGCTGCACGTATTGCATCTGCAGAGTCCCGTCCAGCAGAACTGTTTAGGGTGGTGGGGGAGCTGACGCAGATTCCACCTGCGCAGAACCCCTTACTCAACCCGACAACGGCCTGCTGTGATGCATTTAACATCCACTTTGCAGATAAAATCTCTCGGATAAGAGCCGACTTAGATGCCAGTGTTATGACTGAATCTATAGACGAGGTGTCCAGCAACTCCGTTGATGAAATTTTATTGGATCAGCTTCAATCTGTGAGTACCGATGACGTGGACAAGCTCCTTGGTAGAGTGAGGAAAACGACCTGTCCCCTTGATCCCTGTCCATCTTGGCTGGCCACCCAAGGGGGTGACGCATCGAGAGTACTCCTTAGGGATATTATCAATGCGTCCTTCAGGGAGGGGTCCCTTCCACCTTGTCTGAAGGAAGCGGTGGTTAAGCCGCTCCTGAAAAAGCCTTCCCTGGACCCCTTGGACAGGAACAACTATAGGCCAGTCTCTTTGCTGCCTTTTCTAAGCAAAGTGATTGAGAGGGCGGTCGCTTCCCAACTCCAAGGTGTCTTGGATGAAACCGATTGTCTAGATCCATTTCAAACTGGCTTTAGGACGGGTTATGGAGTGGAGACTGCCATGGTTGCTCTGGCTGATGACCTCCGCTTGGGGATCGACAGGGGTAGTGTTACCCTGTTGGTGCTCTTGGACCTCTCAGCGGCATTTGATACAATAGACCATTCCATCCTCTTGGATCGCCTGAGGGAGTTAGGAATCGGAGGCACTGCCTTGCAGTGGTTCCGTTCCTTCCTCTCATGCAGATCCCAGAGGGTGAGGCTCGGGGACAGTTGCTCTACTAGAATAGAGCTTAACTGTGACGTTCCTCAGGGTGCCATCCTGTCCCCGATGCTATTTAATATCTATATGAAGCCACTGGGAGAGGTCATTTGGAGGCATGGAATGCGGTGTCATCAGTATGCGGATGACACCCAGATATACTTCTCCATGTCTCGGTCATCAGCTTCGACTTCAGATGGCATCTCTCCTCTCAATGATTGTCTTAAAGCAGTAATGGACTGGATGAGGAAAAACAAATTGAGACTGAATCCAGACAAAACGGAGGTACTTACAGTTACAGGCCCAAAACCAGGTCTGGGAATACAAACTCCAATCCTGGATGGAACTACACTCTCCTCCAAGGATTGTGTTCGCAGTCTGGGGGTGCTCCTGGACCCGTCGCTCCAGATGACTAATCAGGTTAATGCGACGGTCAGGAGTGCCTGTTATCAACTTCGGCTGGTACGCCAGCTGCGCCCTTTCCTGGAAACTAGGGACCTCGAAACTGTGGTACATGCACTGGTAACCTCCCATCTGGATTTCTGTAATGCACTCTACATGGGGCTACCGTTGTGCTTGACTCGGAAACTTCAACTAGTCCAGAACATGGCAGCCAGGTTGATTTCTGGCGTTTCCAGAAGAGAGCATATAACACCTGTGCTAAAAGCTCTCCACTGGCTGCCTATTAGTTTCCGGGCACAGTACAAGGTGTTGGTTATGACCTTTAAAGCCCTACATGGCTTGGGTCCAACTTACCTCCGGGGACCACCTCCTTCCGTACGACCCTCCCCACACACTTCGGTCCTCTGGGAGGAATCTGTTACAGCCTATGAAAACAAGGCTGTCGGTGACCTCCCAGAGGGCCTTCTCTGCTGCTGCTCCCAGATTATGGAATGGCCTGCCGGACGAGATCCGTCTTATTACCACCTTAGACAGCTTTAAAAAAGCTGTCAAGACGGATCTTTTCCGGCAGGCCTTTCCTGAATAATTATCCCGGCCCAAGACTCAGCTGCCCTTTCTAGGCTATGATTGTATGTTTTAATTTTTTTTCTTCTAATTTATATATATATTAATTAATGCATGTTTTTAATCCTTCGTAATGTAATATTATTTTAAGGGGTGGGTGGGCTAGGGTATTGTGAGTATGGGGTTTTTATATTGTAAGCCGCCCCGATTGCATTGCAGAGGGGCGGGATATAAATAAAATTTTATTATATTATTATTATTATTTAGTTATTTATACCCTGCTCTTCAGCCACAAGGCTATCAGAGCAGCTTACAAATTGTTTTAAGCAATAGCTATTTACACATCTACACTGCATTAAACAGTTTCCAATGTGTGTTAGCTAATTGCCCCCACAAGCTGGGGCAATTCTGCATCTGTGGCTGGCCTCTTCAGAGAATGGTTGGATAGGTGTGTGTGTGAAGTTTATATGCTGTGAACCTCTGTTGGGGAGTATATGTAAATTTGTGTCATTGAATGGTTAGTTTCTAGGTATAGAAATGCAAGGTTCATTAGTATCTGTTTGGCTAATGGTTAGTTGATGGGCCATTAACTGCTAGAATTCCCTGGGAGGAATTCCTTTGTAAGTGTTAAGTTTTTATTCTATTGTTTTTCAAAACTGGACACAAAACACTATTTAAAAACACAGAAATTCTAGACCCAGCCAACAACTATCATGTCAGAATGCATAGAGACGCTATTGAAATCCACAAACACCTGGACAACTTCAACAGGAAAGAAGAAACCTTAAAACTAAAGAAAACCTGGCTCCCAGTTTTGAAAAACAATAGAATCAAAACTCAACACTTACAAAGGAATTCCACTGAGGGACAGGAGGATTCCTAGCAGATAATGGCCCATCAACCAACCATTAGCCAAACAGACGCTAATCCTCCTTGCATTTCTATACCCAGAAACTAATCATTCAAATGCACAAATTTACATGTACTCCCCAACAGAGTTTCACAGCATATAAACTTCACACACACACCTACCCAACCATTCTCTGAAGATGCCAGCCACAGATGCAGGCAAAACATCAGAAAGAAACTATTCCAGAACACGGTCTCACAGACCGGAAAAAAAACCCAAGGAAAATCTATCGTCTTCACAACACATTGATTGGAAATGGTTTGCCTATTCTTTTCAACCAAACCTGGCTCCATCCCAGTTGCTTTTGTTATATCATCTTAATTTTTTTCTCCTCTAAGAACTTCTCCATTGAACTTTGGCATTCCACTCAGAGTCAAATCAGCAGTGGTTATGTCTGTCCCAATCTGGAATGATGACTATTTACTCATTGCCTCATTTTAAAATGCATTTCTTTTTTAAAAGTCATCATGTTTTCAGTTAACCAGCTACTACTTAATGTGATTAGGATCAAAACACTCCAAGCAAGCATGCTTTTTATATCATGCTGTATTGGGGTTGCCAGGTTGAATATGGGACAGGGCCCCTGTGGCGTTAATCATTAACAGATTGTGGCAAGATCTATGAGACAGAACTATGGCACATTTTCCCCCTCACAGCCCCCCCCACCCACCTTTTAGCTGCTTCACACACACACAACAGAGCTATAGTCAGCCCTCCATATGCACAGATTCTGCATCCACGGATTCAACCACAACTTGAAAATATTGGGGGGGGGGGTGGAATTCCAAACAGCATACCTTTCTGTTTACTATTTTATATAATTGACAACATTTTTCTACACCATTTTATATAATAGGACGTGAGCATCCATCAATTTGGTTATTCACGGGGGGGGGGGGGGTCCTGGAGCCAAACCCCAGCAGATTCCAAGGGACCACTGTATTTACTGGCCAGTGGAGAGCAAAAGGGCATCAAGAAGCATCCAGCTTTGTTCCTGTAGCTGGACACTGAAAGTGACATTGCTGTACATCCAACTACAGGAATAGAGCTGGCTGCTTTTCCACCCATCCTCCCACTTTCCACCAGCCAGTAAAAGTCATAGGTGTGGGGGAGTTGCAGCAGCTAAAAGATGGGGTTTGCTGGCGGGGGAGAGAACTATTGCAGTTCCACCTGCCAGAACTTAAATGTACCTCTTCTTGATCAAGATGTGTTAACAGTTACAGAAGTCCTATATTCAGTCTGGAAACCCTATGTTGCATATATTAAAGTGGAAAAGGGAAACACACATTTCTTATTTCTAGAGTGTGTGTGGGTTTTTTTTGTTTTTTTTTTAAATTGTACCTGATTCATAATGCAGTTGCAGAAATGCTCTTCATTGCCTTTAGCTCTGTACTTAATAGCACATTATGGAAAGCTGATATTAAAAACATACTTAGATAAGTAGTGCATTTTAATGAATTTCTGCGTGGTAGTGTGAAATGTGATACTATTTTCTTCCTTGTTAGACTGGCAGTTTGTAAAATAAAGCCAATATAATTTTTTCTAATTTTGTTCTGATATATGTGTATATCCAAACATCTAAATGTGAATTTAGTCATTATTATAATGTTTTAATTGTTGGAAGCCGCCCCGATTGTTTTTAGCAGAGGGGCGGGGTATAAATAAATATTATTATTATTATTAATATTAATATTTTATCTATGACTCTTAGTGTATCAGATCCTGGAAAAACTAGGATGTCCCCCCAAATTCCTTAAAATGATTATCTTGCTACACGAGGGCCAGCGTGGTCAAGTCAGATATGGCAATGCTCTTTCAGAGCCCTTTCTAATAACTAATGGAGTGAAGCAAGGTTGTGTTCTTGCACCAACTTTATTTACAATCTTCTTTAGCACGATGCTCCAAAGGGCTATGGCAGAGCTTGAAGAAGACGACGGCATCTATATACGCTACCGTACTGATGGTAGCTTGTTTAACTTAAGCCATCTGAGGGCTCACACTAAGACTCTAAACTATCTAGTCCGTGAGCTGCTCTTCGCCGATGATGCTGCCCTTGTTGCCCACACAGAAGCAGCTCTGCAGTGCCTAGCGTCCTGCTTTGCAACAGCTGCAGAGCTGTTTGGGCTAGAAGTCAACCTGAAGAAAACAGAAGCTCTTTACCAGCCTGCACCACAGGACGAACACCACCATCCCCACATTGCCGTCGGCAAATCTGTGCTCAAGTCCGTTCAGCAGTTCACCTACCTGGGAAGCATCATCTCCTCAGATGCCAAGATTGACAAAGAGATCGATCACAGATTAGCAAAGGCATATAGTGCATTTGGAAGACTTTACAAAAGAGTCTGGAGCAATAAACACCTGAGGCAAAGCACAAAAATCAGTGTGTATAGAGCCATTGTACTGTCTATACTCCTTTATGGATCTGAAACATGGGTCACCTATCGCCACCACCTACGACTCCTCGAGCGCTTTCATCAGCGCTGTCTATGCACAATCCTAAATATACACTGGACTGACTATGTGACGAATGTTGCTGTCCTTAAGCAAGCAGGGATCACCAGCATTGAGGCCATCATATTGAGAACACAGCTGCACTGGGCAGGGCACGTTTCTAGGACGGAGGACCATCGCCTCCCAAAAATACTACTCTACAGTGAACTCGCCACGGGCCAGCGTAAGAGGGGCGCTCCAAAAAAGCGATACAAAGACTCCCTGAAACAACATCTCAGGCTCAGCCAAATTGATCACCAACAGTGGTCCGCCCTGGCCTCACATCGGGAGGCATGGAGACGCACTATCCACAATGCTGCAGCCTTATTTGAGAACTCACGACGAACAAGTCTTGAAGAGAAACAACAACGCAGAAAGAATCACAACCCAAAAACATCCCCCAAGGAGACCTTCTGCTGTGCTTTTTGCAACCGGACTTGGTTTATCTCGGATTGGCCTTTTTAGTCATCAGCGCGCTTGCAGAAAGCGCGGGATGAGTCCTTCCTGAATCTTCGTTTGTGAAGAAAAGCCAGAGAGTGTATCAGTAGTTCAGTATATACATACACATGACAGAAATTCATTTGAAAATGGAATAAACTATAGCATACAGGTAGTAACAAAAGCATATATTTTATTGTGTTGTGCTTGAATATGTATTGCTCCAGATCTATCATTCTGCTCATGCCCCTGTGCACACCTAGTGTCCTCTATGTACTTCAAGAGATAGAGCTGCACCACATGCCCATTGGAAGTGCAATACAATGTGAATGGTGAAACCCTTCTAGACAAGAGTATGCTTCCTATGCTTTCTTTAGATGCCAAAAAATGCTGGTTTGAATAATTGACATTGCTGTGCTGTATCCATCTTATTCTGTACAAAATGTATGATTTTTTTCTGTGCTGGTATGGTGGCCATATGCCAGTGGCACAGGGGTCCCCAAAGGCTAAACAGAGACCTGTTTCTCCTTCAGTAGTCCATGTGCAGGCCCTGCAGTGGCCAGTTTGGGTGAAACAGATGTGCTTCTGTCATATCTACATCTAGTCCACCCCTCAGTCAGGAGCTACTGTGACCTTGACTGAGTGGAGTTGAAGAAGTAGAGTGCAGATGTGCACAGAACTCCCATTCTTCAACTGTCTTGACATATTCAGTGTGTGTGTACCATGGGAATAATAAAGATACATAGATTCCTTCTAATCCTACTGGACTCCTACACTTGAGTGCTGATAAACTCAATTTGTTCATAAAGCTGAAAGATTAAACAATTGGATTAAATTTTGTTTCTTTCCTCTCTTTTTTAAATAGCTCTACTGAGAAGTCGTTTCCCTGGAGATCTGCAGGTATGGTTGTTCTGCAGTTGTTTTGTGTATATACCCTCTAAAAATACCACAGAGTCCATAAATTCCTAATGCAACTTAGTTAAGTGTTCTCAATCAAACGTACAGTTGTCCCTCCACATTCACGGATTTGACATTCACGGATTTGAGTATTCACGGCTTGAAAAATATTCTTAAAAAAATAACAATCCTAATAGCAAACCTTGATTTTGCCATCTTATATAAGGGACACCATTTTGCTCTGCCATTGCATATAATGGGACTTGAGTATTCACGGATTTGGGTATTCACGGGGGGTCCTGGAACCAAACCCCAGCGAATGTGAAGGGACAACTGTATATATGTTTCATTGAATAAAAAATGTAGATGTTTTATTCATGTCAAAGCATTTTGTAAATAAAATTCTCTGAATTTTTCTATAGTCCATTTCACTAAGATGTTTGATATAGCTATAAGGACATGTGTGCAAAGATTACTTTTATAGATGTATATAATCAATACAATCTTTATAAATAATCATAACGGCTGTACACTTCATAGTTTGCTGATGTTTACAAGCTGCTTCCCATGACCTTTTTCTTTTCTTTATAGACTATCTCCTGAGTTTAATAAATAAGCTGTACATCCTGCATACATCATCATGTATGATGAGTACTTAGCTGTCTATTTTACCATGAACATAACATTACCGTGTTTTTTTAAAAAAATGTATTAGAAAGTCTCTGCCCTTTCCAGGTACTACCTAACATCAGTGGTGCTCCATTTCTAAATCTCTCAAGGGTGGTAGCCATGTTAGTCTATTGCACCAAAAACAACAAAAAGTCTTGCAGTACCTTAAAAACTAAATATTTTGTCTGCCATGAGCTTTCGTAGATTCAAGCCCCCAGCTGATACAGGGAGTGTGTCTACCAAGTGAGGTTACATTCTCATTAATTTGGTGAAGTGTCCAGGAAAGATGCCAAATAAAACGCACAAATCTTTAAGGAGTCACAAGTTATTTCCAGATCTATAGAAGTCCAGATCCAGTTATATGACCCTGAGAAGAAAGCAAGTTGTGCATGCTTAGAAGCACCCTTATATAATATTTTCACATGCATCCAGGTTAAGGCGAGGAGAAGAAATTTGGACCAGAAGGGAGAATAAGCAGGCAGACCATGGCAACTTGGTCTTTTCTTGTGAGATCTGTTGCTTGTTTTTAAAAATGCTGTTAATTGGGAGGGGGGCTGCTGTTATTTTGTTTTATTTTGTACTGTCCTGTTTTTGTATATACTTCCTTGGCTACCTTTTTTGAAAAATGAGTTATGAACTCAGTGGTGGTCGTGGAGGAGGAGGAAAGAGGTATATGATGATATCATTCATATTTTTATTATTGTAGCAGTTAAAATGGACAAGATTCTTCCTGTATGGTACATCTGGTTACAAACAATCTATTATGGAGCTATTATTCAAAGTATGTTGTAATACCATAGTTTTCAAGCTGTGTTCCTAGAACATCTTTTAAAATAACAATGAAGAGTCTGCTGGCACCATAAAGACTAAGGAGTTTGTTGTGGTGTGAGTTTTTGTGGAGCACAGCCTGCTTCATCAGATGCCTGTCAGATGATCTAGAAGATCTGTAATGGAAGACAAGCTAGATGAAAGAAAGCATTATGCCAGTACCCCATGTTCTCCATTGTGTATAGTATGCATTGTTTCATCGTGCAGTCTTCATTTGTAAAGGGCGACACCTGGGCCCAACAGATCTGGCTGGTACAAGTACACAAATCAGTGTGGAAAAGATTCCTTGCGAGTAGAAAATTTGAAAGCTACTGTGGTAACATTATAGATCAATAACCCACGTTTCCTTAATATCTTACTCTGTGACTGGTATTTTAATGCAACTGTTTAATTAGGGTTTTTTTAAGATGTTTTCTGTTTCACTTTGCTTGTTTTGCTCATATTTTGTTGTTGTAGTTTCTTGAAATTTATTATTTCTGTTTGGTGCCTTAAAGTCAGCAACATGAAAAGCAAGACATAAGTATTTTGCATAAATGAAATAAATGGTGCAATGCAGTTGTTAGTTACAGGCAATTCTTTGCTAATATGCATCATTTTGGACAGAAGCTATCACTGCACTTGTGGTCACAGTGGAACTTTCTAAACTCAAGGATTTCTAGCTCTTCATATCCAGTTTTGGAAGTACACAATAAACTACAGTGGGCGTGAGTGCCCCTCCTAGATCCTGCCACCCTGCCAGCAGATTGCCACTGATGGATATTAGTTCTCCCTTGAGAAAATGCTGTGGTTATTATATGTTAGAAGTACAACAACATTCAGCACTGAAGAATCAAAAATGCCTCAAGAGTGGCAGTAGCATTAGGGTTAAATAGTTTGAGTGGCCCATAGTCCTCCCTGCTTGTCTACCTACCCTGCTCCCTCTGATATAAACTGATTCTTATAGGGATGTTTTCACCTCTTTTCCTCCCCAGAACTCTCTCAGCTCTCCCTACAGATTTTGCTAGCATAGCACCCTGAGTAACTTTTCTATCATAGAATGGAGTTCCTATAATAAAGCCTTAGTTTGTTTCTCTAAAGCTATTGGTATTTCTGCTCCTTAAGACAGGCTCCCTAACTGACTGCTGTGTTGGGAACACTGTTCCTTTAAACAAGGTTAAAATACTTTGTATGGATGGGAAGGTTGTGTAACACCAGGTGTTAGCCCTGTGTAATCATCACTGTATATCAGAGCGCTAAGACCCAGAGTTTGTGTGGGTTGTAGTAGTGTATTGTTGGTGAGTAGTTGTATATATTTATTCAGAATAGTGCGTTAACTATATTTGCATTATATCAGACTGTTGGGGATAGTCAAAGGAGTTTTGTATCTTGTATACATTCTGTAACAAGAAGATAAAGAACCTCCAAGGACTTTAGAAGACCCCAGCTGTGTCTGTGCTTCATTTCAAGGTTGGCCAGTGCCATTTTGCCAATTACTGCTAGAGGGCTCTGTGCTCCCACACTCTGCTGTTAATAGCTACTGTTGGGGACAAGCACCTCAGACATTGCTGACAGTTGGCTTCTCAGTGGGCCTAGTTTTTTTACATTTGTTGCTGCATGCCTTGCAGGACATAAAAGAGAGCCAACACGCTGCACATGCACATTATTTATAAACACAAGGTCCAAAGGAGCAACATACAGGCACCCCATTTTGCTTACTGCTGAACAGAATAGAATGCAGTGACAACCAGTACATAAGTGTATAATGACTTTAAACAGCATGTAGTTAATTTCTGTCATGGAAACTATATTAGAAGCAACCAACCATCAATGTGGAGCAGACATATAATAATGCTTCTGTTTTTGTCTCTGTAGCTCATTAATGTGTTATGGCTACCCTGCCAATTGCTACATTTTGCTTTCATAGTACATCTTCAGCATTATTTAGTCTCTTAAAGGGATGCTTCTTAGCAAAGTGAAATGCTACTTAAAGTAACTGTAAATTATAGCTTTTTGCTCTACATTCAACTTTGAATCCTCTAAGCTGCAAGGGACCTTCACTTCATATAATTTGCCCTTATGTTGCTGGTTTTTTGGTGGTTGTTTTTGTCTACATCTCCCCCACAACTTTTTAACAGTGAAATGAATATACACCACTTTAAATTTATGATATTACTTTTCCATGTTGACTTACATTAATTATGTACCTGTGCACACTGTGTCAGGGTAGGAAATGTGTAGTCACCAAGATGATTTTGCACAATTCCCATCATCCCTTACCATTCATGATGCCAGCTATGACTGATGGGAGTTGGAGAGCAATAGCATTGAGGGGGCGAGACCCTTATCCCTCTATTATTAATTGAAGTTGCAAGCAGCTTTCTCCTTTGTTTTTCACTTTATTCTTTTGTTTCTGTTGACATCCAAAAAGTTCTTTTATTGTAATTGTTTGCCCTTTTTTTGTTGAACAAACTGCTTTTGAAAGTGTTTGCAGTTTTGAACACCATTTCTAACATGGCATTGAAGGCTACTGTTGTAGAAACACAAGCCTAGAACTTCCTCATTTATTTGCTCATTTCTTTGAATCGTAGCCTTAGTGAAGGTTGGCTTTCCAATTAAAGTCTTACATTTTATAAAACTTAGAATAAAATTTGGAAATAACTAAGGAAGGCTCCACTATTCTGTTTTATAAAGGAAGGACTGGCACTGAGCCTTTTCCCTCCAACACCTTTATTTTGTAGGATATTAACTATTAACTTGTATTTCAAAGTTTAGAACTCTTATACTGTGATCCCATAAGCTTTTATCAGGCACACCTAAGGGCTATGGTTGCTCCCCCTCCCTCTTTTAAACAACCATGTGATAGCATAAATAACTTGAAACTCACTTCACAAGTGTTTTACCATGGTGTGTGGGAGATGGTTGGCTGTTGGGGGGGGGTGAGTGGAAAGTCTACTTAAAATGTGAAGTCGAAGGCTTTCACAGCTGGCATCCATAGATTTTCCTTGGGTTTTTTTCCAGGCTATGAGGCCATGTTCTGGAAGAGTTTACTTCTGACATTTTGCCTGCAATTTTCTGGCTGTCAGACACTGCAGACTGGGCCAGCCAGAAAAAATCAGCAGTAGCAGACCATGTTATAAACCAACCTGGACACAAAATGTTATTTGAAACACAGAAATTCTGAACCAGGCCAACAACTATCATGTCAGAATGCACAGAGAAGCTATTGAAATCCACACACACCTGGACAACTTCAACAGGAAAGAAAAAACCCTAAAAGTAAACAAAATCTGGCTTCCAGTTCTGGAAAACAATAGAATCAAAACTCAACACTTACAAAGGAATTCCGCTGAGGGACAGGGGGATTCCCAACAGATAATGGCCATCAACCAACCATTAGCCAAACAGACACTAATCCTCCTTGCATTTCTATACCCAGAAACTAATCATTCAAATACACAAATTTACATATACTCCCCAACAGGGGTTCACAGTATATAAACTCCACACACACACCTACCCAACCATTCTCTGAGGATGCCAGCCACAGATGCAGGCAAAACATCAGAAAGAAACTATTCCAGAACACGGTCTCACAGCCCGGGGAAAAAACCAAGGAAAATCTATCTACTTAAAATGGTTCTTTGAAGCTTAGAATCTTTGCCTTATATTCTGTCTCTCTGTTCCCTCCCCTCATCTTTCCCTGAATGCTTAGATTCACTTCATTTTGTTAAGCAAATCATGTTTTCACCAGGTTGACAAAGTTAAACTCCATGTATTTAAAAATGTATTGAATTAAATAAAATATTTATATTCCACCTCATTCAATTCTGAAGGTGGTTCACAGTCATAATTAACATTGGATTCCCACAAAGCTTCCTTCTGAATTTTGTTTAAAAGTAAAAGACAGCAATAATGTACTAAATGAATAAACAAAATTATAAACAAGAACAACCTTTAGAACAGCATCAGTTAATACCCAGCTCGGTGGACGTCAACTCAGAAACACTGTACTGGGTAAACAGGCCATGCAGCTTGTTGTGTAAACCATCAGGAACATGCTTCAGCAAACACCCTCCCGCCACCAAAAACACCTTGCTTCTTGCTGAAGATGGCCTCACATCATGTTATCATGGAACACACTTTGGCTTCCTTAAATTCCTTTGTCAGTTGTGGCAGAGATACCAAGATGAGCCTGATATGTAGCAAAGATATGATATTCTTCACAAATGACCAACAATTTCGGTTCACATAGAAACACAGATTGCACTTTTGAAATAATTGCCCTGAAAAATGCAATTAATCCTAAAACCTTCCCAGGATTTTGTCAATACACCTGGCCTGATGGTTATTCCCAACTCTAGAGTACATTCATTGAATCAATGAGAACTTGATATATCAACACTTTGGCAAATGCTGTTGATTCAGTTGGAACTTTAAATGGAATTAACGTAAGATTTAGGCCTCTGGTATTAGTAAAAAGTAAGGCTTTGCATAAAATTTAGCAATAAAATAATTCCTATTGGAAACAATCCCTAATTGTAAATTTGAGGCCTCTGGCATTTTTTTTTCTATCATGCCTTTATAATTCAAACTATGTAAGACTTTGAGGCATGAGGCAACTAAATTTGTTTTATATATTTCAAGTCCAACAGTGAATATCACAGTTGACGATATGTTCTTACTTGAGAAATGTGTATTATTGAGCTTGTGAAACTGAGAAGAAAACACCACCTGCAAAATTGTGTTTCTGTTTAGGTTCTACAGTATTCTACAATATCCACTCTTTGCTATGGCTTACATATACTATCAAACTGAGCAAAAATAATGAAATCTTCCAGTGTTGTATGTGTATTGATATAGATATAAAATATGAATATACGAATGTAGATACAGTACTTGATTAATGAAATTCTATTTTCAGATTTGCCAAACACAGGTGTAAATAAGCTCAGAACATCTGAGAGTGTTCATATTACTTCTTATCATGTTGGAACAGAGCCTGAACAAGGGAATCTCTACTCCCCAGAGCAAACATCGCTCCATGAAAGTGAGGGTCTGTTATGTAAATTTTAAATAAACCAAAGTTTATCTATTCAGTGATTTATTTATTTATTTATTTTGCATAGCTCTGTAATAACTTCAGTCTCATGCTGTACATCTACAGGATCAATGGGTAACTCTAGAAGTTCAACACAGATGAATTCATATTCTGACAGTGGGTATCAGGAAGTCAGCAGTTTCCATAACAGTCAGAACCTGGGAAAGGGAGAGAACAGACTGCAGCATTCCTTTATTGGATCAAATAATAACCATTTGGTGAGAAGTTCAAGGGCTGAAGGACAAGCTTTGGTTCAGGTATGCATCACTGAATTATAATGCCCTTTTAGCCTGAATTTCTATTCACTGGTAAAAGATAGTAAAAATGTTTTATTGCCACAAGCTAAAGCGTTTTTGTTTTAAAAGAATGTCTTCAGGCTTGCAATATTTGGTCAAATAATTGGTGATCAATTAGCAAGAACATCTAAGCTAAATGAAAGTTGGCCACAGTCAATTATTTTTGGCATTAATTATTTTTGTATTTGTCAAGAAAAAGCACACTCAATGGAGGCTTATAATTAAGAAATAATATTATGCTCTACATGCTGTATAAATTTACCACATAGATGCTATTTATCTAATGAAGGGACATTCTGGTATCTTCAAATACAGTGCTTCTCATGTTGTCTTTGAGTCATATAAAATAGCGAAATTAATCGATATATGGTCAGCCCTCCATATCCACGGGCTCTGCATCCACAGATTCAGCCAACCACAGCTGAAAAATATTGGGGGGGGGGAGAAGCAAACCTTGCAGTTTTATATAAGGGACACCATTTTACTATGGCATTGTACAGTACGATCTCCATATCCACTGATTTAATTATCCACAGAACACAAAACAGCACACCTACCATAGAGTCTTCTAAGAAAATATGTCCTCTCTAGCCATTTTCTAGGTCCTCCAAGGCAACTCTATTGTATTTTAAACCAGAAGTCCCATTATTTTCAATGGTGTTCGCTATTATCCACAGTTTTCAGTATCTAGCCCCCTCCCTCCATAACCAATCCCCAGCAGATATGGGGGTTTTACTGTGTATAATGGGACTGGGCTGTCCATGGAATCAAGTCCCAGCAGATACCAAGGGCCCACTGTACAGACAAGAATATTGCTTACAACATCACCAACCCCCACCCCAGGAAAACACAGCAGTTCCAGGAAGAGCATCAAGTATTACAATAGTATGAAACACCTGAACCTAGTTAAGACTAAATTATACTGTTTTTTTATAGTGATCAATAAAAGGTTAACAAACCTGTTCAAAAAAAAACCCACAAAAGGCGGGGGAAAATAATTTTAATACGAGTAATTATGGAAGATAAGGGCAAAAAGAGAGCAATTCATTACTCCATCTGACACACATGGAAGGGAACCTCTTCAGATATATATCCTAGCATGACATGTTTTCAGATGCCCAGAGTATTTCTTCCTGTGCAAATTATGCAGATTTCAGCATTTAAAAATCACATAAATAATGAACAAGATACAGTAATGGCACTATAGTCGTGTAGCCACCAGTTGTGCGAGCAGTTGTATTATATAAAAAAGACATTTGTATGCTGTGAAAAAGGGAATCAGGAAAGAAGACAAAATAGAGGAAGTTAATTATTTTTATAGCTAGGATTTTAAATAATGCTGCTGCATTTGGAAGTCATAGCCATGGCTTACTGAGATAGGAACAATTCTAGCCCTGCAGAGTTGTGCTCTCCCTTCCCCCTTCTCTGCCACAGCAATGAGGAATTTTTACTTTTTACTATTTTTTATCAAGTTGTCCAAGCCCAAGAAGCTGTGGTTAACCAGTCTTGCATAATCTGATAATCTCTAGATGTTGGACTACACCTCCTAGCATCTCTGATTACTCACTATCCATGGTGGCCAGGGCTGATGGGACTTTTGTCCCAAGTATCTCAAAGGTATCACTTGAGGAATACTAAGCATAAATGTAGTTTGTATGAAATAAGCCAACTTCATGAAATCATTGTTTATGAACAAACTATGGTTAAGCTTTCCCCTTGTTTAATGCAGTCTTAATTTAAGATCAGCCTTAAAGTTAGACAATACAGTAGGACCCTCATATCCACTGGGGATTGGCTCTGGGGGGCATGGATACCAAAAACCGTGGATAATAGTGAACACCATTGAAAATAATGGGATTTCTGGTTTAAAATGCCATAGAGTTGCCTTGGGGGATCTAGGAAATGGCTAGAAAGGATAAATTTTCTAGGAAGACTCTAGGATAGGTGTGCTGTTTTGTGTCCCGTGGATAACTGAATCAGTGGATAATGAATCAGTGGATATGGGGGTCCTACTATATGCTAAACTTCATTTAAGAAGAAGCAAAAGTTTCTGGTGTCCTACTTACGACATTGTAGTGGGGAGGGGAGCTAGAGAGTCATGTCACAGTGAAATCATGGTTTACTGGCATGTCTGCATATACTACAGAAAATAGCAACGTACAGTAGCACCCCCACATCCGCTGATACACCATCTGCTGATTCAGTTATCCATGGATGGCAACAGCACGGGGGTGGACAGGGGAGGGAGGCGGGAGGAGAGATTTGCCCCTGGGATCGCTCCCGGGACAAAAATGGTGACGTGGGGGCAAAGGGAGAGGAGGAGAGATCTCCCCTTCCTTTGCTCCTGGGATCGCTGCCCGGGATCGCTTCCAGGGCAAAAATGGTGACGTGGGGGCGAACGGAGGGGAGGAGAGATCTGCCTTCCTTTGCCCCTGGGATCGCTTCCAGGGTGGAAATGGTGACACAAGAGCAAGGGGAGTAGAGGAGAGATCCATCCTCCCTTTGCCTCTGGGATCGCTGCCCGGGATTGCTCCCGGTGCAGAAATGGTGACGCAGGGACAAAGGGAGGAAAGGAGAAATCTGCCTCCCTCCTCCCTTTGCCCCCGGGATCACTGCCTGGTATCGCTCCTGGGCAGAAACGGCAACACGGGGGTGAAGGGAGGGGAGGATAGATCTTGCTTCCCTTTGCCCCTGGGATCACTGCCCAGAATCTCTTCCGGGGCATACCTGCAGATACGGGGGTCCTACTGTACTAAGTTTAACTTAACGATTATACTAGAAGTCCATTTCAAAGTTTAGTTTTGCTTTTCTGTGGTTGTCATATGGGGAATTCTCAGTATTCCCCCAAAATGCATTGTTCATGTCAGCTGTAATAGAAGAGTCATTTGAAAACATGTCATCCTCAGACTGGGGGGCAAGGATTTAAGTCTCATTAATTTCAGTTGGAGGGACCAAAAGTTAAATTTTATATGAGTCTATTCAGAAATCATCCCCACTGTGTTCAGTAGAACTTTGTCTCTGGGGCAGTGTTTCTCAACCAGGGTTTCCTGGAACCCTAGGGTTCCCCAAGAGGTTGCTAGGGGTTCCTCAAGAGATTGTGATTGTGGGGGTAAGCAATAGCAGTGTATAGAATAATGTTTATGCAGGGGTTCCCTGAGACCTGAAAATTATTTTAAGGGGTTTTATCCTCTGGGATAAAAAGGTTGAGAAAAACTGCTCTGGGGTGTGGAATCTTTTATTTAAACTAGATTTTTGTAGTATGGTTACAAAGAAAATTAACAGAAAAGAATGAGAAGGAAGGAAGGATAGAAGGGGCAGTACATAGGAGACAAACAAAGACTAAGGATATACATGGATATAAACTGATCATATTTCCAAAAATACATTCCTTGAAGTTGATGTCTATAAAATACATGTTCATGCACAACAAAAACAATAAGGTCTTCTGACTATTCAGTGATAGGTGGTGAATGTTTATCTATTTCCAACCAATTAGAATACTATCTTGGCCGAATGTTGAGATTGTTTTGTGACTCCAGATGTGACCTTGCCTAGCATGGCCAACATTAAGGAACAATGTGAACTGTAGTCCAAAGACCTGAAAGGCAAAGCTTCCCCTGCTACTGGTATATAAGAGTACAGTCATCTTTTCCCACCAGCTTCACGTGCAAAGTGGCTGGCAGAACCCATAAACACCCATTTCTTTCCCTCCCTAAAACGTCACACACACACACCCTGCATGCACTGGCTGCTGGACCCACGAGACCCTCTGCCCTTCTCCTCCTCCTCCTCCAACACACACACATGCACACTTTCTCCTCTCCAGGCGAGGAGCCGAGGCTGGGTGGGAGGCAGGGCTGAGTGGCTCCCACATTCCTGGGGAGTGGGAGACCAGCCACAGCCACAGCAGAGGCAGGAGAGCCCCACCGCTATCACTTGCCTGCCCAGCGAGTGGATAGTGGGGCGGCTGGTGGTGCTGCCACTGCCATTCTGAAAAGGAAGAGCCTGGCCAAAGGAGAGTCGATTGTGACGACGCAGAAGTGTCTCACTCGCTTCTTCAGGCTTCATTGCTGGGCTCTTATTTCTCCCCTCGCCACGTGGACGCAGGGAGCCAGCGGCGGCTAGTACTACAGGGCGCAGAAAAGAGGAGGGAAGGAGGAGGAGACGAAGGGAGGCCGCCACTGCCACCATGAGGAAGCCGTACCGGCTGCCGCCCTTCACCACCTTCATGATGCTTTTGCTGGTGCTGAGGGGCCCTGACGCCCCTTGCGGCACCTTCTACCTCCCAAGCTTGGCACCCGTCACCTGCGAGTCCTCCAATCAGCCCCAGCCTCAGGAGCAGGAGGGGAGAGCTGGGTGCAAGGTGGGTGAGGGCGAGTAGATGGCGGGGCGGCTGGTGGTGGCGCTGCTGGCGTCACAGTCCCTAGGAGGAGAAGCCATCCAAAACTGCAATGGGGGCAGGAGAGCCCCACTGCCGTGCACCGCCGCATGCCCCCTCCCGCTTGGTGAGTGAATGGCAGGGCAGCTGATGGTGGTGGTGCTGCCACCGCAGTCCCAGGGATGGGGAGGCTGGCCAAAGCCGCAGTGGGGGCAGGTCAGCCCCACGCCTCTGCCTGCCAAGCAAGCACTGCAGGCCCGGGGAGGGGGAGGCTGGCCAAAACCAACTCCGTGAATACACAAAATCGTGAAAGGGAAAGCCACAAAAAGGAAGGGACAGCTGTATAGCTGTATTTTTAATGCTCCCTTTGAACAAGAATTACACTTGCAAATGTACTCTGAAAGCAATTAAAGTTGCCTATCAGTTTCCGGGCCCAGTATAAGGTGTTGGTTATTACCTTTAAAGCCCTAAATGGCTTGGGTCCAACTTATCTTCGGAACCGCCTCCTCCCATATAATCCTCCCCGTGCGCTCCGGTCCTCTGGGAGGAATTTGCTTCAGCCACAAAAATCTAGGCTGTCTGCAATCTCCCAGAGGGCCTTTTTGGTAATCGCCCCCAAATTGTGGAATGGCCTGCCAAACGAGATCCGTCAGATGACAAGCCTGAGTAGCTTTTAAAAAGCACTAAAGATGGATCTCTTTCGGCAGGCCTTTCCTGATTAGTTCCCGGCCTCAGGGGCTCCTGGCTCTTTTTAGTCTGCTGGCTATTTATTATTTATTATTTTAATGTGATTTTATATCAGTTGTTTTAATGTATTTGGTTTAAAATCTTTTTATGGGGGAGGGTGGTGTTTGGAGATTTTAAATTGTATTGATATTTTAATTTTTGTAAGCCGCCCCGATTGTTTTAACAGAGGGGCGGGATAAAAATTATTATTATTATTATTATTATTATTATTAAAGAGAAGAGGCTGATATTTACAAGTGGGTTGCTTTTGATTACTTGATTTATTAATATTGTTGTTGTTGTTGTTGTTGTTGTTGTTGTTCTTGCTAACAGACTTCATCAAACATAGCTGCAAACAGAGCCATGAGACGTGTAAGTTCTGTTCCATCAAGGGCCCAGTCTCCCTCATATGTAACCACCACAGGAGTTTCCCCATCAAGAGGGTCACTGAGAACTTCTTTAGGAAGTGGCTATGGTTCACCATCAGTCACTGAATCACGATCTCTTAATTCTAATGTGTTCTCATCTACAACATTACCTGTACAAAGAGCAGCATCTCCATTTAGTACACAAAGACCCGCTTCACCAGTAGCAGTGCGTCGGATTGGTTCAGTAACATCCAGGCAATCATCTAACCCTAATGGAGGAACTCCTCAGTACCAGCCTGCAGTCAGAGTTGGTTCACCTCTTAACCTAAATGATACGCAGACAAGAGTGGGTTCTCCACCTCAAAGTCAAGTTGGCTCTTCTTCACCAAAGCGTTCTGGTATGACTGCAGTTCCGCAGCATTTGGGAACAACTTTACAACGGACACTTCATGACATTGAGCAATATGCACAACAATATGATATCTACGAAAGGATGGTTCCACCCCGTCCAGATAGCCTTACAGGTTAGTAAAAAGGTAAAGACACAACTTCAAATTTTGTGCAAACTTCTAAATACAATGAATTGTACCATTGCATCAATGGTAAAAGGTGCTGCAAGATATAATTACTGATATTTTAAATAGGATATTGCCATTTGTTTTCTGATAACATGTTTGAGGAAGAAATTATTTTTTTAGACATGAACAAATGACTGATGTGGTTTTATATTTTCAGTGTTTTCCTCTTTCATACCTCAGTGGCATTTGTTGTTGGGGAAGAAATAAATGTGGTAATCAGAAGTGGTTAAAATTCAGCTATGGGACATAGTTTGTAAAGCTAATTTAATTGAATAAGCTTAATATATGCCAGGTCTCACACTTCTCAGTTTACTTTCATGTCATTCAGGCTGCGTTAATCACACTTTAGTCCCACTGAAATTAGTGGCACAAGTTAGTCCTGACACATCAATCAAACTACAGTATATTGATTTTAGTATTAAAATGAACCTAGATCTAACTCATAATGCTTACCATCTGTGTGCATAAAGACTCCTTCCATACATGGAGGGAACTGAGATCCAGTGGAACTTACCTGCTTGGAAGAAGGAGTTGAGGTGGTGGGTTTTACTGGTACCCCTGCAGCTCCAGTACCACCCCCACAGGATTTCTCAGCCTTCTAGAACAGCTTTTTAGAGAGCACATGAAGGTGGTATAGCTGAAAATTACCACCCTGCACATTTCTTCCATGTGTGCAGAATTTTCTTGAGCATCCAGATCCAACTGATAATATTTCTAATAAACTAGGATACCTCTAGATGGACCACTGCTAGCACCAACAATCAAAAGGCTATTCTGTCTTTTCCGCCTAATATTTTTTGTGATAAGCAAGAAAGTGGGGGGGGGTGACAAGAAAGCATGGCAGAGTTACCAATGCAAGAAGATGACCTCTGGACCCCCTATAAAATTCCCTAAAAGAGGCAAGCTACCTGGAGCCACTTCAGGATCCTGTGTTTGCACTGGTTTTTTGATTCCTGTTCATTTTCATTGCTGTGGATTGTATCTCACATTGGCAAATTATGTTTATGATTAGCTTCTAAATATCCTGCCTTTTCCCCAAAAGCAGGACTCAAAAGTTGCTTAAAAATTAAAATGAATACAATATAGTTGAAACAGAAAAAGTTAACATTAAAATGTAATTAAACTGTCAGTAACTTCCAATCAGATTGCTAATTGTTTGTGCTAACCTTTAACTTCTTTTTAAAATGTTGTCTGAATACACAAACCCCGCAAGGTACTTCCATAGACTTTTTAACTGTATTAGACACATAATTGATCCATGCAAAACACACCAAAATAAATAAGTAAATAATTAAATCTGCTCTGAAGAAGATCCTGGCCAAAATCCAGTTGGATTCGTATGCCAGCATAACTACAGATGTGAAGGAAGTGGCATAGAAGGAAACAGGTTTCAGGTACAGCAGCAATGAAGAAAAGAAGACAAAAGTAATATGAAAGGAAGGCTTCCAGCTTTAAGCATCCTGCTTCTCCATTGTCTAGCCTCCTGGGAACAGGATTCCTGGAAGCCAAGGTGCTCTGAAAGATGACTTGAACAGTCACCTGCCCTGTGGCATAGGCAGTTCTGGCTAGCTCTGCCAGAGTGCTTTGGCTTCTAGGACACTTGAAAGCCAGGCATTGGAGAATAGCATGATTAAAGTTGGAAGCCTTCCCCATCTGTCCCCTGTCCTCCTTCTTCCTGCATGACCTCAGGAAAAAAGCGCAACCATTTGTATACCAGGGCATTACAGAGGCAAAGGAAATCAATCATATTCTAGCACAAAACTCATTTCTAGTTTCTGCCTGCATGTCTGTAAAGTTCCCTAAGAAATAAAATAACAGAAACTGGGTGTTTTTAAAAAGTTGTCTTGTCAAACAAAGTTGAGCACAGATCTCTTTGGTTTCAACAGAAAAGCTAAACACATACTAACTTTGGGTGCAGTGTGTCCAGTCTTTTGCTTCTCTATCCAAAAGAAGATAGCTATAAATTGGGTTGTCCATTTAGCATCTTCGTCTAGTAGCCATTTCTATGAATAAAGATAGGCATTCATTCAATAGTTTGAAGAAGTCTTTCCTAATGAGGTTCTTTCAGCCACCTACCTGTCAAAACTGTGACATCCATCTGCATAAATCAATGTTTAGTTATTGCTTCTTATCTCTGGGGGTTGGTATTGTGAAATATGGTTCCAAGGCAAAGTCATGTTTCATTTATTTTGCTAACATCTTTAGTCCTTACTCACTTACAAAATTACAGAGTTATAGAGACATCTGAAAGATATGTGGATGACTGTTTAGTTGTCTATTTATCTCCCTATCTAATCTCATAAATGTGTGTTATAATTTTCTTCTTGGTTATTTTCCATTTTAATCTGGACAGTTGATTCTGGCATCAGTTATTTCTTTTTCTGAATGTATCATAAAATTTTGTCCGAGTGTAGTTTACCATAGTACAGAAACACATATAATATTTCATCACTTCTAGGAGCTTTTATTATTATCTAGTGCATACAATCAGTAACAGTTGTGTTGTTCAATAAGTCTAAATTAGGATCTGACCATGACTCCATAAACACATTTCTGTATGTCAGCAAAAGGCAAAAATTGTTACCTTTATGTAACAAGAGTATTTAACATTCAAAAAGGTTTGTCAGTTGTATGTGTTGTTGTGTGTCTTCAAGTTGTTTCTGACTTTTGGCAACCCTAAGTGAACCTGTCACAGGGCTTTCAGAGGCTGAGAGTGTGTGATTTTCCCAAGGTCACCCAGTGGATTTTCATGGCCGAGCAGGGATTCGAACCGTGGTCTCCAGAGTAATAGTCCAACATTCAAACCACCATGTCACAAATCTGCAAAACAATTGTTTTATTCATTATAAATCTTGTATAACTGTAATTACTTTTCTGTGTCATACTTTGGGGTTAAAGGAAATAGTGAATTTCAATTTAGAAAAACATGAACCTTCAGCATTTATAAATGAAAACCAAACATAACTCAGAATTATACATTCAGGAGAATGTAGTCTATATGTAATGATTTTCTCACCTCACTATCAAGCTCTCATAATATCAAAAACTACAGGGTTTTGTGGCTGATTTTAAAGTGGGATGATTTCATAAGATAAAAGATATCAATGAAGAATCTAGGGTTGACTTTACTGAGGGAAGGATATGAGCTTACTGCTTCATTTATTGCTTCTTCATTTTTTTTCTGGACCCATTTAACAGATAGTAGCACAGATGAGTAGATATTTTAGGAATGAAATTGTTCTATCTCTCCTCAAGAGGAATGAAATGCTACACTGTGTAGGCGTATTAATCTGTTTTGCTGGCATCCTCATACAGTTTCCACTCATTCATTTTAATAAAGGGATTGAATTCACCATCAAGGGGGTGTGTGAGTGGAGCCACTCTGTTCAAATGACTGATGAAGCCAAAATGATCAAGAGCTACATCTTGGTATATGAGCACATACAAGTTGCAGGATGGGGAATTTGAGTGCATTCACCATTCTGTTGATTCTGGGGATTTCAGCATGACCAACTGAGCATTAGATTGTGACCTATAGTGATATTCAGTGATCAGGTATTTAGCAGAATGGGGCATTTTTGCTCTTTCAGATCACTCCATCCTCCCCATCTGAAAGACAAATATGGGGACACGTAGAGGGTAAACTGTAACGAAGCATAATTTATGATCACTGGGCACAGCCTGAGCTTCCAGTTGTCTGGCTTTGTGGACCTTATATGATTCATAAGTTAGCAGGTTGTTCAATAATTGAATTGAAAATAAAGTTTATCTAACATTCCATTTTTAGGCAAGGTTCTGGAGCATGTGGTAGCCTCCCAGCTCCAGGGGTTTCAGGATGAAATGGATTATCTAGATCCATTTCAATCTGGTTTCAAACCATGTTATGGGACTGAGTCAGCTTTGGTCGCCTAAGTGGATGACCTACACAGGGAGCTGGACAGGGGGAGTGTGTCCCTGTTGGTTCTACTGGACCTCTCAGCAGCTTTCTATACCATCGACCATGGTATCCTTCTGGATCACCTGGCTTGGATGGGACTTGGAGGTACTGTTTTACAGCAGCTCCATTCCTTCCTGGAGGGGCAAGCCAGAAGGTGGTGCTGGGGGACTCCTGTTCGACCCTTTTGCCACTGGCCTGTGGGGTCCCACAGGGGTCAGTTGTGTCCCCCATGCTATTTAACATATACATGAAACTACTGGAAGAGGTTATCTGGAGTTTTGGGGTTTGGTGCCATCCTTATGTGGATGACACCCAACTCTATTACTCCTTTCTACCACAAGCCAAGGAAGCTGTTTCAGTCCTAAACCAGTGCCAGGCATCAGTAATGGACTGGATGAGGGTGAACAAATTGAAAGTCATAATCCAGAGAAGACAGAGGTGCTCCTGGTTATTCGAAAGGCAGATCAGGGAATAGGGATTTAGCCAGTGCTGGATGAAGTTATACTCCCCCTGAAGATACAGGTTCGAAGCTTGGGAATTTTGGGAATTTTTTATTGGAGTAAGACCATTCTACTAAAAAATACACCCGACCGCAAAAGGCCATAACAATAATACAAAAACAATACTAATTATTTTCCTCTTTTCTTACTAATACAAAAGTAAATCTATCCTAACACTAATGTATTTTTCCCTTTAATCTAAACACACTATAATCACATTATATTTACACATTATAATTATACCTACTTAGAAATGAAAAAAACCCAATAAAATATTAATTAAAAATAATAATACAAAATAATACAAAATTAATAAAATATTTATTTAAAATATCATTTTATGTTATTGCTGGGGTCGTCTCACTAAACCACGGCCAAAACTTTTTCCAACGATAGCTTGGCAATTTCTCTTTTTCACTCAGAGCTAAATTTTCAATTACATTCTTCACATAATAGGCAGTGCCTTTTACATCCTGCAGATTTTGACTTTTCACCTCCTTATGTCTCTGGAAAACTAACCCTAACATCCCATAGAGGTTTACCAAGCGCACCGTGGACCAGGGCACTTTCCAAAACCTCTCAGCCATGGCGGAACCAGGCTCCTTCCTCTTCCTCTTTTGGCCCACTGACTTTCTGGGTCCCCTGACACCCTCTGGAGGCTCAGTCCCTGAAAGCACTATCTCCCAAGCCTGCTGTGCCAAATCGGGCCAATCCTCCCATGTTTCCCGGGCACTTGAGCAGTCCTGGACAAAATGTCTGATCGTCTCCTTTTGTGCCACGCCACTCAAAATCTCAGCCTTTTTACATTTCAGACGCGGACAGGTCTGCTCATCCTCTGCGGTCCATGGTCTCTTTCCCCTCAGATTAAGAACCTGATGGTAGAGCCTCCACCTCAAGTCCCACAACTTTTTGGGGACCCTTTTGTCCATGAAATACTCAATTGGGTTAGTCTGGTGATGTAGGTATTCTGATAAATCTAGTTTGGCCTGACGCTTTTGCAAAAACGGGTTAACATAAATCTCCTCCACTATTTTCCTGTACAAACGCCTCTTGATGCTCTGACCTGGTCTGTCTTCCCCCTTCAACTCCGCAGCATTAATTTTATATTTCTTTATGTAAAAAACAAAGTCTTTCAAATAATCTGGTGCTTTCAATTTTTCAGGTAAAGAAAACCTAAAACTTAATGAGCCTTCCTCCCACCAAGTCTTTCCCCATCTAGTCCCTATCCAGCACTCACAAAACAAAACTAGCCAAGCCTGAGGTTGAATCTGACCCTTTTGTAACAGAGAAACTTTCCCAAAGTTTTGAGCAGAAAAGATGGCGATGCACTTAGGTCCCAGGGCTGGGAAGTCTAGGCCCCCTTGTTCTACCTGCCCATAAGCCACTGCCCTTGCCAGGGGGAATGTGGCCATTCCCCAAAGGAACTTGAAGAGAACCCGATCAGCTTCTTTAATCACTGAATCTGGAGGTGGGAAAACAGCTGCCAAGTTGGCTGCCACCGGAAGCAGGTAGGTATTTACAAAAGCGGCTCTCTGGTAAATGGTCAGCTTCCATCTCTGCCAGAGGGCCACCCTCTCTTTCACTTTTTCCAACCAACGATACCAATTTTCTTTCCATCCCTCTGGAGCCAATGCAAAATTCAGCCCCAGGATCTTCACCCTATCCATCTTTGCCTCTTGCTCTGCTTGCCACCTTTCCTTTTCTCCAACTACGTCCTTTAGAGGAATAGCTGCCATCTTGTCCTCTGCAGCAAAAATCCTGATCAAAAAACTCTTTTCCATGTTAAGTCGAGCACCAGAAACTCGACCGTAGGCCTCAAAAGCATCTTTAATCTTTCTAACTTCCATCCTGTCCTTAACCAAGGACACATCATCAGCATGGGCAACAAATTTAACAGATTCATATCGAACCAACCATGAACTGTCCAACGGACGCGGAATTTGGATCCCCGAGATGCTCTTGTCCAAACTAATCTTACACAGAATAGCATCCAAAGCAATAACATACAAAAGAGGGCTTAGGGGACAACCTTGCCTCACCCCAGAATTTAACTTAATCCTCTTTCCTCTGTGACCATTGACTTGCAAAACTACCTCTGCATCCCTATAATACAATTTAACTAAAGCAATAAATCTCTCTGGCACCCCTTTCCACTTGAGAGCTTCCCATAGGAATGTATGATCTACATTGTCAAAAGCTTTCATCTGGTCGACCTGTAGGATTTGACCAGTCCAAGCTCCCCCCTTGTTGAGTCGGAACACTTCCCGAAACAAAGAGAGTCCACCATAGTCCTACCTGGCACAGCACTGGTCTGTGCTTCCATCACAATCTTATCAGCCACCTTAGCCAGCCGATTGTTCAGTATTTTTGCCAACATGCGGTAGTCTACGTTGGTCAGAGCTATGGGGCGCCAGTTTTTTGGGAGGGTAGGATCACCCTCCTTTGGGAAAAAAACCAGGACCCCTTGATAAAATGTCTCAGGGAGCTCATTATTATCCCACAAAAAATTAAACAAAGTTGTTAAAGGGGGAACAGTCCACTTCCTGTAAACTTTATAAAAATTCCAACTCAGGCCATCTGGGCCAGGGGCAGACTTACCCTTCCCTTGAACTATGACCTCATGAACTTCTTGTTCTTCTATAGGAGAGACCAACCTCTTCCTGTCCTCTGGACTCAGACCCTTATAGAGGGTGCCCATCTGGTCCTCTGAAAAAGCTTGAAAAAAAAACTTAATCTCTTCTATATCTATATTTTTCTGAGCATATAACTGCCAGTAATATCCTTCCATGATATCCAGCATCTCACTTGGTCTAAATACAATAGGGTCTGACTCGGAGGCCCTCAAGCCATTTAATTCGATCGAAGCCCTTGGACTCCGGGCGCCTGCCCACTCATCCATGTCAACCGCACCACCTCGAGTCCTGAAATTTTTACTCCTCTTTCTGTTTTGTCTTTGCTTTTGGCAAAATCTTGCTATCACTCCCTTTGCCCAGTTAAGCTCTTGTTCTGAAAAAGGAACACCTTGGTTCAATCGATAATGACACTTCAAAAAATGATAAATGGCCAAATGATACTCCTGAATCTGTTTCCCATTAATGTTGGTCTCATAGGTCCGGCTAGTGGCCCGAACTGCACGTTTCACACGTTCCCACCACCTGCACAAATCACCCTTGTACATGTCCGCAAGAGTTAGGCTGTGGGCTAGTGCTGAGGCGATGCACTCTTTATATGCCACATCTTCCAAAAATTTAGGGCGCAACCTCCAGAGAGGTCTTCCTTTGGGGTAAACCTGACCTATACTGAACTCTACAGCCAAGAGCCCATGAATCGACCAAGGAGTGATCATAACAGTGCACTTTTCCACCTTCATTTCCTTCACTGTTCTCACACGGTCTATTCTGCTGGCTGAGGTTTTGTGATAATGAGTAAATCGAACTCCTTCCATTGGGGGAAAATCTGAACCAAAAGCCTTTCTGCAAAAAACAGGAAAAAATTCTAACTCATTCTCCACATCAAGAGCTGCATCCTTAAGACCTTGCCTCTCTAGAAAAGACTCCAACTCTCTTTCTTCTGCTGTCAGGGGTTTGGGCAGGGACAACTTTGTCCGCTCTTTCTGGTCTGCGTAAGCACTCCTGTCCATCATCCTTGCCCTGTTATTGAAATCTCCTACGATAATAAGATGCCGTCGAGTGTTACACTGATTTTTTAAATACCCCCAAAACTTTTTCTGTTCGGCATATTTTACAGGAGCATAAAGCCCACACAGCCTGAAAGCTTTCTTTTCTACTCTTCCATCTTTCTGCTTTTCCTCCATACTAAAATCCACCACCACCAACCTCCCCAAAACTACTTCTAACATGAAATCAATGGTCAGATTGTTCCTGGACCTAAACAGTACCCCTATTCCCCAACCGCCACACTCCCCATATGACCATACAGAAGGTCCTTGTGTCCACAATCTCTGACACCGGCTCCGCTGTTGTTCGTTACAGATAGGAGTTTCCTGCAACACAATGATGTCATAACGCAGGCCGCCAAGGCTGGGCAAAATCTCATTGCACCTATTCTCAGTTCGCAAGCCACGAACATTCCACGTGGCAATTTTTAATGAACCCATTGTTTTATGTACCTAAAAATGTATTGAGGCCTCCGTTATAAATAACCAAAAACTAACAGAAGTATATTGGCCATGAAGATTGAAATAATTGTTTTTCTACTAAAAATCTAACTTAAAGTCTAACTTAACTGAAATCTAGTTTTCAGTCCAACTTATTAAAACTCTCATTTTTAACACATTCTTTCTCAACACAGCTCTGGTGACTGTATCTCTTGTTCCTCTGAATGCATCACCTCTACCTCCTCAGGATTTTCCTGAGGTGTAGCCTTACAAGTGTTGGAGATGGAGGGAGGTGAGGATGGGGTGAAAGGGGGTTGGGATGAAAAGGAAGGGTCAGGAGCCAATGGGCATGGGTCTGGAGGTTTAGGGAGTTCAGGGGTCAAAGGGTATGATACCAAAAGCTGCTCTGGGATCAAGGAGTCTTGAGAGCCAACCTTTGGAATCAGAGAACAACCTTGTTCACTTGTATCCATCTCTTCCACTCCATCTCTCGTTTCCTCCCCTGATTCTTTTTCAAACGCCTCCCCTTCTTTTTCCTTTTTCTCCAAGCTCTTCTGATGGTCCATTTCCATGACTGTAGACTCCTGAAGCAATTCCTGATCAGTTATTTCTCTTTCTGTACTTTCTCGTACACCCACAGCAGCCTGCTTTTCTTCCTTCTTCTCTGGAACTTGATCACCATCCCCAATAGCCTCTTTCTCTTCCCCTTTTATCAACAATTCAAACCTGTTTTTCTGAGCTACCTCACCTATGAGATACAACTCCCCCTTCTGTGGTGATTTCCTCCCCACTTTCCCTTTTTTCTTTTTGTCCACTGTACTCCATTCATCCTTCTCTGTCTGCTCCTTTCCTTCGGGCTTCCCTCCAATCTCTGTCGATCTTTGAGTTCCTTTTGGTTTGTTACCTTCTTCCTCCCTCTTTTCCCTTTCTCGATCAACTTTTTGAAACTGACCTCCTCTCTCCCGGGACTGAGTTCTCACTTCTTTCTCTCAAGCCTTCTCTCTGCCTGACCTAGCCACCTGGTTTGCCTTTTCCAGACGCTGTGCATCTTGACAATTATAAAAGGCCTTGGGACACCAAAAATAGGTATGCCCAAATTCTTCACAAAAATTGCACCGAATGCTTGCCTGACAGGTGACAGAGGGGTGACCTCTTGCTCCACAGCGGGAACATAAGGGTGTGTGACAAGTACGCCTCTGGTGCTCATAAGAGCCGCATTGAAAACAGGCGGCTGGCTGCCCGCTGTATCTGGTGATTCCTCGGTCAGCCCCTAGGAAAAAATACTTGGGGATTTTGCCTCTCCTGAACTGAGGGTCATCATTCTTGAAAGATACAATACAGCGGTACTCTCCATTCCAGAAACCAGCGGTATCTCTTACCTTTTCAGGTCCTGAAAGGATGGTGGCATATTTTGAGACTCACTGAGCCACATCCTCTTTGGGTATTGTGGTTGTTCTAAAACTAATGGTAAGGACTTTGGTATCACTTCGGAACAAAGGGACTACCTCATAGGCTTTCAACAAATTAGGGTCCTGCTGTTTTACTCGCTTGCAGTTGGCCCAAAAATTGCGATACGCTAGTTCCGAAGCTAAACAGACATCTGTCTCTTTTGACCCCAGTAACTGTATAACCGCCACCACGTCTTCTGCCTCCTCCCCTCTGTAGCCTAACGCATCCCTGAGCACCTTTTCTGAGATGTATTGACTAGCCTCCCTTTCAGGATCCTCTCCTTTATACCTGAATCGGGCCACGTACCGCTGTCTGGGATCTCTTTCACTGGACAGGTTTTCAAAAATCCTATTGAGGTAAGCTTCCTCCTCCTCTTCTTCCCTCCTGGCCCTCCAATCCCTCTCATCTCCCAACAGTCATCGCCTTCCTGAGTTTCCCTCCCTCGTCACCCCTCCGTAAGTCTGATTTTTATTTTGTCTTTCCTTTTCCAACGGATGTTTCAAAGAATGTCCATAGGAGGAGGTCACATCTTCATTCATCACCAGTCTCATTCGCTGATCCTCCTTCAAGTCTCTTATAAGTTTCTCCTGTCTGTCTTTCTGGTTGGTGGAGATCATTCCCATCCTCGGTGCGAATGCTCGCTGTTGCCTTAACAGATAAGAAGAACCAGAAAAAGCAGTATCTACCTTTGGAGGCAAATAATCCCCTCCTCCTGCCCCTCCCAATTCCTTGTCCCACAATTGCCCCTCCACCCTTTCATCTGCATCTATCCCCACGAAGTCACTCCACCTTGTTCTTTTCTTTACAGCATTTGGAGCCTCTTTTTCTAGATCAGAACCACTTATATCACTTAAGGTTTCTGGTCTTTCTTTCCCAACCACTCCATTTTCCATTCCCTCCTCCCCTTTTTTAGTTTGTTCTCCCCTTCTTTGGGCCTCACCAGTTGACGGGGGTGGCACCGTAGCGCTCACCCCCGACACAGCAGACAGAGCCGAACATCCTTCCAGATGGTCAGGGACATCTTTCCCGATCTTCTCTCTCCTTGCCCTGGGTGTGGTCTTTGGACGCACCACTGGATCGGCCTCCTCTTCCACTGCCAAAGCCCTCCCAGGCAGTCGAGACTCCTCCTTCTGCTTCATAATCTTGAGTCTGTGCCGCAGGTCTGAGATGATAATAGAAAACCATTCCAAAACAGTTTCCTTGGATACTTTCTTTTTTGTACTTTCTATCTTCTCCATGATCATGGATTGCTGTCCATCTGGTAAGACTTCCCATGCTCTGCGGATCTTCTGGAACTTTTTAATCAACTGGAGTTCTCTTAACCAATCAGGAAACCCTCTGGTCGACGTTCTCGGTTTTTTCCTCAGGAGCAACCTGTGTATAGCTCTTAAGGCCAAAGCCTTTGCAAAAGCTTGTTGCTCTTCAGAGTCGGGTACCTTTAGACCAGACAGGATTTTCTCCAGCAGTCTCGAAGCTTTCTCTAGGCAGGCCCATATCTTGTCCTGACTAAATTTCCGCAAATCTGGGAGTCTCTTTTTAGGCAATGGTAAATTTATATGGTCTACAACAAAACCCCAAAGCCTTAACATATCATGTTGTTCAAACTGTTTTGGTAAAATAATATTAGCCACTTTCATAAAAGGAGTATGTAAAGTTTCAGTCCATATCCTATTAATTGTCCTCTCACACGTCTCTCACTGCTGTCTTCCGTATGTGGAATCCGAACACATGGAGTCTTCGTCGCTCCTCTCGCCATCATCTGTGCTCTGGAAATCACCGTCGTTTTCTTCATTTGAGGAATCGGATGAGGAGCCTTCACTTTCTTCCACTTCTGCCTCTTCCTCGATCCCACAATTCTCCTCTCCTCTATCTTCCTTCCTCCTTTTTGACGGTGCTTGGTCAGGATCATTTCGTTCCTCCTTTCCGGAATGTTTGTCCAGGCCCATAGTAGCGGCCTGCTCCTCTTTTCTTTTTCCATCTCTTTTCCTCATTGTTCTCTGTTCATGAGTTCTTTGCCATAAAAATTCTTGTTCTTCCACGATTTTTGCTAGCTCATGCACAGCTTCGGCACTTTCTACTGTAAGTTTTACCTTTCTGACTAATTCATCATAATCAGCCACACTTCTCTCTTGAGGGGGTGTGTTGAAGAACACCTTGCCTTGCTCCTCTAATTCTTGGAACAATTCAGAAGAGTATTCTATACTAATTAACAACTTGTTTTTTTCCACACATAAATTTGAATCTTGGCTCTCTTCATCAGATTCATTTAGATCCAACTGTAATAAGGGATATGCTTTTTCCAGCACTTCATCTGAAAAATTAAAGAATTCATGTGCTTCCTCTTTTTTCATAATAAAGGATCCAATATTTTTATCAAAAACAAAAACCCTAAGCAGAAATTCTTGTACATCTATTATTGGAGAATTGTCTTCATTTTCTTCAGGTGTTTCCTGTTCTTGGCTTTCCTGCACACTTTGTGAGAGGTTTATCTCTTCTTGACCAGTCTGGGCATTCTCCTTCATACCTCCTAACAGCCCTTGCCAACAGCCCAAAATCGCATTGTGACTTCTCTCTTGTCTGTGCTTGAAGCCAATATTTTCTATTTTTTAAAAAAAACATTTCTGTGCCAAACCTGCTTTTCCCATTAATTTTTTCTTCTCAGGGGCAAAAAATTCTTCTTCTAACCTGGCTGTATTCTTTAGGCCAAGTGATCTGATATCTTTAGTGCTTGGTGGGCCAGTCACAGGTGTCCCTTCTGTTTTTTTATTTTGTTTCTCAGGTTCTAAAAAAGCACTCTCAGCTGAATCTTTTTCCTGACTTTCCCCCACAACAATAGCTTCTGTAGGTGAAACCTTCTCAGCCTCTCCTAGTTGATTTGCAAAGTGGGAAGGAAACTCTGAAGGAAAACAGTCTTTCTTTTTGCTTTCATCATTGTTAAAATTCTCTACATAAATGGCCTTTTCTTTTTGTGAGATTAATGTGGTATTTGCCCCTTTTTCTATTTGGATTTTAAACTGCTCAGGTTGGGAAAAAACATTCCTCAAGTCCCCATTTGTTTTACTTTCCTCAGGTTCTGTTCTGGGGTGAAAAAGCCTTTCTGCAAAAATGCCCATGCTTGCAGCCTTCTCTGTTTGCAAATCTAGTGGAGCAGCCAAGCCTTTTTTCCTTTCTGAAACCTTCATCTTAAAGACACACATTTCTTCCAATAAATTGCTTTTAATCTGACTTTTCTCTGATTCCTCAGTCACAACAGCAGTACCCACTGCAGTCTTATCCACACAGGGGAAAACAGCCCCCGGGGCTGTTTTTCCTCCAAGCTCTCTAAACTTTCCATTAAGCTTTCCATATTGCCTTTGTCTCCTCAACCTCCCAATTCTTATTTTTTCCTTTTGCTGTTTACAAGTGGTACTCACAGTTAGCCAGGCCCAGTCTGTTTCCGGACACAATTGAAAGTGCTGGTTATAACCTTTAAAGCCCTACATTGCTCAGGTCCAGGTTATTTGAAGGACCGTATACTCCCTTATGAACATACCTGAGCTCTTCAATCTGCTGGGGAGGCCCTTCTCTCTGTCCCACCACCCTCACAGGCACATCTGGTGGGAACTCGGGAGAGGGCCTTCTCAGTGGCTGCCCCCAGCCTCTGGAACTCCCTGCCCAAAGAAGTCAGATTGGCACCTTGCCTTCCTTCCTTCCGGAGCCAATTAAAAACCTTCTTGTTTCTCTGTTAATGGTTGTGCTGGGATATATATGTGCGCTGTGTGTATATATGTATGTGTTTTTCAAAAAATTAGCTGTTTTTAACTTGTTTGTTGTTTAATTATGTTTCAACTTTTGTATTTTGCTGATTTTAACAGTGTCTTTATTGTACGCCACCTTGAGTCCCTAATCAGGGGAAAAGCGGGATAGAAATAAAGATGATGATGATGAAGAAGAAGAACCAGTGTTTGAAGGGGGAGATCCCACAAACAAACTAACAAAAAAGTGATGCATGCAACTGAAATACACATGTCGCTCGCTCTCTGTTCAGAAATGCAAAATTCCATCATATCCTCTTTTCATCAGCTCTGTCAGAACACTGAAGAACATTACTTGGCACGTTCTGCTTAAAGAAATAGGATGGAATTGAGTGTTTGCTTACATGTGCACACAGACTATTGATATGTACAGTACATAGGGACATTTATTCAGATGTAACATTTATGTACAGTATACTTGTACTGTGTTCATTACACAAGTGCTCACATGTACATGTACACCGCACACAAATTGCAGATCTGCACCACTGTTCTGATGCATACATGTGTTCATACTGAGTGTCCTGGGTGATAAGTCATCTTACAACGTGCTCAAGTCAGTTTGTTACTAATCTGCATATCTCTTTGATTTCCACCCCCACAAACACATAAACTTCATTAACTCTTCAAATGCTTTGTTATATGTTAATAAGGAGCCATTTATGTCAGGCAGAGGGAACTGATCCACCACAAGTACAGTACTAAGGGGATAGTTACAAAGATTGGTAAGTGAATTGCAAGTGGAGAATTGTAGAGCACAGGTTTTGGTAGCACAAGAGCCAGGCATCCAAGGTACAATCTGTGATACAATTTATCTAACAAACCCACTTTTCTTTGGACACATCTTACTGTAATTGTATAATTAAAAGGGGGTGGTTATGAAGTAGCAGGAAGAGGGAGGACAGTAAAAAGCAGAATTGAAAAAGGTATTGGGAAGTGAAAAAGCCAAGAAAGAAACGGGGAGTGACGAAAACTTTTCACTTAATTATCCAATAGCCTAGCATTGGGTGAGTAATATATTAAAGGATTGCAAAAGGGGTTCATTGCGGCTCACCCTAAATAATAAATACTTCAGTGTATATTATATCATATCATACAAAAGATATTAGTCCAGATTATAATCAGTCAGAGGGGAGAAGTTGCTGCACCCATCCAAACACTTTTCTGCCTAAATAGCTTTTATTAAAGGAACTAAATAATATTATATAATAATTGTATACTATGCTACAGTGTACAATAGAAATCAGTCCAGAATACAATCCAGAGGGAGGGAAGTTACTGAACAGAGTTACAATGAATCCCTCCATACAGCCCCATGGGGAGGCCTTTTGAAAGGTTCCTGGCTGCTTGAGGGTCTTGATCTAAGCAAACAAATCACTCCCTCTGCACACCTGTGCCATTTCAAGACTCACTTTTTTCATCTTTTCTAGTTTTCTTTTTTCTTTCCCAGAGCTTAGCTGTTCTATTCCACAAATCCAGCTATCTGACCTAAATTCCAAAAAGTTATCTCTCTCCCATTCCCTCTTCCATACTGTCTTAAGAAATCACAATCAATTACTAGTCTGCCTAACAACACACCCATGTGACACATTTCCTCCAATTCTGATATTCTCCAATTCTCCAGAGGCGGCAAACCTTCCTTCTGTTCTGTTCTGTTCTATTCTATACTGTGTATCCTGCCTGTGTTCTGGCATGGGACCCAAAGCAGTTTACAGCTAACTGAAACAAAATACAAGTGAAATGTTATTAATACAAAAGTTTAAAAACATGAAGTAAACAATTCCTATTAAAATGCTGAGTTAAAACATAGCATTATCATAAAATTCTAAGTTTAAAATATATTTTAAACATAGTAGAAAAACACAGAACACCCCCATTAAAAATCTTTCTGCCACATGAGTTTATAGCCAAAGACCTGGTTAATTTAAAAGGTCTTTGCCTGCTGGCAGAATCTTTTTTTTTCTTTTTCTACACACTAAAAGCCTATTATGACATTTCAAAAACTGAATTTTTTTAAAAAAGTTCCAAAATATTTGCTGACAGGAATGTACTGTATTTAATAAAGCAGGAGAAAGAGGCAAGCAGATAGTAGGAACTATTGAGTTACATACATGTTTTGTGGTTAGTCATAAAACAAGTAGGAGGAGATAAAGGCTAATAATTAAGTTATCCAGTACTAGTGAGAAATTAGGCTCTCTCCCTTTGGACCTACACAGCCTGGGGCTGGGTTGCAGCTGCAGACCTCACCCTGTCCCTCTCTGACTCAAACATGTTACTGTTTGTGAATACTGTATGAAGATATTTGCCTGCAATTTCTGTCTCAGCTGCCTTCTGTAGCTAGTGCTATTTATTTATTTATGTATTTACTTAGATATATCATCATCATCATCATCATCATGCTGCCTTTCCCCAATATGGGACTAGGCAGCTTACAATATAAATTAAAACAAAATATAGCTAAAACAATGTATCATACAAATGTGTTCCTGTTTTTTTAAAAACCAAGGTGACAGTCCATTTAAAACACTTGAAAATACATGCAAGGATAGTAAAGGTAAAACTAATATTGTCTATCCCATTAAATGGTTCTTCTGCCACAACCAATCAAGGGCTGTTTAAATTAAGAGGTATAGTATTTGCTGCAGGTTAAGAGAGAGTAGAAAGGGGGACCAGCCTACCTTTCCCTGAAAGGATGTTCCACAAACTGAGAGCAACCGCTGAGAAGGCATCCTCCCATGTCTTTACCAAACAGGCCTCTGAGGGTGGTGGGGCTGAGTTAAAGCCCTCCCCTAAAGATCATAAGGCTCATATGAGGTGATACAGCCTTTCGGATAGTTTGGACCTAATATGGGGCTTTATAGGTCATAAACAGGACTTTTATTCATCCACTGTCCTTGTAGTCTCCTTTCTTTTTCACACTTTCCACACCCCATCAAAATAGGCTGACAGAAATAGAATTTCCTTTATCAACTCATCAGGGTCAAAAAGAGACATGCTACCCTGTGTGTGTGTGTGAGCACGCACACATGTGCGTGCATTTATACACACATGTTACATCCCCCTATCATCCCATGCTTGGATCCCAAATCCACAGGGATATTTATGGCACTCCTCTTCTCAAACTTGGATGGCAGTTTAAGATTGTTCATATGTACTTCAGAATCATTTTTAAAATTAATAATACACGTGCTTTTTGATAATATTTTTGTTTATACCCTAACTAAAGTGTATGCTACTTTAATATAAAAATGAAATACTAAACATATCACCCAGCTTCAAGAAGAACTACCTATACTGTTTATACACACTATATAATTTACTATACTTTAGGAGCTTCACATTTTCTCTGTGCAATGCTTGAACGATTCACATTACCATTGAACCATTTAATACGTTAAGGAACACAAACTATGAATCATTAAACAATTAACAGGAAAGCTCTGCATAGCTACAGGTTTGCATACCCCAGATACACTGTCCTTACTTAGACATACAGGTCTCCCACTGCATCCGCAGGGGATATCTTCCCAGACTTACCATGAATACTTGAAACTGTGGGTAATAGCAAACTCCATAGAATCACACTAGAGAACCTGAGCCTAGGGAACACCTAGAGAGGCCGCCTCTCTGGGCATTTCTAGCATGACTCCATGGTAACGTCTGGTGGAAGCTACCATGGGGTCATGCTGGATAATCTAGGAAATGCCTAGAGAGACCATATTTTTCAGACAATGGATAATTGTACCATGCATGGAGGGTGTGCATGGAGGGAGGAGCAGCAACCTGTAAAATGAAAAAAAGTGAGAAAGAGCAAGATAAACATTACAATTTATTTCTGTTAGCGGCATAACTTTTTTAGATTTACAAGGCTTTCAAAATACAAATGAGTTAAATCATCCCTATAGAGATATTGCTACTTTTCATTTTTTTAGTTTCAATTTACCTTTTTATGAATCTCAATAATTACCACTGTAGTCTTTAAACCCTTGCACAAGTACCTTTATTTTTGATGCTGGGACAATAATACAAATTTTTAAAAAAACTGTATGCAATAGCAAAGGGATTTACATGTGGGGTGACTTAAGAGCAGAGCATCATGAAAATATAAATAGTATAGCAGCCAAAGTAACACATGCTGGCTAAAAGAGCAGAAGTCTAATAGCAGTAGATCAAATATTGTACCACTTGGCCAGATCATAAATAACAAGGCCAGATTTTTTGTGCAGCTGGGATGATTTGTCTGTGTCTTTTAAAAAAGTGCAAGGAGGGATTCCTGGATGGGTTTCTACAGTCAGAACAATTACAGACGGAGTCCTCTTCTAATAACCATCCCTATAAGCTCTGCAGGTATGGTATACAGAGAAGGACTGCCAATGGAAATCCCATTCTCGAGTCAGGTTCACATGGGAGTAAGTGGTCTTTTGAGCACCTCATTTCCAAGGTGTTTTGGATTTTATGGTTTAAAACCAGCACTTTCTATTGTGCCCAGAAAGGGATCATTTGCCAAACCTGACACAGTCATCCATGGGGGGAAAATGAGCCATAACAAACTGGCACAAAGACTTTGACATACCTAATGCTCTGTCACCTTGAACAATGCGCACAGTTTGGGCTGCCACCTTTTAACAAAGGAACTGTGAAACTGATAAAAGAGAGAGGGAAAGAGCACAAAAAACCATTAAGGTTAAAGATAAGCTACTCTAGAAGGAGAGAATTCAACTGGAATTTTTCACTTTAGATGAAGAACAAAAGATATGATACCTGAAAGATCAAAACATACGTTTCTATATCATCTGGAGTAAATGAACAGGAAACTTAAGTATTTTGTTTAAAAACAGCAGTTAGTGAGCATCTAGTGAATGTATTACACATGGTGGGACCTGAAAGTTAATGCGAAGTATGGAAAAACATTGGGCCAGAAAAGAACATATTGCCACTTCATTCAAAGTATTTTTAAGATCCTAACTTCATGTTGAATGGTTATAAATTAGTTATTGGAATGCCTCAAGTTATCCTCCTTTTTGTGACCTTTCTTTGTGAATGTTACAAACGAAATCCAGATGAGATTTTTCAAACACTTGCAAAGAGCTGATGAAAAAAAGTAGGGGAGATCTGTCGGGGATGCTTTGATTGTGATTTCCTGCGTGGCAGGGGGTTGGACTGGATGGCCCTCATGGTCTCTTCCAACTCTGCAATTCTATATGATTCTATATGAGAATAGGTCAGGCACAAACATGCTGTAGTTCTCCCATCTCTATTTCAAGCAGAAGAGTACTGGGGGAAACTGAGAACTGGGGAGTACTTATTAGGGACAAGGGAAGCTTGTCAGGTCTCCTCTTAACTGCATGAACATGGTTGAGAATGTAATTTCTTACTGACGAACATGAGATTCGTCTTTCCTTCTCCCTGACTGAATTAGAAAGCAGAAGACATTACACATCCCACAGTGAGTTTGTGTTCCAAACATCTTCAATAACTACTATCATAAATGGAGTCTCTGCAGTGATAATACAGAATTCCCAAATGTTGTGGACTCAATCTGAAGTAAAAGGTGTCATTAGTTTGACCCCGTACAGATGTTCTTTAAGTGGAAAGTTGTATTCCATTGTAAAATTTGGTTAAATGTTGTTAACCAAGTTTGGAAGGTCAGATTAAGTGCTCTGTATGAAGAACTGTTGCAAAAACTCAGTTCGTTATAAAAACTGCAATAAAAATTGCAGACATTTTAGTAATACAAGGAATTCTCTAAATTTGATCTGTCACTTGTTATACAGTCATATCCAGGGTTTGCTTCTAGCAGAGGGAATACTCCCTGAGTGAAGGTCCCCTTAGGCTGCTCTAACCAGAAGGAAGAAGGGAAGGTAGTTTTCATTGAATCCTCCCTTCTCCAGTACTACCTCCCATGTTATTCTGGAAAGTTTCTCAACCCTCAAGCAGCTGGGGAGTGGCACAGGAAGCCTCAAGGAAATGAGATCATTGATCAACACCCCCATTTTGCTAGTAGAAAAGCTCCACTGAATCAAAAGCATTCCATATTCAGAAGGAGCCTTTCCATTCATGGAAGACAAGGTCCAGATTTGTTCAAATCGGAGTAATGCATGTGGACATATACACAAAAAGAGAAATTGCAGTTCTTTATAGCAGTAAAAGCTTGATTGGTACCCTCTATTGTACAAAGGTACCTAAGCAATTATTTACATTTGACATGTTCAAATCAGATGCATCAGGCCTCATATCTTTCAACAAATCTATTCTAAAATGCAGATTAACACACAGATTAATTTCCTGTTTTAAATTTAGGTCATGATCACAAGTGGCAATACCCATTTGAGTGGGAAGCACAGTTAGGTGTGCACAGTTGGAGCTTAAAATTGTATAATACAAAACTAGTTATTTACTTGCATTCAGCCTGATTGCAACTTGCTCACTTTTCACTTTTCTTTCTAGGCTTGAGGAGTTCATATGCCAGTCAGCACAGTCAGCTTGGACAAGAGCTGCGTTCAACTGTATCTCCAGATCTACACATCACCCCCATATATGAAGGTAGAACCTATTATAGTCCAGTGTACCATAGTCCAAGTCATGGAACAACTGATGTACACCAAGGATCCCAGACAGCATTATATCGAACTGGATCAGGTAGGCATGAAACTAATATTTCTCTCTGTTATCTCTGAATGTGCAGCTCTTAATGTCAAATCAGTGGCAACTGTAGGAGGAAGTATCCCATTGTCCTATGGGGACGTGGTACTGAAATAGCAGCATATACCTAGGGAAATATATTAACGGCAGAAGAATGCAGCATCAAGGTGTTGAATGTAATAGATACTGAAGAAATCAGCTTTCCCTAACTTTGTTCCCTCCAGATGTGTTACACTACAGCCAGGATAGCTATTGGGCATGGTGGCTGGGAATAATGGATTATAGGCCAGTGCATCTGGCTGATATGAAGGCTGGCAGAGGGCCACCTCTGCTACCTCCTGACTCCAGCCATCAGCAACAGGAGGCTAGATTGTTCTCTTCTGTATTTAATTAGTATAACCCTTGTATTTATACATTTTTATTTAGACAGGCTTTAGTTATTAACTGATTATTGCAGAAGGGTCTTTCTGGGCGGGCTTCTGATTTTTAAGTTCTTTTTACTAAAACAATGTTTTTGGCTGCATCCTCCATTTATTTGACGGTTTAGGGACCAGGATACCGTTAAAAAGTGGAAATGGTTGAAAAGCAGAACCCAATTTTTATTTAGCTTGCAAATGCAAGACTGAACACTAGGACTGAATCCACACTACACAAATAATCCAGTTTGAAACTGGATCATTTGTCATGGCTTCTTCCTATGGAATTCTGGGATTCGTAGTTTTACAAGTTCGGTAGCCTTCTCTGCCAAAGAGTGCTGGTGCCTCACCAAACTACAAATCCTAGGATTCCATAGGAAGGAGCCATGGCAAATAATCCAGTTTTAAACTGGATTATTTGTGTAGTGTGGATTCAGCCCCTATGATGTCAAGTCAACTGAGAGGGGACAAACAGGACATCAAGTGGACCATGGGGTGGGGGGGAGGAACCAGTATTCCAAGTTAACTGAGAGGTGGGGGAAAGCAGTGTGTGGTCAAAAGTGCAGTACATGGCAATAATTTAGATCTGTCAGAGTTGACTTGAAGGCACATGACGACAACAACTAGCAGGAGTCTTTGTGCTTGTGTCTGTGTGTCGATATACGTACACACAAATAGTGAGCATTATTTAATATTGATTTTATGTGCCAGGTGTTGGAAATCTACAAAGATCATCTAGTCAGCGTAGCACGCTTACATACCAAAGAAATAATTATGCTCTGAACACAACAGCTACCTACGCAGAACCCTACAGGTCACTTCATTATCGACTTTCTGAGTCCAGTTACAACAGGATGCAACATGCAACCCCTGCTGATGATGGCACAACAAGATCTCCTTCAATAGACAGCATCCAGAAAGATCCCAGGCAAGTATATTTGCTATTTAATGCAGTGCATGGACTTAATTGCCCTGCTAAATAGCGCTAAAGTGGTTCTTAGTGCTTTCAGTTTTGGTTTTCTTGAAGATAACAATTGCTTTAGTTCACTTAAGTTTAGTTGGAAAGATTTGTAAAATGTTGTCAGTGCCTAAACTGGGTTAACCTTTTGTGGGATAAAAATGTTAAACATAGAAATCTGCTGCAATTTCGGGAGGCTGGTAATGGGTGACTAATAGATTAAAGAAAAAAAATCACACTTTTCTTTGAATTTTACTTATCTACTGAAGAGAGTTTGCATGGCGGGATCCAGAATTGCCTGAGGTCATTCATATGCTTCAGCATCAGTTCCCATCAGTTCAAGCCAATGCTGCAGCCTACCTACAACACCTGTGTTTTGGAGATAACAAAGTAAAAACTGAGGTATGATGCAGAATTATTCTTGTTGAAAAATCCTCATTGAAAAATATTTTATATGTGTTAGGAAAAAATTGGCCAAGTGATCAATGAGTATTCTTGTTGATTTTGGAGCTAGGTTTTTTTTAAAAAAAGCTAAAAATGCCTAAAATTAGCTACATATGTATGAGATAGATGAAAGATTAGCTGAAATTAATATTTAAAATTAATTCTTCATTAAATATTATTAAATGTATTAAAATTCCTCTCAGTCTAACTAATAATTTCTAATAAAATCCCCTACACATTTGGTTACTATTAAATTTGCATTTATATATGCATGAACTTTTAATTTGACTTTAATGCCTTGTCTGTAATATTGAACTAAAAGGAACTATGATATTCACTTTGATATTAACTCATTGAGTATACTGCATTTAGTTCCTTTTTTCATTGTCTGTAGTACAACTAGCAGTTTGCTTCAGATTTTCAGCAGCAAACCAGTGTCAATTTTATTTTTATTTGTGTGTGTGTGTAGAAAATGTTAGGGAGCTACTAAAAAGGATTTGGGGGTACATGGCAGGCAACAGATTGCATGTCAAGCCAGTACAGTTGTCCCTCCGTATCCACAGATTTGGCATCCACGGATTTAAGTATTCATGGTTTGAAAATATTATTTAAAAAATAATAATCCAAAAAGAAAACTTTGATTTTGCCATCTTATATAAGGTTTACCATTTTGCTATGCTATTGCATATAATGGGACTTGAGTATTCATGGATTTTGGTATCCACGGGGGGTCCTGGAACCAAATCCCAGTGAATATAAAGAGACAACTGTAATTATAAAACTGACTATTAACTTTTTAAAATGTATACTGCATAAATATTACTATCTTTAGGCTTTACTGTGGCAGTACTAAAAAAATTGTGTAATTTAGAAACCTGTTATATGTCTTCATGGTCTCTATGACTCACACAAATGGGGTTTACTACACCTGCGCAGCGCATCATTCGGAATCTTCTAGGACTGTTATGTAGCCCCTCCTCCACTGGTCCATATGACCAGCCCGGTTCCTGCTCAAACCCTCAGTTCCTTTTTGTCCATTGCACCAACAGCATGGATGGAACTGTTGGTGAGTTTATTGCTTTTTTTTTTTTTTTTTTTTTTGGATTTTTTTCTCTGACTTTTGACTTCTCTTGGACTGTGCTTTGGCTTGATTCTTTCTTATAATAATTTGTCTTCGTTTTGAACTCTGTCTTTTGGCTTGATTCAGACTGTTTGACTGAGTAACGTCATCTTCAGCGAAGTGGTTTGGTTACGGTGGCCTACTGTGGCTTCATCCGGTTCCTTTAAGAAATGCGGGGTTAAAATTCCCAAGAAGGATGGTCATTCACGCTGTCTTCTTGTGCCTTTGGTTAAGGCCACAGTGGGACCTGCATCCATTCACCCCACAAGTACGCAAAAACTGTTTGTCCAGGCTCAAGGCTGTCTTGTATGAGCAAGCCCTGCCAGCCTCTGGCAAACCCTACGATTTGGGGTGCAGAACTCTTCCACCTCAATCTTCTGTGGTCCCAACCACGTCTGGCTCCTTGGTCCAAGTAGCAGTGAAGAGCTCCCTCCAGGACTCCAGAGCCAAACCAGAAAGGACAGTTCTAAGTGTCTGGCCTCCAGGTCTTCCGGTCAGTCGAAAGCATGCTTGGTACTGGTTCAATCTGTTAATAAAGAGACTTGAACTAAACACTGGGTTGCACTATCAGTTTGGAGGCCTCTACCTCAATTTCCAAGCTCAGGATGGAAAAGAGGTGGCATAAGAAGAAACGGACAAAGGACATTTGAGGGCTCTCAGCCCAGATTGCTATCTTTGTTTGTTTGTTTATACCCCGCTTTTCAGCCACAAGGCTATCAGAGTGGCTTACAAATTGTTTTAAGCAATATCAATTTACACATCTACACTGCATTAAGCAGTTTCCAATGTGTGTTAGCTAATTGCCCCCACAAGCTGGGTACTCATTTTACTGACCTACAAAAAGATGGAAGGCTGAGTGAACCCTGGAGCCCACTGGAATCGAACTTGCGATGTGGTGACTTGCAGTACTGGCAAGTACAGTGGTGACTTGCAGTACTTTGCTGCCACTTGCCTTGGAATAGTCTGTCCTGTCCAGCCGCTCTTTGTTGAGTTGGTACAGGAGAAGGAAGCATCAGAATCCATCTCAATGGACTCTTCTCCCCAGCTTGACATGGAAGCTAGGCCTTCACGGTTACTGCTTTGGAAGGGGAGTCAGTCAGAAACCTTCCGCCACTGCAGAGGTCACCTGTCCTTTTGCCCTTTGATTGCATTTGCCAATCTCCTGTGCCACCTTCCCCTCCAAAGAAAGACCTTCCTCTTCCCCCTTCACCACCTGTGCTTCATTGATCTGTTTGACGTTGCTAGTCATCTTCTTCAGTCTGCAATACCTCTCAGGAAGTGGGGTTATCACCATCGCAGACTTGCAGTCTCTGGTTGAGATTGCCACCATGCCATTGGTACCTCTATGACTCAGACTGGAGTCAGGATGGATGTGATTTCAGATACTGCAGCCATAGAGGTCATGAGTGGCACAGGTCTCATCATAGACATATATTTTTCTATTGATACAATCATCTCCATCTTTGGAGTTTTGTTATAACAAACAGGACTGGTACTGCTTTCACAGGGCACATCCACTCTACCATCAACATAGTCCACATTACCATTGACATAGTCAGCATCAGTGGTCACATGTAACATCAAGATTGTTGACACTGATACCAAGCAGGCTAAGGTCTATGGACTGGAAGCACCATGCTGAAGGTTGCCTAACCGAACCTCTGGCCCAGTGCTTTCATTCTGCTGCTCACAGTTCACCTCAACCACTGCTTTCAGGCCACCTTTCCTAATCCACCGTTCATCATTCACCTCCAGTGATTCCTCCTCGGATTCAGTCATTGGTATTGAAGACACCACATTATCCACATTGGAGGATTCAGAGTCAGATTCTTCATCTGCCTCATTGGGCATGCCACCAATGCGTTCTCCCCTGACCGTCTTGGCAGAACATGAGTTTGTCTCTCCTACTGATTATATCCGTGCCTTCTCTGAACAAATGTTTGGAATGGCACATACCTTAGAATTAGAGCTTAAGCAACTAGAGACTGAACTGCCTGATCCAGTTGACAGATTCAGACTAAAGTACTGACACTGTTGTTGATTCCATTGCTGCCCTCCCTTCTGAAAGTAGCACACAGGTTTTGGCTACCACTTCCTCTATAATGCCCACCTCTAGGAAAATCAATGGACTATATCATGTAGTGGAGTTGGATTCAGATTAGTTTTTACACCATCCAAGCCAAACTCCATCATTGTTGAGGTGGCCCAGTCCAACTCTATGCAAAAGAAACATACCACTCCATCTGGACACTTGCCTGTCTGTGGCCTGCCTGCCTGCCAGGCAAGAGGTATCAGACTCTTCTGAGAGTCACTCTCAGATACTGGTATAATTGCAGAATGTGAGCAAAAGACATTCAGGTGTTCCTGGGTTCATGGCTTCCACAACATTGGTGACACCACTTGTGAGGCTCAGAATGCATCCTCTGAAGGCTTGCTTCCTATCCTGCTTTGATCCCATCATCAGCTCTCCTTATCTACATTTCATCACTCATTAGCACTCGTTGGCATGATGACTCAATCCCAGGAATGTACAAGCTGGCATACCCTTCCTTCCTCCATAGACTGTAGCAGCGGTTACCATGGACACTTCCATGGAAGGATGTGGAGCTCACATGGAAGGCTTCTCCATAAGGGGGCACCGGGCACCCAAAGAGAATGTTGTCCACATCAATTATCTCAAGATGTTAGCTATGGGGGGGTGGAGAATTATGAGCCTTTGAACTTCTTCTGAGTGGCAAGGTTGTTCAGGTGGTCTTTGACATGCCATGGTGGTATACTACCTAAACAAAGAGGGAGGAATGAAATCAAGCACCCTGCCTCGTCTTACACTCCGTCTGTGGGACTGGTTTATTGACGGGTTTCTTCATCTCGGTTATCCATCTGCCAGAAGAGGAAAACATCTTTTAACATATGCTCTCAGCAGAACACCAGTGTCTTGACACAAATGGAGACTTCATCCCAACATGCTTCAAAAGGTCTTTGAGAGGTGGGGCACTCGGAAAGTGGATCTCCTTGCCTTGGCCCAGAATAGGCAGTGCCAGATCTACTGTTCCAGGGCTTGTCAGGGAAAGGACTCATGCAGCAATGCCCTCCTGTGTTAGTATGCCCTACTACTCTCTCCCCATGGTATCTCATAAATGGATATATTGGACACTTTTGGGGGTCAGGCAAACAAAATATCAGTTGGAGGTCGCAGTGACCTGGGATGTGTTTTAGAAATGTGATGGCAGGAAAGCCCAAATTAGGATTGTGCAGAATCCCCTTAGTAAACACAGTTGTTAACATGGTATCAAAGTCTCTTTAGTGCCAACCGAGTAGTCCAAGACTTAGCTATCCAACATGTGATACAAAAACCAATGAAAAATGAATTGGACATAGCTCCCACTTTGGAAGAGACCCTTAAGGCCATACAGCAGATGAAAAACAGTAAGGCAGCTGGGATTGATGGAATCCCACCTGAAGTTTGGAAACACGGAGGTCATGTACTCCACGATAAATTCCACAAACTCCTTGTGAATTGCTGGAAAAAAGGGGAACTGCCATCAGATCTCCGAGATGCAGTCATCATCACCCTGTACAAGAAAAAAGGAGCAAAATCCGATAGCTCAAACTATTGAGGCATAATACTGCTCTCTATTGCTGGAAAAATCCTTGCAAGGATACTCCTGAACAAGGATAGTTCCTGGTATTGCAGAAGAACTTCTTCCTGAAAGCCAATGTGGCTTCAGGACCAATAGGAGTACTACAGATATGGTATTTGTCCTTAGACAACTTCAAGAGAAATGTAGAGAGCAGAACAAGGGTCTCTATGTAACATTTGTCGACCTCACCAAAGCCTTTGACACTGTGAGTAGAAAAGGTCTGTGGCAGATCCTGGAAAGACTAGGATGTCCCCCCAAATTCCTTAAAATGATTATCTTGCTACATGAGGGCCAGCACGGTCAAGTCAGATATGGCGAAGCTCTTTCAGAGCCCTTTCTAATAACTAGTGGAGTGAAGCAAAGTTGTGTTCTTGCTCCAATTTTATTTACAATCTTCTTCAGCATGATATTTCAAAGGGCTACAGCAGAGCTCGAAGAAGAAGACGGCATCTATATACGTTACCATATTGATGGTAGCTTGTTTAACTTAAGCCATCTGAGGGCTCGCACTAAGACTCTATCTAGTTTGTGAGCTGCTCTTCGCTGATGATGCTGCCCTTGTTGTCACACAGAAGCAACTCTGCAGCGCCTAACATCCTGCTTCGCAACAGCTGCAGAGCTGTTTGGGCTGGAAGTCAACCTGAAGAAAACGGAAATTCTTTACCAGCCTGCACCACAGGACGAATACCATCATCCCCACATTGCCGTCGGCAAATCTGTGCTTAAGTCCGTTCAGCAATTCACCTACCTGGGAAGCATCATCTTCTCAAATGCCAAGATTGATAAAGAGATCGATCACGGATTTGCAAAGGCACATAGCGCATTTGGAAGACTTTTACAAAAGAGTCTGGAGTAATAAACACCTGAGGCGAAGCACAAAAATCTATGTGTATAGAGCCATTGTGCTATCTATTCTCCTTTACGGGTCTGAAACATAGGTCACCTATCGTCAACACTTACAACTCCTCGAATGCTTTCATCAGCACTGTATACACACAATTCTAAATATACACTGGAGTGACTATGTGACGAATGTTGCTGTCCTTGAACAAGCAGGGATCACCAGCATTGAGGCCATGATATTGAGAACATAGCTGCGCTGGGCAGGGCACGTTTCTTGGATGGAGGACCATCGCCTCCCCAAAATAGTATTCTATGGTGAACTCGCCACAGGTCAGCGTAAGAGGGGCGCTCCAAAAAAGCAATACAAGAACTCCCTGAAACAACATCTCAGGCTCTGCCAAATTGATCACCAACATCGTCCTGGCCTCACATCGGGAGCCATGGAGACGCACTATCCACAATGCTGCAGCCTTATTTAAGAACTCACACCGAACATGTCTGGAAGAGAAATGATAATGTAGAAAAAATCACAACCCGGAAACATCACCCAAGGAGACCTTCTGCTGTGCTTTCTGCAACCGGACTTGTTTCTCAGAGTACCCCTTCAGGATATGAAAGAGGGTATAAATATTAGTCCCCCAACAATAGTAAACTATGCCACAGACAAACACCTACACTGCCTGATTCTCTGTGCCATCCTCAGACACCAGTCTGAGCATCTTCGCTGCATGGAACTCTTCTCTTCAAGACTGGGTAACTATAACCCTATCTTCCTGAACCTCTCTCTAGCCAACCTCTCTGCCTTTCTTTCCTATAGCCTTGTATAGTTCTTAAGGGAGTATGTTTGGTATGCTAGCGTATCCCCTGTGTTGATTCCAATTAAAATAATTTATTTCACTTTAACTGGAGTGCTCTCTACAATTAGTACTGTTATACATAGTGAAAAGATCCCCAAAGTTACTCTTCTCTCGCAGGCTTCCGTTTGAGCTATTAATTCCCCCAGATAATAATAGGGATCTTGACATCATGGGTGGGGCTCTAAAGCACCCACACACACACATCTCTTACGGTAAACTATGTTTCATTGGGGAAGCCTTGTTGTGTATGCTCATCCTCCATTCCCCCTCATTACAAGGGTGATAGCCAAAATCTGAAGAGACAATGTAAAGTGTATCCTGATCTCTGTGGTGGCCCAGGCAGCCTTGATTTGCTCCACTACTACACTTCTCTCAAGGCAACTACCTTAGGTTACCAAGTCACCTGGACCTGCTAATGATGCTCCATGGGCAGGTGAAATTTCCAGATCTGTACACCCTAACAGCCTGGAGGGTCTTTCTCTAGACTCTCTCTCTCTCTGAACCTTTCAGATGCATCTCTGCTGCGCTTAGACCTGCCACTCAGCGTTCCTATATGTATAAGTGGTAGAAAATTCTTTCATTTCTGTTACCTCAAGGGATCTCTCTAGATCAGGCACAAATCGATCATGTGCTAGAATTTCTCCTCACTGTCCAATAGAGCACTTTCTCCCCCCTCCATCAAGTACTACCAGGCTGCAATTTCAAATAATTTGCAGATTATCAACAAGCCTTCCTGCTTCCAAACCCATCGATTAAACAGTTTCTGAAGGGCTACATGAACCTGCACTTTCCAGTGTTGGGGTCCTATTCTGCAGTGGAGCTTGGAGCTAGTCATTTCACAGCTCTCTAAGAAAACCTTTGAGCCAATGGCGTCATGTGGCATCTGTCTCCTTATGTAGAAGAGGGCCTTCTTGGTGGCAATAACATTTGCCAGACGAGCAGGAAAGCAGTGAGCCCTTCATATGGACCTGCCTTACCTGAAGTTCCACAGGGACAAAGTGATCCTTAGATCTAAAATTTCCTTCCTACCTAAAGTCATGTCTGCTTTTTATTTGAACCAGGACATGGTATTGCCTGTGTTTCTGTAGAATCCTACCTCAGACTTGGACCATGCTCTCCACTGCCTTGATGTGCAGCAGCCACTAGCCTTCTACATTGACAGAACTGCTACCTTGCACAAGTCCCAAAGACTCTTCATGTGCTACTCTTCTGACAAAGGTTTGCCTGTTTTGTCTCAGCGCCTATGAAAGTGTATCACTTCCACCATACTAAGCAATACCCTTCAGTTAATGTATGCAGCCGCTCCACCCGTGCTGTCTCACCTTCATCTGCCTTTCTGAAAGGCATGCCACTGGAGGATATTTGTAGAATGGCTATAGATCACAGCCTTTGACCTTCACCATCATCATTGGATGCAAGGTCCAGGGTTGAAACTGCCTTTGGAAGAGCCTTATTGTTTTCTCGTATTGCATGACTCTCCCACCTACTATGGTGAGTAGCTTGCTGGTCTCCTATTTGTGTGAGTCACAGAGACCATGAAGAAGGATGGGTTACGTACCTGTAACTATAATTCTTTGAGTGGTCATCTGTGAACTCACACAACACCCGCTCTCCCTCTCCTTGGCTGCTGCTTTGACATCCAGGAAACTGAGGATTTGAGTAGGAATCAGGCTAGTCACATGGATCAGAGGAGGAGGGGCTGCCGCTAAAATGCTTACATAACAGCTCTAGAATGTACCAACCAGTACACTACATAGGTGCAATAAACCCTTTTCGTATGAGTTCACAGATGACCACTTGAGGTAAGCAACCTCAAGTGGTCATCTGTGGCAAATGTCTTTTTACATATTTAGAATTATAATCCTGTGCACATTTATCTAGAATCAACTCCCTTTCTTTTAAATAAGTATCTTGATATACAACCAATCTAATGGGATTTTTAAAAAAAGAATGATCAAGATTTCCTGCTCTTTGCAGGTTTTTGAAAACTGATCTTTATGTCTAAAAGCAATTAACAACAAAAAGAGCTCATTGAATATTTATGAGCCTTTTAGAAAAACATGCAGTTGGCAGCAAATGCAAAATAGTGCTTTACCACTTGAATTTTTAAGAATGCTTTTTCCTGTTTTAAAGAACACTTTGTTGTCAATATTCTTTACACGTTTTAAAAAGATTTATAGATGCATGCTTTTAAAAGCACTCCTCTACTGGCTGTATGAATTTTGCAGATTTGCAAACCCTAAAGAAAACCATTGTTATGATTTCTTTTCTGTCTTTTTCTCCTTCATTTGTTTTTCTTCCTCACTGAGTCAGGTAGCACTTAGCATATTTCTATCATACTAGGGATACAGTTCATTGGCCACTGTGTAATTCCCTTGAAGTAAGTGCAGTTCCATTGTATGAACCGCATGTATTGGAGGGGGGGGGACTGTCTCAAACTTTGCAGGTTTCTGCAAAGAAACAGTCAGAAATGTTTTGTTGGCTAGTTCATATTACAAAGAAGGGTCTCTTTATTTAAAAGGATGAATGATGACTTTTTAAAAAGTTAAACAGAAATGGAGAGAATGCCCTCTCCCAAATAGAACACCATCAACCAAGATGTTACTTTCATTTTTAAGGCCTTTATCATTATTTCTAAACATTGACCAATATTTCCTTAAACTTACATGGCTTGAGAGGCCTTTTTTTAGGTCATCACAGTGAAAATTAAGGTTAATTGATAGTAATAGCAAGGGTATCAAAAGGATTTGCAGAAGGCAAACTCTGCTATATATGTAATATACTGTTTATTTAAAGGGGAAAAAAACATTTTATTTAAAAATGCTCTTGTGAAGATTGAGATGTGTGAGTCATCTGCCTGGTATAGTGTCCAGATTGTGGAATTCCCCTCCACAGAGACATGCCTAGGTACCCAAAATTAGTTATTTTGATTAAATGCCCACCTTAAAAAGTATTTTAATTTTGGTATGGACTTGATTACATTTTACTACCTTCTCTAATTTGTTATTTAGGGTAGCATTCAGTTTGGGTAGCTGAGATCTGTTGTTCAGTTATTTTTATCTGTTTTCAGTTGCCTGCTTTCAGTTGTTTGATTTATATTGTTTAAATTAATGGATCATTATAACTTGCTTTGCTTGTTATTTGTGAGCTACTTCAGGCACTGTACAAGACAGGCATGGACAAATGCAGATTAAGATGCAGCTTTTCAACCCTTTTTTTCTTTCTTTTTGAGTGGTGGTCCCCATGATCCCCACGACTGTTTCCAGTCACTACTGCCAAACTGGCTTTCAAATGTTTATATACAGTTGTCCCTTCACATTCACTGGGGTTTGGTTCCAGGACACCTCGTGAATACCCAAATCCATGAATACTCAAGTCCCATTATATGCAATGGCATAGCAAAATAGTCTCCCTTATATAAGATGGCAAAATCAAGGTTTGCTTTTTGGATTATTATTTTAAGAATACTTTCAATACTTAAATCCGTGAATGCCAAATCCATGAATGTGGAGGGACAACTGTATTGTACAACAAGCAGTTTCCTCTAGACTAGAGGTGGACAATTGTGGGAGGCTAGGAGGCCCGCATTAGCCCTCCAGGAGAGTTTTGAGAACTATACACACACCCACACACACCACTGCAGAAAATAAAAATTAAAAAATGTCCCCAAATGCCCTCTAGGGGAGACATTCTGATCATGTTTTAGACTTTCCTGGGCCATTTTAGTCCAGGAGAGGATTTTTTTTTAAATAACAATGGAGTGAGCTGAAGTCTCTTCCTGTTCACTTCCTCTTTGAAGAAAGGCTTCTCCTAGGCATAGATTGGCCCAGGGTACCCCACACACACACACACACACAAATGTGGTGAAAACGTACCCTACTCCCTAAAGGACATTTGGGGAGTAAATTGTTTTTGAAAAGTTTTGCAAATACTTTTGACCCAGGTGTGTGTGGCTCAAGAGGCTTCCAAACATGGAGAAAATGCCCTGCACACCTCTAGAGGCCAAAAAAAGTACCCCCGGGGACTCCCAAAATGGCCCAAGGGACTATATGTAGTCCACAGGCCAAACTTTCCCCACCCCTGCCCTAGGCAGGTTGCAAAGAGAGGGAGCCCTGGTGGTTCAGTGGTTAAATGCCAATACTGCAAGCCACCATGTTGCAAGTTCAATCCCAGAGGGCTCTGAGGTTCACTCAGCCTTCCATCCTTTCATAAGTTGGTAAAATGAGTACCCGGCTTATGGGGGCGATTAGCTAACACACGTTGGAAGCCGCTTAATGCAGTTTAGATGTATAAATTGCTATTGCTTAAACAATTTTTAAGCTGCTCTGGGAGCCTTTGTTGCTGAAGAGTGGGGTATAAATACCTAAATAAATAAATAACACAAACATCAATATAATTCCATACAATAAAAACAAGCAAATCAGCTGAAGCAGTGTCAGAACATTAAGATATAAGAATGTCAAGAGTCAGCAGTAAAACTTAAAACAGTAAAAATACTGTAGAAATAAAAAAAAAATCAAGTACGGAATGCCTGTCAGAAAAGAGACCTTTGCCTGTCATCTGACTCTTCCTAATCAGGATGTCAGGTGGATCTTTTTTGGGAGAGCATTCCCCAGATACGGTGACACTACTAAGAATGTTCTTTCTGTGATATCCATTCATGGCATCATTGTGGGCACCAACCCTGAGCAAAGGCACTCTGAAGATGTTGATAATGATTGGGCAGGAATAGTCCTCCCACCAGATGTTAAGTAGGTGGATAGGGTATGGTATATAAATGGCATCTACGGGGAGAGAAACTCTTCAAAACATTTTACTGTTTTTGTGAAGCTTCTCATTTGTTAATTGTATTTGGTGTTCAATGTATTTTTTTCTTAGGTATGTAGGTTAGGAGGAATCAAACATCTGGTTGACCTATTGGATCACAGGGTTCTTGAAGTTCAGAAGAATGCTTGTGGTGCATTACGGAACCTGGTGTATGGAAAATCTACAGATGAAAATAAAATAGCAATGAAAAACGTTGGTGGGATACCTGCACTTTTACGATTGCTAAGAAAATCAATTGATGCAGAAGTAAGAGAACTTGTCACAGGTAAAGTTTTAATAGATAGGACGTAAATGGCACATAGGCAGGTAAAATGTGTTTCTCTGTGCAAGAAAAAGTTTTTGTTTGAAATTGTTGAAAAGAGACTACTCAGAAGCAAGTTGTATTTAATTGATACCCAGTCCCAGCTGAATGTGCACCTTTCATAGCCTTTTACTTTTTTACTTATACCCTGCACGTTGTTCAGAATGTTTATCTAAATAGCTGGACACTGATACATTTGAGACAGTGAAGCCATTAATCTCTAGTACTCCGTATCATCAGCTTGCTTTAAAGATTATTTTAGCCCCCTGGGCAATCAGATACTTTCAAGTTTAGAACTCATATTCTTCATAAGAAATCATTCCATTATTGAATCCTACAATAGTTGTATAGTGTTACGAGTCCTGTTGTCAACTCTATTATCGTTCTGTTTCCATTGTCCTTATAAATTAATTTTTATTATATCATCAAAACATATCACATGGAGTTTAGCTTAAAATTCATAAAGTAAAGCATCAAACTATGAATATTTTAACAACTTCCAATGCATCCCCAGCAGCTTTTCTGGGTTGTACAGATTACATCCACATATTTGTAACAGCTGTTGGCAAGCTTATCATCACAGAAATGCATAGATTCCTTTGGATGATCAGATCTGATGCTGCTGGAAAAATACACATGCTTCCCTTATTGTAAATGACAGTGATGAAAACTTTTAACCTAATACAGTTTTACAGTTGTTGTGTTTACTTCTCTCAAAGGCAAGTGAAGATTCTTTCTTTTGTTGCTTGTATTTCTTTTTATAGTTTAAGTAATATGCTTATAAATTAGTCTCAGATCTTTCTCTTACTAGTAGTTGATCAATGCATGCTAATGTTCTGATTCTAGAAAAGAACAGCCATGTTTATATTGGCTTTCCATTCTGCCAACTATAAGCGCATTATGTAGTAATCTCCAAATAACTGGCTTTGTTTGCAGTGTGCCCAGTCACCTGCAAATAAGACAGTTACCCATGACAAAAATAAATGTTTTGCGTTTAAGATGGGTGTGGGAGCACAAGCTGCTAGGTTAGTGCCTTCTTTGAAACACAGAATAGGGGTTTCTAGTGCTTTTTAATTCCCTGTTTGTTGCATGCTTGATCTTCTGGTTGATTCTGTCACAGCAGTAGACAAGAGTTTTAGAGATCTGTTGGCCCTGTCATCTTGTTATTTGATAACAGGTTGAAGATCTCTTTAAATAAAATCAGTCTCATAGCTGAAATTGCTCAGTTAGTCCCTAAGTTACTGGACAGTATGGCAAGTATAAATCAAATAGTTGTGAATAAATTACTTCATATTAACTAACTAAATAAATACATTTTAGGTATATTATATTTTTGGTAAGCTGATTCCTTTTATTCTTATCAGACAATTCACTGAATAATTTAGTCAGCTTCCTGTTGTTGGTTTCAGACTTGTTTGGATACTCGGTGGGGACTTGACAAGTATATTCTGCTGACAAGTGATGATGTGGCAATAAATGGGCTCAGCAAAATAAAATGAATATGTATCCTAGCTATCCAGTTGTTAATCCCAACTAGAGTAGACCCATTGAGTCAGTGGAATAGGCATTGACTTACCAGGTTCCCATTGGCTGAATGAATATACTCTAGTTAGGGTTCAGCCCTATGTGTTTGAGTCCAACTGCATCCCACACTAGGACTCATTACTTTCTCACCTTGCTTTAAATGCTTGAGGGACACTAAGAGGGAGGAAATTTTGGTTCTATCTTGCATGCAGTTTATGCACAAAGAATAGCTTAACTGTTTCTTTAAAAAATAATCCCCTTTGAACTCAAAACTCTTCTTAACTTTTTCTAATGACTGTATGCTGTCAGGGATGATGGGAGTTGTAGCTCTTCACCTCTGGCTCAAACTCACCACCTTTTTATGCAGCAGAGCCAACCAGCTTAGATCAGTGGTTAATGCTTTTCTCCAAAGCAGCAGAGTTTCAGAGAATAGGCTGAAGATCCTGACAAACTCTCCAAACCTTCTCACTCTTCTCCAGGTGTCTCCAAAACGTCTCCAGGATTCACTCAGGCAACTCAGTAGTTTTATATAAAACCTACTTTATTCTTCTATATAAATATACTATATGGTCAACAAATCACAATCTCTATACACTACACCACCTCTACTCAACAACAATACATTGGCAAACATTGCAATTTTATAGCCATTGTTTATCACCACCCACTAGCTAGTTTCCACCCAGTGGGTGTGTACTTCCATTCTGATTGGTCCACATAGTTCCACCCATGCCTAAGACCAACCCATGTATTTCAACATTTCACCTTGTACACTTAATGATTCTCAGGTGTTTCCAATCTGCATTCAGTACCTCTGTCCTTGGCTCTCAGGCCTTCTAGATTACATTAGCAGTTTCACCTGTGTAGCCCCATAATTGCTCTTGCTTAGTCATTGTGACTTTCACATACATATTTTATTTCTTTCACTGTATGTCCCATGTTGCATTTTCCTTAACAATCCCCTCCGAAATAAAATATTGTATGTGTCTTACAATGTCATTCCAACCATTTGTGTCAGCCTTTCATGTTTTTCTACTGTCAATGCTTTTGTGAACAAATCTGCTATGTTGTGTTGTGTTTCTATATATCTCAATTCTATTTCACCCTTCTGAACCATGTCTCGCACATTCTGATATCTTACACCAACGTATTTTGTTCTGTTCTTCAAACTTTCAGTTTCAGCCATCGCTATGCATGACTGTGAATCTTCCAGAATTTCCACTGGTATCTTGTAACTTTCATTTAAATCATTTAGCAATTGCTTAATCCACTGTACCTCATTTACTATCTCATTCAAAGCAGCGAATTCTGCTTCTGTTGTGCTTAACGCTACATTAGTTTGTTTTCTACTTCTCCAAACTATTGGACTTTCACTATATTTAATTATCATTCCTGTAACTGACTTCTTGTCTCCTAATTCTGATGCAAATGAACTGTCTACATAACAATCTAGATCTGAACTATTGTTTCTTATAATCAATTTCCTATCTAAGGTTCCTTTTAAATATCTCAATAAATGTTTTACTGCTGTCCAGTCTTCAATTTTTGGATCATTAACCCTTCTAGACAATACATTTACAGCATAAGAAATGTCTGGTCTGGTGTGGCAAGATATGAATTGTAAAGATCCTATTATACTTCTGAACAGAATCTTGTCCTCAAACGCTCTAGTTGTTTCCTCAGACACAAAACCAGTTGTCATTGGAGCTCTTACTATTTTTGCATTCTGTAATCCACACTTTTCAATCAATCTTTCAATTTTATTTCTCTGACTTAACAAACAATGTCCTTCTTCTGTCCATTCAACGCAAATACCTAAATAAGACTTCAATACACCTAAGTCCTTCAAAACAAACTTTTTAGACAATTCTCTTTTTACTGACTCAATTTCCTGTTTTGACTTTGCTGCTACGCACAAATCATCTACATAAATCACTAATACTATGTCTCCTTTTGTATAAACACAAGCATCTGCAATGCTCCTCTTGTAACCTAGCTTAACTAGCTCATCATTGATGCACAGATTCCACGCTCTGGCACTTTGTTTTAAACCATACAACGCTTTCTTTAATTTATATACTCTCTGACTACCATTTTCTTCAAAACCTTGTGGCTGTTCCATAAATATTTCTTCATCCAGAACCGCATTCAAGTAAGCTGTCTCAAAATCAAAATGCTCTACAACTAAATTCCTTTTTGCTGCTACAGCTAAAACCATTCTCAGACTTTCTGGCTTTGCAGTTGGAGAATATGTCTTATCATAGTTCTCATACTGCTGTTGTGCAAAACCCTTAGCCACTAACCTAGCTTTATATTTGATACTTCCATCTGGCATTTCTTTCCTTTTGTATACCCATTTACAACCAATTACTTTCTTGTCTTTGGGTCTGTCAACAATTTCAAAAACATCTTTATTTACCAGGCAACCAAACTCATTATCCATTGCATCAAACCATCTTTCCTGTTCTTCACTAGAATAACTTTCCAATTCTTCAAAACTTTCAGGCTCCTCTACTGCTAAACAAGCTCTTGCCTTTGTCACAACAAACCTATCTGGAGGCTTTCTAACTCTATGACTACGCCTGGGAATAAAATCTGCTGTTCTGTCTCTTTCATCCTCACTTTCTCTACTGGGAGTTGTAGTTCTATGACTAAATCTCTTGTCTTCAGTCATTCGAGTAGTAGTAGGCCTAGATGCTATCTCATCATCAGAAGAACTACCACTGCTGCTAGGTGATGCTTCCTGCTTAACTGAAACCCCTCCATTTCCTGAGATTGGTTCAGTTTGTGCTTCTGGTTCATTTGAACTCCCTAATCTCAAAAACACTTCTTTATTGGCATGCAGTTTGTCCCAACCAGCATGTCTCTCAAAATTTGCAGACCTAGAATACTGCACTTGTTTTCCTCCCAAATGAAACTTGTAGCTATTTCCAGAATACCCCAAAAACCTAAGCCTTTTGCTTTTGGGTTCTCCTTTCCTCCTGAAACAAGCAGGTGTGTAAACATGAGCAAATTGTCCAAAAACCCTTAAGTACTTGTAATTTGGCATTCTCCCATACAATACCCTGTAGGGAATGTCTTCAATTTCTGAATGATACAATCTGTTACTGATATGTATTGCAGTCAAAGTTGCTTCTGCCCAAAAACTATCTTTCACCCCTGCATCTGCCATCATACAAGCAGTAATTCTTTTTATATCTTGTATTTTCTTCTCTGCTAACCCATCCTCACTAGGACAAGCAGGGTTTGTAGTTTCATGCCTTATTCCCACCTTTTGAAACCAGTTAAACAATTGATGATTTAAAAATTCTCCTCCTCTATCAGTAATGATGGTGCCTACTCTGCTATCAAATTGTCTTTCCACCATTCTTACCCATGCTTTTAAACTTTGCCCAGCGTCAGATTTGTTTTTCATTATTCTCACAAATGCAAACCTTGTATACCTATCAACAATTACTAGGAAATACTTGCTTCCCCCTAAGGACAAGCAGTTAGCTTGGGCAACATCTGCATGTACATACTGAAATGGTCTTTGAGCAATTCTTTTTGTTTTCTTAGCTACTGGAAAAGCTCTGACCTTTACCTGTTGACATACCGTACAATCTAAGTGGTTTTTGCATTCAGTAACTTTTAAATCTGGACACATACTGATTAAATTCTTTAAACATTTGAAGCTCGCATGGCCAAATTTTCTGTGAAGCTCGTGTATGCAGTCTTTGTGGATTGGAATATTTTCTATGTTATTAGCTTCTTCAACCCTGTAGCTATCGATATTATCCTCCAAATAATAAAGTTTGTCCTTTTTCAAACCTATGCCACGCAATTCCCCATTCAGTTTTATCTTACACATGTTCTTTTCAAAGATGACTGTGTAGTCTCTTTCTGTTAATCTGCTTACTGATAATAAATTATTTTCTAACTCCTTTACATGTAAGACATCATTAAAATTCTCTTTTAGCCCTGGAATGTACACAGTACCCATTTGTTTTACAGTACTTAGCTCTTTCCCATCAGCCAAAACTACAGCATTTACATTAGCTGATTTTCTATTACTTATTAAATTTATATCATTACACATCAAAGATGTGGCTCCTGAATCAACTAGCCATTTAGAATTTGCATTTTGTTTTTCCTTAATCATGGTTGCAACCCCCTTTTTATTACCACTGTCCCTCAAAAATGGAGGTCTGGACTGTTTTTGATACTGCCGCGGCTGCCATCTGCTCTCTGCTTGCTTGTGTCTCTCAGCTGCAAAATGTTTACAATGTCTCTGCAGATGACCAATCTTCTTACAATAAAAGCACCTCCGTTGCTCCCTTGTAGAGGCTGCTTCCTCCTGCGTTCGCCAGTCAGGAGTTGTTTGTTGTTTTGGCACAGTCTTTAAGCTTGCTGAGTCACCCTGCTCAGACATTCTTCTCTGGTTCTCTTCCAGTATTCTGGCCACAATTAAGTCTCTATTAAGCTCAGCTTCTGGCAGGTTTTGCAGGCTGTTCGTTATGTTGTCCCACGAAGAGTCTAGCGATTCTACTAAAATGTAGCATTGCTGCTCTTTGCTAATTTGCACTCCCCTCAGTTCAGCTTGCACAAATAAATCTTGCATTATTTTTAAATGTTCTATCACACACTGCCCTTTAGCCATCTTTTGCCTGTATATTCTTTTAGACCATAGCATTTTTGCAAAAGCAGTTGAAGGAGTGTGTAATCTCTGCAAGGTATCCCACACATCCTTGGCGGACGTTTTATCTCTGACGTCATTAATTAAGTCTTCTTCAAGCATGAGATAAAGACAGGCTTTTGCTTTACTATCTCTCTCTTTAGTGGCTTCATTAGCATCAGCTGCCAGCCCTGTTTCAACTGTTGACCACAGACCTTCCTTTACTAGTAGAGATTGGGCATAAATCTTCCAGGTAGAGTAGTTGTTTCTATTCAATTTACTAAACTTTAGAAATTCCATCTTGAATTGTGCAGTGACTCAATTTGACACAGTCCTTCTGAGTATGCACAGCCGACCCGTCTGGGCTCAAGCAAAACACAAAATGGTTTACTCACGAGGCTTATCAGTGCAGCACAAACAGCTTGCTCTGATCTATTGTCCACAAAGCTTTCTTCCACTCTCTGGAACTTTCAGCTTCTGTGGATGCTGGGTGCTCTAGTAACTGGGCCCATAACCCTTGTCAGGGATGATGGGAGTTGTAGCTCTTCACCTCTGGCTCAAACTCACCACCTTTTTATGCAGCAGAGCCAACCAGCTTAGATCAGTGGTTAATGCTTTTCTCCAAAGCAGCAGAGTTTCAGAGAATAGGCTGAAGATCCTGACAAACTCTCCAAACCTTCTCACTCTTCTCCAGGTGTCTCCAAAACGTCTCCAGGATTCACTCAGGCAACTCAGTAGTTTTATATAAAACCTACTTTATTCTTCTATATAAATATACTATATGGTCAACAAATCACAATCTCTATACACTACACCACCTCTACTCAACAACAATACATTGGCAAACATTGCAATTTTATAGCCATTGTTTATCACCACCCACTAGCTAGTTTCCACCCAGTGGGTGTGTACTTCCATTCTGATTGGTCCACATAGTTCCACCCATGCCTAAGACCAACCCATGTATTTCAACATTTCACCTTGTACACTTAATGATTCTCAGGTGTTTCCAATCTGCATTCAGTACCTCTGTCCTTGGCTCTCAGGCCTTCTAGATTACATTAGCAGTTTCACCTGTGTAGCCCCATAATTGCTCTTGCTTAGTCATTGTGACTTTCACATACATATTTTATTTCTTTCACTGTATGTCCCATGTTGCATTTTCCTTAACATATGCAAGCATATTATTGGATTATGTTGTGATCAGCTACAGTTTCAGAAAACTGCAACTGTTATAAGTGTTTAAAAACACTTTTTTACAAAGTGTGACACACACATTAAGCATTTAGCCAACTGAATTCTTGAAGTGTTAAAGCACTGTGATCTTTGAATACATGAGGTAAATGAAAGGAGGCTATTCTCCTTGCCTCTCCGCATGTCCTGGCAAAGGATCTCTGCTGGAGACTGCTCTTACCTCAATGGGTGCTGCCGTGTCCTGCCCGACCAACCTGGAAGCTCCATATCTATGAAAGAATAAAACTCTAATCTAGACCTTCTCCGTAGCATTACATTTTGTGGAGGTTTCCAACCAATTCTGCCACTATGGATTTGTAGTTTGAGTCTTGACATTCCCAATTAGAGTAGTCTGGCAGTTGCAGTGCCAGTTATTCCCTCTGCTTCCTCACTTGGAAAAGAAGGCAGGTGCAGAGACTGCTTGGTGTAGAAGACCCACTTGAAGTCAGCCATGCCTGACAGTACTGATTTATTGGGAGGCTGTGGTGAAGCCAACCAGAGGTTGTTTGCATCTTTACTCCCACCCTTACCTATCTGATGATTTTTGTACTTAAAACTGGCCCAAGCATGGCAGCCTGAGCAGGGCTGACTCTCAATATATTATTTTAAGTTAGCCCAGCATGATTATTGAACCATGGCTTATCTTGACTGCTTAGGTGGCATCTCAGTTATTTGCTTAAAACTCTGTGATTTAAACCCAGTCTAAATAATACAATTCAATATGTAATTCTCAATGTATGTACCCTCACAGGGGAGGGAAGGGGAAAGGAACATGCTGCACTCTTGGCTTGTGTGTGCCTTCAAGTCGCCTGTCGACTTAATGGTGGCCCCAGGAATTTCATAGGATTTTCTTAGGCAAGGAATACTCAGAAGTAGTTTTGCCAGTTCCTTCTTCTGAAATATAGGCTACAACACCTAGTATTCTTTAGCAGTCTCCCATCCTGGTACTGACCAGAAGCTGACCCTGATGGGTTATTTAGGCCTTTCTCTCAGCTTACCACCAAACAGATGGTTTGGGCTGCTGGCTTCAGCATCCCCAGTAACATGGGACAGATTACCCTTACCTGCTTTCATCCTTCTAATAGGAGTATTCTGCAGATGTTTGCCTACTGTCACCTGAACCTTTATAACTTACAGAGGGACTCTAATAGAGATCTTCAATTCCTTTGCAAATATCATAATCTTAATTGGGCCAGTTAGGTAGATTAAGTTCTGTTGGTGGAATGGGAAGAGGGACAGTTTCTTCCTCCGCCCCTTTGCACAGCCCCTTTTATAGGCCCTGATGCTCACAGAGTTGGAACCATCCTTATCATATGAGGCAGTTGGATCAGCAAGGAGACAGAGAGGAATGGAAAGTTCTGTGATGCAAGCAGAACTTGAGTAACATTTAGACAGTTCAGAAGTAATGAGGTAATAATAAGTTCACCATGTTAGCTTTGAGGAGGAGGAAGAGGAGGTGAGTATTGCTCATGCAGTACTCATGCATTTCCAGGCTAGTTATATGTAATAATCGCTCTCATATTTGTAACTTTTTAATTTTAAAAATTAGGGGAATAATTTTAAGGAGCTTTGTGTGTGAGAAATTTATGTGTAAATTTGCTGTTTAAGTAAATGTTGTTTTTAATATTTTATATCTGGGCTACAAGTTCTGCAATAGGATCACAAAGTCGGTATTTAGTTTTGATTTTAGCATCACTTATATGGAAGAATATATATGGAAGAAGTCTTATATACTCCACTTCCTCAAAAAGCCTTATTCTGCCTCAGGGTGTTTTGCATTTACTTCTGTGGAATCTCATTTTTCATGAGTTGTAACCCATCTCTGAAAGTTGGTACGATTTATTACTTACGAAATCACTGAGGAAGTTAAACAAACCTTATCTCAGTAACTTGGTCACAAATACATTATAGTCAAACTGTTATTGTTGGTACTTTTAATAATACATTTACATTCTTAATACTGTATGCTTTATGTTCAGAGTGTAACCTAGAACAAGTTATCCATACCTAAGTCAGTGTGACCAAAATTCTTAAGTGTGGTGAAGGATGATTTCACAGAAAATTGGGGGTGCTTCACTTTGCTTTAGACTGAATCTTTGGGCTGGGATTCAGTTATTTGTCACTGCTGGTAGCAGTGGATTCAGGAGCAGGCCATCTCCCTCCTTGCTTCAACACCACCAATATCTGTTCCAGAGGGTGGGAAAACCTCACACAGCAGAGTTTCAGTTGTACACAAAGAACTGGGGGAAGGACAGAAAGAAACGGAATGTCTTGTTGAAGGCACACATGGGGTGTTCACTGGAAGAGGAATCAATTATTCCTGGCTCTGCTGATGAATTTTCTTTTTTTTCCCCCCACACATACACATTTAGGTGCACATAATTGGATCCTGTCTATGATATTTTTTGTGAAACAAGAATAGACCAGTGTTACTCAAAGTGGTGGTCTCTGGACCAGTGCCAGCCCATGGGCCCTCAGCTGGCAGTCCTAGAAGAATTCATAGGAAAAAGAAATAATTGTGGCCAATGGGTAAAAATATGGTGCTAGCCCCTGGTGCATTGGGGGGAAATGGTCTTTTGTGTTGTTTGTTTTACTGAAGGCTTAAATTTTCTGGTAAGGAGATTTTAAAAAAGAGGTGGAGGTTACTAATTGTAGTAGTGGTGGTAGTAGTAGTAGTATTTTAAGTGAGCATGTACTTGCAACTAAGCAAGTTAACTGTGCAAGTATTATGATAACATGAGAGATCTTAAGCTTCCACTACTTATTAAAAGTTTAGCCTTGAGTTTAAACAGGGTCACCTGGGGTGACGTGGACAAAAGGAGAAGGAAAGGGGGATGAAATCAGTGGGACCAGTGTTCTCAGATTCCGTTATTCAGTGTTCTCAGATTCCGTTATTTTGCAGTCCCGTTTTTTTCTGAGGTTGCAGATATGCACAAGTGTAATCCAATTTTTTGTATTTAAAGTAGTATTAGATTTACAGTATTTCTACATATTATCTATAGTCAAGAGAAAGCTTTCCTTTATCCATTTAAAAAATCCTAAGTTTTCTAAATCCTGAACTCTGGGGGAGTTTGTCAAAGACTTCTCTCACACACAAAAAGTCTAGCCAGACTTTCAAGACTTCCAGGCCCCTTCACCAGGCAAAGAATGATTTTTTAAAAAAACTAGTAGGAGAAGATCACTTAAGGAAATCAGTTATTATTACATGTCAGTTAGTCTGCTTGTTACTAGCTTTACTCCTGAATGGCATTATCATGCTGCTCTGTGAACAAATTACTCTTTTCTGAATGGTGTTGTCTTACTCTGGTTGTTTATTAAGTGAATGCCAAAGGTATGGGTATTTTGCTGCACCAAAATATCTTATATACTTCATCAGGTTGTTCTGCCAGACTCTTTAACATCTTATACAGCCTTAGGGCAGGCATGGATTCCACAGTCTGATTCTAATAGCCAAATGCCTATTTTTAAATAATGTTGTGGGTTGTTGTTTTTTTACCTTATAGGAAAGCATAGTGTGAGAAACACGGAGATGAGAAAGAGTTGTTATTTGTTTATTTATTTGTTGGATTTATGCCCCACCTTTCTCACAGGATGGGTTTTAAGGCAGCTTCCAAAAGTTCAGAACAAGATTAAATTAAAATCTCATTTTTCTAAAGTTTTAAAAAATAAATAATATATTTAAAAACCACAATTAAAACAGCTAAAAGCACATTGAAACCATAATTACAATAACAGCACACCACTTTACACATACTATGCTATATAATTTATAACCCAGAGGCCTACCTGAATGACAAGGTCTTCACCTGCCAGCAGAAAGAGAGCAGAGAGGGGGCCAACCAGACTTCCCATGGAAGGATGTTCCACAGCCTGAGGGCAGCCATGTATACTTACAAATGTGCCTATGAAAGTTGTGGGACCAAGAGAAGCCATTCCCTGCAGATCTTAAAGCTCACACTGGCTTTTGTAGAGAGATACAGTCTTTCACATAGTCTGGACCAAAGTCATCCAGGCTTAAAAGGTCAAAATCAGCACTTTGAATTGTTCCTGGAAACAAACTGACAGCCAGTGAAGTTGTTCTGGGGAGGGTGTGTGTGTTATGTAATCCCTGTAACCAGCCCCAGTCAGCAGTCTGGCCATAGCATTTTGAACCTGTTGAAGTTTCCAGACAGTTTCCAAAGACAGCCCCATGTAGGGTGTGTTACAGTAATCCAAATAGGATGTAATCAAGGCATGTGTTACTATAGCCACATCTGACTTCTCAAGGAACAGGCACAGCTGGCACACTAGTTTTAACTATGGAAATGCACTTCTGGCCACTACCAAATCCTGGGGATCCAGGCTCAGTTCCAGCTGCAGTAACATGTTTGTTACTTACATAGGATTCTGTTGAATTTGTTTTGGTGCTTACTGAGATGAAGCCAGCTTTCCTCCAAAGCAACTAGAACTGAAGCTGTACCCCAGATGAAGCCTTGCTAGTAATTTAGGCTTCAGGAAGGCAGGGATTACAGTAGGAATTGCTATAATAATGTCCAGGATGAGCAGGGGAGATAGGGAGGGTGCTGAGTGACTGAGTTCCTCTCCCCACCCCACCCCCGGTGTGTAATTCCTTATTCTTGTTTTTCTTATTTCTGCTAAATACCTTCTTGTGTATTTTTTCAGTAATATTAGGCATTTAAACCTATTACTCCCAGTTTTCCCTAGATGTAGAATTAAAAACAGTATTTAATATAAACAGTTGTGTTAAATATGAATGGTTTTCAGGACAGACTGTCAGGAAAACAGGCAAGGACGAGACAAAAGTCATGACAATCCATGGTTTAAATAAGCCAGAACTCATGAGACAACAACAAACCATGAATTCAAATTATGATTTGACTCCCCTTTCAGAACGTCAGGGATGAAGAATCTTTTATTTCTCTTGCAGACATCAGGAATGGACTTTGCCCTTAATCCAATTAGAGCTATTATTTCATCAAAGCAGCCAGCATTCAGCAGATGACAAGATACAAGTTTGCTTCATTCAAGTAAACAATTAACTCGTATTATATCACAGTTAACAAAGAAAACAAGAAGATACTTCAGTGTGGATTGATATAATGTTCTAGGAACATTCAATTACAGTAGCAGCCCCGCATCCACTAATTCGCCATCTGCTGATTCAATTATCCGCAGGTGGCGACGGCACAGGGGAGGGAGGGAGGAGATGAGCTCACCTCCCCCCTCCCTTCCCTGGGACAGTTCTGTTGGCGTGGGTTCTGTTGGCGCAGCAGAGATGGTGGGAGGATGGGGAAGGAGGAGGCCAGCTCACCTCCTCCCTCCCTTCCCCCGGGAGGTTTACGGTGGTGCGGCGGAGCTGTGAGGAGTGAGTGGGGAAGGGAGGAGGGAGCTCGCCTCCCCACTCCCTTCCCCCAGGAGGGTTCTGGCGGCATGGCAGAGCTGGTGGGGGGAAGGGAGGAGGAAGCTCGCCTCCCCACACCCTTTCCCCAGGAGGGTTCTGGTGGCACAGGTTCCGGCGGTGCAGCAGAACTGGTTGGGGGGCGGGCGGAGGAGGGAGTGAGGAGGTGAGCTCAACTCCCCCTCCCTTCCCCTGGGAAGATTTTGGTGGCACGGTGGAGCTGGCGGGGCTGGGCGAGGGAGGAGGGAGCTCACCTCCTTTCTCCCTTCTCAGGTGGGGTCCAGTGGTGGTGGTGAGGGTGTTCGCTATTATCCGCAGATTTCACTATCCGCAGTGGGCCTCGGAACCAATCCCCCACGGATGTGGGGTTGCTACTGTAAAACCATACATTCTTTTGCAACCTGCAGAATACACATTACATGTTGTTACCATTGATCTGTATATATTGGTATATCATGAAGTCTTCCCCCTCCCCATATAATAACACAACTATGAAACCAGTGTTTTGGAAGATAAGCACAGCTGGGTAGCATGAAGCAATACCAATTTAGACATTTTGGGTCCATGCTGTACATAGACTCAGTTCAGACCAAGAATTGGAGAGTTGAAAAGAAGTATGGATGTATAGCCTCCATTGCTCCTGTTCATTCTCCCCTCTTGAGTGCAGTTTTCCACTTCGTAGCCTCTGTGTGTTGTATAATCAGCAAAGAATAAATGTTGAAAACCCACTGAATTATGGAGGGGAGATATCGGCAAAACTGAGGGGATCACATCCCTTTTCTTCTGCTTTTGTGAAGATTCTAAAAGACATTGGTAAAGCAAATTTCTGATTGTATCAGGAGGACAACTACTAGCCATATTTGTCTGGTTCATATGTCATGGTAAACTAGGAGTTAAGGTAACACGGCAACTGTGTGGAAGAGCTGTGTGCAAGAGCAGAGGACTTAGAAGACGTTAGCCCTTCAGCAGTCTCCAAGTTTGGGGGATTGTCTGAAGAGCAGCTGGGAGAAAGTGCAGATTATGTTATAAATGTACAATTTAATATACATTTCATGTAGATGCTTCCTTCTTCCTCTTATGTAAGAGTGAGTAGTTCTTTCTCAACTTGATGACATGAGGGATATAATTCCTATGTACTCTTTCTTTACAGCAGTGATGATATTATTTCTTTTAAAAATGCATTCCAAATATTTGTCAGATCAGATCAATATAGCACTGAATCTATTGTTAATGAAATACTCTGAATCAGAAATGCCTCATAGTTTGTAAGTCATTTCATCTCCTATATTTCAGCTATAATGGCAGGCAACTGCTGATTTCACACAGAGTAGAATATAAATGGAACTGCAGAATAAATAGTTCCATTTAGCTGGTTATAGATAATGTAGATTTCTTTTTCTTGAAGTTTCAGGTGACAAATTGTCTGGGATCTGTATTGGATTGTATTTGTTGACTGTAATGAAACCACCTAACAGCACAATCCTATACTTGGCTATTCAGAAGGAAGTCCTGTTGAGTTCAGTGGGGCTTACTCCCAGCTAACTGATGTACGCTCTATTGCAGTAATGGCCCAGCATCAGCATCTGCACTGACTTTCAAGTACCTTTAATTTAAAGCACTGCCTTTGAACTGCTTTGTCCCTTATCTTCTGCTGTGACCCGTTAAGATAAATCTTTGTGGTAGTAATTTCCAAGTTGAAAGACCGAAGAGAATAAAAAGAAACATTATTGGTTTTATGTGGCTAAATATTTATTATTTTATGCTATAAAGTGGTTGGGGGGGATTACTGTGCTATGCTTTAACTTGCTATTAGCAGTCCCATAGTCTTGAGAGGTAAGGTTTATACATTGAAATGAGTATCTAATTATCTATGTTGTAAAGTGATAGAATGCTTTACAGTGGGCCCTCGGTATCCTCTGGGGTTTGGTTCCAGAACCCCCTGCTTATAACAAATTCCGTGGATGTTCAAGTCCCGTTAAAAACAGTGTACAGTACTAGAATGGTGTTCCTTATATAGAATGATGAACAGCAAGGTCTGCTTTTTTGGTGAGGAGGGGAATTCCAAATATTTTCAAGCCATGTTTGGTTGAATCCATAGATGCAGAACCATGGATTATTTTAATTTTTTGTTATTATTATTCTTTTTGGTATAGGCGTTCTTTGGAACTTGTCTTCATGTGATGCAGTAAAGATGACAATCATTCGAGATGCTCTGTCAACACTGACAAACACTGTGATAGTTCCTCATTCTGGTTGGAATAATTCTTCCTTTGATGATGATCATAAAATTAAATTCCAGACTTCTCTAGGTCTGCGCAACACAACGGGATGCCTGAGGTAAATTGCTGTGTTTATATTTCTCATCTTAAAGAGCAGTTTATTATGCATCTCTTGGTAAACATTCAGCTCTACCATTCAAGCTTATATCCTTTCCTTTTACATAATGAAAAAAGTAAGCATGCAAATTTAAGTTCTAAGGCATTTTATTCTGTGGTTGACTGCATGCCCTGTGTTTGTATTAAATGCTCATCTAGAGTTAACTTTTGGCTGGCTTTGGTCCCAAGTTGCACTAAGTAATTTAATCTTCAGCATATTAACCTATCAGTGCTGTGGTTCAGGCCATTCTATTAGTGTAATCTTGAAAAACTTATTATGCAGTATACACATCAAAGGCATGTAATGGTGAGGGCCAGTATCCAAAGAGCTACTTTAGACACCCCCAAGGGATTCTAAATAGGGTTATTTATTTATTTATTTTTTCTTCTTAGGATCATAGAGTTGTTCTTCAGTCAGAATGCTCCTCTCATGCTAGACTACAAACTGTTTTTTTATTTCCTCCCATTTCAGACCAGTTTACCATATGCAGCAAAGTTCTCTTATTCATGTAGCCTTACCCTTTGGGCATAAAGAACTGGTTGAATTGAATGGTTCTTTCACCTGGGACATTCTGTAAAATCCAAATGAAGTTTAATTAATTTGCATGCTACCCCTGCCCGACAAACCTAGACAAAGTAAAGGCACGGTAGAAATGGCCTATTCCATTGATGCCAAGCTGACAGTATATTTTAGAATGTTTTGGGCGATAGGTAATTCTGAGGGTTGCAGCACAGACACTGGTAGCAATCGTTTTATCCCTGTCAGGATGCCCCGGACAAAGAATTATTTCAGCAGGGCTGCCCTTTTCTTCTACACCTAGGACATAATCGTACCGCTGGTCAGATACAGGCTTCAGCAAGTCATATTCATTCTTATTAAAAGTAGCTTTTCACATTCTTCTTCAGAGGACAGTTATGGAGAAAATGGAGTGCAGAGTACTCACAGAAAGGAAAACAGAAACAAAACGAAACCATGGTTTACCTTTAATTTTTAAAATTCAAACTATGGATTATGGGTTGGTGTAAATTGCCCCATAGTTTTGTTAGATACTGCTCATGAAACTAGTTTTAATAGCAGCTATTTATATAGAATTGGGGGCCTCCTGGATCCAGCTTTGCTTTGATGGATACAGCTTGATTCAGAGTTCAGTAATGCTTGCGTTAGCACAGTACATCTGGAGATGCAGGATATGTTTTTGCAAAAGCATGATTGCAATAAATGGGTATTGTAGTGGAACAGTGTTTTGTGGATTTAATGGCTATAGTTAAAGATGTTTTCACTCCTTATGCAGAGACAAATCTGGTTTTATCACCAAGTTTCTAATCAGCAGGGATTGTGATTCGCTAAGAGAACTAGTGTGGTGTAGTGATTTGAACGTTGGACTACAACTTTGGAGACCAGAGTTCAGATCACCACTCAGCCATGGGAACCCACTGAGTATCCTTGAGCAAGTCACACACTCTCAGCCTTAAAGGAAGGCAAAGACCAATCCCCTCTGAACAAATCTTGCCAAGAAAAGCTGATGATAGGTTCACCTTAAGGTCACCATAAGTTGGAAACAACTTGAAGGTACATAGCAGCAGCAACAAAATACAGTTGTTCCTCCGTATCCACGGAGTTAAGTATTCACGGCTTGAAAATATTCTTAAAAAATAATAATCCCAAAAGCAAAGCTTGATTTTGCCATCTTATATAAGGGACACCATTTTGCTATACCAATGAATATAAAGGGACTTAATTATTCATGGATTTTGGTATCCACATGGGTCCTGGAACCAAACCCCAGCAAATATGAAGGGACAACTATATACTTTTATGATGCATTTATTTGAAAACGTATTTTTTGTGATACTTAAATTTTATATGTTGTCTTAATCTGAGGCTTGAGCTAGATTCTCATATAGTCAGATTAGCTCAAGTCATTCATGTGAAAAAAAAATTATTAAATGTTATTGGGATGTGTGGATACAGATGCAAAGAAAAACATCACTATGTTCAGTCTTCCATGGGAGCTTCCAGTCCACAACAGACAAACACAAAGGCTGAAAAAAGTATAGTCCTTTCCCCAAGGGAAAGCCAGGGGCACCATGTCTAGAATTTTAACATATGTTTCTGAAAACAAACAAGCCTCAGTAAAATACTGTATATTCCGGCGTATAAGACAACTGGGCATATAAGACCACCACCACCCCAATTTTTAAGTTAAAATATAGAGTTTGGGATATATTCGCCGTATAAGACGACCCCCTTTCTCTTATACGGCAAGTATATCCCAAACTCCCCCACACCAGTGGTTCTTAACCTGTGATTAGTGGGGGTCTGTGAAGGCTTGAAGGCTGCTTGGCCCACCTCCTCCCTGCAGTGAGAGGAGCTAAGGCAAAGGTTGGCTGGTTGACTTGGCCTGCGCATTGCCATTCAATCTACAAACTTGCAGAAGAAGAGTCTTCTCTCTTCCTCCACTGCCTCTGAGGGAAGGTTGAATAGATGGTGTAATGGTATATTATTATTATTATTATTATTATTATTATTAGGGCTTTAAATCTTGAATTAAGTCTTGAGGGACCCCAGCGGTGTGGGAGCGTTTGCACGGCTCCAGAGGCAGTGGGGGGGAGCCACGCGGGGTGGGGGGTGATCTTCTCCGTGGCTGCCAGTCATGGAGAAGACCCCCCCACCCCGCGCAGCTGAGGGAGAATGGGGGAAGCGCGCAGTGAAGGAGGGCTTCTCCATTGCTGCCAGTCACGGAGAAGACCCCTCCACCCCACACAGCTGAGGGAGAATGGGGGAAGCGCGCGGGGAGGGAGGGCTTCTCCGTGGCTGCTAGTCACAGAGAAGACCCCCCCACCCCGCGCAGCTGAGGGAGAATGGGGGAAGCGCGCGGGTAGGGAGGGCTTCTCCGTGGCTGCCAGTCACGGAGAAGACCCCGCGCAGCTGAGGGAGAATGGGGGAAGCGCGCGGGGAGGGAGGGCTTCTCCATGGCTGCTAGTCACGGAGAAGACCCCCCCACCCTGCGCAGCTGAGGGAGAATGGGGGAAGCGCGCGGTGAAGGAGGGCTTCTCCATGGCTGCCAGTCACGGAGAAGACCCCTCCACCCCACACAGCTGAGGGAGAATGGGGGAAGCGTGCGGGGAGGGAGGGCTTCTCCGTGGCTGCTAGTCACGGAGAAGACCCCCCCACCCCGCGCAGCTGAGGGAGAATGGGGGAAGCGCGCGGGTAGGGAGGGCTTCTCCGTGGCTGCCAGTCACGGAGAAGACCCTGCGCAGCTGAGGGAGAATGGGGGAAGCGCGCGGGGAGGGAGGGCTTCTCCGTGGCTGCCAGTCACGGAGAAGACCCCCCACCCCGCGCAGCTGAGGGAGAAGGGGGGAAGCGCGCGGGGAGGGAGGGTTTCTCCATGGCTGCCAGTCACGGATAAGCGTCTCCCGCCCCGCGCGGCTCCAGAGGCAGTGGGGGAAGCTGCTGGGTCTGGCTGGGTCAGGGGTGCCGCCGCTTCACTTTGCCTCACCCCCCCCACCCGATCTCCTACATCTTCGCTCCATTTGCAAGGGAGCGAAGAGGCAGGAGATTGGGTGGCCGGTGAGGCAAAGCGTGTAACCGGCGTATAAGACAACCCCTGACTTTGGAGTCTATTTTCCAGGCTTCAAAAGTCGTCTTATACGCCAGAATATACATTATCTCTTTCTCCTGCAGTTTGGAAACAGAGGGAGAAATAAAGTCCAATTAAATTGGAAACTCGTTTTATCTTGGGAATGCTTAGTTAGATACAGGGTGAAAAATTCAGCAGCCTCTGACTCTCCTATATGCAGTAATATAATGCTTTCACACATTTAGAAGGCTGTCATGGAATCTGCAAATAGTTCATCTACTTGTACATGTTTCTTTCATGGGTATTGTATGTTTAAGAGCACACTTAAATTGTCTTAGTGTACTCCTGAAAACATCACATTTAAAGTGACCTTTAGTTATCCAAGAACATGAGGCTGTCAAGAATTTCGCATAGCCACATCTTCTTCTTCTTCTTTTTTGTCACTGAACAGAGAATTAAAAAAAACTGTTTAGAGTTTGCAGGCACTCACTGTACAAATTTTTAGTCCAAATTGTCCTCTTACACTCAGTTTGAAAACAAGCAACATAAGATATAAGAGATAAAACTAGAGAATAGTAACCAATTCACAAAAAGTAATAACTTAGATAAATGGAGAAGCTGTGAAAGCATGTAACAGCAGCATTTAATCTGAATATATCCTCAGGCTTTCATAATGCAAAACGTACATCATCTTGCATATATCTTTGTAGATGTCCCTCCTCTCACTGCAGCTTGCTGCTGCAGCTACAACTGCATCCTTCATCCTAGTCTGTTCTGCTCACAATCATTCTTCACTTCTCCCATTTATAAAGCAGTCATGATGTTCCCCCACCACAACCTGTTTCGTCCACCTTGTGATGCCGTGACCTGCTACCGTAACTGCTTTTCCAGCCTTGCTTCCTGCATCTGTCCATCTCACATCTCCCTTTTCGGTCTTTCTTCTCTTCCCCTCCCCAACACCTTTTTGGGCAAGTATTCTAATTCCTGTTTAACACCTCAAGTTGTTGCTCATGCATATCTCTTCAAATCCCTTTTGATTACAATAGGCCCTCAGTATCTGCTGGAGTTTGGTTCCAGGACTCCCTGTGGATACCAAGTCCTATTATATACAGTGGCATCAGAAGATGGCATCCCTTATATAAAATGGTGAACTGCAAGGCTTGCTTTTTGGATTTTTTAAAAAAAATATTTTTGGTTGGTTGGTTGAATCTGTGGATGTAGAACCCGTGGATACAGAGGACCAGCTATATCCAGAAAATGGACATGGCTTGCAAGCCAGAATTTGGGCACCTATGATGCAGAAAGCAATAGCAATGCAAATTGAAGAATATAGTATCTAGTTTTTGGATGCTGCCTTAAAAAAAACACACAGACAACAAGGAGGCTGTTTAGATTTTTTTTTCCTGGATGATAAAAGTGGGAAAAGTCTGCTTGCTGTTAGCTTTAGGTGTCCTTGTCTCTGAGAGGCTGTAAAGATCTTATGCTCTCAAAGTCTTTTTGACAACAGCCATTAAGTATGATTTGAGAATGCTCTCAAAGCAGACCATATTTCTTATCTCCCCCCACCCAAACTTGTCCAGAGCTATTGTCGAGTTACTGGGTGATCTGTGGAAAATGAGGACCCAACACTCAGATTCTGTATTTAACCTGGGCATTAATACACTTGCCTGATCTATAGTGAAAATTCACCCCACTGTTTTAAAAAGCTGTGGGTTTGTAGGAACTATTGGAGTAAGAAAAAGTGATCTCTTTATTATGTAGTAATACTTTTCTTGAGGTCTTTTGAATCTGTCCTCCCAACAGTTCATTTTATCTTGCTGTTTCTGACTTATGGTGACCCTAAGGTGAACCTATCATGAGGTTTTCTGAGGCTGAGTGTGTGACTTGCCCAAGGTCACCCAGTGGGTTTTCATGGCTGAGCAGGGATTCAAATCCTGGTCTCGAGAGTCCTAGCCCAACACTCAGACCACTTCACCATGCTGGCTTCTCATTTTATCTACTGAAAATATATTGGGACAACAGGCATTCTATTAAATTGTATTTTGATAGCTGCCTTGTTAGCTGAAAATGCCTTTTGAAAGTTAAAATGTTGAGTATACTGCATTGAATTCTGCCATGTATTTATACTTTCTCAGAAAACAGTATCATCCTATCTGAGTAGATTTCCTTGTGCAAATAATCAATTGTATATATGTATATTCACCTGAGGGGCTCCATAAGTCAGAAACAACTTGAAGGCACGCAACAACAAACAACAATGTTTCTGACAAGAGTACCAATATATACAATATTTCTTGGTATACTGTTTTTCTTCCTTAGAAACCTAAGCTCTGCAGGAGAAGAAGCACGGAAGCAAATGAGATCGTGCGAGGGGCTGGTTGATTCGTTGTTATATGTGATCCATACATGTGTGAACACTTCAGATTATGACAGCAAGGTATGGGTTATCTTTGTATACCAGTGTAGTTTTTGTTTGAGGCTGCAATATATAGATACTCTTTCAGTCACAACATTTTTGCACTTTTGGTCTGTCAATGAATATTAAAATGTGGAAATTCATCATTCTGTGGATGTAAAATGACCAACTTTACCTTGTCATTTTTATTATTTTTGGGTAGGCTTAGTTGTTATTGAGTTGGGGAGGATCATTGTGACCATGTTTAAAAATCTCTATATTAGACCAAAGATATAAAGGGATCACTATCAGATTCACTATAATTAGAATCTAGGTGACCCTATTTTCCAAATAATCCTATTTTTCTGCCCCAAATAAAGGGGGTATCTATCTGCCTGTCTCCCCAAACTACCATTACAGCAGGTTCATCATTGTAGAATCTCCTCTGTTTGGCTTACAGACTGTGGAAAACTGTGTGTGTACATTAAGGAACCTTTCCTACCGTCTAGAGCTTGAAGTGCCTCAAGCCCGCCTGCTGGGTATTAATGAATTGGATGACTTTTTGGGAAAGGAATCACCAAGCAAAGATTCGGAACCAAGTTGCTGGGGGAAAAAGAAGAAGAAAAAGAAAAAAACTTTGCAAGAGGATCAGGTTTGTTCATTCCCCTTTCTCCTTTCCATATCTGTCATGGAAACACTACAACTTTCAACTACATATTTTACACTATTTTGGTTTTGGGCCTTGGGATGGCTACTTTAGGATAATAATATATAAAAGATGTAAGAAAAACTTTCCCATTTATCTTAGCAGACTGCACTTACACATGATAATTATATATCTTTGACAGTGGGATGGAGTTGGCCCAATACCAGGATTGTCAAAGTCTCCTAAAGGTGTGGAAATGCTGTGGCACCCTTCTGTAGTAAAACCGTATCTAACTCTTCTAGCTGAAAGCTCCAACCCAGCAACTTTGGAGGGTTCTGCGGGATCTCTTCAAAATCTCTCCGCAGGCAATTGGAAGGTAGGGAGTGTAACTTGAAGTTGTTGAGATTTCTGATTTTTTTCATCAGTGCTGCTCTAGTGTACAACCAGCTATAATGTAAAAATATTGCCTCTGGTATTTTTCATGCATTACTTGCAGATGATCCTTTAATTAATGTATTTGAACACATGGTTATTAGTTTGCTAGTCAAACAATAGGAACAAAATGTTACTGACCCTAACTCTTTACATGTATTGGCATCTCTCCAATATGGTAGAATCACTGAATTTTACTTCTTTGCAATAATTATCTGCCCCAGTCATGCTTGTAATGTGTGGGGGCTGGGAAATTCAGGCACAAAGCTGGTCCTTTTTTTTGTACAAAAGAGATGGAAAATACTCTTCAAAGAGTTAATAGTTTTGTACACAACATTGCTGTACAAATATCTACAAATAGGTTACTTTCTCGGGGGGAGGAGCCAAGCTTCCATGGCGTAGGAAGGTTTCTTCAGAACGAGTGCTCAAGGTAATGGAATTAAATGAATAATTTCCCCTCAAAAAGGCATGAGGAGAGTTTTAAGGGAAGATTTATGGCTGTGAATCACTAAGGAATGTTAATGGAAGAGAAAACTGCAGTTCAAAGAAGCCTAAAGTAAACAAATAGTTACTTTCGGTTTTGCCCAATAGTGGAGCTGCCTAACTAAAAAGAACATTTTGCTAATAAATCACTAAGGTTGGAGGAAGCAGCGAACAATTGTAGGCAAATGAAAAGGATGTTTTAACAAGAGAAGGAATAACTGATCTAACTGAAGAACAAGTGGAAAGATTTTAAAAAATAATAAGTGGTGGAGGAAGGAGGGGCCATACACAAAAGGGGAGGAACGAAAGTTTGGAGTGTGCTGATTTTCTTATGTTTAAAAAAAGAAGAAATATTGCAGGAAAAAGTTGGTTGAGGCCACAAATATCAGATAAGCCATCGGATAGATCTCACAAGAGATTAGAAAGGATTTGTTTGGAAACACAGAATAATAAGGGGGAACCAGAAGAGCTAAGTATGGAAAAGGGAACAAGCCCCAAAAAGAGTGGTCTTTCAAGTGCCTCTGCCCCTGATCCTCTATCCCCAAGGGGGAGGGAAAGAAGGGGAGAAAGCACAGAGGATATTAAAACTCATGTGGATTCTCTCTTTACAAAAATGATGACAGAATTTAGAGAAGAAAAAAAGAGAATGTTTTCAGAGTTTGCAAGTATAAGAGAAGAAATGCAGAAGGAGAGGAAAAGATCTGAAGAAAGATTTGTGGAAATGAGTACAAAAATACAAGGAATACACGGAGATATTCTTAATATAGTAAAAGAGAACAAAGAAATAATTAAAACCCAAACACTTCAAAGCAGCCAGATCCAGGATAATATGAAGAAAATTACAGATATGGGGGGGAAATGATATACATGCAAGATTTTCAACGCAGGAATAACTTTAGAATAAGGTTCCTGCCAGAATCTGTGGGGAAAGATCAAGGATCTAATCTGAAATCTGAAGTGTTGAAATGGCTACAGCAAGTGACCCCAACTGTGAAATTGAGGGATTAAGACATTGAGCGGATCCATAGAGAATTGACAGGAAGGAGAAGTATGTTGCCAAGAGATGTTATTGTTAGAGTATTATTGTTACAATAACAAGGAGGAATTGATGAGAACAGTCAAGAAATACCCAGAGAGACTGAAGTATGGAGATGTAAGGGTGAAATTATATAATGACTATTGTCGACAAACAGTAATTTGGATAAAATCGATGAAGCCTTGTATTGCTACTCTTTTGAAAGCTGGTATAAAATATGCTTGAGGATACCCAGTGTTTTTGAAATTTGAATGGGCAGGAAAAAGATATAGAATGGAAACGCCAGAAGATGGACTGCGATTGTTGGAGGGGTTGGGAGTATATAAGAAGGAGTATGGAGCAGATGGAGGAGCGGACAGCGGAGGAGGAAAAGTTTAGACAGATAAAGAAAGCAGAAGGAAGAAGAAAAAATTACAGGGGGAAAAAAGAGGGGAAATGTTTTTATTTTTATGAGCACTCGGGGGGAGGGAGTTGTTCTGGGCCAGTGGATGATCTCCTCGCCACTCCTCACCTGGAAGATCGGGGGGGTCATGAGCAAGGCAATTTGCCTTGGGAAGACAAGGTGGGGAGGTAAAGAAGGGAAAGGGGGGAGGGGGGAAGGGAATGGGGGAAAATTGGGAAAGGGTGGGTCGGGGGAAGGGAGGTCACTTTTTGGAGCCAGAAGATCTTATAGAAAATGTAATAAGGGATCTAATGGTTAACAAATTAAAGATATCAAATTTAAATGTTCATGGCCTTGGCACGGTAATAAAACGAAAAAGGATTGAAGCACTATTGAAGAAGGATCAAGCGGATATAATATTTTTGCAAGAGACACATCAAAAAAGGGAAGGAGTAAATGAATTGAAATTGAATTGGGTAAGAGTTTATGAAAAAGCATACGGGAATTCAAAAGCTAGAGGGGTAGCAATATTAATAGCAAAAAAATGTAATTTTGTTATTAAAAAGGTGAAAAAAGATGAAAATGGTAGATATATTATAATGCAAGGTGAAATGGGAGAAGATAAATATGTTCTAACGAATGTATATGCTCCAAATGAAAAACAAGAGGAATTTTATGAGTATTGTTGTAGCAGGAGATTTTAATATGCAAATGGAAAGAATAAAAGACAAATCAAATTATTCATTAAGGGACAAATATGATAATATTACAAATTTAAATAAAATAATAAAAAGAAAGGGGTTGAAAGATGTGTGGAGATTGGTAAAGGGAGATGAAAGGAAATATACATACTTTTCAATGGTACATAAGAGTTATTCAAGAATTGATTATATTTTTGTATCAAACAATTTGATTGATAAAATCATAAATTCAGAGATAGAAAATATAAAAGTAACAGACCATGCCTTGGTAAATGTGGAGATTATAATGAAGAGAGATTGTGAACAGATGAAGAGGTGGAGGCTGAATACAAAGATTTTAAATTATAGAGAAATAGTAGAAAAAATTGAGCATGAATGGCAAGAATTGTGGGAATGAAATGATAAAGAAGTATCAAAAGGATTTTTTTGGGATACTATGAAAGCTGTGACAAGGGGGATATGCATAAAAGAAACCTTTAACTTTAAAAAAAGGCAAGAAGAAAGAAAAGGGAAATTAGAAAGGGAAATAGAATTATTGGAAAATATATATTAAACAAGGAAAAACAAACTTATATTGAGTTACGAGCAAAGAGAGAGGAATTGGATAAAATGGAAGTAGATGAAGTACAGGAAAACTTAATTTATTTAAGAAGGGAGTATTTTGAATTTAGTAATAAAAATTCAAAAATGTTGGCTAGATCCACACAGAAGTAGAAAATGGAAAATATGATATATGGGATTAGAGATAAAACAGGTAAAATGTGTAGAACAATGAAGGAAAAACTAACAATTTTTGAGGAGTTTTATAAAGACCTGTACCAGTCAGGGAATAAATCAGTGGAACAAATAGAAAAATATGTAGGGGAAAATTGGAAGATTAAAATAGAAGAGGAAGATAGGGATTTATTAGAAAAACCAATTACGAAAATTGAAGTAGAGGAAGCAATAAACAATTTAAGAAGCGGGAAAGCTCCAGGAATGGATGGGTTAGGACCAGATTATTATAAAGTATTTAAAAAGAAGCTGATACCTAAATTATTAGAATTATATAATAATATAATAATGGGAGATAAAGTCCCTTCATCATGGCAACAATCATTGATAATATTGATACCAAAGCCAAATAAGGATTTGTTAGACCCTGGATCATACAGGCCTATATCATTGATAAATCAAGATGCAAAGTTATTATCAGCAATAACGGCAAAGAGAATGAATAGGTGTATGTATAAATACATATTAAAGGACCAATGTGGATTTGTGAAAGGAAGACAAATGTCAAATTTAATAGGAAGGGTATTAAATAAAATACATATAATTGGCAAAACAAAAGTAAAAGCAGGGATATTAGCATTAGATATATTTAAAGCATTTGACTGTGTGGAATGGCCAACACTAAAAATAATATTGAAAGAATTTGGAATGGGGAAGAGGTTCAGAGGATTAATAGATCAATTGTATTCCCATAATACAGCTATAGTGATGGTTAATGATGGAATAACAAGAGAAATAAAAATAACGAGAGGAACAAGACAAGGTTGCCCACTTTCTCCAATATTGTTTGCAATGGTAATAGAAATTCTAGCAAATGTGATAAGAAATGATAATAGTATAGAAGGAATTGGAGTAGAAACAAAACATAAGATAAGCTTGTTTGCTGATGATACATTGTTAACAATTAAGGGACTGATTAACGGAATAGAAAAGATTAAAGAACATTTAAAAGTATTTGGGGAGATGACAGGCTTACAGGTTAATTGGAATAAATCAGATATGTTGTTTAACTATACTAAGGAGGAAGAAAATGTATTTGTAAAAGAGAAAAAATTAGAAGTAAGATTAAAAAGTAATATTAAGTATTTAGGAATAAATATTACAAAAGATTTAAAAGAATTAGAAGAGAAAAATATTATGGTACTAAGGAAAGAAATGGAAAAGAAGTTGGAAGAATATAAAAATATTCAACTATCATGGTTTGGAAGAGTAGCTTTAGTTAAAATGAAAATATTACCTAAACTAAATTTTTTGTTTAGAATGTTACCAATAAAAGTATCAGAAGTAGAATTGAAAAAATGGCAAAATATGCTGAATAAATATTGTAATGGAGGGGAAAGGACAAGATTAAATAAATTATTTTGGTATATATCACAGAAGGAGGGAGGACTTGGTCTTTCCAAAATAAAAGGATATTATGAAGCTAATCAATTGAGATATGTTATAGAAGGAATTGTAGGACAGGGGGATTTAGAATGGTTAGAGATAGAAACAGGGAGAATAGAAAAGAGAATATGGAATATATTTTTTGATAATTTTACAAAAAAGGAAATTAAAGGAATTGAGAACCCATGCAAAATATATGGGAAATATGGTATAAATATAAGAGAGAATTTTTGTATTAACACCAGTTATAATGGGGAAAAAAATCCCAAATAATTTGAAGGAAAAAATGGGAAAGGAATTAAAGAAAAGAGGACTAGAAAAAATAGCGGGATGGATAGAATGAATGAATGAGAAAGGAAGTATAAGAGAGAAATTATGTGGAATGAAAATTTCATGGTTTAATTGTATACAGTTAGAACAATGGATTAAAAATTGGAAAAAGAATCATAAAGAAATAAGGGAATTTACAAAATTTGAAAATTTGGTGAAAAAAGGTGAAAAGAGGGATGATAATGAAAGTATGAAAGGTATTACAAGTGAATTATATAAAATATTGATAAAAAATAAGGGGAAAAAAGACAAAGGGGAATATTTAAGGAGAATATGGGAGGAAGATTTGAAACAAAAAATTGGAGATCATGAATGGGATAAGATATGGAAACAAAGACATCTAAAAAATATGTCGATACGGATAAAAGAAAATTATTATAAAATAATATGGAGATGGTATTTGACACCAGCAAGATTGCATAATATAGATAAGAATAACTCTAAATATTGTTGGAGAGGTTGTCAAGAAATAGGTACATATATGCATATGTGGTGGAATTGTAAATTTGTACAGCAGTTTTGGGAAATGGTTTTTATAGAAATAGAGAATATTTTGAATAGAAATATAGAAAGGAAGCCGAGCATAGCATTGATGTCAATTTATAATGAAGAGAAAGGGAACCAAGCAGAAAAGGATTTAATAACAAATTTATTAACAGCAGCAAGATTAATTATAGCAAGACATTGGAAAATGCAAATAAATGTACAAGTGGAGGAGTGGTATAAAGAAGTGTGGAAGATGGCAATAAATGATAAGTTAACATGTAGACTCAAAGTAAGAAGAGGAAGTTGGAAAGAAAGTGACTTTGATAAAATTTGGAATGTATTTGTTAAAAAAGTATTACAGACAAAAGATGGGAGGTTACCTCCACGAGAAGAAATGAGATTCTGGAAAGATTAGGTAAAGGATAATGGCTCCGGTGAAGGGGAGCACTGAGGTGGGGGGGGGTAGGGGAATTAATATTTTTGAATAGAATTATAATAAAGAATCTATGTTAACTTTTGAAACTAGTTAATAGAAAAATTGTGATTTTATAGTAATTTTATGTGTTATAATAACTAAGTATTGATTAGATATATAATGTGTGATTATAAAATTAATAAAAATATATTTAAAAAATAGGTTACTTTCTCTTTAAGAATCCTGACTGGATTCAAATATATTGATAAACCACCCTGAACTGTGAATACTCTTAACTTGGGTTTGTTGAAACAAGCCAGATTCATTAACTACAGTTTAAAGAATAAATTCTAAGGTGTACTGAACTTCCCCAGTTTACTTTTTCACAGATACTTCCCCAATCCATGATCAATCCCTCCCCGCACAGTTTTTCCACCATACTTTCAGAGGTTCCTTTATATCATTTAATGTGTTGGAGAACCAGTCTGGATAAAATGCTAGACATTAAACATTAAATTTTAGAACCTTTCCTCCTTCATTCCCTTGACCTAAAATGATGGGCTTTACTGTGTCATTCCCTATTTAGAAATTACACAGACTGCCTTAGTTTTTAATGTCAGTTACTTGGGATTCATTGTGGATCTCACAATGTCCTTTTGTGTCTTCCTTTTATACAGTTTTTACTTTTCCATATTTGTAACTCAGTTATCATTAAGCATTTTCAGATGAGCTTTTACTTTGCATTGTATAACAAGGCATATTTATTTGAGAAAGGTAGGGTAGTAGTTTTTCAGTAGCCTCCTCAGCAACGACAGTGAAGTTAAAGTTAACTCTTCTGCTAAAATTCATGACATCTGTGATGAATATTAGTTAATGTAGAGAGTGATAACAAGTTCCCCTTCGCCTTCTGGATTATGTATCTTAGTGGGGGACAGGATTACAAATGTGCTTCTGTTAGAAAATACTGAGGCATGTGTTGTTGTTTTTTGAACCAGCACGTCCTCTATAAAAAAGAAAAATCCTTATTATCACTTTGTATATTAATTCGTTTAGCTCAGTGGTTCTACAGAGATTCACAATCAGGCATTTCCTTAGAGTCAAGAGAAGGAAGGTCACAGCTTAATTAAATTAGCTTGAAGATGAGATATATTTTCAGCAAAAAAAAGTGGGGGGAGATTAATTGTTGCTCACAAATAGGTATTATCACCGAATGCTTTTGCTTGCAATCCACATAGCTAGGATACTGCAGAAGCAAACACTGTAAACCTTAAATCTCTTTAATACATTCACTAGTTCAAAATAAAACACTGAAGCAAATATAAAAATAAGTAACATATACTGCTTTATAAAGCTCAGTAGGTGATTTTCCCAACAAGTTTTCTTTTTTCCCCATAACATATTATCCCACTTTGTATTTCACCTAGTCTCCTTATTCATTTGATTATTCTATAGAGCATAATAAAAAGTCTTCAAATTCTAGCATGATGACAAAACTATGAATAAATTAATGGGAGCTGGGTAGCTGAGTACCTTTTGTAAAACTTGAAAAGGTTATTGTTTCGGACTGCGGTTCCCAGAGTCCCTCAACATAACATCTGGCCATGCTGGCTACTGTATTCTGGATGTTGACATGAAAAAAAATAACATTTCCAAGGTTTGCCCACTTGCACTTCAAACAAAAACACCCTTCTTTTTAAAATAATAAGAAAGCAGAGGCATTTAAGTACTTCCATATTTTTCTGTAACAGTTTGCAGCCTATATTCGAGCTGCTGTCAGGAAAGAGAAGGGGCTTCCAATTCTTGTGGAACTGCTGAGAATGGACAATGACCGAGTTGTTTCCTCTGTGGCCACAGCTTTGAGAAATATGGCATTAGACGTTCGCAACAAGGAGCTTATTGGTAAGTATGAAGAACATCTATCTATCTCAGCTATCACTGTGTGAAACACTGTAGGTTTTTGAAAAATTGTCATTGTATGCCTCTAGCCATTATTTGCCTCTCTCTCTACAGCAGCAAGCAGACACTGGAAAGCAAACTGTTTCAGGCAGGAAGTTTTATTTGCAAAGCTTGATTGAAAATGAAATTTTTTTTGCTTGTAAAGTCATAACCTTCTCAAGATCCATTATGCTGATGATGGATTCTGGCATCATCCAAATATATTCTTGCCTTTGGGATCAGTAGCATTTAATTTTTTATTTTTAAAACCTCTTTTATTCTGCCTTAATAGTTCTGTCAAAACAGGAATATGGGTAGGGAGGTGTTTATACAGCTGAAATAGCCAGTTCCCTACAGATGATGAATTTGTCTTCCTTCTTTCCTCCGTCTTGATGTTTTATTGCAGAAGAAAAGAAAGACTATTGGTCATTATAACCAAAGCAGTGGTTCTCAACTTTTCTTTTCCAGATATTTTGGACTGCAACTCCTATAATCCATTCCCTTGGCCATGCTGGCTGGGACTTCTGAGATTTCAAGTCCAAAACATCTGAAAGACTAAAGGTTGAGAATCACTGGTCTAAAGCCCTGGTCTTAAAACTGTTTCTCTAAGAAGCTTATCTTGGGAGAGTCTAATGGGTTCTTCAATGAAAACAGAAGAAAACTGTATCTTTGAGATAACAGTTTGCCCACCCGCTGCTATACTTAAGCCGTAATATGCAGCTGTAGGACAGTCCTCTATCTTTTATATTACAATCTTAGGGCAAAGTCACATAGGTTTAGACCTCACAATTTTTCAAAAAACTTCAAGCAAACACAAGGGTCTCTGAATTTGGAACAATAGTATTTCAGTCTGGTCCACTTAGATTCAGAGACCTGTGTCCCTATTTATTCTGTCAGGAGATTTCTTGCATTATGCTTGGCTTGGCTTGGCTGTGAATTCACCTGGGAAGCCAATAGGCTTCATCATTATCTATTTGAAATATATGAACCTTACAACAGGCTCCAGAATACACTGCACCATACAGGAGTTCCTGCACAGATAAATCAAAATGGAAAGGGTTCTCTGGAGAATCATCTCTTCCCCTCTTTATTGTCTGGCACCAATCAAATCTCTAATGCTATGAGTATATAGAGGTACTGATATATTTGAGATTGTTCTGAAATAACAGAGTCAATGTGTTGAGACATGTATGTCTTAAGATCTGATAATCCTATTCCTGAGTTGCAATGAAAATGAGAAATTCCACAGTGGCAAATGTTCATTCAGACCAGAATTATTATTTCTCAGTATATAAATAAATGGGCAATACCTTTTATTTGTATATTAAAGTGACTTGTGTTCTAAAAATCCTCTTTATTTCAATGAGTCTATTCTAAGTAAGACTAAATCTGGATCTGTCCCACAATATTTTCAGCCAAATGTTTCAAAAGTATAGATTAATACGAATTTCCCATTAAAAAGTCATAGAATCATAGAATTGCAGAGTTGGAAGAGACCACGAGGGCCATCCAGTCCAACCCCCTGCCATGCAGGAAATCACGATCAAAGCATCCCCGACAGATGGCCATCCAGCCTCTGTTTAAAGACCTCCAAGGAAGGAGACCCCACCACGCTCCGAGGGAGTGCGTTCCACTGCCGAACAGCTCTTACTGTCAAAAAGTTCCTCCTAATGTTGAGGTGGAATCTCTGTTCCTGGAGCTTGCATCCATTGCTCCATGTTCCAATCCAATAAAAGTGTTTTCTTTTAAGCTGTATATCAGCATTTGTCTGGAGGTATACTACTCTAAGCTGAGAATTAATGCTTTTCTTGTAAAATCTGCCTGCTAGCTATCATTTGTATCCAAATATTTCTCTAGTTTTTATTTTACAATGCATTTGTTAATTAAAAGCCACTGAATTACCATAACAGTCCAAACTGAAGCACTCCATTTAGCTTTAGGTGATTTCCTTTGTTTACAGTGCAAATTATATTCTTTCTGTGGAAACAATTGTAATCTAAGAATTCCTCTCAAAATCATTCTGTATGGATGAAAAATGAAGCACTAAATATATAATGCATTGCTTGCCTCACTCAGCCATTTGGAAAACCTTTTATTGCCCATCAGTTCCAAAATGAGAGGAACAGGTGTTTCTCTTGTATAACTATTGTGCTTCCTGTATCTATTTACTGTTTCCATATCTACTAGACCTAAGAATGAAGTTCTAACATTCCCCCTTCCCATCAGCTGCAACTTCTGCTTGCAAGGGAAAAAAGAGAATATACCCTGATGAAATATCAGTTGTGTTTCTGCAAACCATAGATTGCTGGAAACCTATGCAATTAATTTGATTGTGGCTTTCTTACTGTATAATGGCTCAGTTAAAGCAAGCTTATCTAAAACAAGTACACAGATTTGTATATTCCTGTGTAACTTGGCAGGTTGCCATGGTCATTTTTAATCACTCCACTCCCCCCACCCAAACCAAATCTGGCAAAAGAATATAGCACCTTTTTAATTTGAAAAAATGACGCTGCAGTATCTGTTCCCAGTATGCCTAGTTGTACCAATCATGGTGGTGATTCACACACACACACACACACACACACACACACACTTTTTTTTTTTAATAAAATTTCTTTCCTCTGTGGCTGCTTCTGGATCTGTATGTCTCCTCACAGTGTGGTTCAATATGATGTTAAAAAGTATATATACCACAATGTAATTTGTGGCTTGTCTTTTCTGTATGGATTTTCCCCCCACAGGTAAATATGCTATGCGAGACCTGGTAAATCGCCTTCCTGGAGGCAGTGGACCAAACATTCTCTCTGATGAAACTGTGGCAGCAATCTGCTGTGCTTTGCATGAGGTCACCAGCAAAAACATGGAAAATGCCAAAGCATTGGCTGACACAGGTGGAATAGAAAAACTGGTAAACATAACAAAAGGAAGGGGCGACAGGCAAGTGTTAGATGCTAAAATTTTATAAGGGAAAATCGTTTCTCCACTTCAGATAAGTGGAATTTATCAAATCAACTGTTGACTCAAGAAGGGTCCATTTCTACACTCTTGGCTTACAAGTGTGTTATATTTAATGCTGAATGTGTTTGCAGATGACGTAGAGGGGGAAAGAAAGAGTAACTGAGTGAAACTGTCATTAATTATTAACCTGTTCCCCAAATCCAGACACCCTTTCTCCAACATAGCCATTATATAGCAAACATGATGGCTTGGGTCGCAAGACATATGAGCAAAAGACCACTTGTGCAAGAATGTTTTTGCATCTTCTAGTGCATCTCTATGGCAAAACGGAGAAACTGAAGGAAATTGGGGAGTTCTTTTCCAGACATAAAAGTGATGTGGACCACAAGAGCACCTTTAGATACAAGCCGGTTTTCCCTGTATACCCCTGTATACATGGATTCTGGCTTCCCACCTCTGCTTCAAGACTGGTCAGCACTGTCTGCTATGACAGTATTATTTATTTAAAATACGTTGACACCTCTTTTACACATTTGGGAAAACACTGGAAGAAATATGCTAGTTTGTTCTGGGAATTTAGCCCAAGATCAGTTAGTATAACAGTGATAGCAGAATTTATGACGAACACTAAGAAAAATGTGAAAAATGCAAATGAAAGAGTGAGACCGTCCAAGTTCCAAAATCATTAAGTAAAATCAAACAAAAGGTACAAGAAAAGGGAAGGAATGTGTTAGCCTATTCTTGCACTAAGTCCTGTGCAGAGAGAAGGGCAGGAGATAAATTAGGTAGGTAGGTAAGTAGGTAGGTAGAAGATAGATATCTCTACCTATTCATAATCAACTAAACCACTCATCATCAACAACATCTATTTTTGTCTGCTTAGAATTTCACTTTATTCATCCTAATCCTGTCTGTTCTTTATACACTTATTCAGAGCTCACATCCATACCTGTATCCAGTTTTTTTAAATGGTGGTAATCACATATCAGTGACATAACATCCATTACTCCCAGATTACTTTCGCCCAATGTTTTCACCTTAATGTTAACTATAATGGTGTATAAAGGCCCAAAGGATAATTCTCAAGAGGCAAATAATTCTGATAGCCTGTTGGGAGACTTTGGTTCCTGCACTCATTTCTTCAACAGGCAGTGTGTGGTGTCATTGCTGATTATACTGACCATCTGTTGAATGACACACCTGGGCTTCATTCCCACTTGGGTAGACAGGGCTGAAGCTCCACGCATAGAAACCTGTTTCTGACTTTTCGGAAGGCACATACGTCTCCCTTCCCATCTTCTCTTTCAACGTATGTATGTATGTGCCTTCAAACCACCTGTTGACTTACAGCGACCACAGGAATTTCATAGGGTTTTCTTAGTCAAGGAGTCTTCAGAGGTGGTTTTGCCAGTTCCTTCCTCTGAGATATAGCCTATAGCACCCAGTCTTTTTTTTTTTAAGAAAAAGGAAGAAATAAAGGAAGTTTGTTTGTTTTGTGTTGATAAATGTATGTATGTTTGTTTGTCATATATGTTGATATGTTAAAACATTCTATGTATAGCACCCAGTCTTCATTGACGGTCTCTCATCCAAATACTAATCAGGGCTAATCCTGCTTAGCTTCCAAGATAAGACAGGATCAGGTGCCTTTAGGATTTAGGCCCTTTACTTACTACAAATTTTCTGGTTTCAACTTGATCATAGAATTCATAGAATTTTTGTTGGTATAAAATAGCCTGTTGTTTCCAGGGTTTGTATAGCATGAGCATGTCTGATGGTACTGCAATCTAAATACAAACCATTTTTCCTCCCAGGTCATCACTGAAGGTTGTCAAAGCAGCAGCGCAGGTGCTGAACACATTATGGCAATATCGTGATCTCCGTAGCATTTATAAAAAGGTAGCACATTAAAATTAATATTCATCAGGATGCAGTTGAATGGTGAAATCTAAGCTTTTTTCTTCTAATGAAACATATTCATTTTTCGTGTGACCTCCTTTTTCTTCTTCCACAGGATGGTTGGAATCAAAATCATTTTATTACCCCAGTGTCAACACTCGAGCGTGACAGATTCAAGTCACATCCCTCCTTATCTACAACAAATCAACAAATGTCACCTATCATTCAGTCTGGTCAGTTAATAAAACTTTTTCTTCATATATGACTTGATTTGGGGGGTTATTTCCCTGAGCAGGTCTTGTACAAACCTTTAAAAACCTTGGGAGATGCCTTCTCAGTTTTTACTCGAAGACACTCTGCTTGTAAAAGGTTGAAGTGATCCTACATGCCTGGTTTTTGTGATACAGAATTCAGTAGAGAGAACCAGTGAATCTGTAATTAGAGACTCTGCTTCAGCACTTGCAACCAGCCAAAAAAAAAGTATTAATTTAGGAAGTCTGAGTTACAAGAAAGTTATTGATTGTTGGAGCCCAGTCTGCATGCAGAGGGTCCCAAGCTCAGTCACTGGCATCTTCTCTCTAAAACTCTGGAGATCCTCTGCCAGCCAGTATGCATAATTCTGAGGAAGACAGATAAATGATCTGACTCAGTATAGGATGGATTCCTATATTTATATGAACAATGGAGGAAGACAGGGTCCAGAGGCCTTCACCATGTATAATGATGCCAGTGCCCAATAAGGCAGCATCAGTATCTGGCTTAAAGAGGTGGCATAGGCTATTAGCATCCCCATCATGCCTACCCTATATGAACACTGTTAGGCCTATCACAAATGGTGGGTACTATAGCAAGGTAGAATAGCTGATTAAAAGTGTATAGGTTCTTTGATGTCAGAGCAAAAGCTAGTATTACAGCCCCATGCTCCCAGCAGGACATCCCTTAGCTAGGCCTCACTTATAAATTATCCTTCAAATATTAAAGGCAATCAGCCCCCTTTTGGGGTGTTTGCAGAGAGGCCTGTGCTTGAGTGCTATGCTATGGACTAACCAGATTGCCTCACAGGCACTGGATTGATGAGCACAACAAGGCCATCTAAGGGTTTGTTTACACAAGGGAAAAAACCCACATGCACACACAAATCTGGTGCAATAAGGTCACACGACATACGGACTTTCCCCACAAATCTGGTGCTATAAGACCACATGATGTACGGCCCTATCCACACCAAACTTGGGGTGTTAGTACATTAATCTGGCTTTTAAAAATTCACAGTTTGCTCCTGAGTTTGCTGGAAACTGGTGTTTCCTATAGTCTGAACAAGGGATTCACCCTGGATTTGGGATGTGGGGAGGCAGGACAGATTGCTACCTGGCAGGTGCCACCATTTCCCTCAATGTCCGAGCCTAGAACAGTGAAGAAAGGTTTTTCCTCCTTACTGCTGACACACAGTCACTCACTCTGAGGTAAATGAGTCCTCTTGCCATGTGATCTGGGCACCTCGTTTGCCTGAGAGCAAACAACTGTGACAGCACCAAGGAGGGGAGAACATTTCACGTCATCGTTCCGGACCGGGAACTGGCTCGGACATTCAGGGAAAAGTCGGTGCCTGCCAGCCAGCAATCTATCTGGGCTCTGCTAGGGAGCTGACAGAGAAAGGCAACGGCAGTGGACCTGAGCAACATGCAGATGTGAGGACATGCATAAACAATCTACCCAATGTCCCGGAGGAGTGACATGTACTGGGACAACTCCAGAACAGGACTCCATTCAGACTTTTGCGCCTAGTGTTACCAGTTGGTTGTTGAAGCCCTGATGCCAGCTGCTTCTTCTAAGAACCAGCTGAATAACTCTGTGATTCAGGGGGAAAGTTGCAATACAGAGGCAACATGGAATACCCTGGAGCAGAGCTGGTACAGTGCTACAAATCTTTCCTTCATTGTAAATCATCTCCGTCTAGTAGCCCAAATTCTGGGTTATTTCCTCTTCATTCATGAGGAGGCATGTTCTTTATAGAAGAAAGATTTTGGCCAGAGGCTGGAGTAGGAAGCCATACCCATTTCCTTCCAGTGAGATCCTGGGCTGGCATATGCTAAAACCTTATAGATCATGTAGAAGGATCTTGCTTATATGACAAAAATAAATTGCAGGTTATCTGTGGGAGTAAAATAGTATCAGCAAACCTGATATAAAGTTACTTAGCAAAGTATTTTCAGATAACCAAGGAATTATATAATCTGAAATATACTAAAATCACAGGATGACAAGCTGTGTGCATCCAGCTATGTATCATCCTGGCTTTTAAAGTTGATTTTCAATTTATAATTTCTGTTTCCAATATTTTGGTGTGGTTCCACAGGTCATATTTGGTGGTGGTTCTATTCAGACCTGAATATTTATTACTAAAGCCTATGTTTTATACATCCTGCTCTAAAATTGTTTATTCATTTATGTGTTACATTTATATCTGAGAAGTTCAAGATAATTCTCTCTGCACATTTTATCCTCACAATAACCCTGTGAAATAGGGTCAGCTAAGAGAAAAAGATTCACCCAAAGTTACCCAGTGAGCTTCATGACTGAGTTGAGGGTCTCCCCAGTCCTACTTCAGTGTGCTTGCTAATCACTGAACTACACTGACTCTAAAAGATTCAGACATTGCACATTTTTCTTTCAGAGGTGCCATGTGAATATTTACAGAGATGCATTTATTGTCCCTTTTCTATAGGTCACAAAAAGGTTGTTATTAGAAACTTCGCAAAACAGTCCTTTGCCTTTCCTAAACTTTGCCTGGCACTGATTCTCTCTGTCTATCTCTTTCCCCCAACTTTCTCCTTCCATCACTGTACATCCTCTTCCCTAGTGGGCAGCACATCTTCATCACCGGCACTGTTAGGAATCAGAGATCCTCGTTCTGAATATGATAGGACCCAAACTTCTATGCAGTATTACAATAACCAAGGTGATGGGATTGCACATAAAGACATCTATACTGGTAAGGAACCAGTGAGATGAAACTGAAATTTAAAGCTTTATTTATACAATATGTGTTTTTAATGAGAAAAAAAAAATAGTATGGAGCAAAAAAAAAGTGGTTTGGATCAGACTGGATGAATATTCATATTAAAACGTGCCTCAATAACTACTAATTGCTAATGGGCCGCCTCCCATTTAAAATCACTTTTATAACCTTATTATTGGGCAGTATTTTTCAAAAACCATATATTCATCTTGCAAATGCTAGCAAAAAACTGTCATTGTCTCATAGATTAGAACCCAACTTCAGCAGTGGCCAATATTAGCCAGAAGGGCTTCCTGCATTCCTCTTTTCATCTTTCTTTTATCAGTAAGCATAGCATCATTAAACATCTGATAATTTAGTAACTCAACAAATGAATTTACTATTTCATCTGAGAAGAGAGCTAGAGCTGGAGGACAGAGAGGCCTCATACTGCAGTAGTCACAAGGGTCTCTGGAAAGTCAGCTGGGCATGTAGGCCCATGGGTGACAACATGCCTCCAGTGTTTGTGGCACTATTCCTGATGACTTTTAAAAATTATCTTTCCTGCAATATGATCCCTTCTCAGCTTCCACTAGCATTGTAGATCCCATCACTCCTCTTAGTCGTGTGCGTGTGTGTGCGTGTATGCGCGTGCGCCTTCAAGTCGCCTGTCAACTTATGGCGACCCCATGAATTTCGTAGAACTTTCCTAGGCAAGGAATACTCAGAGATGGTAGTGGTAGTTCCTGCCTCTGAAATATAGCCTAAAGGCACCAGATTCTGTTTAATCTTGGAAGCTAAGCATGGTCATCTTCTGGTTAGTACTTGGATGGAACACAACCAATGAATACCGGGTGGTGTAGGCTATATTTCAAAAGAAGGAAATACATTTTTCTTTCAGTGAAGTATGAAAATCACCCACCATAAAATTCAGTAAGTCAAATACCAATTTAATACTCTATTGCTATTTTCCTATAGGGTCCAGCAAACCTTCACCAGTTTATATCAGCTCCTATTCGTCACCAGCAAGAGACCTAAATAGGCGTCTACAGGTAATAACAGAAACCTTAATTTAAAGAATGCCAATGCTGATCATAATGGTGTTGTATTTTGTTTTAGCGTAGTCATTATTAAACATTTCTTTTACCTTCTGCCTAAAAGAATTTTCTAACCATAGACAATGATTTTAGATTGCTGTTGCACCTGGATTATGACAAGACTCCTTCAGGCATCCAAATTGAATTGGAAGCAGGGGTGGGACTCTGCCCCAACATGCCTCCACACGAGGAAGCCTCAGCCTTCACACACTCAAGTCTAAAGGGGAATGCTAAGAACATTCAGCTGAATAAACTTAGAAGCCACCCCACAATCAGGAAACCTGCCTTGCCATGATTTCTGATTGGGGAAAAGATTGTAAGCATGTTTTCTTGAACATATCTAGCATGCCCCCTCAGCCCCTCAGGCAGAACATATGAAAGTTAGAAATATGTGGGGATGTAGTTTGAAGCATATTGTGGGTGGAATGGTGCTTGTGTGTGCACTGCAAATCCTCTGAAGTTCAATACCATACATTTCACAAAACAGCTGAGTAAGGCTATAATTACATTGCAATTACTGTGCCGTAAACATAGTCATTCATGGCTCCAAACACAGTCACACACACACCTTGGAAAAGTTTGTTTTTTTATGACCTATCCCAGAATCCGTCAACCAGCACAGCCACTGATTTTTTTTTTTTTTTTTGGAGTCCTGAATACACACAGAGAGAGAGAAAGAGAGAGAGTCTAGTTCTTCATTTGTGGTATCATTTTTCTTTTTGCAGGATATTATAGATCAGAATAGGTGAACTCAACCCCCCTGAAGTCCCAATCCAGTTCTCTGGAGGTTACTGAGATGGTCACATACGCCCCTTCATCGTCGTTTGGTGGTTTCCCAGCTTTACCACTTTTCCCCAAACGCTAAAAAGTTGAATTGTCTCTCCTAAGGCTTATGTACTGGCAGTAAGAGCTTTAAAATAAAATACTTTGGTGTTTTGGTCCCACACTTTCTGCCTTTGACCCCACCCATCAATGGAATGAGACCCCTAAGAACTTCTCTGAAGTAGGCCCTCTGGCACAGAGAGGTTGCTTGTACTTGTAGGCTCTTTTGTTTCTGCTTTAATTAACCATTTCAGGACATGCCTTTTCTACCTTTGCATCTGCATAATTTGTAATCTATTAAGCATTGTTATCTAATAGTACACACACATCCCCTACCATCTTTTGCTGTTTTGTCTGAGAAAGCACAAACAGGACAGCTGTTAAACACTTGCCATGCTGTTAAATATAGGTGGTGAGCTTTGCTCATCTTTGTGGGCAAGGTGGATAAAAAGAGATGAAGTTGTTTGAAAAGTATTTGAAGTTAAATCTGTCTTTTTAATCTAAATCTGTGTGTGTGTATGTGTGTGTGTGTGTGTGTGCACGCTAGCTAAACCTATCCTTATAATCTCATAAAAATGAATTAATGGCTTTGTCCCACAATGTTAAGTCCAATTTGCACATTCATTTAAGTTCTTCATCTCATCAAAATGGCTGTAGTATGTCTAGCACTGAACAATACTTACTAGTTCTTGCTTCAGTTCGAAGGGTTTCAGTTTCTATTTCTGAATTACCTAAAGTTTCACCAGATACAAAGATACAGGCTATTAGATTTTCCTTCGTTTTTTTCTGGGCTGTGAGGCCGTGTTCTGGAATAGTTTCTTTCTGACATTTCACCTGCATCTGTGGCTAGCATCTTCAGAGAATGGTTGGGTAGGTGTGTGTGTGGAATTTATATGCTGTGAACCCCTGTTGGGGAGAATATGTAAATTTATGTAATTGAATGGTTAGTTTATGCCAGTGGGGCTAAGCCAAGCAAGGGAGAGGGGTTTGTCAAAACAGAGATAATAGGTGATACAGGCACGAAAAACAGGAAGAACCTTCATATTTTGCCATGGGAAGAAATTGTCACCATGTTTTCCCAAGACGTTGTTAACTATTCTACTGAGTAGTAAATTAAAATATTTTAGTGATAATATTTTCACTATTCAAGAAATATGTGAAGAAATATTGGGGAAAACTTTAATGAGTTCAAGGATTTAAATTGCAGTTTTCTCTTGATGATTTAAATTGGTGATATAAATAATTGTTTGTGGGTCATATGTTTGCAGGGCCTGTTCTCTTCCAGCTGTCTTCAGTGCTTAGACACTATGAAACTGTATTTCTGTGTATAGATTTTAAGCAAAGGTCTGAAGCAGCATTTTTGGCACCTCATTCTTTAAAATGCATGATTTCAGCAAATGGAGGTTCCAAGATATTGGGATTATGAATATACAAGCGCTGGAGAGAAATTAAACAAGGACATGGGGTTACATCAAAGTGATATGCAAAATAATCTTCTCTCCAAAAGCTATAAGTACTATTTGCAAATCATGCCATACAATATATGCAAAAGAATTGTTCACCACAGAGCGACAACTAATTATGAATCCTAAAAAGTACAAATGGATAGAAGTAAAATTAGAAAGTCAATAGCACAAGATTTGCAATTAGCATAGCAAAGACTGAAGAAAAGATAGAGAAAAAAACCAATACTGCAAGTATCTTTACCTGGAGAGGTTGTAGATGAAGTGCCACAGCATGAGCAACTAATGGAGGACCTGGAGAAGCAATAAATGAGTTTTCATAGAATCATAGAATTGTAGAGTTGGAAGAGACCACAAGGGCCATCCAGTCTGACCCCCTGCCACGCAGGAAATCTTGATCAAAGCATCCCTGACAGATGGCCATCCAGCCTCTGTTTAAAGACCTCCAAGGAAGGAGACCCCACCACGCTCCGAGGGAGTGTGTTCCACTGCCGAACAGCTCTGACTGTCAAAAAGTTCCTCCTCATGTTGAGGTGGAATCTCTGTTCCTGGAGCTTGCAACCATTGCTCCATGTTCCAGTCTCTGGAGCAGCAGAAAACAAGCCTGCTCCATCCTCAACGTGACACCCCTTCAAATACTTAAACAGGGCTATCATATCGCCTCTTAATTGTCTTTTTTCCAGGCTAAACATACCCAACTCCCTAAGTCTCTCCTCATAAGGCATGGTTTCCAGACCTTTCACCATTTTAGTCACCCTTCTCTGGACGTGCTCCAATTTGTCAATATCCTTTTTGAATTGTGGTGCCCAGAACTGGACACAGTATTCTAGGTGAGGTCTGACCAAGGCAAAATAGAGCAGCACTATTACTTCCCTTGATCTAGACACTATACTTCTATTGATACAGCCCAAAATCGCATTGGCCTTTTTAGCTGCTGCATCACACTGTTGACTCATGTTCAACTTATGGTCTACTAGGACTCCTAGATCCCTTTCGCACGTAGTCTCGTTCAGTGAGGTCTCTCCCATCCTATATCTATGCATTTCATTTTTCTGCCTTAAGTGCAGTACTTTACATTTCTCCGTATTGAATTTCATTTTGTTAGCTTTGGCCCAGCTCTCCAGTCTATCCACGTCATTTTGAATTTTTATCCTGTCCTCTAGGGTATTAGCTACTCCTCCTAATTTGGTGTCATCTGCAAATTTGTTAAGTATGCCCCTAATTCCCTCATCCAAGTCATTGATAAAGATGTTGAATAGCACTGGGCCTAGGACAGAACCCTGTGGCACCCCACTGGTGACATCTTTCCAAGACGAAGAGGAGCCACTGCTTATTAGGAGAACTTTTTATTTTGTGCCTGTCTTTGACTTTGTTCATATGTTTGACATGTCGGGATGATAGGACACTCAATCCCTAGCAGAAGCCAAAAAACTGTCTCAGCAGACTTAGCAACCCATTCCCAAGAATACTCTCACACAGAGTGTATGAAGTCCAAATAAGCAGGAGGCACTTTTCTCTTCAAAGTCAAGCAGTTGCAATATGTACAAATATTTACAATTGAAGGACAAAATTCTTCACCAGGCATCAGCATTCACAAGAAGAAGAGAAGTGAGCTCTTTCTCTGAGCCCTCCCATATACACAGTCACAGGGCACTGGCTTACTCAATGACATGATCTTACACACCAGTAAAAACCCTTCTTCTCTAGCTGTGGCATGATTGGGCAGTTCATGGAGTCAGCCATTATTACTCAGCATGACTCTGCAGTTGTTTGGCCATTTTATAATGGAGTTCAGTCTCTAACTCCTGACAATCCCTTCCAAAGTGGTCAAACAACTGCATAGGACACATTTTATCATCACAACATAACATTATCAACATAGATTGTTAGACATCATTCGTCTTGTTGGTTGACCTTTCCCTTTATACACTAGTGACAAGGCCCAGCCTCTTTGCCAAGTCATCATGGCTTCCTGCTGGAAGGGCTTTTGTGAGCAGATCTGCAACATTGTCCTCAGATGGACAGTACCTCAGACACAAGACACCTTCTTGTATTAACTGCCTCGCATTTTGGTAGCGTACCGCAATGTACATGGTCCTACATTTCAGGTCTTCTGCTTCTGCCATTGCTATGCAGGCTTGTGAGTCCTCGTGCACCTCAACAGGCATTTGCCATGGCTCCCCAAGGTCTGCAAGCATCTGCCTTACCCATTGTACCTCACTTGCCATCTCAGACAAGGCTGCGAATTCAGCTTCAGTGGTACACAGTTCTGCTTTCTTGATATCCACACTCTGGGGCTCTCTGCATACCTGACCACCAACCCGGTCACTGACCTCCTGTCTGAAATCTCAGCAGCAAAACAGCTGTTCACATAGCACTCCAGGGTCACCTGACTTCCTGTCAGCTTCAAACGCATGTCCCTGGTCAGCTTGAGAAATCTAATTATCCTCTTCAGGGCTTCCCAATCTGCCCTCCTTGGCTTGGAGACTCTTCTGCTAAGCACCCCAACTGAAAAAACTGATGTCGGGCCTTGTGTTGTTTGCAATAAACAACAGACTGCCTACCACTAAGTGATACAGGTCTGGCCTTTCAAATTCCTGTTCTGCCTCCAAGGTCACTAAATCAGTGGTCATTGGTGTCCTGACCACATTAGCCTCACTGAGCCCACACTTGGCCACAAGACTGTCAATCTTCTTCTTCTGGCTTAGGAAAAATTCTCCAAGACCAGTTCTTTCTACTTCTACACCTAGATAACACCTCAAGCTGCCTAAGTCCTGGAACTTGAACCAGCTTTCTAACTCCACCTGCACTTTCTTCACATCACTGGCACTCTTTGCTGCCACACAAAGGGTGTCCACATGGATTTAGCATGACAGCATTGTCACCTGCCCGCTTGGTGTGCACACAGGTATCTGCAACGCTCCTTGTGTAACCTAGTGACACCAAAACTTGGTGTATGCACTTGTTCCAGCAACGTGCGCTTTGCTTCAAGCCGTAGAGCGCTTTTCACAACAAGTACACCTTGCTCTCACCTGCACTGTCATACCCTGGGGCCTGTTGCATGAACACTGCCTCTTCAAGATCAGCATTCAGGTATGCTGTTTCAAAATCTTAAATTGTTACACAACCATCTGCCTCTCGGTTGCTACAGCTAACACTAACCTAAGACTTTCTGGCTTTGCTGTAGGCGAAAAAGTTTTGTCAAAATTGGTGTAGCGCTCCTGCGAAAATCCTTTTGCAACCAAGTGTGCTTTACACTTTTGTGTGCCATCAGGCATGTCCTTCAGCTTGTACATCCACCTGCAACCAACAACCTTTTGGTCTTTGGGCCTATCTACTACCTGGAACACTTTCCTCTCAACCAGTGACTCAAACTCAGAGTCCATGGCTGAGTTCCACTTCTCCTGCTCTTCCTGGGAAAGTTTTAGGAGATCCTGAAAACTTGCAGGCTCCTCTGCCATGACATTGCATAGCCTGGCCTCCTGAACAACAAACCTGTCAGGAGCTTTCTACCCCTTCTTGACCTTCTGGGAATGAGCACCCTAGTTCTGCCTGACTCATCTTCATGTGCACTGCTGCTGCTATCTCTCCCTATGTCAGGCTCAATGCTTGTTTGTGGTGGTGTGTGTGTTGGAGTGGCATGGGAAGCATCAGGCTTTTCTTCCTGTGCCTCCCCTTCATCATCAGGTATTACCGCCCCTCCATTTGTGGGACTTTTGGGAGTTGTTGACACGTCGCTCCCCAAGGGAACAAACACCTCCTGATTGCAATGCAATCTGTCCCACCCTGAGTGCATTTTAAAGTTTGCACTCCTGGAGAACACCACCTTTGCAGGATGGAGAGAAAACATGTACTTATTACTTTATTACCTTGGAAACGCAGCCTCCTGGTTTTAGGTTGCCCAGGCTTCCTTAGACATGGTGAATCAGTACATTGCATATTGTCCAAAAACCCTCAGGTGCTTGAGGTTTGGTGCTCTACCATACAATAGACAATATGGGGTCTGGTTGACACTAGACGTCCACAGTCTGTTTAAATGGTAAGCAGCAGTCTTTCACTGCCTCCCCCCACAGCCCAGCTTGGGCTTGTGCATACTCCATCATGCACTGCTATTTCATCTGAACCCTCTGGGATCACACCTTCATTTTCCAAAACATGCCACAAATTGTCTTTAATTAATAAAGCCTCCATATATAAACTCCAGGCTGGATAATTTCCATCAGCCAATTTCTCAAAACAAGCATGGCTAGTATCTGCCATTGTGCTGTCTGAATAAAAAAAAATATATCTCCAGCTGTGAAACACAAACAGCTGATAGCTCTTCAAGGCTGCTTGGCTAGTATCTGCCATTGTTCTGTCTGAATAAAAAAAATATATCTCCAGCTATGAAACACAAACAGCTGATAGCTCTTCAAGGCTGCTTGAAGATAGCTTTAACACAGAGCCTGGCGGAAACTTAACTGTTTCACAACCAACTAGCCAAAAACACACAAAACAAAACAAAAAATTCAGGAACTTTTCAGGGTGCACCTTATCTAATCTGAGATCAATCCCCTGGGCCCATAACCACTGTCAAGGGATGATAGGACGCTCAGTCCCAGGCAGAAGCCAAAAAACTGTCGCAGCAGACTTAGTAGCAACCCGTTCCCAAGAATACTCACACAGAGTGTTTGATGTCCAAATAAGCAGGAGGCACTTTTCTCTTCAAAGTCAAGCAGTTGCAATATGTACAAATACTTACAATTGAAAGACAAACTGGCATCAGCATTCACAAGAAAAAGAGAAGTGAGCTCTGCTCTGAGCCCTCCCATATACACAGTCACAGGGCAATATAGTCTTACACACCAATAAGAACCCTCTTTCTGTAGCTGTGGCATGACTGGGCAGTTCATGGAGTCAGCCATTATGACTCAGCATGACTCTGAAGATGTTTGGCCATTTTATAATGGAGTTCAGTCTCTTACCTCCTGACATGACATTATACCGAAAAGCAGAAGCCCCTGTTTTGCAGCCCCTATAACCCCCTTAAAAGCCCCAAAAAGCCCCTTAATCCACCCCCCAAATTTTTTAAAAGTGGACTTCCTTTTCAACTACATTTGATGACAAACCATCTAGACCACCACAAAAAGAAGGTACATTGGATCCCCTGGCTTCCCAGTACCCACATAAGCACCCAGAGAACAGTTATCCATCCAGAAAATAAAAAGTGACTTTACATCACTTCTGGTTGTGACTGTGTAGGAGGTGCCGGGAAATAAACAGCCCCTGCCCCCTGCACAGTTGCCACTCCTGCTTACAAAATTTAGGAAAGCATGAATGGGTAGCAGGTAAAGTCAGATTATTAAGATATTTTTTGGCATAATCATAATTGTAGCAACAGGTGGCGGTTCACTGAGTTATACATGCAAAGCTGATTGTACTAATTGTAGCATATTTAGTAACTGTTATATATAAATGGCACCTACAAAACATGTAGCAGTGTAAAGTACAGTATATTTTTTTCCAATTCCAGCTAGTAAGTTAAATCATTTTTGTAGTGTACTCGATTCCATCCAACTCAGGTTTTATTTTCCACCCACAGCATCCACATACACACACATTCCATCAACACATTGTTTCTAATGAACATGCTCAATCCTCTTTAAGGCATTTTCCTTACCCCCCCCCACAAGGGTTTTTACCCTAAGCAACTTTCATATTTCTGCAACCCTTGGAGTTCCACTATACCTCCAAACACCTCCCTCTTCTGTGGATGATAATATTTCATCTGCATGAAGAACCATATTCAGAGAAGTAGTTTGGTGTTTACAGAATCATCAGGAAGATGTCATGCATGGCTTTGTATAATGTTAAAAACATAATAGCAATCAAAATTTTACAAAGAACATATCGCATTGTTGAAAAATAGAAAGAAAAATATAAAGGATCTGAGAGGGGTGAACAAAGGAATTGTGCAGGAAACCGAAAAGGATAGGTTTGATCAACCGATCTCAGTTAATGAAAGATCATAGATAAAAATTTTAGGCATTTAAATGAGCGTTGTATAGATTAACTCCTGTGTAATGCAGTTACTGAGGTTAACCTAAGTGGTAGGAATAAATGTAGTAGCAAGGAAAGGTTCTCTAATGCATTTGGAATATCCTGGTTGCCTGAGCAGATGGACCGAGGAACAGATTCCAAAAGGAGGAATCAGCAAAAAATGTTAGTTAAAATGAGGCTTTGAAAACTACAGAAGAAAAATGGTTTGTTAGTTAATCCTGGATGAGCTGCAGTTGCTCTTTTAAGAATTGAAGATCTTCAGTGGTTCAACCCTGCATTCACCATGGCATGACTTACAGGGAGGTAGTTGATAACTTGTACAGTGTACAGTAACACCCCCCTGTATCTGCTGATTCACCATCCACTGATTCAGTTATCCGTGGTTGACGACAGCGGGGGTGGACGGGGAAGGAGGAGAGTTCTCACCTCCCTTCACCACCACCACCCCCGGATGGTTCCCGTGGCAGCAATGGCAACGGGGGGAGCGTTCACTATTATCCGCTGAATTCATTATCTGCGGGGGGGCCTAGAACCAATCCCACACAGATACAGGGGTCGTACTTTGTTTCAGATCTTGTCACGTGCCTGGCTTTCATGTATTACTAAAGCATTGCTGGTGACAAGAAAAGTGATGGACAATCACTTGCAAATAATACTATTTATTCCTGCCATTGTTAGAACCAAAAACCTCTTGGAAATGTTTTCAGTTTTCTCCCATGATGTACTATTTAATTTGTATTGCTCTTTCATATTTGGACTGCATTTGAAATCTTGATATTTCTGTTTAATTTCTGAAAATGCATTCATATTCTGCATGATTATGAAGATGTCATATTCAGTGGCAACTTCTATAATGCTTTCTTATAAAAACAAATTCAAATAGCAAGGCTCTTGTCACTTGACTTCACAAACAGGAGATTTCCATGGAGACATTTTTATAGCCATACAGCAGGTACAGTTACATAATATTAATCTGAAAATTCTGTGGGCCCTGGGCTGTATCCACTGAAAATTCTGGTTCTAAAAGAGACTAATGAAAACATAGTTTTGAATTTTATTTTTGTAAATGATGTTGCTTTTCTGTGCAACTGGTGCTCACCTGAATGGATACTTTACTGCTACATCTGTGCATGGAAACTTATTGTGTAGTTCTCTTAAAAAGTGAACTAAATTTGAGTGTGCTTTTTGTCTGTTTCATTTTCTCAATAGCATCAGCAGTTGTACTACAGTCAAGATGATTCCAGCAGAAAGAACTATGATGCGTACAGGTTATATTTACAGTCCCCACATAGCTATGAAGACCCATACTTTGATGACCGAGTCCACTTCCCAGCTACTACAGATTACACAACACAATACGGGCTGAAATCAACCACAAACTATGTAGACTTCTATTCCACCAGGCGACCTTCTTATAGAGCAGAACAATACCCTGGGTCACCGGACTCTTGGGTGTAGCATTAGAAAATCACAAAGAGGAAAACTATTATCTTTCCAACTTGTTTGAGAAGAGATTGAGTGATGGGCTTGCTGTTTTGAGGGAGAAATGTGAAAGTGAATTACAAAGAAGGAAACCAAGGAAGAGCTCTTCCCCCCCTCCATGGGAGAGTATTTGGAAGATGAAAGAGAATATGGAAAGGGAGAAATTTGCTCTGTTTAGATGTTAGACCTAATTACTTGTAGTTCCTATAGTCTGGTGAAGGTGTGGGCAATGTGACAAAAGGTTTGAGAATTGAGGGGGAAATGGATTTGGGAAATGTGTAGGTCAGATCAAATTACAGACAATTTTTTTAAAAATGTGAATAAAAGTCTTGTTCTCATAGTTTGTACAGGAAAAATATGGATGCCCTTCTTGTTTTACTGCTACTACTAAATGTCAAGATTGTATGCTATCATGTCTTGTAAATTTCTATTTAGTTGGTGTAAATATGGAAATGCCACATTGGTTGGAAGTGCCATCATTTGTAATGCCGTGTGTCATTTTAAAACTTGATTTCAAAAACGGACATCTTTTAAAAAGGGGGAGAGACAGAGAGATTGAGAGGGGGCAAAAGAACATGCAAGGAATTCTTATAAATAAATATCATTTTGTTTTTAAAATGAATGGTGTAATTTTGAAGCACAAACCTCAGTCCAGTATATCTGCACCTTTTTCATTCCCTGCCTCTTTCACGGAATAATTCACTGCCATTTTTAATGCCTGTGGGGAGATAAAATAAATGTGGATGCCTCATCCATGGAACACAATTCCCTGCTCATTTTTTATTTTCCATGTTTATTGTTAACAAACAAATACAGCAGATGTAAATGCTTGTTGTGAGTTGTAAAATAAGGTTAAATATATATCCAAGCATTTGTCCACTTTCTCAGTTTTGTGGAGTTCATATCCATGAGTCCAATTCCGTTCACAGTTCATTGTGTTCTTCTTCCAAAAATAAGTAAAGAAGCAGAATAAAGTTCATTTCACTTATTTTTCCCTTTAGTAATCTGTCCAGCTGGTACATATTCCTCTTACTTCATTTATAATGCTTTTATAAATGAGTGTTAATTGATTGCATTCATTTTCCTCTTAGCACACTGGTAACAGCTAAACCTTTAAACCCACAGTACTAATTAATTCTGATTTATTAGTTGTTGATCTGCTTCTGTTTTGTAGTGGAGGTTGTTTCAGAGGAAGAATCCATTATTGGTTCTGTGGACACTGAGAAGACATAAAGGGGTGAAATTATCTGTGTTTCCAAAAGCTTAGCAGAAACTGTTCATAATTCCTGGCTATTTACCTATACTTATTGTTGCTTGAAATCATACCTGCATGAATCTGTATCGTATCCTTCCTCCATTTAATTGAACGTAGCATTCCTATGGTCCTAGGCAGGCACATTGTCCCCAATCAGGCACTGACCGTATCCCATTATAGCTTATGCAAGATGTTTCTATCCTGTGCATTCAGACCAAATCCTGGTAATCTTCTTTGACATGGCAAAAGCCCATTTCTATAAAATAATTTGTTCTGACACTTGGTGATTGCTTCCACATACTACCATAGGTGCAAAAAATTTTATGTTGTCACTTTCATTAATGCAGTCATTGGAGTGGTGCCCTTTGTAAAAGGGCTTAAATTACAAGCTGTGTCTTTACAACAGGAGTGGGAATCGTGGTACTCCAGATGTTGTTGGACTGCCGCTCCCAACAGGCATAACCAATAGTGGAGAATGCTGGGAGCTGCCGTTCAGTAATACCTAGAGGGCTACATAATTCCTACCTCTGCTTTAAAATGTGGTTTGATGTAGCTCACAACATAGTACAGAAAGTTGTTTCAATTTTCAGCTTCATCAAGAGTAACCTGATTTCCTAAGCTCATAATGTTGACTTGTCAGCTTGCATCAGGGAACAGCAAAGCCATTCAAGGGCCTGCTCTAAAGAATATTTGGGTATTATGGAGAAGACCTCAAAGAATCCCTGTGGAAATCCAAGGTAGGGAGAAACCAGGAAGATTTTACTCAGCATGGTGGGTGAGTAGTGCATAATGTGTGGAACAACCAAATAGGACAGAGCAAGACATATTTTCTTGCATTTCTCTACTTGCAGCAACTGTCTACCTCTGGGAAATTCATTGGTAAAAGAAACTAAACCACTAAAAAATGAAAACAAGCCTTTCAATCTTGCATTGTCTCTCAATAGCAGTTTTTGATTGGCCTGAATCTATAAGATGTAGACTAAAGGTTAATATACTTCTTTATTCTAGTGTGGAGACCCCTTTCCTGTTTTAATCGCATTACCAAACAATTGGCTAGCAAAATCAGCACAAGAAGTGTGGTCCAAATCAAGTATAAATTCATAACTTCGTGCCTATTCCTGCTCAGCACTACTGTTGGTGGAAAGAACCAGCCACCTTCATGATGCATCCCACAGAAGCTTCAGGGATTTACTTTGGCAATTATGGGATCATGTTTCTTTTTTAGTCTGGGAACTGTTCACTTGTTCACTTCAAGATATTCTGCTACATTTCAGCATTTCTTTCTGTTGTGTTCAAGTGGGTTTTTAAAAAATTGATCATGTAATTAATACACTTGCTTGATCAGGGAGCTTTAGTTATACAAATGAAAAACATAATAGCAAGTTTCAATTTACTTCTATTCAGTGTGTTCTGGTTCTCCCTCCTGTCTTAATCCAGGATTAATATTACGTCAGCAAGTTAAATTCACAAGGAGAAGTTGAGCTATCCAATGGGAACAATTATAGCCATGAAAAATAGTTGTTATTGCTGACAGTCTCTGGAGTGGAGAGATGCTCCTTTGGGATGCCACATATACAGGTTGGCACCCCCACACACACCCATATCTGCAGGGGATACATTCCAAGACCCCTGTGGATACCTGAAACCATGGACAATAAGGAACCCTATTATTTTCAATGAGACGAACACTAGAGATTGATCATAAAATCACATTGGAGGACCTAAAATGCCTAGAGAGAAAATATTTTTTCGGACATGGATAACTGAAACTGTGGATACCAAATCCATGAATACAGGGGTTGACCTGTAATGTGAAGAGGAAATTATTCTCTAAACTCACATTCAAATTCTCTGTTACCTGATTTTTCAAGAGTGCTTAACTAAATAGCTGTGGAGTACCAATATGGAATAGTTAGAATCACAGAGTTGGAAGAGACCACAAGGGGCATCTTGTCCAACCTCCTGCCCTGCAGGAATACACAACCAAAGCACTCCCAACAGATGACCATCCAGCCTCTGCTTATAAACCTCCAAAGGAGACTCCACCACACTCCAAGGTGGTGTATTCCACTGTAGTAGTATATTCCTGTAGTTTGTATCCATTGCTCTGTGTCCTAGTCTCTGGAGCAGCAGAAAACAAGTTTGCTCCCTTTTCAATATGACTTCCTGCTAAGTATTTAAACATGGCTCTCATGTCACCTCTTACTCTTCTCCAGGCTAAAAGTGCCGAGCTCCTTAAGAATCTGGGTCACAAAGAGAACTACCTGAAGTTAGTTCAAGCAAACCACATTGGCACACCTTTAATTCACCAGATGACAAATACTTTTGTGTAATGTTAGGGATTCTTATCTACAAAACTATTCCTAAGTATTGTGTAGCTTTGACCCTAACAAGGTATAATATGAAACAAACTAGGTTGGTGGGAGAACAATATGGTTTAAGACTCTGTACCTGTTCTTCTGAGGAAGCACAAATAATAGAGTACATGTTATTTTACTGATGAGAGATGGAATGTTGCTCCACCTTATAGTCGTATCCCTTCCTAGCCATCCTGATAAGTTTCTGTCTTCAATTCATATCAAAGTATGGAGTACTAAAATCACCCCCAGGGTTGTGATGTTTTTAAATGTCTTGAAAACTAGACCAAAGATATTAGTAAACTAGTAATTGTATAAGTTCTGTGTTCCTTTCTGTAAATAGCATCTGGTCACAAGACTAAATACATAAATCTACCACTACTACTATTTTTAAAAGGATGGAATTGAGAGAGATGGCCATGCTAAGCATCCACAAATGAGGTTGTAATGATAATGCATCTGCACTCGTGCTTCTAAAATGTCATGAAATTTTGTTCTGCTTGTTAAAGGTTACTGACCCTTTCCATTAAACCACAGTATGTTTTGTGGGAAGAATTTGACAGATGGCTAACAAATAACTGACATGAATAACCCAATTCTGAAAATACACTTTCCTCCACAATGCACTTGTATTTTGGCTAATAAAACAGATTTTGGTATTTACATATACAGTAGCAGTCTTCCTCGTTTTTCAAGTGCTTTGCATACATTACCTGGAGGTGGAACAGTATTATGATCATTCCCATATTTCAGATGAAGGGCTGAGGCTAAGAGATGACTTGTCTAAAGTCCATGATATGATATTTGAGTGAGGACTTCCTAGCTCACAGACCAAACTCTCGATCATTAAACTGCCCAGCTCTCCATCATCAGAAGAGGAACATCTTCTGTGACCCAAACTGGGTAAGTCCTTCCTGCTTTCCTTTATCTAAGTTACAATCCTGTGTCTGTACTATTTGGGGCGGGGGGGAGGTTCAGTGTGATTTGTTATCTATGGCAACAACAGATTCTTCCAGCACCATGAAAGGGGAGCAAAATGATTGAGGCATATGTTTTTGTGGTCCAAAACTCACTGCTTCGGTTCCACTGTAGAAAGCTCCCTTCAATCTTAACGGGGTTTTTGTTTTAATCATATTTATTTCACTATTCCAAGGAGCTCTAGACAGCAACTGTAGTTCTCCATCTCACTTCTCAGTTGTTCTTACAATAGCTACAAAATTAAGCTCAGAGAGTTGCTGGTTCAAGATAAGGCATAAAAATAATTCCCATTTTATTTGAGTTATAGGAACACAGGAAGCTGCCTTATACTGAATCAGACCATTGGTCCATCTAGCCTAGTATTGCCTACACTGACTGGCAGTAGTGGCTCTCTACAGTTTCAGATAAGGTTGTTGCCTAGCCCTGCCTGGAAATCTGGATGAGTTTCATATTCAGGTTCTAACCAGGCTTGACCCTGCTTATCTTCTGAAACCAGATGAGATCAGAGTTGCCTGATCTGCAAAAGCAAAAGAACTTTGGACATGACGGATAAATTGTACACAAAACTAATGCCAAAATGGCTGTCTCTCTGTACGTTGTAAAGATTGCTTCAAACGCTTAAATACAAAAGCAAGTGTGATTGTGTCAAAAGTGAGACAGTACTGCTGCCTAAACATTTCTCCTAAGTAAACAGGAGCATTACCATATAAATATTAGAGAGCAATAAATGTCATGGCTGTAAAATTTTCCTCCTGGATCAATAATGTTCATGTTGCAGCAAATGTTGACATTTACATGTGAACGCTGACAGTCCCAAATGATTATTGTGAATGTTTCCAAACAAAAATATACCAGTGAATGTCAGCAGACACTTAAAGATGATAGCCAGAATTCATTTGTATGTATCTGAAAAATGGGAAAGTTACTTTTTTCAAGTACATTCACAAAATTCATCTGTGACTGTTAGCATTCACAGTCATGAGATTTATATTCACTGCAACATATATGCAGCACAGCATACAATGGAACCTTCTGATCCCAGGACTGCACCCACAATTTCAATTGCCATGTTCTATACTTAAAATGGTGGTGACACGAACATACACACATCAGCACCATTTAATAATAAGGGACACAATCATCCATGTTTTTTGTCATCTGCAAGGGGTCCCGGAACCAAATCCCCATAGATTTGGAGGGCCCATTGTATTCAGATTTTGAAATGCTTAAGACAATATTTCTCTTCTCCCAAATCCCATTGATCTTGGCATGAATAAGCACTCTGGTTCATAGAATCACAGAGTAGGAAGAGATCACAAGGCCATCCAACCCCCTGCTACGCAGTAATACACAATCAAAGCACTCCCAACAGATAGCCATCCAGCCTCTGTTTAAAAACCTCCAAAGATGGAGACTTCGCCACACTCTGAGGCAGTGCATTCCACTGTCAAACAGCTCTTACTGTCAAGAAGTTCTTCCAAATGTTTAGGTGGAATCTCTTTTCCTGTGGTTTGAGCCCATTGTTCTGTGCCCTAGTCTCTGGTGCAGCAGAAAACAAGCTTGCTCCCTCTTCAGTATGACAGCCTTTCGAGTATTTAAACATGGCTATCGTGTCACCTGTTGATCTTATCTTCTCAAGGCTAAACATACCCAGCTCCCTAAGCCACTCTTCTAGATTCATTATCCTTTTGGTCACCCACCTATGAACACATTCCAGTTTGTCAATATCATTCTTGAATTGTGGTGTCCAGAACTGGACACAGTATTCCAGGTGAGGTCTGACCAAAGCAGAATAGAGTGGTACTATTACATCCCTCGATCTAGACACTAGACTCCTACTGATGCAGCCTAAAATCACATAGGCTTTTTTAGCTGCCACATCATGCTGTTAACTTCCGTTCAGCTTTTGGTCTACTAAGACTCCTAGACCACAGATTACTTCTGCCTATTCTTTTAATATCCTTGGATATAGTTCATCTAGCTCTGGAGACTTGAATTCATTTAGAGTATCCAGGTATTACTGTACTACCTCTTTACGTATTCTATGCTGCATTTCCCCTGCTGCATCATTTGCTCAATTTTCCTCTGGTTGAGCACTGATTTCCTTTTGGAAGAAGACTAAGGCAAAGAAGGTGTTGAGTAATTCTGGCTTTTCTCTATCTCCTGTTAGTGTTTCACCATCGGCCCTGCCATTTTCTTGTTCTTCCTTTTGCTAAGGACATAACCAAAAAAGGTCATTTTTATTGTTTTTTACCTCTAGCAAGCCTGAACTCATTCTGCGTTATAGCTTTTCTGACTTTCTTCCTACATGTACTGGCTATTTGTTTGAATTCCTCTTTGGTGATTCCCCCTTTTTTCTATTTCTTGTACATGTCACTTTTAAATCTTGGCTCAGTTGAAAGTTCTTTAGACATCCATCCTGGTTTCTTTAGACACCTCCCATTTTTCATCCTCATTGGAACTATTTGAAATTGTGCCTTCAGTATCTCACTTTTAAGAAACTCCCATCCATCATGAACCCCCTTCTCTTTTAGTATCCTTGACCACAGGAACACACCCTGTATTTCCTTAAGTTTACTGAAACCTTCTTTGTTAAAGTGTAGAATGCACATTTGACTACACTTTGCTTTCCCTTTCCACTGTATAACAAACTCCAGAAGAACATTATCACTTCCACCTAAGGATCCTGCCACTTCCACCCTATTAACCAGCTCATCACTGTTGGTTAGGATCAGATCTAAAATAGTTGATCCCTTCATTGCCTCTTCCAACTTTTGGGCAATGAAATTATCTGCAAGGCAAGTGAATTCGTTGGACCTTATATTCTTGGCATAAATCAACTTCCAACAAATATCAGGATAGTTGAAATCTCCCATTACTACTACATTTCTCCTTTCTGGATGTTTGGTCCTCTGTTCTAGGAAGGCTTCATCCAAGTCCTCACTCTGGCTTGGACTTTGTTCTTGCCTGCTCTTACCTCATAGAGTTTATGCAGATTTATATCCCTATTCCAGCTATAGCAGTCCCACATTTCCCTCCTATTTTTCATTTGCTGGATAATTCTAAGTTGGTAGCATGGTCTGCTTAAGCAACACTTGAAATATCTAGATAGAATTTTATTTTGTGAACTAAATCCATAATTTTGCTTTGGCCAGAGACAAAGCTGTTTTGTTTCTTCTAAATATACAGCATTTCCCTTATACTAGATTTATACCCTTAATAGTAGCCTTATTGGCAAAAACTCATTTTGGCCAACATAAAAGATGCATGGCTGAAGCTATATGCTCAGTAATTGCACATTTCTGTCTGCTGGGGAACAGGTATGGTATAAATGGAGAATGGCAGTACAAAAAGGACAGGGTTTTCTCCTTTAACGTAACCTCCTTTTCATTTTTAATGACTCTTCTCTCGTTTGTTAGCCAGAGTCTGTCTCTGGCATCCACTTTGAACTCACAGCTAAATGTAAACATTTTCCAAGTCATGAATGTTTCCAAATAATATTAAAATATAATCTGAGCAATTTTTATCCAAGCAGATCTATTTGGTTTCATTGCAGTCTGTGGAAATTTTCCAAGCTGCCAAGCTCAGTATGTCATTTGTGCTAGACTGTTCTGCACATGCCTTTAAAAGAATGAAGGAAAAGAGGTCATGGTTTCACTGAAGTAAATGAAGGGTGTGTTTTTACTACTATTAATATATGTAGAAAACTGAACCAGTGGGCCGGAGAGTTCAAAGAAAAGAACAGCAAGACAACTTATTAACTTTTCTTTATTTAAATCTTGAGTTCTCATCTGGTAATCGGGGCGGGAATGATTTAGTCTACCCAAAAAAAAAAAAAAAAAACAACCAACCTCATCTTCTACCCCATCCATGAATCAGCTTATAGATTGATTTCTCATGAGTTACACAGCAAAATAGTGGGGCTTTTTTTGGCTTGAAATGTCAATTGAAATTTGACTGTAAGGTGGATGTTGTGGAACCAGTTCAGATCAGTTATAAATGTAAGCCTTGATTAGCAAACTGCTTTATTTGTTATGATCAGCATTTGAAAACTTTACTACTATGTTGTCAAATAATCCCTTGTTCTTCAAGAAAAGGTCAGGAACTGACTCAAAAGCTTTGGCAAGGAGCCAAAACATTACATCCTACTACAGTTTTTTATACTCTCAAGCTTTCAATCTTATGAATTGTGATATCCAGAATGACACAAACTAAGTCTCATGGCCCAGAGGGTAAAGTGGAAGAGGAGGGGGTTTTGGGGGGGGGGGTTGCACTGTAATATTAGTGGTTGGGATATAAAAGCAGGGCCATTGGTAACAGCAGCACTGGGGAGATAATGAAATCAAGTGAGAGGGGGAAAGCTTGTTGTTCACTGTTGGAAAGATCTGTGTACAACATGTTGCTGTTGTGTGGGTGGAGGGGGGTCCTAGCTTGTAAACTGGATAAACGTGTGTTGTCATACTATGCTGCTATCGTTGTGTGCCTGCAAGTCATTTCCAACTTGCAATCCTATCAACAGGGTTTTCTTGGCAAGATTTGTTCAGAGGGGGCTTGCCTTTGTCTTCCTCTAAGGCTGAGAGACGGTGAGAGAGTAGGTTTCCATGACCACACGGGGATTGGAACCCTCATCGCCCAGAATCCTAGTCCAACTCTCAAACCACTATACCACATTGGCTCACCTTGGCATGAGAGAGAGAGAGATAGCTGAGAGCCAGTGTAGTGTAATGGTTTGAATGTTGGAATAAGCCTTTAAAGACCAGAGTTCATATCTGCACTCAACCATAGAAACCCACTGGGTGACCTTGGACAAGTCACACTCTCTCGGCCTCAGAGGAAGGCAAAGACAAACCCCCTTGAACAAATCTTGTCCAAAAAACACACACCCTGTGATAGGTTCGCCTTAGGGTTGCCATAAGTTGGAAACTACTTGAAGGCATACAATAACAAATAGATAGATAGATAGATAGATAGATAGATAGATAGATAGATACACATACACACGGTTCTTTGGTATGACGTCCCAATTTCTTGCCAGAACATATTGTTCCCACAAAGCTACATCACACTGTGACTTCCATCGCAGCCTAGCAAAGGTAACATAGGAAACTAGCAGTTCTGCTCTGTCACTAAGTTCTGGCCCTGCCATTGAGCCATATAAACTAACTCATTTACGGAATCAGATTTCTGCGCTCAAATGTTTTGATTTGGGTGCCAGTAACGCTGATACATTTGAGGGTAATGTATACTATCTGTCAACATAGTAATACATGCATACATATCCTTAAAAGCCACTATGTTTATGAATGGAATATAAAATAGTGTAGCTTTTCTGTATCAGGATGATACAGAATTATGTCAGGATGATTATAAGGAAATAACTTTTTCCCCCCAGGAATGTGCATACAAATTCACTAGCTACCTCTATATGAAAGTGAGGTCATCCACATTATATATATGTTGTGATGAATGTTCAAAATGTAATTAATTTTGATGTGAACATTTACAGTCCTGGGTGACTTTGGGAATGTTCAAACAACTCAGAGATAAACCAGTAAACTGAAGTTATCAATGATTCTGTGTGATTGCCAGTACTGAATACTAAGAATGGCCTTGCTAGATCAGATGAAAGGTTCTGCTCATCCAGAACTTGTAATAGTTACTCCTTAGCACTACAGCTAAGGTGTGCTAAATTCCTTCACATCTTGTTTCATATGTTATTTGTGTTGTTGTTTTTTTACATTTTGTGCCTTGTTGTTAGCTGCCTTCAAGTTGACTTCAACTTCTGCTGACCCTATGAATAAGAGACCTCCCAAGTCACCCTGTCCTCAACGGAGTTGCTCAGGTCTTCTAAAATCAAGACCGTAGCTTCCTTGATTGAGTCTATATATCTGGAATGTGGTCTTCCTCTTTTCCTACTGTCTTCAACCTTTCCAACTCATTAATGTCTTTTCTAGCCAGTCATGTCTTGTCATGATGCATCCAAAGTATGACCTCAATGAAGTCATCTTGGCTTTTAGGGAGATTTCAGGCCTGATGTGCTCTAGGACCTATTTATTTGTCTTTTTAGCACTCCACAGTATTCTCAGAACACTTATCCAGCACCACATGTCAGATGAGTTGATTTTCGTCTGATCAGCTTTCTTCACTGTCCAGCTTTCACAACCACACATAGAAATGGAAAATATGATAGCATGGACAATCCTAACTTCAGTACTGTATAGTGGGCCCTTGGTATCTGCTGGGGTTTGATTCCAGGATCCCTCATGGATACCAAAATCCATGGATGCTCACACCCCATTCTGTACAATGGTATAGTAAAATGGTATCCCTTATATAAAATGGTGAACAGCAAATTTTGTTTTTTTGGAATTAAAAAAATATTTTCAAGCTGTGGTTGGTTGAATCTGCAGATAAAGAATCCATAGATAAGGAGAGCTGACTGTATTCAGTGATATATCTTTTACACATCAGGATCTTATCTAATTCCTTCATAGCTGCCCTTCCAAGTCCTGGTTGTTTTCTGATTTCTTGAGTGCAGTCTCCATTTTGATTAATGACTGAGCCAAGGGATGGGAGATCTTGAACTATTTCAAGGTCTTCATCGTCTGCTTTAAGCTTATGTCAATCATCTGTGGTCATTATTTTTGTTTTCTTAACATTCAACTGTAAACCTGCCTTTGCACTTTCTTCCTTGACTTTCTTCAATAATTCCAAGTCTCTACTATTTTCCACTAGTAGTATGGTGTCGTCTGCTTATCTTAGATAGCTGGTGTTCCTGCCTCTAATTTTCACACCTCTTTCCTTCAAATCTAATCCTGCTTTAAATATGTTATTTTCAACATACAAGCTAAACCAATAGGGTGATAAAATGAAGACTTGCCTGACCCCTTTGCCAATTGGAAACCATTCAATTGCTCTGTATACTGTCCTATCAGTATCTTGTCCTGAGTGCACACCCATTTCTTTAAGAGCAATCCATAGCTTTTTGTGATCTATACAATCAAAAGCTTTGCTATAGTCTATAAAACACAGGCTGATTTTCTTTTGAAATTCTTTGGTATGCTCCATTATCCGGTATATGTTTGCAGTATGATCCGTAGTGCCTCTTTCTTTCCTGAATCCAGTTTGGACATCTGGCATTTCTTGCTCCATATATGGTAAAAGTCTTTGTTGTAGAATTTTGAGCATCACTTTGCTTGCATGGGAAATTAATGCAATGGTCCTGTGATTACTGCAATCCATGATATCCTCCTTCCTTGGGGACTAGAATGTATATTGAGCATTTCCCATCTGTGGGCTATTGTTTTGTTTCCCATATTCGTTGATATATTTAATTAAAACTAGAGTAGATTCAGTTTCTGTAGACTGAAGCAGCTCTATTAGTATGCCATCTCTGAGTGCAGCTTCCAATTCACTTTCTAAAATTGGAGGTTCATCTTCATATGGTTCTTCTTGAAATGAATCTGTCACCCTTTCCTCTCTTTTATATAGTTCTACCATGAATTGTTTCCATTGTCTTTTTTATTTTACTTGGTCATGTAATGTGCTCCACTTCTATTCATAGAGCACCCCCAATCTTGGTTTAAATTTATCTTTGATTTCTTGGATCTTGTTGAAGAGGTTTCTTGTTTTTTTTCTTTTTTGTTGTCAACTTCGATTTCTCTGCATTGGTTATTATAGAAGTTCTCCTTATCCCTGTACATGAGTCATTGGAACAGTTGCGTTTGGGGTTCTGGCTCTTGCATGTATTCATTTGCATATTTTCAGGCATAAAAATATTATTTCTGGGATTGCCACCATTCCCATGTGATTATAGATTTTTCAATGTAGTGTTGTGCAAATGAGAAGATGCATGCAAATATAATGACTACATCTTCCTCTGTGAGTGGCAGCTGCCACTCAACTGCTAATTTAGCAATCACTTTGGAGAAGGTGTTACCTGTCCTTCAAGATTCTCTGTTACATAAGAGAAAGAAAGTAGTGAGCTTCAGTAATGAAAAGGTTGTCCTGAAATGAACAATAAAGGAAGACTGAGCTTGTGATAGCTACTGGGACAACCATGTTTTAAAAAGGCCCTTGAGATTATTGTGGGCATCAATGTTACATCCTTAAGAATGCTTGTAGGAAGCTAGTAAGGAATTCTGTTCTCCAAACTATTATATTGCTAAGTGTCCTCTAATTTATTATAAAGCCAGAATAAGTGAATGCAAGGATAAATCATGTTGATTTCTCTCCTTCCAGTAACTACAAAAGGCAGATGATGGAAGATTTATCTACGGCATGTTCAGCCTCCTAAGAGTGGCTTAATTACAGATTCTGAGTCCATTAATCAGGGATTGACTGAAGACTTTGGAAGTGTCTTCACTGTTAAGAATGTCCCTCCTACAAAATATCTAAACTACTACTTAAATCAAACAAATCCTTTCAGGCAGATAAGAATGAAAGAAGTTCAAGATAAAGATTTCCCTGCTAAAGCCACTAAAAGTATTTTGATTTATCTCAGTGTTAACAGGGTCATCTTCAAGGGCTTTGTTATTTCGGTGTTTCAAAGGAGTCGAGAACCACGGGAGTATTTGTACTCCAATGTTTAAGCAGAAGCCAAGCATGAGAGCTGTAGTTCCGTCATGATCTGTGTATATTAGTGGAGATTATAGGGAATAAATGTTTAAACACAGAAAATTGCTTGGGGTTTTGGTAGGCTTCTGCTTCATCTCTTCCTGTCTAAATGCAGGAGGGGGGAGCGGGACCTTTTCTTCTTCGGCATGCCTTTGCTGACAGCGAATGGAGAGGAAGGGGGCTGTGTTTCTGTCTGGTTAGTGGCACAGCGGTTTCCTTTCAACATGGCATAGTTTCCTCACACAGGAAAAGCAGAAAATGGAAGAGAGCTTAGCTCGCATCCTGTTTAAGATGCAGCAACAGAATGAGGCCTTCCTTTATCCAATATTTTTCTTTTTTGTTGGAGGAGGAGTAGACAGGTGGAAGAGGCATTCTAAGTTTGCTTCTGATCTCTGCATTTATTTTAAAAATAAACATAGTTGCTCATGTAAAGAGCTGCTAGCATGTTAAGCCTAAATCAAATTGTTAGTCCCAACTATAGTGGATTTGTTGTATCAATGATACTTATATAACCAAATTCCCATTGATTCAATGGGTCTCCTTTAGTTGGAACTAACCATAGGACTTAGACCATCACAATCCAGTTTGAAAGAAGAAATAGCCCTGTTGGTAACAGGAACCAGAAACACAGAAATGTAGTGGGAAATGTGATCAGTGAAAGTTTCATGTGCTTAATTTTAGCATGTCATAAAATTGTAGAGTCTGAAAGGGCACATATCTAGTCCAGTCCGCCATCCCATGTGAGATATGAAGTGCAGGATACAACCACAGCATCCCTGAAAAATGACCAACATGCATAAATACCTCTAGTCAAGGTGAGTACACACACACACACACACACAGTCTGTTCCACGGTCAAATAGTTTTTCCTATTTATGACTCATCTTTAAATCGTCAGCCAAAATGTGTTTTCCTGACATTTCCACCCATGGTTCTAGTACTGTTCAGATCTTGGACACGTTCATTTTGGGATACAATGTCTAGAATTCCCCAACCTGGGTGACCACTGGAGGGATGGGATTCTGGGAGCTGTAGTCCAAGAACCTGTGTTGTTAAAAGGCACACGCGCAGGGCCCATTTTGCTTTGTTTTGTTTTTAATAGCAGCCCCACTGGAGACTTGCTGGCAACAGCACCATTATTCTCCCTTTATCCTTCACATGATTGCTCTGCTGTTCTATTGACTATTTCCAGAGACAGTGGGAGTTGGCAAGGGAGCAATTCTGCATTTGTGAATGGCTCAGCTACCAACAGTAGCTAATTACATGCAATCAAATGATGAAACCTCCATGGAATAAAACAAGCTTTCTCTCTAAAGTGGCAGAGGCTTTGGCTAAATTTGGGGGGACAAAGGAGGGGAGCTTACTCTTGTCCCTGTGTCTCTGCTCCATTTACTGGCACTTGTCCGTTGAAAGGCAAAATGGCTAGGCATAACTCTGTAACTACAATCTCACCATTTTCCCTGTGCAGAATGTAGACACGCATACTGTTTTAGTAATCCCATTTGGGATCTGGAAAAGTTATGTGCATAGAGCTGGAATTCAATGCAATTACAGGAGGCAGGATGAGTCCCATTGAAAACAGTGGGATCTACCTCCAAGTAAATATCTATGAGATTGCACCATAAATGTCTCTTGTCAGGAGGCTCCATGTCTCAGTGTTAAAGCTCATGCAGAAGTCCCCAGATTTCATCCCCAGGCACCTCCTGGAAAGCCACTGCCAGCCAGTACAGTAGCCCACGTAGACCTACAGAGCCCTCTTCGGAACTTTGCACTTGACACACACAGGTCTAACTTATGTCTGGGTGCTTGGGGCATCAAAAGGAGCAGAGTTTACATACACACTCATGCCCTGTCCCCAGTTTAAGCCCTGTGTATGTTAGGGGAAATACCTGAACAGGGCTTGTGCCAGCATCCAAATCCTAATCTTCTCTGACATGTTCATCCTCCTCATTCTCGCCACACGCTTCCAACCATGCCTCCCATTCTCTCTCCACTAATCATCATCCATATGTGAATTCATTGCACCCAGCTTCCTACACTTGTCACTCAGCTCTTCATAGACTCTCCACAACATTTGTTGTTTTGAACCTTCAAGTCATTTCTGACTTATGCAAACCCAAAGCTGAGCCTATCATAGGGTTTTCCTGGCAAGATTGCTTGCAGTTGTTGTGGTGAGTTGCCATGGCCTTCCTCTTTGCTGACAAAGCAAAGATTCAAACCCGGGTCTCCCAAAGTCCTAGTCAGTGCTCAAACCACTACACCACACTGGCTCACCTTGTCATACCATCTATCTGTCTGTCTATCTATTTATCTTGGGCATTAGAAGGATTCATGGAAATTAGTTATCCATGGCTTCTAGATCAAACACCTGTGTATCTCTTCCTATATTAGAGATAGTGGAATGGTTCTGTATAGCAGTTGCCTTGAAACAGAAATTAGAGGGGTTCAAGTACAAAGATGTTCTGCATGTGGGCTCCCCGTGGGTGGCTGCTGGATGAACAGAATGCTGGACTAGATAAGCCTTACGATCCAACATACTTCCTGTTTTTAGCATTCTTCTATATCAACTCTTGTTGTGTGGCTTCTAGTCATTTCTGACTTATGGCGGCCCTATCACAGGTTCTTCTTGACAAGATTTGTTCAGAGGTTTGCCATTGCCTTCCACTAAGGCTGAGAATGGGATGTCTCTGCAGGGATTCAAACCCTGCTCTCCGGAGTCCTAGTCCAACACTCAAACCACTACACCACACTGGCTCTCCTATACTAAGGAATGTCAAACTGGCTCAGGACATCAATGAAACAGGGAAGAATAAGAGAAATGTGGGATTTTCCTTAATAGTTATGCTGCAGTCCTGTGTTTCCAACACAGCATGTAAAGGAACGCTTTTTATGATCTGGATGGCAATCTGTGGTGTCACTAAGGCTGGTGTCACTCCTCCCCCCATCACCACAGTGTCACCTGGTGGGGTTCAGCCTCTCCGCCCCCACCCCTGCCTCCACTGATGCCAATAAATTCAGCAGCTAGGATATGACTCCCTTGGCCTCTAAATTTCCTGGCTGCTAATTCCAAAGGCCGATCTTTCAAATAAGCTTATACAGTTACAATGGCCAGGATCTAAAGAAAAGATTGGTGGAGAGAGCATGCACAGCTGGAGGTTTTCTTGTTTCTTTAACTGCAGCAGTTCACACTGCTAAAGAAATAAGCTGTTTCCTAAATTAAACAGCAGTTTGTTTGTTTGTTTGTTTGTTTGTTTGTTTCATCAATAAGAACCACTGTGGGGGAGGAATCGGCAATCAAAGTTAGACAAAAAGAAAAAAAGCCAGGAAAAAAGGGGTGTGGGAAAGAGGAACACGATTCATTAGAATGATTTTTTAACAGGGGACTTGAAAATGTTGCAGAGAAATTAATGTGGAAATCACATGAAAAGGACATAAATAAAAGGTATAAAGTATGAAGCACAATCATACTGAGATAAACTTTAGAAGGCAAATTAAACCTAACCATTGACAATTCTGACCTGATATGATTTTTTTTTAATTGCAAGCACATCAGTTATCCCTCCTAAAAACAGGAGGTAGAATGTACTGGAATTAGCAGGTCAAGCAGCTATGATAAAGGTATTGGAGGGAAAGGGTGTGAATGATAGTGTAGCGGGGGACATGGTGAAATTGCTCCCTTTGGCAATTTGGGGAGTATATTTAGTAAAAACAAGCAATAAATAAGAGAAAATGGAATCTAGGGGCACATCAGTGGGCATAGGACTCCAAAGTGCCATGGTTTGCCAATGAGACCTTCCAAATCCTGGGCAGTTACCCATCCCTGGTCTACACTGACTAGCAGCAGAATTGGTTTTTCAGCAAAGAGTCTTTTCTCATTTTACCTGGAGATGCCACCTATTGAACCTAGAAACTTTGGTGTCCAAAGCACAGGATTTAGCCCCTCCTCAGTGCATCAAGGCATGGAGCTTTCAGGGCTTTGCTCCAGATGTGACCTAAAAATATTGCAAATAAATGAAAAGAAGAATGTAATCATAATAGTTTATAATAGTATTACTATTATTATTACTTTACACTAGTAGTTTAAAACCAGCCTACTTACCCAGCCAGCCTACTGCAGTAGCAGCAGAATGAGCCAAGCTTCTTATTAGGATTGTCACCCAGTTAAGCCATATTAATTCATTTAAATTGTATAACTTTGAATTATTAGTTTAAACCATAAGGTCAACAATAATTCTGAATTAGAAATACTATTTTTAAATAATGGTTGCCCATTATCAGTACCATCTCTAAAGAGGCATTGCCCATTTCTCTCTCAAGACGGGGTGAAATGTCTCTCCTAAGAGATCTCCTACCAACCATAGTTATAATAAGAACTTGGGCCTAAATCTAATTTCTAAACCCATTTAATTAATAGAAAATTGCTAAGTCAACACTGGTGCAAGTCCCATTAACTCAGTATCTCTGCTCTGGTTAGCACTAACAATCGGATTTACATCTCGGATTCAAAATGTTACTTTCAAAAATCTTCCCAGTTAATGGGGCAATACTTTTCTAACTTGTCAGGTCCTTTTTGTTATTGCTGTTGATTAATGTTACAGTTTAGGGGAACTAAACTATGCTATTCTGTTTTGATATGGTTTTTGAAAACAGAACCTGGGTTATCTTTGGGCATATTTTCTTTAGCAGGGATTCCATACAGTCCTGGGAAACTGAAAAATTAGCTGAATAGGCATGCAGGCTGAATAGGCAAGATTAAGCTATTAGTCCCTTTTATTTAACCCCAATAGGCCTTGTTTCAGAATAAATCTTTTTAAGACCCAAAGGAATTTACAAGAGAGAGAAAAACGCTACCACCCATATACATAAAATTTGTGAAACATGAAATCTGTAAGAGAAGAATCGTATGCTCCATCCACTGCAGCTAGATAGAGAGTTGCCGAGAGGCAGCTGCCATTTGGCTCTAGAGAAAGATCAGAACATAGAGGCACTTCAGCATTGATTTTAACCCTCCAGTAAATATTACACAGAGAGGCATCTGCACTAGTCAATATCAGAGTTCTCGAAAGTTTGCTAAAAGCACCTTCTAAGAATAGTATGGAAGGCTACCTTTAAGTCACTAAATGCCACAAACAATTTGCATTTTGGATAGGCACAATATCTGGACATTTAAGTGGGTCACTATAAAATAGTTTTCAGTAACAGAATGAATGGCCATCCCTAAACTCTATGGAATATACTGTCCAGAGCCACCCAGAACTCTAGTTTCCGTAATAAGACATCTAGCAGAAATGAACCATGCACTATCTAAAAGACAAAGGGGTATTTAGGTAATGTTAGCAGAAAGCCATTTTGAGCCAACACCTCTTATTTCAGTAAAAATCGTGACCTTAAGGCACACACGTCTCCAAGCCTTTCTATCTAAAATATCCACCATCTGTTTTATTTGCCATTCACATTCTGACAACGAAAAAGAAACTTAAGCTTTATTTGTGATTGCACAGCCTTTTATTTTGCAAACTGACTAACTGATTTTAAGAGAGGAATGGACTACTGTAGCCCTCCCAATATTTTTGGACGGCTGATCCCATAATTCTCATAATTAGCTATGCTGTTTAGGACTGCTGGGCCTTGCAGGGCAGCAATATTTGCAAAATCACAGTTGCCCACCCCTGGTTTAAATAATGCACAGTAAATTAGTAAATAGTCTTGTCTCTTGCTTCACTCTTGTTCTTAAAGGACAACATGTCTCCAAAAGTGTAGCAGCTGGAAAGCTTCTTCACAGTTGGATGAAGCCTATGCCGGGTTGGTGTATTTTCTTTTCTTTGGCCAAAGAAGAATTCCTTAGCACTGCAGCATCTCTCCAGCTGTATCATGCCTGATTCCTCTAAGGCACACATCTTTTAAGGGACTATTGGTTTTCTTACACCAATAGCTACAAAAATGTATTTACAGAGAAGATTTATTTTTCTGTAAAACACCTCAAGAGTTCAGAATACAATAATATATTTCAGCATTGATAAGGTCCTACCATTTTGATTGTTCGCTCAATATTAACTTAGATCATGTGTTTCTATTCTTATATTATGGCTGACTGCTTTTCACCAAGCTGTCTGCTCATTAGAAAGGACTTTCCAAGACTGCAAGAAGGAGTCTGGGAATATAAACACTCTCAGTGCGTACCTTTTGGAGGGAGGTTTCTTCAATTTCTGAGTAACATGATTAGGCATTTATAATTCCAGTTTACTATAATTTCAATTCTTTACTTTCAAGAAAACTGTAAATTGAAGTTTTGTTTCCCAAGGTGTAAAGGCATTTATTTCTGCACTGCTGAAGCACCTTTTATCACTGGGAAAAATATATTACCATGCTAGATACACCATATGTGTTGCATGCCTCCTGAAACAACCATGCAGAAAGATAAACTCAGAATGAAGATAACAATTCCTGGGGGAAGATCATCTGTTTAGCGCAAGGAACAGTTTATACTCAATGCCTACATTTACTACAAAGCATTTGTCAGTTTCTAACAAGGTTTTTAAATTGGCTTGTATGTTTTAGACATTTTTATAGTTCTCATCCCCCCCCCCAGCCCCGAATAAGAGACATAGAATTTCCTGCAACTATTAATGTGTTTCCAAGGTAAGTTAACACTCAGTGTTGCCTTTCTACAGGGAGCTGGAATATTATGTGAGCAGATATGCTTATCTCTGCATGATTAGATAAATACATATGTTCTTTGTGGCAATGGGCCAGCAGAAGGAGAGAATTGCTTAGCTCACAATTTGAGCAATGGGGAATAGAACAGAATGTGTATTCTTTAACACTGCCTGTGTGGAGTGCATGCTTGTTTTTCATTGGGGTTGTTTAAAAATGAAGTACAAGCGAACTACAGTGGAGATGCCTCCTCATGCTGTGAAGGTGAAGTGTTTACATTCAAAATCATTTCTCCCTTGAAAGTAGCCTCTCTTCACACAACTTCAGTGCCAACAACTATACTGTCTCTGTACCTTGGAACGATGCACACAACTCCTCTTCAAGCACACACCTCTGTTACCTACCCTGACACCTCCAGCCCATACCTGTATTCATTAATTGGCAATATTTTATAATTAGGTCAAATGTGGTCTTCCACACACTGTGGCCATTAATAAAAAAACCTGGGAAATTCCCCAACTAGGAATCCCAAAGACAAACATTGCACAGTCAGGAATGCACTTAAGGAAGGGCTGCCTAAATTCTCAAGAAATGCTAATTCGCAAGGCAGTTGAAGACACCAACACCTGGCTAATCCTATCTGCCAAGGCTGGGAGAAGCAAACCCATAAACGATCCTCATTCCATCACCTGTCCCTAAACAAAGGAAGTTGCTTCCTCCCTTTCAGTCGCAAAGTATCCGCATATTAAGATGCCATTAACATAGCTAGAGTGCCTTTGTCTCACCTTGAGCAACTCTGATAAAGATTGTCTTCCACTCTAAATCCCATCCCCTGAAGGAAATTATTGACTATAAAAACCCCTCCAAAATTCCACTCAAGGATCCCCTTCCTATGGACACGACATCCTCCTGTGCAGCCATTCCTGATCGGGACCCCCATTCTGCTGGTTTCTTTCATGACCTCATCTCTACAGGACAGGTGTTGTATCGCCCACTGGAAACTCGCTTTGCTATTCTTTTATCTCAATTTCTCCCACTTTATTTGCTAATCTTGCATGAATGCTTGATGCATGAATGCTTGATGCATGAATGTGATTACTAGTGTTTTTCTCAAATAAAGATCAATTTATTGCACTATCTAGCTTAACATCTCCTCCTGTTTACTGGTATACAAAGGTCAAAAGATTCGCTATCTGTTGCCCCCTCTTGCATAGCCAAGTCAAGTCCATTAACTCCCCCAACTTAATGTTGATATTTTGAGGGTCTCCACAACCCCCAAGCATAGAGGGTAGCACCTCTGAAATGTCTAGAAAAGGACTCAGTGGAGATGAAATGATGTAGCAATTCTGGAAAGAAGTGGGGGACCTTAGACAACCCAGAAAAGTCCCTGGGGGCAGGGATCCAGTATGCCATGCAGAGCTTGGGAAAGTTATTCTTGGCTAGAGGATTCTGAGAGCTGGGTCACTTTTTCCAAACTCTGGTTCTGTGTTAAATGCCCGGTGTTACACATGATCTCATAGCAGCTTGGTGCAGCATTGCTCCATTCTCCAAAACATCAGAATACAATTTTGTGCAGAATGCCCTCCTGGGCCTAGCTCTGGACTTTCTGCCTCAGACAGAGGCTGCATTAAATTAACTATGAGATCTTCTCAAAATCTACAGTTCTATATATTTCCTTTCTTGACACTTGAACATATGAAGGCACCTTCAAAATCCAGAAGCAAGTCCCTGTGGAAGCTTTGTGAAATAGTAATGCAAAGCACTGTGGGAGAGATTCCGTAATGCCATGAGTTGGCACAGATAGCGGACATCATACCAGACATTGTAGTAGTAGCTCCTTTGACCTTGTGACATTCCCAGAAAGGAAAGTGTGGAAAGGAACAGGGAACTTACATGGTAGTATTTGGTTGTAACATTATAATAATAAGAGCAATAGCAGTCAAATTTATACAGTTAGCAGTTTGCTAACATCTTTGAGAGCATCGCAACCTTCTGGGTGATTTTAATATTTTGTTCTTCCATACAACTGAGAGCAACAACTTGTTGGAAAGGTTTGGGAAAGGTATGCGTGGGGAGGGAGGAAATGATATATCCTTTAGCCTTTTAATAAAATTTACACTAAAATAACATGTGGATCAGTATTTCCCCAGAACCACCAGGGCAGAGTCTTAATGCTATGGGATTTATCCATAGCATGCATCACACTGTATCTTGCTAGTGTAAAATGTATACACACTAGTGTGTATCTGTGAGGATAGGTAGATTTTTTTTCCCAAAGCTAATACTGTGTATAATGTTTTAGATAATGTAGTCTAGTGAATTAAAGGTGAGTAGATGTGGTATGCTTCAGCCAACTGGTCCTGTTTCTCTGTTCTAGATTCTAATTAGTCTATTTAGCAGTTTGACTTGTGGATTCTCCAGGTGAGCAAATCATCATCATCATCATCATCATCATCAGTGAAAAACTGAGGATAATTAATGATAATATATTTCTTCTAGTGGGATACTTAAAAACCCATCAAGATTAAATCAACTGATAGGGACACTTGAACTTAAGAACATCTCTCTTGTGTGCTTGCATTTCTGACTTTCTTGGCAAGATTTGTTCATAGAATCAGAGAGTCGGAAAAGACCACAAGGGCCATCCAGCCCTGCCAAGCAGGAATACACAATCAAATCATTCCCGACAGATCACCACTCAGCCTCTGTTTAAAAACCTCCAAAGAAGGAGACTTCACCACACTCTGAGGCAGTGCATTCCATTGCCAAACAGCTCTTACTGTCAGGAAGTTCCTCCTAGTATTTAGGTGGAATCTGTTTTCCTGTAGTTTGAGTCCACTGCTCTGGGTCCTAGTCTTTGGAGCAACAGAAAACAAGCTTGCTCCATCCTCAGTATGACATCCCTTCAAATATTTAAACATGGCTATCATGTCACCTCTCAACCTTCTCTTCTCCAGGCTAAACATACCCAGCTCCCTAAGCCCCTCCTCATAGGACATGGCTTCCAGGCCTCCCACCATCCTGGCCGCCCTCCTCTGGACATGTTCCAGCTTCTCAGTATCCTTCCTGAATTGTTCAGAGGGGATTTGCCTTTGCCTTCCTCTGAGGCTGAGAGAATGTGCAAAGCATCTGCTTCTGACCTGTTTCCAGGGTATACTTGCTATGGTGCATGATCTTGATTCTAGATTTAAAGTTGTCCCCACCACACATCTTGGAAGAGCTGATACCTTCCTGGAAAAGTCTACCTGCTGTTTTTTATTCACTCTAGTGCTCTTTATATCATATTGATGTTCCATATCAGATTTGACAAAGCACGGTAATAGAGTTGCCATATCTCACGGCCTAGACCCTCTTCTCCAGTTCTTAGGGCGAGGGAGAGTAATCCCAGACCAGAGCACTGCCTTGAAAAATGTGTATATATATTCCTAATGTCTTAGAAAAAAATAACAGTGTGCTCTGTGTAACTGTGGTTGATGCGTAATTTGCCATGCTTGTTGACATGACAACGGGCTATGGCTAAATTGCAAGTTGTGGTCCTGAAATCTCAGGGCTGAGATAGTCCTGACTTGGCAACCCCACCTGATAAAACTAGATAACAACCTTTATATATTTGCCTTGTTTAGTGCCCTAAAAAACAGAGGATAGTAGTTAAACAATATTTAGCTAATTAACAAATGAGTTAAGTGTAGATTGAAAGTGTAGGCCCAGGTATTTGCATGAGATATTGTATATTTCAGTATCTTGTTGTTGTGTGCCTTCAAGTTGTTTCTGACTTATGGCGACCCTAAGGTGAACCTATCTGGGTTTTCTTAGCAAGATTCATTCAGAGGCCGTTTGTTTTTGCCTTCCTCTGAAGCTGAAAGAGTGACTTGCCTAAGGTCACCCAGTGGGTTTTCATGGTCGAGCAGAGATTTGAGTGTTGCTCTCCAGAGTCATCAATGCTCAAATGACTACACCACCCTAGCTCTCTTCAATATCTTAGTCTTTTGGTCTTCACTTTGAGAAGAACATTACCTAGTCTTCCCATAGCTTATACGAAATGCATTGATTTCCCAGCATCCTGCAAATTTTCCCCACAAATATTTTAAACCTAGACTAGAGTGAGATAATAGAACTGTATCATCAGTAACAGCAGAACTGATACCCTCTGAGACAGCACCTTAAGGATTCCACTGTAGCAAAAATATCAAGGTACATCTGAAATACAGAGATTGGACAATAAAGAGGTGATAACACATCCCGTCTAACCCCTACAGCTTTTTGAATTGCCTTGGGCAAATGGCCTGTTTGAGTGAAACATACCTGTGCTGATGGTCATTAGTAAAGTGTTTTAAGTAAATGCAAAAGTCATCCTTCCATCTGTAAACTTTGTAAAATTCTCTAGTTTGGGGTGTGATATGGAATCAAATATATCTCTTAAGTGAACCAAGTGTAGGAGCGCCCACCTCCCCAGCGTGGGGCAGGGGTCCTCCTCTTCCCTTGACCTCCATTGGAATTGGCCAGAGATGACAATCACAATATCTGCAATTTACTAAAGGCTTTATTACTTACACCCAAAAGAATTCACACTAACAACACAATGAGTGTTTACAATCTAGGTCTTCTTTTCAGACCTCCCTCCTCTTAACTGGTAGGAACATATGCAAGTCTTAAATGAACATGAAACAAAACCCTTAACTCCTGGGTTTACATACTGTCTCACTTTTAGTTACATAGCCCCTTTTTACCAATATGTTCTTGCCCCATCATGCACCTTCTCCATTTCCTCCCAGTTTGCTTTCTCTCCCACCTGTATGCCTCTGCCACAGGTCCACTTACTCCTTCCCACTTTCTTGAGCTCCCACGTCCTGCCTAGCTGCAGGAAAGTGGGCTGGGTGGCCGGGCATTTCTGAGGCTTCTCTCCCTCCGTGGGGCTGTGCAGTGTCAGACGCTTGGCCAGGAGGGTCTTCTTCTCTTCCTGTCCTCTCCCTTTCTCCAGCCACCTTTCCTCACCACTGCTGCTCAACCTCTTAACTCCTCGTCCCAGCTGCCTTTCCCTCATTCGTTCTAGAGCCCCCGCTTCCATCTCTCCATCTCTTCCCCAGAGTACCTTCCCTCTTCGTGCCTCACTCCATCTCCGCTTTTCCTCTCTGCTTTCCATCTACCTCTTCTTCCTCACCACTCTTCTGGACATCTTCCCTTTTGAATTCCCCGCTCTCTGCCCAGTCCCCGTCATCCAGCCCCTCCCATTCTGGCTCATTGCGGCGGTTCTCAAAGGCTCGCAGGGTTTCCGCTTCCACTGCTTCCGTTCTTTGTTGGAGGTCTCCCAGTGTGGCCATCTTCAGAGTTGCAGCTGGCTCCAGGTGAGTCTGGGCCTGGCCTGAGATAGCAGTGACCACCCCAACTGCCCCCCCTCCCCCAGTGTCACATCAAGTCAGAGACTTTGTGCAAAGGAGCTTACCTTTGGAGCTCTGTTTTCCTTTGACATGCACAAAGTCAGATAAAGGCCTACAGGTGGTGAGAACTCCTGGTGGAGAGGTATCTCCAAATTCAACCTGCTTTTTTCAATACCTCCTGATCCTTCCATTCCTAGACATAGAATACATTCCTCTGTTGTTCTTTACATTGAAACAAGGACACTTTCCATTCTCTGTATTCTTTTTTAATTGCCCAGTTTGTCCTGCTCTCAACTTCAAACAAGATTCAGGGTTTATTTATTAATTATTTATTTTAGTGTTTATACCCCGCTCTTCAGCCACAAAGGCTTTTATAGCATGCTAGACACTGGAGGCCAAGTGGTTTGCAATGTGTTAGCTAATTGCCCCCACAAGCTGGGTACTCAAGTCAGAAGCCTTGGAAGCAAGAGGCATCCAGTGTCAGAACAGCCCAGGGTCAAGAAAGCCTTAAGTCAGAGACAGTTTTCCAGAGAGTTCTGGTAGCCAAGTTGTTAAATGATCCAAGGGTTGTAAATCCATTAAGCACACTTGCACAAGCTGAGCTGTCAAGAGGAAGACTGAAGTTGTATTCAGCAAGGTGGCTGGTGAATGTAACCTCCTTATATAGGCAGCATGTTCAGCCAGTGCCCTAATCCCAGGCAGTATTTAGGGAGAGTGTTCCACAGCTATGCTCTTTCTGATGCCTTGATTGCAGCCTTTCACTCTTATCTCTGGGAGATGGTCTGAGCTAGATGCCTGGACCTCTGCCTTTCTCTGAGATGGTGGTGGGGGCTCTCCTCCAGCTCTTCTTCCTTCTCTGAACCCAGCCTGATCTACTGAACTGAATGAGGGCTTGGCTGGCTATTAGGCTGTGGCTCCTCTAAAGGTAGGTCTGGTTTGTCTTCACTGGAAGACAACTCTCAAGGCATGACACAGTTAATCAGTGATATGTCAGAGATGATACAGTCTCTCAGCAAAGTTTATAAAACAACAACAACAAAATAAAGACCAGGTAAGTTGTCAGGTAACTTGAAGGGACACACACACACACACACACACACACACACAAATATGTTTAAACTTTTATGCATAAACTTTTATACTGAATGTCTTATTGTGTACAAGGTAGAGCCGTGCCAACACCACTATGTGTATTTACTTTTCCAGAAACAGAGGCAGCTAGACAAGCCCTGGGAGCCACCCACCCACCCCCCAGCAGAAGAAAAGAAATGTGCAAGAATTAGACATAGTGTATAGTCGGACCTCAACTTTTGCAGGGGGTAGGGGCACAGGATCCCTGCAAAAGTGGAAAACCCATGAGTATAGGACACTATTTTTTTTACTTGAGAGAACATTTCTCTAGGCATTTCTTGGTCCTTCAACATGATTCTATGGTCAACTTCTGTCAGAAGTTGACCATAGAATTGCACTGGGGGATCTAGAAATGCCCAGAAATAACATATTTTTGATCACATATACGGCAGCAGTGAAGACGGCAGCAAATACAGTAATCTGTGAAAAAGAAAATCTGTGAATGCTTAATGTACTGCCTCAGAGTGTGGTAGAGTCCCCTTCTTTGGAGGTTTTTAAACAGGCTGGATGGCCATCTGTTGTGGGTGCTTTGATTGTGTATTCCTGCATGACGGGGTTGGACTAAGTGGCCCTTGTGGTCTATTCCAACTCTATGATTTTATGAACCCGCAAGTGTGGAGGAACAACTGTACTGTATTATCATATCCTAATTGTGAACTCAGTTTCTAAGTGTTTACCTATCTCATGCCCTAGAAATGGGAGAAACCTCAGTATTGAAGGCAATCTGGGAGGAACCTCAAGGATTACAAAATAAACACTAAAGTACTGGACCTTCCCCTCCCCCAGACCATTAAGAGTGAAAAGAATTACTCGGCACAGAATGCTGACAGGGAAAGGAAACCAGGGATGATGGAATGAAGTTATCTTGAGAAAAGGCATGGATGGCTGAACACAGAGCAGGAGTCCTCTACAATAAAGCATTGTGTTAAAGGGCCTATTTGTATAAACTAATAGCCCTTGCAGTTATTTAAATTGTGGTCCTTATGTAGCCAAAATGACACCATCCTCATGTTTGAGGGTAATGTCAAGCTTTTCAGAAGTACAAATCTTCTAGGCAGACCTCTCCGCCCCCACCAAAAAATACCTAATAGCTGAGCACATTCAGTGCACCCAAAATTCTACTGATTATTCGGGAATATAGAAAGTCAGGTGGGAATGGGGACAGAATGGAGTATTCTGAAAAGGATATTCCAAGCTGCAATATTTTGTTGCAGCCCCTGTTTGTTTTAATGATGCCAGACTGTAAACAAAACACTTGACATTGCCTGGAGATTCATGTAAGTACCATACTTACTCAAATCACCACTGCCACACCAAGTGGCTGATATCAATTTGTGTACAAGTACCAAACTGAAATGGCACTGTGTTATCCAGCTATCTTCATTAGTGCTATTTGTACGTCACTGTGTATATAATAAAATATGCACATACCTAGATTAAAAGTGTTGTTGTGTTTATCGGAAAGGAGACAGCAAAACTGTTGCAGTGATTCAGCAAGGTTTTAAATCTGTCCATCAGATCCGCCTTAGACCTGAAGAGGAGGGAACCAAACTAGAGGTTTAGTCACTCTTGGTATGCAGTCCTGTTTTTCTGTTGACCTGGAAAGTAAATGCCAAATTTTGACAGATCTTGTAAAGCAGACACCTGTCCATTACCAAGGAAAGTGCTGAGAGCAACTGACCTTTTATACAAAGGCCAACAAGCCAGTCTCAGCCAGTGACAGCCAGCTTTTAAGCACTCCCCACCTTGCGTAGTTCAAGGTGAATTTGGAATCTAGGTTTCAGTTTTTTATGCTGTGTTTGAAATCCTTTTCATACTGATGAACTAAATTTCCTCCCCATCCTTTTTTGCTTTGGGTAAATACTGCAAAGGCACCAGATCCTGTCTGCTCTTGGAAGCTAAGCAGTGTTGGCCCTGCTTAGTACTTGCATGGCGGACTGCCAACAAATACCAGGTATTGTCAGCTATATTTCAGAGGAAGGAACTGGCAAAACCCACCTGAGTATTCCTTGCCAAAGAAAACCCTCTGAACTTCATGGGGTTGCCATAAGTCAGCAGGCAACTTGAAAGCATGTACACACACAAAAAGCAATACTTTAATATATGGGTAGGTGAGTCTTACGGCCATGGGGGGCTGCATTGTGCCCCCTGGGCCCACCAGAAACCGCACCTTCCACTGCCCAACCATTAGAATAGTGGAAGGAATGCTACATTTTCCCCAAATGAAGTGGTAATGCATGCTGCCTGCACACTTCGTTTAAAAATGAATTGCAGATGTTTGGCTCACTGCTGTGACACCAACAAAAAAGAAGACTTCTAAACAAGGTACACTGGAAGTGCATGTTTCATTTAGGAGGTTGATTAGTGTTTTCACAAGGGTTACCAAAGCACTAATTTCCTTAACAAGATACACATTCCTCAAATGTTTTCAAAGAAAATGCTTGCTTTCCCCTTGCCATTGTGAGTGTGTGTGCCTTCAAGTCACCTGTTGCCTTCTGGTGAGCCCATGAATTTCATAGGGTTTTATTAGGCAAGGAGTACTCAAAGGTGTTTGCCATTGCCTTCCTCTGAAATATAGCCTACAGCACCTGGAATTCCTTGACAGTCACCAAGTATTAAACAGGGCTAACCCTGCTTGGCTTCCAAGATCAGACAGGATCTGGTACCTTTAGGGCATTTAGGCCCTCTCCCTGCCAATGCATGACCACACTTCAGCAGCAAATATTTAAAGTAAAGCTTGGTGAGGGTGGGGTGAGTTGTCTGTATAAAAGAAACAGTAACAATTATCCACTTGACCCTAGCATGCTAACAGCCATTCTATTTCTTTAGGGTCATTACGCAAGAGGAATAGAGGTATAGGTTTACCTAACTTTAATTCATATGTGCTCTCAGACATTAGTTTCATGAAATGGTTTTGGCATACTTTGCAAGAAGGAATAGCAGCAAAGGGGATAAAAGAAACAGAGACAGATTATTGCTAATTAAATGTAAAGACCTCGCTCTCAGCTGCCTTTTCTATATGTCTGTTTTTGTCCTGTACATGAAACAAAAGGGAATATACTACACAAACCATTTTCTTCCTCATTTCCATCTTTTATTACTGCCTAATTGTTAACTGTATCTGTGTGCCACCTACAGGTAAAGATGTTAACTTGCAGGGAAACATTAACCATTGTGTTTCTTATCAGTGTTTTCACAGAGGCCAAGGATATGCAATGAAAGAGAGCACATGGGAGGTCCAAAGTGTTCCATGAATGAATGCATGACAGACCACCAAGAGAGAATCGAAACTTAGACTACAGCCACATAGAGGTCGATTGATGTAGAAGGAACACAGTTCAAAGTAAGGATTAACAAAGTGAGGTGACATACCATCTGCTGCTGCCTGTCCTGTGACTATGGAGCCCTGGTGGTGCAGTGGTTAAATGCTGGTACTGCAAGCTACCACACTGCAGGTTTGATCCCAGAGGGCTCCAAGGTTCACTCAGCCTTCCATCCTTTTATAGATCTGTAAAATGAATACCCAGCTTGTGCGGGCAGTTAGCCAACGCACATTGGAAACTGCTTAATGCAGTGTAGATGTGTAAATTGCTATTGCTTAAACAATTTGTAAGCCGCTTTAAAAGTGTTTGTGTCTGAAGTGCGGAGTATAAATACCTAAATAAATAAATATGGATTATTTCAGCTTGTGCAACCCAAGGAAGGGACAGGATTTTGGGAATGCTGGAGCCACATTCCAGTTCACCTGGTGACCCTTGCCCATTCAGTGTGTGTATGTGTGTATCTTTCCTTTCTTAATTATGGAAGGCAAGGCTAGGGAACATCTTATTGACGTCATATTTGTGTAAGGCATGAGTGAAGAACAGTCCTTGGGAGTTGCATTTGACAAGGTCAGAGGTAAAGGTGGGACCAAAATTGTTGTTGTTAATTGCCATCAAGTCAATTTCAACTTATGGCAACCCTATGAATAAGAAACCTCCAAGAGCCCCTGTTATCAACAGCCCTGTGAAGGTCTTGCAAACTCAGGGCTGTGGCTTCCTCAATTGAGTCTATCTACCTGTAAAAATTATCAAAATTACCAGCATATTTTAACATAAAACTCTTCCTGTCAGTAGCTAAGCTTAAGAGAGGCCTTTCAAACTAAGGATGCAAGGGTGTGTGTGTGCATACAAAAACCCAAAAACCACCAAATGATGATGTGAGGGAGGAAGGGATGTGGCCTCTAGGGAACCCCGGAGACTCAGGACTTGATCACACAAGGCTGAAATCACACAGTTATAATGGGACAGTAGCACAAATGGATTCCTGTGATTGCACAACTTCATTGTTCTCCCATGGTCTATGTGTGTTCCCCCTGTTAATTACATGTAAGTTTTCATTGACAGGCAAAACCCATAAATATCAATCACTCTTTTCACAGTATTGACAAGTGTGTGAAATCACATCCCGCTGTAATCGCAGGATTACAGCGTGAATGAGTAATCCTCTTTTCTCCTTCCCCTTTCCCAACAAGAACACATAATTAAATTTCTGGGGGAGACCATGGAGAGGACCAACAGGATGTTGTTTTATTGAACTGTCACCTTTGCTTGGTATGTTTTAATGTTTGTTTAAGTGTTTATTTGTGAAGTTCTTTTGTTATGTATTTGTTTCTGGTGTTTTTAACTGAAGCCGTTTCTCGTGAGAACAGCTGAAATCTTGCCCATGCAAAATCACGGAAGTAAGGGGGAAATTTTCTTAAAGGCACATGTGTGGACTAGCACAAAACATTATTACTCTCTCATTAGAAGGCAATATGAAAATAAGTGTTACTATAGCACAAGCTGAAATCCCATTTTTAAACTGCTAGTGGTTGTTATGCAATAATTCCATGGTGGTAGGATTGTACGATTACAGCAACATGCAATAATTACTTTAATCATGCCACTATGATTCTGCTTTCCTCAATAGTGGAAATACAGTGTTTTTAGACGCTCATCTGATAAAGTCCTCAGATTCATCCCCAGTACCGGAAGTCCCTCACCCCTGATCTCAGGGTTCTAGTCTAACCTGCTTTAAAATGGCATTAGTTTGTCCTCTGTTAAAGAAGCCTTATGGTAGAGATGAGAAACCCTGAGCCATGAGCCATATCCCCAGCCAGCTGATAAGCTTCCCATCTGTCCAATGAGTTTCTTCAGCATCCTCCTGCCCCACTCCAGTACAGTGCTTACCTCTAGTCACTGATGGCACTTGGGATGTCTTTCCCCCCCCCCCCGCCTCCCGAGCTGCAGAAAAACAGCCTTTCATCACCTTGTGCTGAGAAACCTCTGTTATTCTCTCTAGTCAGTGACCTGAGCTAAAGGGGGATTTAAATTTTAAACACCTTTAAGAGCTGGATGCCTAAATGCTTGAGTAGAAACTGAACTGTACATTGAATGCCTGAAAGCTCTGTATGCTTCATGAGGGTGGGGGGAAATCCCCTTTGCTAAGAATGATGTCTGAGCTAACCCACTTTGCCTTGACTATGCCCACACTGACCTTATGACCATGGTCATAGCCCTGCCCACCACTGGAATGCAGTCCCTGAAACCCTTTCCAAATGGGAATTCAGTTCCAGGACTAAAAAAGTTTTCCAGGACTAAAGAAGTTTTCCTGCTCCTGTGGTACTAGATCCCACTGTTTTGGATAATTCTAGGCAGTGTCAAGCATTCAATTTTTTTTGTAGGCTACTTGGGCAAGTCACACTCTCTCAGCCTCAGAGGAAGGCAACAGCAAACCTCTGAACAAATCTTGCCAAGAAAACTCCATTATACATTTGCCTTAGAGTGGTCAGAAGTCAGAAATGACTTGAAGGCACACAATAGCACTTATAGCAATAGCACTTCTATTTCTATACCACTTATCAGTGCCAAAACACTCCCTAAGTGATTTACAACGTGTTAGCTAATTGATCCCAACAAGCTGGGTACTCATTTTACTGACCTACAAAAGGATGGAAGGCTCAATGAATCTTGGAGCCCTGTAGGATCGAACTTACAACGTTGTGGCTACAGTACTGGCATTTAACCACTGCACCACCAGGGCTTACACCACCACAACAACAACCTTGGGCTAATAGTGGTTACTCAGCTCTTAGCACCATACCACACTCCGAAAAGAAGAAGAAAAGCAGCAAGGAAGCAAGTACATTCAGTTTTCCATGCTGCCTTACCACATGATGTCGTTGTCCTTCCAGTATTCTTTCATTCCAATCATATGGGTTTTTTCCGGTTAGCAAAAAGACACAGTTTTTCCTCAGTCCCCCAATGGGACCAGAACAAAAAAAATGACATCATGCAGCACGGAAGACAGAAAGTTCCTGCTTCCTTGCTGTATTTCTTCAGAATGCAGCAGGGCCCTAAGATTCTGCTGACTCTTTTTTGTATCAATTACACTGGCTTTCAATTTGCTTCAAGGTGCTCATTATCAGCTTTAATTATACTGATAATGACCAAGCACCTTGAAGGAATGTGGGATCTTTCATGTGAAAGTGCCTGTCCTTTAAGCTCAGGTGATCCATCCCTTTGCATACGCCTCTGAGATCTTTCTCTGTAGGAGTGCTTTATAGGTTGCCCCCCACCTGCTCTGGTGTCTCTCTATAAATGAAACTGCAGATAATAGCAGACCCTATTAAAATAAAGGACTTCCAGTACAAACATAACCATTGGAGGATCTAGTGATTCCTAGAGAGAATACCTCTCTAGATATTTTCCACTGCAACTCTATGGTATGTGTCCCTATTATTTCAGCCATGGATAACTGAAACCATGAATATTGGCTGTGCAGATATGGGGAGCTTTGAAACTTTACCTCCAAGGATGATAGCTCCCAGCAACCTCTAGCCAACCTTCTGGCTGGAGCAATCTGGGAGTTATGGTCCAAAAATATCACATTTTGAAGCATTTTGCTTACATAAATAAATGAGTAACTTCTTGAAAAAGCACAATCCATTACAGGAAACAATCCACCCAAGATGCCAACCTTTGGAAGAACCAGGTGTTCAACTTGTGATTTAAGCACCTGTGTGTTCATCATGAAACATCATTAAGGGAAAAAATGAATGTCTTACACAACCACTGTAGCTATCTGCCCGCAACAGCACTTTCTCTCAGCTGAGAACATTTTCAGAACTGTTAAGCCTTTTTAGTTATGCCACCGTTGAGCTGAATACAGCTGTATGATAATAATATAATGCACACCCCACAAACATAAATAGTGCAAGAGGCACTCAAAGCCAGGTTAAGCTTCACATATGAAAAAGCATTGTTAAGAAAATGGAGCTGTCATTTATTGGCTTACCCTCTGAAATTTCACAGAGTGAAAACAAACATTCCGCTTGGATGGTGCTGAGGAAACTGGTGTTTCCCCACTCCTCACCCCCCATGCAAGAAGAGAGCTCCACCTGACTAAGGCTGTGCTCCTATATTTATGTGGGCAAAGGTTGGAAGTGGGGGTGTTCTGCCCTCCAACTCCCATAATCTCCCAATTTGCATGGCCACATGCTGCCTAGGAATTCAGCAAGTTGTAGTACAAGTTGTGGTAGACCAGGAATGTTCTGTTTTCCTTTTACCTGGCAGTAAGCCCCCTGAGGTCAGCAGGCCTTTCACAGTCCACCATAGTCACATCTGAGTTTGAAGGGGGGAGATATAAAAAGAGGAGATTAATAGAAAAAAGTTGAAAGGGAAAACAATGAAAGTTGGTTATTTAGGGGGAAAAAAGAAAAATCATGTGGCTGAGAGTAGGAATCTGGGACTTTTAAAATGAACAGAGAAATTGTACATATGGCCAGGTGTGGTTGTCCCAGCTAACCCATGGCTATTGGGGAGGGGGAATATATTGCATATTTGAGCCGATAAAAAGAAAAATTCTGAATTCAAAAATATGCTCAAATATATGCTTAAGGAGTCTAAACTGCCAGTGCCAGACCAGAAGAGGGGAATCTTAGTTTTAAAAAATGACCCAGTGTAGCTGATGTGAAAAAACATAACTTCCATGGTGGGATTATTGGGAAAGAATTTGAAAATGAAAATGCCAAGATTATAATTCTTCCTTTCCACATATAATTGTGCTTGGATTGCTATAGGATACAACTTTTAGGGTGGTGGGGTTTTTTTAGTATAGAAGAAAAGCAAGTAAAGGGAGACCTGATAGTTGTTCTTGTGTGCCTTCAAGTTGTTTCAGACTTATGGCAACCATAAGGTGAACCTATCATGAGGTTTTCTTTGCAAGATTTGTTCAGAAGGGCTTTGTCCAAAAATGATATGGACTAAGATACTTTATAACACAAAGCTGTCTACTGGAGGTTGCGTGAAAGCCCATTTGGAGGAAATGAGGCAGCTTTTTCAAGAGGTGGCCAATAGAGGGTTGGACATTCCAGAAGCCCATAAGTGTTTTATTTTATTGGGCAGTTTGCAAAGGAATGGGATTTCCTAATGTACAGTCTGCATACCACCAGGGAGAGTGATTTGTCTATAGACCTGGTAGCTGGATGTATTCTAGAAGAGGTCCAATGCAAGCGATTTGATTCCCAGATGGAGGGGAATAAACAGCTATAAATTACTAGACGTAATCAGGAGAGCACTGAAACAGAGGCACCTGTGGAGGAGGGAGCCTGCAGCTACATGAAATGCTGTTTCAGATGCAAAAAGCCTGGACATTTCCAGAAGGATTGTAAGACGCCTGCACCGGATAGGAGGGGGTGCATCCTCTCAGGCTGCAAGCCATGCCTTCATACCACAGCACCATCCTGATGGTGCTGAGGAAAGAGTTTGGTTACTTGATAGTGGGGTCACGCATAATATGGTTAATGATTTACAGTTGTTAACCAATGTTTAAAATGCTTCAATAACCAATATTACCCTTGCAGATGGTGCTCCCAGCAAGGTGCAGAAAATGGGCACTGCATATGTGCCATCTTTTGGTAAAGATTTTGAAAATATATTATTTGTTAACAAACTAGAGAATTGTATATTAAGTGTGTCCCAAATGACTACTGATTGTTATAAAGTGATATTTGAGGGGGAACACTGTACAGTAACAGAAAGGCATAACATGAATAATGTCTGTGCAAAAGGGATAAAGAAACATGGGTTGAATTACATGTTGCCTAAATGGAAAGTGGCAAATGTGAACCCTGTAGACAATGTGCCCCTACATGATAACTATGTTCATTATTACCACAGGCTAATGGGCCATGCTAGTTACAAAGGGTTAAAGGAGCTAGCAAATGTGTGCCCTGGTTTAAGCATGAAACATAGCCCAAGGTTCTTAGAATGTGCAGGAAAGATAAGGTGAAGGCCTGTTGCCAAAAAGACCCAGTGTATCACCAAAATACCCTTTGAGGTTGTCCATGCTGACTTGGCAGGCCCCTATAAGCCCACTGAAGGGGGTAATTGTTATTTCTTTGTAACTGTGGGCAGACACACTAGGTACACCTACATGTATTTGCTGAAGGAGAAAAATCAGGTTGCAGACAGGTTCCGTGAGTGGGTGAACACGGTGGAATGTGAATTTCCTTCTCATAAAGTTTCCAGTCTAGTGACGGATAGGGGAGGGGAATTCTTATCCAACAGTCTGCAGATCTGGATGCGTAGGAGGGGCACTAGACACAAGACCACAAACCCAGCATCTCCAGAGGAGGATGGGCTTGCAGAAAGGAAAATTGGGATGTTGAAGTGTATGATGGAGTGCACGATGGAAGATGCACATGCCCCAGCTGGGCTGTGAGGGGGAGGCAGTGAAGATTGCTGCTTACCATTTAAATAGACTGTGGACATCTAGTGTCAACCAGACCCCATATTGTCTATTGTATAGTAGAGCACCAAACCTCAAGCACCTGAGGGCTTTTGGACAATATGCAATGTACTGATTCACCTGAGCCTAAGGAAGCCTGGGCAATCTAAAACCAGGAGGCTGCATTTCCTAGGCTATGAGGGTAATAAGTACATGTTTTCTCTCCATCGTGGAAAGGTTACATTCTCCAGGAGTGCAAACTTTGAAATGCACTCAGGGTGGGACAGATTGCATTGCAATCAGGGGGTGTTTGTTCCCTTGGGGAGGGATGTGTCAACAACTCCCTAAAGTCCCACAAATGGAGGGGTGGTAATGCCTGATGATGAAGGAGAGGCACAGGAAGAAAAGCCTGATGCTTCCCATGCCACTCCAACACAAACACCACCACAAACAAGCATTGAGCCTGACACAGGGAGAGATAGCAGCAGCAGTGCACATGAAGATGAGTCAGGCAGAACTAGGGTGCTCATTCCCAGAAGGTCAAGAAGGGTTAGAAAGGCTCCTGACAGGTTTGTTGTTCAGGAGGCCAGGCTATGCAATGTCATGGCAGAGGAGCCTGCAAGTTTTCAGGATCTCCTAAAACTTCCCCAGGAAGAGCAGGAGAAGTGGAATTCAGCCATGGACTCTGAGTTCGAGTCACTGGTTGAGAGGAAAGTGTTCCTGGTAGTAGATAGGCCCAAAGACCAAAAGGTTGTTGGTTGCAGGTGGATGTACAAGCTGAAGGACATGCCTGATGGGACACAAAAGTGTAAGGCACGCTTAGTTGTGAAAGGCTTTTTGCAGGAGCGCTACACCAATTTTGACAAAACATTTTCACACACAGCAAAGCCAGAAGTCTTAGGTTAGTGTTAGCTGTAGCAGCCAAGAGGCAGATGGTTGTGCAACATGTTGACTTTGAAACAGCATACCTGAATACTGATCTTGAAGAGACAGTGTTCATGGAACAGGCCCCAGGGTATGACAATGCAGGTGAGAGCAAGGTGTACTTGTTGCGCAAAGCGCTCTATGGCTTGAAGCAAAGTGCACATTGCTTGAACAAGTGCATACACCAGGTTTTGGAGTCACTAGGGTGCCAGTTACACGACAGGATAAAGTTCACAAAATTCCGGACTACCGTTCTTTCGCATCAGCAGTGCATAATTCACACGAATTCTTGCTTCTTTGGAAGATGCAGTCAGTTTCAGTTTTCATAGTTTACACAGGCAAAGAGGGGGCATGGCCTCTAGATGATTAAAGCCAGGCAAGAGGCAGGGAGGGAGCAAGGAGGGGGTCATGGTGAGGCAAAATAGACCGTAAATAATGACCAGGAGGGAAGAAAAGCACAAACAAACAAAAGAACGATGGAGCAATCTGCTGGTTGCAGCACGCACACATGCACACACACACACCACCCAAGCGGGGGCTAGCCCCATTCCCGATCATCTTCCCTACCCCCAAAGCCGTCCTTTGAAACAAACAGGAAGGGCTCAGAGCAGATTTCCCAAAGTGGGCTGCAAGCAGAAGAAGGGACAAATGGTGGGCTCGGTGGATTTCTCTCTCCAACCCCTCTGTCTATTTGGAGAAGGCACAGTGGTCACTCCAACCAATCAGGATTCAGCTTTGCTCACGCTAATTTGAAAAGGTCACTGCAAGTTCACACAGACATTTGCAAATGGTAAGTTCACACGACCAATTGTGCGCATTTTTGCGAACTTTATCAAAAAAAAGTCAGGAAAACTAGCGAAAGCTGATACTGCATGACTTATGGGTTTTTTGCTCTCCCTCCTACTGAAGAGGCTGCTGTGGCTTCGAAATGTGTGGGAACCATCAAGCTTTTTGTCGCATTCTTTGAGGATTTATTTTACCATGTAAACAGCCCCTAGGTTACACAATGAGTATCGCAGACGCCTGTGTGTACACCAAGAGGGCAGGTGACAATGCTGTCGTGCTAGTTATCTATGTGGATGACCTTTGTGTGGCAGCAAAGAGTGCCAGTGATGTCAAGAAAGTGCAGGTGGAGTTAGAAAGCCGGTTCAAGTTCAAGAACTTAGGCAGCCTGAGGTGTTATCTACATGTAGAAATACAAAAAAATGGTCTTGGAGGATACTTCCTAAGCCAGAAGAAGAAGATTTACAGTCTTGTGGCCAAGTGTTGGCTTAGTGAGGCTAAGGTGGTCAGGACACCAGTGGCCACTGATTTTGTGAACTTGGAGGCAGAACAGGAATTTGAAAGGCCAGACCTATGCCACTCAGTGGTAGGCAGTCTGTTGTTTATTGCAAACAACACAAGGCCTGACGTCAGTTTTTCAGTTGGGGTGCTTAGCAGAAGAGTCTCCAATCCAAGGAGAGCAGATTGGGAAGCCCTGAAGAGGGTAATTAGATTTCTCAAGGGGACCAGGGAGATGAGTTTGATGCTGGCAGGAAGTCAGGGGACCCTGGAGTGCTATGTGGACAGCTCTTTTGCTGCTGAGACTTCAGACAGGAAGTCAGTGACCGGGATGGTGGTCAAGTATGCAGAGAGCCCTAGAGTGTGGAGATCAAGAAAACAGAACTGTGTAGCCATTAGTACAACTGAAGCTGATTCGGTGCCTTGTCTGAGATGGCAAGTGAGGTACAACAGGTTAGGCAGATGGTTGCAGACCTTGGGGAGCCGAGCCAAATGCCTGTTGAGATGCACAAGGACTCACAAGCCTGCATAGCTATGGCAGAAGCAGAAAAACCTGAAATGTAGGACCAAGTACATTGTGGTACGCTAAGAAGGTGTCTTGTGTCTGAAGTACTGTCCATCTGAGGACAATGTCGCAGACCTGTTCACAAAAGCCCTTCCAGCAGGAAGCCATGAGGAGATGGCAAAGAGTCTGGGCCTTGTCACTAGTGTGTAAAGTGAAAGGTGTCAAAAGGGAAGATCAACCAACAGACAGTTGCTGTCCAACAATGTATGTTAATGATGTTATGTTGTGATGATAACATGTGTCCTGCGCAGTAGTTTGACCATTTTGTGGGGGATTGTCAGGAGTTGGTGACTGAACCCTAAATTTTAAAATGGCCAAACACCATGCTGCATGAACTACCAAGTCACGCCTAGTCAGGCCACTAGGGGGCAATGTCATATATATATATATATATATATATATATATATATGAGAGCTCAGAACAGAGCTTCACTACCTTCTTCCTGTAAATGCTGAGGCCTGGTGAAGCAGTTTCTTCTTGGATTGTAAATATTTGTATATATTGCAACTGTTTGAGTTTGAAGATAAAAGTGCCTCCTGCTTATTTGGACATCAAACACTCTGTGTGTGAGTATTTTTGGGAGCGGATTACTACTAAATCAACTGAGACAGCTTTTGGCTTCTGCTGGGATTGCGTGTCCTATCATTCCCTGACATGAACAGCATGCTAGCTAGATAGGGCATTGGTCTGATCCAAAATCAGTCTTATCTTATTTACATCCTTAACATTGTCATAACATTATCATGACCCTAACTGCAGCCTTCCCACTTTCCCAAGGATATTCCAGAGTATCTACAGTATTTACAATGCCAGAAATCAAATCGAAATTATGGGTGTTGTTTTAGTTGCTGGATCCATGTTGTACTCCTGATGGCCAACACAGCATCAGCCCTGCTGGCCTGTCCCCCTTGGTGCCCCACTGCTGCTGCCTTGCCTGTCAGCCAAACAGCTCTCTACATCACTGTTGCAACTCGTGAGGTCAGAACAAGGTGCTATACCATGTGATCAAACAAGGAGGTTGATCACATGGAGCAGTGCTCTGTTCTTACCTCACCAGCAGTGACAGCGATAGCCAGGCTCTGCAGAGAGTTGCTTGGCTTGCAGGACAGGCCAGCGGGGCTGATGTGGTGGGTGTGTAGACGTATGAACAGCTGGGTCACTATGGATCCAACCCAATCCAGATGCTCACTTGTCCAAAATACTGGAGTCACTCTGGAGTTTTCTGGAAACTCTGAAGCAACTTGAAGTTTCTGTTAAAACTGTTTAGATTAACAGCTAAAAGGAGTGGATTCGCTCTGTGCATTGTATGTACAAATTACACTGGATCCAGGGTTAGTACACATTTTATCCTTGGTGTAGGCGACCCCAAAATGTTGGCCTTGAGTAGTTAAAAATGACAAAGGTGGGTGACAGGGTTTGCATACAAGCATAGATATGCATGTAAACATATGTGCAATGGAGAAAAGTCTTTGTATAGTATATTGATCATCAGTGGAGAAACAGTCAGCTCCCCTGAAGCAGGAAAATATTCCAAGGAAAATCCTCTTGTTACATGTGTAGCAGTGATGAAAACTTCTATTTTATTCTATTTTAATATATGTAGTGTGCCAAGAAACCATTGTCTCTGTTCATACCTGTGCAAATGGGTTGAAATTTGAGAATATATCCCAGTTTGAATGGTTTCACTTTACAATCTTCCTTTATTGTTTGTTTGTTTGTTTGTTCAAAGACCACTACTTATAGATGAGATTGAATGTCCAGGGAGGCTGAATGAGATGGTGTCTTTTCCACATCAGCACCACCAGAAGAATGAGGTGCCACCCACTTCCAAACATCAAGGTGGGACTTTCTTTTCTCTTTTCACAGGCAAGTTTGAAGTTTAGTTATTTTATGTGAAATGCCAAATGTTATAAACAGTCAAGCACAAAGACTACTAAAAAGCATTTTAACTGTTAAAGGTGATTACCTGTACCTTCATCTAATCAAGAGAAAAGAGAAAACATGACAACATGTAGTTTAAGACATTTGAATTCTGTTGCTGAAGCAAAAGGCAGCAAGCTGTGGCCGGGGTGGGGAAGGGGTGCAAATTACATATTTTTCTGCTTCATGTATTTGGCCATGCTGCCCTTTCACTTAAAATTGCTACAAATAAAATCCCTTTAAAGGAAAGGTTAATGTAAATGTAAATATATTAAAGTTTGAAAACCTATTATCCTAGTAATGTATTCTCTCCCCCCTTCCACACAGAGACGCATTTTGACTAAAAATGTAACAGTTATCTGGGAGTAAGGCCTATGTGTCTAAGTGTAATTTACTTCTGAGTGCATATATCTAGGAGTTTTACACTGCAATCCTAACTCAAAAATGTTCTGGCTATGGGAACAGAGGTCTACACAAATACATGTACTCTTCTGGCAGAACTGTCTCCTGCCAGCTGATCTTAAAGATATCAACACAGTGCTCTTTTGGCAGAGCTGCTCTGCTGGTAAGACTTTTTGGCAGCAGAGCCAAAATGGAGATGGAGAAGTTGAGGATTGAGAGAGGAGCTTAGTTAATGCCAGATCCAAACTGTGTCTCCTGCTTGGGGACACAGCCACAATGCTAGTACAAAGTGGTTTTAAAAATGGTTTATTTAAACTTTTTAATGAAAATATAAACACCTTCCCCAAAAATGTAAGCACATACCTGTTCACAACAACAGTCTTGAAAAGATATGTTGGTTACATCAAACCTGTTTCATAATGGGTTGAAGAACCAGCATAGTGAAGTGGTTAAAGTGTTGAATTATGACTCTGGAGATCAGGGTTCAAATCCCTGCTTGGCCATGGAAACCCAGTGGGTGACCTTGGTCAAGTCACACTCTCTCAGCCTCAAAGGAAGACAAAAGCAAACCCCCTCTAACCAAATCTTGCAAAAAAAAAACTGTGATAGATTCACCTTAGGGGCAACATAAGTCGGAAACAACTTGAAGGCACACAACAACAACATGTATGGCTTAACTCTGTTGTTTTTATGTGCCTTCATGTCAACCCCAACATATGGTGACCTGCCACAGGTTTTTGATGGCAACATTTCCTCAGAAGAGGTTTGCCATCACCTTCCTGTAATGCTAATAAAGTGAGACTTGCTCGTGGTCACCAGTAGATTTCCACAGCCGGGAAGGGATTCAAACCCTCTTCTTTTTTCCCTGTTGAGGAGACTTAGCCTGGCAAATGTGTAGGCCTCTAGTTTCATGTTTCTGTTATGTTTTCTGACTCTGAGCTGACTTCAAATTTTAACTGCCATACAAACAGCATGGACATCCACCAGTGCTGGAGGGAGAGGAGAAGGAGTTGTTCTTATTGTTGCTTACTTGATAAGAACAGGTCAACGAAAAGTGATTAGTCATTTTGCTATATACAACAATCTCCATGCTCAAAAGTAATACATTACACCAGGGTGAAGCAAGTGTGTCCCCTGGATCACATGTGCCCCCTTGAAACTAGTTCTGTCCCCTTGAGTCTCCCTGGAAACCTCTAAAGTTTCCCCCCATTTTAAAAAATTCCAACCAATTTTTTTGGCCCAAAAAGACTCCTCAAATATCACAGACCATCCCCCAAAAGTAGAACTTTTGGTCTCCCTGTCCTCCATTGCATCCCATTTAATCCATTTAATTCAAAGTGCAATTTGTCAGGAACAGTCTCAATTAACCCTGTCATCCTGTTTTCAAAATGTCTCAGGGCTTGTCTAGACCTGCCAGAATACACCGGCTTCCCAACGGTGTATTCTGGCCTTAGATCTGGCCTGTCTCTCCACCCGCATTACCTAGATGAAACATGAGGAAGTCTGCATGCACATGGCAACCCCCATACTGGAAGGCACCTTCCTTGCTGATGCATGTTGCTCCCTCTGAAGCCAGGAAGGAGGCCCTCAGCATATGATCAAGGCTGGTCACAAGCAGGGGGCCTTGATCACGTGCTACGGGCCTCCATTTCAGCTTCAGAGAGACTCCAGTGGTGGTGGCAGCAGCCAGCTATAAGAACCAGCATGCAGGTATGAACCTTCAGTTCCCGGACTGACCCGATCCAGGTTTTTCCACATGAAGCAGGTTTTCCCAGGTGTTTAATTAAAATGTTTTAATGGGCTTTACCTCAGCTTCCCCCCAGCTTTGTCTCAGGCATCATCAGGGCTGCCTGGAGGCAAAACAGGGCAAGAGCCCTGTGTCATTTGGATTGCAGGGGTCCAAGCCGGGGGCGGGGGCAAGCTGGGGTAAATAGTCCATCTAGATAAGCCCACAGTTTCTCCTCTTTCTACCTTTCCCCTTTGTCCTCAGCTTATTTCAGTTGCTGCAAAACTGAGTTCAGAGTGCAAAAGACACACTCCTACCGAACCATTCTCTGAAGATGCCAGCCACAGATGCAGGCGAAATGTCAGAAAGAAACTATTCCAGAACATGGCCTCACAGCCTGGAAAAAAAACAAGGAAAATCTAAGTCTGCACTCAGTTAACTCAGAGGGAGAAAGGGGGAATAAAATCTTGCCCATCTTGGTACAAGGTTGTGTTCTTCCTCATTAATAACTTTTGCCATCTTGACCACACTGTGATGTTGCATGGCCACAAGTTTCCCGGTTCTCATCTGTGAAATGTTGGAGGGTCTGCAAAACTATCTGAAGTACAATATCTCCCTATATGAACCTACCAAGGTTTCAGGATCTTCAGGGAAGGGCTGTCTCTCATTCCCACTGTCCTAGGCACATGTGGTGAGGACACATGAGCAGGTCTTCTCAGGGACTCCTTCAAGTGTATGGAATTTCTGCTTATGCTATAGATAGCTTATGATCTGCCACTGTTTTAATTTTCCTCTATTTGCAACCTGTTTTCAGCAATAGTTGAAATGGAGACTATAAAAAAAATTTTGCCAAATAAACTTAACAGACAGTTCTGCTGTTTCCATCTATCCACTAGGGCACCATTTCAGATTTCAGTTGGGAACAAAATTAATCAGTACAGTTTGCTGATGTGAGTGTGAAGAGTTTCAGCAGGATACAAAAGTGTACTTTTGGTCATAGTCAAGACCTGATGGATGAGATTTGTCAGTTTGATATGCTCTCTGAGGGTGCATCTACACTGTAGAAATAATGTAGTTTGACAACACTAATTTCCATGGCTCCTTCCTATGGAATCCTGGGGTTTGTAGTTTAGTGAGGCAGCAGCACTCTTTGGGAGAGAAGGCTAAAGGTCTTGTAAAACTACAAATCCCAGGATTCCATAGGACGGAGCTGCAGCACTTCAAGTGGTGTCAAACTGCATCATTTCTACAGTATAGACGCACCCTATGTTTAAACCAGCAGTAAAGATCAGTCTCTTTCGACAGGCCTATCAAAATGACTTTTAAATTACAAATTTCAAAGTATGTATACATTGTTTAAATTTGTATTTGGTTTTATATGTGTTTTCTATGGTATGTGTCTAGTTTGTTGCTGTTCCCCACCTCGATCCATAGGGAGAGGTAGATAAGAAAGTATTATTATTATTGTTATTTCATAATGGGGGAAAGTCAATGGCCACAATAACAGCTAACAGGCTACAAAACCCAGACCTAGGCCTCATGAAATTCATAATCCTGCACTGGCTTTCATAGTGATACCATGGCCAAACACTTTTAAAAACAGAAATATGAATTTATTAAGTCACTTGCCAAGGCAATCAGCAATTATCAAGAGGAGTCTGTGAGGGAAGACATTTGAGAATAATTGTGTTACCATACTGTATGCACTGAAGCCCATTTGAACTTCTGGATTTATGAGTTTATTCTGCGCAGAGTATATTTGCCACTGTGATTTTGAAAGACCACTTGCAGAGCAAGTTTGGTGAATACTCTTTATACAGTATTTATAACTGTAGACAGATCTTATAACAAGCTGAATTAGTATACAGTACATATATACAGCATAATGTGCTCTCTACTGCATTTGTAAATAACTATGGCATACACAGTATACATGTTAGGTGTAAGTAAATAAAATAAAATAAATAGATGCCTCTTGTCTTTTTATTGGCTGTGCAGAAGTGGGAATTTCAGCAGGTGTTGCTCATCACACAACTAGGTAACAAGCAATACCTGCTGATAGGTTTTCTGGGGGGGGGGGTTCTGGACTGTGAGGCCGAGTTCTGGAAGAGTTTATTCCTGACGTTTTGCCTGTATCTGTGGCTGGCATCTTCAGAGAATGGTGGGGTAGGGGTGTGTGGGTTTATATAATCCTCCTTGAATATCTCCCCTCAGGAGATTTCCAGCAATTAATGGACCATTAGCCAAACAGACACTAATCCTTAGATTTTCCTTGTTGTTTTTTTTTCCCCTGGGCTGTGAGGCCGTGTTCTGGAAGAGTTTCTGATGTTTCGCCTGCATCTGTGGCTAGCATATTCAGAGAATGGTTGGGTAGGTGTGTGTGTGGGGGTTATATACTGTGAGTCCCTGTTGGAGAGGATATGTAAATTTGTGTATTTGGGTAGTTCCTGGGGGAAGATATGCAAGGAGGATTAGTGTCTGTTTGGCTAATGGTCCGATGGAAATCTCCCTGTCCCTGGGTGGAGTTCATTTGCAAGTGTTGAGTTCTGATTTTAGTGTTCTTCAGGACTGGCAGCCAGATTTTGTTTACTTTTAGGGTTTCTTCTTTCCTGTTGAAGTTGTCCAGGTGTGTGTGGATTTCAATAGCTTCTTTGTGCAAGATAGCTTCTGGCTGAGATTATTATAGCTTTTTGCCATACAGGTCGCCCACCCCCAATATCCACAGGGAATACATTCCCAGACTTACCATGGATATGTGAATAATAGTGAACCCTACTGAAATGAATGACTTGCAGCCCAACTTCTGGCAGAAGCATGCCATAGAACTACCCTGGAGGACCAAGAAAATGCCTAGAGAAGACACCTTTTTTAAAATGTGGATAAGTGAAGCAGCAGATACTGGTCCTATGGATATGGAGGTCAACTTGTATTTTTAACTGGATTTTTTTTCTTTAGGAAAACAGGAACCTAAGGAGATCTCTCATATCAGGTCACACTGTTTGTCCATCTAGCCCATCATCAGAACTTGGAAATGTTACCTTGTTGAATGACAACACTATATGTTTTTAATTAATGTTTTGGATGACAACTCCCAGCATTTCCCAGCCAGCATGGCCCATGAATTTGTATCCTGCTCTTTTAAAGCATGCAATGGTCTGAAATTTACTTAATGTTTGGGGTAACCAAGTGGCTGCCTGTTAAGCATGGTTTACTATTCACATTGTCCTGACAGGAAAGTTTTAATTTTGCATAGTTACCACAAAATGAGGAAAAAAATGTGTATGTAAGGAATGTAGGTTGTATAGATCAGAACAAGGTATGAATTTGAAATAAGACCATTCAAAAACTTATGCACAAACAACCCCTTGAAAGATAATTCACCCAACTGATTTCCCACACTGGCTTTCACAGTTCTAAAGAGCCACATTTCTTGCTTTTATGCAAACTCTGAAGGCTGGCATGATTGATTGTGCACTGTAAATGCCAGGAGCCTTGGTCACAAGGAAAGTAAAGCTGCAGAATGCTCTTTAAACCTTGATGTAATAAAGAGAAGAGGCATAAAGCCAAAAGGGCTCTAAAACCACTGTGAGTTCCTTCAGCACTACAATAGATGTGCTCAAAAGTGTTTCAGTTGTTTCCAAGTAGAACATGGCAAATGTGAGGAAATCCAGTTTTAACAGTGGGTGGAGGGAGACTTTTATTTACACAATGATGGAAGTATAGTACAATCCTCTTATCAGCAGGGAATATGTTCCCAGACTTACTGTGGATAGTGGAAACCACAGATAATAGCAAACCCTATTGAAATGAACAAGTTCTGGCCTAAGCATACCATAGAGTCACCCTGAAGGACCTAGAGATTCCTAGAGAGAACACCTCCCTAGGCATTAGTAGGTCCTCCAGCATGACTTTATGGTCAACTTCCAGTGGAAGCATACCATAGAATTGCACTGAAGCACCTAAAAATGCCTAGAAAGACTATATTTTTTCAGATTCAAGTAACTGAATCTGCAGTTACTGGTCCCATAGATATCTGCACAGATACAAGGGTTGTATCAGTAGCTTCATGTCAACATCACACTTTAGACAGTATTCTCTTCACCCCTACATATTTGCATATTTTGGGTATCATTGCAGCTATTGGCCTCTCTGTTGTTTATGCTTTAGTTGAGAACATCAAACATTTAGTTGCCATGTTATATGTTTTATGTTAGGGGTTATTAAATTCAATCCTCCAGTGCACATGCAGAGTTCACGCACAAGCACTGTGATGCAAGGCACTCACTGCCTTCCAGCTCTAGCAAGGATTCAGCAGAGTATCAGCTTCTTGGTTAAAAGAAGTTTACTAAGTACAACTGCATACAGGAGCAATACAGTATCAGCAATCTGCCTCTAGCAACTAACTCCACAAACTGAACAACCCACACAGTGTGTGCAAAGCCTCAGGGTTTATATTGACCCAAATTGGCTGATGCAAGCCTCTGAAATTGCCTAGTCATTGCAACAGGTGCATCAGATCTAGCCATGAGCTCATCTCATCCAGGTGTTCCTAATTAGTGCTGCCTTGAGATTTGGCCTTGGACAAGGCTGGCTCAGCTGAACACACTTTGTCTCCGACTCCCGTTCTGTTCAGCTTCAATAAAATCAATTTCCCATATATTTGGGAAATCTACAAACTCTGACACTTTAGCTGAAAACATCTTGCTTCTTATTCATCTGTCACAATGCTAAGTAGGAATGGTGCAAAGAAGTAGAAGCTTCTGGGGGCTTCTGGGGCCAAAACCACCATCAAGACAAATAACTGCTGCTGCTGCAAAATGCCATTACTATGAGGTACTCTGTCCCCCACCCCCATATAGACTAGACCCTTGTTTTAGTGATATAGACCTGTATCTCCAGATAAATTTCCAAAGATACAACCGGTCTAGGACACCCTATCCAGAGCTATTCAGAGCTGGGACTATGGAGATTTTCAGACCTGCCAAAATGCATGTCTGCCGCGCGAGCAGCCTCCCGAAACTGCTGCGCGGCAAGGGTCTACTTCGGACGATGCTGTGCCTCTCGCGAAACCGTCCGTGTCACTTCCGTGAAGCTTCGGACGGCTCGGCGCCATATTTCAATCTCGGGCAACCTCCGTGATTGAAATATGGCGCCGAGCCGTCCGAAGCTTCACGGAAGTGACACAGACGGTTTCGCGAGAGGCACAGCGTCGTCTGAAGTAGACCCTTGCCGCGCAGCAGTTTCGGGAGGCTGCTCGCGCGGCAGACATGCATTTTGGCAGGTCTGAAAATCTATAACTCCCAGAATCTAGGATATTCTGGAATCTGTGACTTTTCCAAACTGTGGGCAGAAGCCATTGCTTTTACTCAACAAATCATACTTTTTCAAAAGCATTTAAGCTGGCCTCATGTTTCAATATACATTTTAAAAATCTGAGATCCTACCTCTGTTCTTTAAACATAGACCAAGGACATAATCCACTGTGGGTGTATAAATGCAAGGGCTTATCATTCCCTCACCCCCAGCCAAAAAGCTATGATGTAATCTGACCTTGCTGATAATTAAGCCATTGTTACTAAAAGGGAAGCATGACTGCACTCACACTAGGTAGTCTGCACTAGATCATAAGTTACCATGGTAGTTTTGTGCCATTATTGCAAATATGAGGTGTGGGGTGCCACTATGGAGGAAAAAAACTGTAGCGATATGTTTTTTTCAAAACAAAATAAGCCTCACAGAAAACAATGAAAACCTGCCAGTCACCGGCAGCAATGTTTCCCCAGGAAATTAAAAAGCTGATCTCTTGAAGAAACTATCAGCAAGACAACCTCAAGAGTACTCAGAGAAGAAAGCCAAATGTTTGTTCTTCAGCAGGAAGATTTGGTAAATGTTTTAAATTGCCCCCCTTCCCCCAAAGTACAGAAACATTTGGAAACTATTAAAAATATAATAGCAATGGAAGCACATTCTCCTGAAGGATGGGGAAAGTGTGGAGAACAGTCTCAAAAGTATTGCTTGTTGATAAGTTCATCTAACAAAAATGGCTTATGCCCACTTTCATTTCTATTAACTAAAACAAGAGGCTAGTCTATATGGGGGCGGGGGGGAATAGAGTACCTCGTAGTAATGGCATTTTGCAGCAGCTGTGATTTGTCTTGATGGTGGTTTTGGCCCTAGAAGCCCCCATAAGCTTCTCATACCAGATAGTGGCTGCAAGTGATTTACTTGCATTAGTACGTCACCGCCACCAAACTTTTTAAAAAAAAAAATCGTCTAAGGTGTGCTGGAGCGATAGGGCAATTTTCCAAGCTGAAAGAACAGAAAAGAAACCAAACACCCCATTTTATCGCCTTAGCAATTGCTCACTAAGGTGAAAATTCAACATGGCTGCAGTGGGCGCTTGCCCTGTTAGCAAGCCCCTCCCCCACACTTGCCTGGCCAATCAGCTTTGCGCATCCAGTTGTATGGGAAAGCGATTCGAAGTGAATCACTTGTCCTAACAAGCAGGAATGCACACCCCCTCACTGCTTTTTAAAAAGTATGGGAAAAGCCATGAAGGGTTTTCCAGTAGTTTTGGAGGGTTTTTTTGCCATTTTGGGGGCCCCTCCTTCCGAATACTGTGGATTTATGCAGGATCCCATTTAGATAGGTAGGATTCCCAGTGAATTCCATGAGGTTTATTTTCACCATTTAGACAACCCTAGGATGGTTAGAAATTAAACCTGGATCTACTGACAGAGTTTGATGGGATTTGCAGCAGATCAGCAGGACCTTCTGTTTACAGTTGCTTCATAAACACCCAGCTCTAGAGACTTTATCAGATGGACAAAATATGGCATCATAACGATATCACATAACCACGAAAGGGCACACAGACCAGATGACATTGCCCTTTTGCAGTTATGTCCTGTCAAAATCCTGTACCTTTTAATTGACGGCTTAAGCCATCAATAGGTCCCTTGTGCTGCTTTTGTGCCGGCATTGCCGGCATGTGAAACCTTGAGCCATTTAACTCTCATCACTGCAGCGAGAGTGGCCAATCCCAATCCGGAGCCGTCCGGGTGAGATTGGGACATCCAGGTAAATTTTGCTCTCTTTATGACCCTCCCCAGGTTACTTGGGACTTTTAAAGTGTGCTTAGGTGCTTGGTGTCACTTTTAAGGCTTTGTTGTGTTTTTATTTTAGAATTTCCCATGCAACGAAGTCTTGTGGGATTTTGAACTGAAAGTGAACAGGGCTCCATTCACTTCCTCTTTATTGCTGGGGAGCCTTTGCTGGGAGAGGAAAGTAAGTGCAGGTAGGAACGTTCTTTTGCAGGCATAGAAATGGGGTTTTTTTTTTAATGCTGGCAAAACAACATTTTAAAATTTTAACATTTTAAAATTGATAAAGTTCTAGATTATCCTGCTGAGAAGAAGAATGACTCGAGTAATCAAGTTGGGTTTTTTTTTTTGTATGTCTATTGAAAAACTGTGCGTACCATACAGTTCTGATGTGTGTGTTTATGAGCCTTCAAGTCATCTGTTGACTTATGGCAAACCCCATGAATTTCATAAGGTTTTCTTAGGCAATGAATACTCAGAGGTGGTTTTGCCAGTTCCTTCTGAAATAAAACCTACTGCACCTGGTATTCATTGGTAGTCTCCCATCCAAGTATTATCCAGGGCTGACCCTGCTTAACATTAAAGATCAGATAGGATCTGGCGCCTTTAAGGTATTTAGGGCTGACTCAAAAAAATAAAAAATAAAAAAATATTCCTGGGGTCCGGATTCTTTAACAATGTATATTTTACACCAGGCTCTGGCTGGTGGATGTGTGGGGTCTAGTACAAATCAGAATGTACATCTCACAACCTAAAGTTTGTTCAACTCTGAATGAAGAACTAGAAAAATTTGATTCCATGGTGTATCTTCCAGGGCTTTCTGTACTTTATTATCTAAAGCAAATACAATAACACTGTCTTCACCTATGAGTGGGATTTTTATGCTGCTGAAATGCCCCTTTTCCACCCTAGATCTTACTGAGCCCTAGTAAAATCTCTGCCACCCCCCTCTGTTCCCACAATGTTGCCAGAAATTCTTGATGTGTTGTTTCCTCTTTCTTACTTGCAAAGCTACTTAATAGGTGCACAGAAAGTGCATGTGTCCCATCAACTCAGATGCTCATTTTATACAAAAGGTTGCTTTGCAGGAAATTCGGTGACCATTTGTATGGATTACAGATGATACGGTTGCTGTGTGAGATTTCAGGGCTAAAACCTGAAACCTAGGGACTTGCGATGCTACAGGATGGGCCCTAGGGTTGTTAGAGAGTGTCGTATGTGGGGAAATAATTATTATAATGTAACGCAATCTTGTGTACTCCGTTCACATGCTAAGATAAGTCTAGGAATTTACCCTGCATGCTTTTCAGTTCTCCCAACTTCCCTTTCTCTTATTTCACTAGGCAATTCCAGCCAACTGGAGCGATGGGTCATTCAACACATGACCTAATTTAAATGTTATTGCTCTTTGTGTGAGTCTCTTTTAAGTTTGAGTCTCCTTTCGGCTGAAGCCATGCCATGATGTCCTTGCCATGATGCTGTTTTGTTTTCAAGTCACCATGTAGTTCTCACCATTAAAGACTGGGTGAGTTTATTCTACCCTAAATTCTCCTAGTTAGTTAGGAACCCTTTTAAAAGTTTGTTTTAGTATGTAGATTAAGATTGATATACCTTCAGTAAACTTTTGATATGCATTTTTAAACTGACTCCTTTGTTTTTTAATGAGTCTAATTCATTGGGTGATCAGACCTCAGAACACAATTTTAAATGTTAATTGAGCTGTCTGTCTCAGCATTCTTAATGCGTCACTCTGCCTGAATTTGAAAGTAAAGTGATTTTTATTTTTTAAAGAAAATATTTTTATTTCTTTTTAAAAGGGCTAGATCCCTGGAATTTTTAATACATTTTTATTTTTAGAGTCATACCTCCTACAGAGAGAGATGTTATAGAGACTGGCACCTGGTGCTGTCATTAAGCAAGATACATTAAGCATCAGTTACTCAGAGTATGCCATTCAAATAAAAAAAATGCATAACAAATGAGGAAACATAGCCACATACTTTTCAAAGCATTTCTCACACACTCCCCTTCCCTTGTACTGGAGAAGAGGGCCCAAGCCCTAAGGTTCTAGGCAAGAAATCTGAGTTCTGGGAACCCTATGGGGTAGGGATGGGGGAAGAGAGAAACCAGCCAACAAGTGTATCACTCCCAAGCCGTTCTTTTGTTTTGTTTTCCCAATATGACGTGTATGTAGGGAAAACACGATGCAACACAAACCTAGTCCAAGTGTTGTAATGCTGCTCACTATCCAGTGCTTTACGCCTAACTGTGGGTTGATGGACATGGTGAAGGACTGTGAATAACCATCTTGCAGGAAGAGGAAACAGAGAAGCTTTACATTTGCTAGAAAATTTCTTCTGCACAATTCGTAAACGTACAAGAGCCCTGTCCTTCATTGTGACTGCGGTTCCTCATTGTTCTCCTCTTGGCTATTATCTGTCTCTTTTCAAATTGTTCAACACTTCAAACTCAGGTGTTGTCTAGATGGTGAAAAAAACCCTCAAGGAGTTTTTGTCTAGATGAGGTCCCACCAGGATTCGCCATATTCCGGAAGTAGGGGGGCTGAAAACTCCAAGTAGTTCACAGTTACAACTTTCCCTGTTTCTCGTGGTCTTTTTCAAAAAATGCACAATTATAGCCCATCTGAACAACCAATTTCGAATTGGAGCACATCTAGGAAATCAAAACATGATTGGTCAGATGAGCACAGGGGTGGGCTTGCCAGCGACAAAGCAGCTGGAGCCGCCATTGTTGTTTTTCACGGATGTGATCGTGTGCTATTTTCAAGTGGCAGAGCAAAAAAAAAAGTTTTTAAGCATAAGATCACTCTTCCACATCTCTCATTTAACAAGGGGAAAGGGGGGAATGGAGGGAGCTTTTGGGGAATAACAATGCATGTAATTCACTCGCAGCCATTTCTTGTGGGCATGCTCTATGTGAACTTTAAACTCGGATCATGCAGACAAATGAACACTGCTACGATAGTGGGAAAACATGATGCGACACAAACCTAGTCCTAGCGCCAGGGCCGGCTTAACCAGACTGCCAAATCATCATCTGCGGGGGGCCTCACAGCCAAGGGGCCCTTGCCGTGCCCACCCTCCTCCTCCAAAAACCTCCTGCTAGCTTTTTTAAAAAAAACAAAAAAACCAGCATCCCCAAACTAGAAAGAGAAAGAAGCAGCAGCCCTCCATGGCAGAAGTTGGAGGGAGTTTGCTGCTGCAAAATGCAAGCCAGCCAGGCGTGCGTTGGAGAGGGGGGGAGGCATCTCTTTTCTCTCTCTTCAGAAAGGGCTTCTTTCATTCTCTCCCCCTTCTTTTTCACTTCTTATCCCCCCTGTCTCTCTCTTTTTCTTTTCTTTCTTTCTTTCTGACTTTCTCTCTCCCTTCCTTCCTTCCACATACCACCTCCAGCCATCTTTCCACCTGCTCTTAACATACCTGTTTTCTCTCCCCTCCCTTTCCTCCTTCGTCTTCTTCAGCTTCCTCCCCTTGCTGCCAACTGAGTTTAACCTGCAGAAGGAATTTGTGTATGTTTGCCTATGCACCTTCAAGTCATTTCTGACTAAGGCGAACGTGCCATGGGGTTTCCTAGGCAAGGTTTGTTCAAAGGGGGTGTGCCTTTGACTACCTTTGAGGCTGAGAGAGTGTGACTTGCCCAAGGTCACCCAGTGGGTATTCATGACTGAGTAAGGATTCAAACCTTGATCTTCACAGTCATAGTGCAATGCTGAAATTCTACAACACTCTAGCACTTTTAACAGAAGAATATAAAGAATATAAAGAAAAAAATGGAGTTAATGTTACTGGGAACAGTGGTTTTAATGTTGTCACTAAACATACCAGTATCCCATTAGTGTTATGTGAGAGGCATACGCCTAGAGCAGTGGTTCTTAACCTTTTCTTTACCAGGGACCCCCTTTAAATATGTTTTGTTGCCCTAAGACTTAACTCAAAATTTAAAACCCTAATAATAATAGCCAACAACAACAAAACAATTACATCATCTATTAAACTTTCCCTCAGAGGCACTCTTGCTTCTTCATGCAAGTTTGTGGCTGGAGTGGATTGAATGGCAATTTGCAGGCCAAGCCACCCAGCCTTTGCCTTGGTTCCTGTAATGTGGCTGCTCCACTACAGGGAGGAGGTGGGCCAAGCAGTCTTCAAGCCTTTGTGGACCCCCTGTGAGGACATTGCAGACCCCAGGTTAAGAACCACTGGGCTAGAGAATGCTTGAAAAGGAACAATGCAATCAGACCTTGAGAAGGGTGCTGGCAGGGGGATGCTGGGAGGTGTAACCCAAAGTAACTTTCCCAGGCTCTGAATGCAGCCTAGAATCATAGTGCTGGAAGGTACTCCAACAGCCATCCCATCCAACTGGCTTCTGTCCTGCAGTAACACATAGTCAAAGCCCTCACGACAGATGGCCATCCAGCCTCTGCTTTAAAACCTCCAAAGAAGGAGACTCCACCACACTCCCAGGCAGCACATTTCACTTCCGAACAGCTCTTACCATCAGGAATTTCTTCCTCTGGTTTAGTTGGAATCTCTTTTCCTGCAGTTTGATCCCTTTGCTCCGTGTCCTAGTCTCTGGAGCAGCAGAAAACAAGCTTGCTCCATCCTCAGTATGACATTCCTTCAAATGTTTAAACATGGCTATCATGTCACCTCTCAACCTTCTCTTCTCCAGACTAAACATGCCCAGCTCCCTAAGCCGCTCCTCATAGGGCATCATGGCTTCCAGACCTCCCACCATTTTGGTTGCCCTCCTCTGGACACGTTTCATCTTCTCACTATCCTTCCTGAGCTGTGGTGCCCAGAACTGGACACAGTATTCCAGGTGAGGTCTGACCAAAGCAGAACAGAGTGGCACTGTTACTTCCCTTGATCTAGGCACTATACTCCTATTAATGCAACCTAGAATCACATTGGCATTTTTTGCTGCTACATCACACTGCTAACTCATGTTTAGCTTGTAGTCCATGCTTTCTTTCTTTTTTTGAGGAAATCTACACCATTACGTTAATTGCTAATTAACAAAAAATATTATGTGAGTGCCTATAATATAGTTTTTAAACTAAATTATTGGTGGCAAATTATGTAATACAGTAGCCCCCCCCCCTTATCCACTGGGGATTGGTTCTGTGCTGGCATGGATTCTGAAAACTGGATAACAGTGAACATCATTGAAAATAACGGGACTTCTGGTTTAAAATACCATAGAGTTGCCTTGGAGGGCCTAGAAAATGGCTAGGGAGGACACGTTTTCTAGGAAGACTCTATGGTAGGTGTGCTGTTTTGTGTCCCATGGATAATGAATCCGTGGATACGGTGTTGGAAAATATAGTTTGCAGTCCAATAAGTGGAGATGGTTTTGCTATTGAAGGGTTAACTAAGAAGCCATATAAGATGAGCTGATGTAACTTCCTGAAGTTTTGCTATTGGGGAATCTGGGATGAAGGGGAATGTCTGAGTTTCCTTCTTTGTTCCAGAAGCCATGATCCTTTAACAAACCACATGGCCTTTGAACTGAGAGGACTCAGCCAGTGGAGTCCTGAATATAGTTTTGTAACGATGTAGTTTTTAAACATTTTTAACTAGTTTTAGTTTATTTTGATGGAGTTTCTTATTCCTGCCAAGAATGAGCTCTCTAACCGTAAGTAAAGAAGCTTTTGTACTTTTTAAACTAACTTTTGAGTCTTGAGTGGTTATTTTGCTAGTTAAACAACTTAGGAAAAGACAAAAGGTGTTTGGTTATTTACTAAGCTGTGGTTTTATATGTATGCTAACAATCTAACGCTACATGCTGCTGCGTTTGTTTTAAACTCTGCTAAATAGGCTGTATTCTCCACTAACGTGTGAAATACAGTGTGGGTGTTTAAACAGGAACAACATACCCTGGTATTTTAAACAATATAATATTATACTTCCAATATACGGCAGCAGGCATGCACACACAACTCAGCCCCTTAGTCTCCCTCCTCCAGGGAACAACATATGGCTGAAACAGGACACAGGTAAAGCTGCAACAGAATTCCACTAAAAGCCAATCTCCCACCCCCATGGTAGAGAGGCTGCTGAACTGCCATTCCAACCCCCTGAAGGTTGAAAACTCACTGCCACCTTGTTGTAAATGCCACACAAGGATTTCTGCTGCCTGAAGTCCAGGGTTGGCCCTTTCTCCAATCCCAAACCCAGGGATTCCTCTTCGTTGCCACCACTCCCTGTCTTGATGGTCTTTTCTTGTCTACGCAGGGAGATCATAGACAAGATGAATTAAAGAAACAATAATGTACTTTCCTCCTTCCCAGAGGAGTTTAGATAGCTGACCAGAGCAGGCAATTCAAGGCAAGGTTAGGAAATAAGAGAAGCTTTTATTTCAATTCCAGGGATTTTTGTCACTTGAAGGTAAAACATTCCCAGGTTCAGCTTAAGCCTTATACACTTTGCATTCATTCAGAGCACTTAAAAATAAAACCATAAATCTAACGCAATCTAACTACACATTCCCTAACTATTACATGCAGATTAATTTACAGTCTCTGTAGATGGAATTCAGAGTCTTTTTGGATCATATTGGAGGCCTTTGGGTAAGGTTGGCTTTTTGGGGTATTTAATGGTTGTGTAAGCCATGTGGCCCCAGAGCTAGGCCATGGGGTCAGAGTCCATCTTAGCTAGCTCCATCTAGCTAGGCCATGTGCTCAACCAGTCTGACTCAGAACAAAGGAAAAGATCAGAACTTTTAAAAGTCCTTCTTGTTGGTTTCTGATTGGCTCTGCCATTGCCCAATCAGAGTGGCTATCCTGATCAAGTGATGTGACATCATGTTTATTTAATGAGGTTCTCCCACCCACTTTCCATTTCCAAAAAAGGAGTTGAAAAGGTATCCATGATGCTACCTATAGGTTATCATGACACGGGGGTCCTACTGTAATCTGAACATCCTGTACTGTGAATAGGTTAGGTTACATTGAGCTGAGATAAACATAGGGGCCCCCCAAAATAAAGCATTGCAGTGGGCCCCAAAATTCCTTAAACTGGCCCTGCCTAGCGTTATAATGCTGCTCACTATCCAGTGCTTCACACCTAACTGTGGGTTGATGGACATGGTGAAAGACTGTGAGTATCCATCTTGCAGGAAGAGGAAATAGAGAAGCTTTACATTGCTAGAACATTTCTTCTGCACGATTCTTAAAAGTACAAGAGCTTTAAAAGGATTTTTCTACCTCAAGTCCATTGCCTAACACATTTGCTGTTACTGTTTCCATTACCTGACTAGTAGGCTAAAAGCAGTGAGATCACAGAAGCGTTGTTCAAAGGAGGAAAACCATTTTCCTCTCTAACATTTCTGGATGAATGTGTTTTGTTATGGAACCAAGGCTAGCAAGTCAGTTGCCAAAAATATACAAGTTGCAAATCAAGTTGAGTCAGTGCATCATTTATTGTTGAGTTGAATCCGGGTCAATCGACTTGAGTCTATGTCTTATTATCCCTACTACTACTACTATTTTAAATTTGTATGGAATCATTCTAATAAAAATATTATAATAGGAGTGTGTGCATTTACTTATTTCTCCCTTCTCTCCAAATTTGGAGACCCTTAATGAGCAACTTTAAATAAATATTTGATGCACATTAGGGTTTTAAATCTTGAGTTAAGTCTTGGGGGTCTGCAACAACAAAATCTATTTAAAGGGTGTCCCTAGTAAAGAAAAGGCTAAGAACCACTGGTGTATACCAACCTTCTTCAACCTCACAAGTTCCAGATGTTTGGGGCTTTACCTCCCACAATTCCTGATCATGTTAACTGGAGTTGACAGGGATTACAGTTCAAAACATATAAACATAGCACTTCTGGGAGTTAGCGAGTTAAAATGGACAGGAATAGGACATTTGAGTCAGATAACTACACTGTGTACTACTCAGGAAATGAAAAGCCAAGAAGAAATCAGGTGACACTAATACTGAAGAAAGACCTAGCAAGAACAGTCAAAGGATATAATACAAAGTCAGACAGAATTATGTCTGTAAGACTTCAAGGAAGACCAATTAACATTACCATAATCCAAGCCTGCAGAGGAAGAAGAAATAGGGATTCTATGATGAAGTCCAAGAAGAGGCTGAAAACATGCCAAAACAGTATTTCTTGTTAATCTTTAGTGACTGGAATGCAAGGGTAGGAAACAGAGTGGAGGCAAAAACTATAGGAATAATTGGGCTAGGAACAAAAAAATGAAGCAAGAGCACACCTGATAGTTCTGTGAGGCCAACTATCTATTTATTATTAACACTTGCTTCATACAACCAGATGTACAGGTGGACATCACCGGATGGTCAGTACAAAAAACAGATAGACTACATAATTGGAAACAAAAGATGGAGCAGCTCTATTCTTGTGGCAAAAATGAGACCAGGTGCAATTTGTAGCTCAGATCACAAATTACTAATAACAAAAAATAGATTAAAGCTGAAGAAAAATGCAAAACCAATCACTATGCTGATATATGTTCTGAAGAACATTCCATCAGAATTCAAAGACAAAACAAAAAATAGATTTGCACTACTGAACCTAATTTACTGGGAACCAGAGGAATTATGGATAAAAGCTAGGAACATAATAAAGGAGGAATTCAGAAAGATGTTTTAACAGTGACCAAAAAGAAATAGAAGAAGCAATGGATGACAGATGAGACCCTTCAAGCAATAAAGGAAAGATGAAAAGCAAAAAAAGGGAGGGGTGACAGGAACAGATACAAAATTATGAATGCAACGGTACAATGACTGGTGTGCAGGGACAAAGAAAATTACTACAACATTCAATGCAGAAAAATTGAGGCTGACAACAAAAAAGGAAGAACAAGAACCTCTTCCACAAGAACCAGGAATTTAAAGGAAAATTCAAACTAAGGGTGAGGATACTCTACGATCAGCAGAGGAACATAATAGATGCCCAAGAGGAAATAAAAAGATGGTGGCAGCAATACAAAGAAGAGCTGTACAAAAGAGACAAAATGATGGCAGATACCTGGGAAGAAGAACCATACAGAGAGGAACCTCAAATTCTGGTAAGTGAAATGAAAGTTGCACTCATATCATTGGAGAAGAATAAATCACCAGGAACTGATGACATTCCAGTAGAACTGCTACAATCTACAGAGAAGGAATTGATCCAAGTTCTAACTACAATCTGTCAACAATTTGAAAACAAAACACTGGCCCACAGATTGGAAATGATCAATATACATCTACATCCCCCCAAAAAGGAGACACAAAAGACTGCAGCAATTACAGGCCCATTGCATTAATCACCCATGCTAGCAAAGTCATGGTCAAAATTTTGCAAAAAAGACTCCTACTTTAGATGGAGAGAGAGATTCTGAAGGAGCAAGCTGGGTTCAGGAGAGGCAGACGCACTAGAGACCATATAGCAAACATACACTGGATAATGGAGCGCACCAGGGAATTCCAGAAGAAAATCAGCATGTTCTTTATAGACTACAGCAAAGCCTTTGACTGCATAGATCATGAAAAAAATGGATTGCTCTAAAAGATACGAGTGTACCAACACACTTTGTAGTCCTGATGCACAACCTGTGCTCAGGACAGGAAGCCAACGTAAGAATGGAATATGGAGAAACAGAATGGTTCCCAGTTGGAAAGTGAGCAAGGCAAGGTTACATTCTATCACCCTACTTGTTCAACTTGTATGCAGAAAACATGATGTGCAGAGCAGATTTAGAATCAGAGGCAGGAGTGAAGATAAGAGGAAGGAACATTAACAATCTAAGATATGCAGACAACACCACAATACAAGCTGAAAACAGCATAGACTTGGAGCAACTACTAAAAAAAGTGAAAGAAGAAAGTTCAAAAGCAGGCTTAACACTGAACTTTAAGAAAACAAAAACAATGACCATGGAGGATTTACGTAAATTCAAAATAGATGACAATGACATTGAAATAGTGCAAGACTTCTAATTTCTTGGATCAGTCATAGACCAGATCATAGATTGCAGCCATGAAATCAGAAAAAGACTAAGAATGAGTAGGGCAGCTATGAAAGAACTAGACAAGATCATAAAATGCAAAGATATAACACTGAGCACTGAAGTCAGGATCATTTAAGCAATCATCTTCCCCATCACCATGTATGGATGTGAGAGAGGGACAGTGAAGAAAGCTGGCAGAAGAAGAATCAGCTGATTCGAAATGTGGTGTTGGAGAAGAGTGCTGAGGAGAAGATAGTGGACAGCGCTCAAGACAAACAAATGGGTCTTAGAACAGATCAAGCCAGAGTTCTCACTAGAAGCCAAGATGATTAAATTGAGGCGGTCTTATTTTAGTCACATCATGAGAGGACTTAGCTCACTGGAAAAGTCAATAATGCTAGGAAAGGTGGAGGGGAAAAGAAAGTACGGAAAACTGCACACCTGATGGATAGACTCAATCAGAGAGGCCATGGGCCTGAATTTACAAGAGCAAGTGGTCTTGGAGATGTCTCATTCATGTAGTTGCCATGAGTTGGGGTCGACTTGAGGGCAGTTAACAACAACAACGAAGAGTTCAAAACAGATGGATGGCCATCTGTCAGGAGTGCTTTGATTGGGTATTCCTGCATGACAGGGGGTTGGTCTAGATGGCCCTTGTGGTCTCTTCCAGCTCTATGATTCCATGATTCTATGATCCTGAGGGCATCAGGTTGGGTCTACAAGGCAGGTCTATAGCAGTGCTACTCAAAGTGGTTGTCCTTGGATAGATGCCTGTATGTCAGCAATTGGCTGCTAGTCAGTAATTGGGTGACAAGTTTCCAAGGAAAAAAGAAAGAATTAATACCCAATGGGCACAAATACTGGCACATTTGGGGGGGGGGACCTGCCAGTCTGCCTCATCAAATAGCTTAAGAAGCACTGGTCTACAGTAGTTCTTCATAGTCACAAAACAGGAAGTATTTCCAGACCAACTTGGAACGTTTAGCACATAAAGCATGCATTGCTACTGAGTTATGATCCTCCTCATGATGGGGTGTTTTCCCCCATCCTTGTGTTATCCAAGCAATGAAATCTGTCCTTGAAAGACTGCACTTGAAGTCTCTTCCACCTGCTACTTTAGCAAGATTGCTGCCTCCTCATAAGCAACTGCTTGGGGCTAGTGGTGTCTAGTGGTAATGTCAGCCTGGATGGTCTTTCATGATCCGCTTCATGACAACGTCACACTGTGCTGGGGGCATTCTCTTCACCCTAGCTTATTGGAATGTTTCAGGCATCCTTCTAGCTATTTACATACATGAGTCTATAAGGGCATTGTTAACCCAATTTGGATTAAACAAAAATGAGAATGTGTCACCTCCTCAGGGGATGAGGATTCAATATTTAGCCAATGCTGGAGGAGGCATTCCAATGAAAGGAGGGCAAAAAAGGATGTGATTTCACAATAACTGTTGTAAGAGAGAAAATTAAATGCTCCATTTAAAGATCCTGCTGTGAGTAAATGTCCTCCCTTTGCCACATTCGCTATAGTAAGACACTGAAGCTCTTATTTCCCAAGAGGGAGACTTAGTTTACCCCAAAGCATGTAATGTAATAGGATTTACAGAATCAGATAAAACATTTTCTCCTTTTATTTTCATAGAAACTGAAAGCAGCAATTAGAAGGATGGATGGCAGACGCATACCTGAGTGAAACTCTTAATAAACTCTTTTCTGCAAAAAGCCCATTCAATAATTGTCAACTACTGCCACCATTCTTAGGTTACCTGTTATACAGTTATATCCTAAAGGATGAGTTTGCCCTCCACAGAATGCAGCAACTGTGCGTGTAGCATCACTGTCAAAATAATTGTGTAGGGCCCAAAGTCTATGGATCCACTTGCAGAATACATGAGGAATCTGTATTTCCTGTAGCATTCTTTCCATCCCTTTTGGATTTCTTTCTTTGGGGTTGTCTAGACAGTGAAAATAATCCTAATAGATTTTGCAGAGAATAACTTTTGTCCCAATGAGATGTGAGTGAGATTCATGGTTTTCGGAAGGAAAGGGGCCAAAACTCCATTTGCTGCATGGGAAAAGCCTTTGCAACTTTTCCCAAGGTGGTTTTTTTTTTTAATAATGTGTGGAAATGCACATTACCACTCTTTTAGACATCTGATTCAAAGTGCAGTGCATTCTCAGCAAGGGCAGAAGTGGAAATCTGATTGGTCAGGAGTGGGCTTGCCAACAATGAGGTGGCCAGAAGTGCCATTTTGGAATTTCACATTATCGCTCCTGTGCTATTTTGCTGCGCTGAGGCGACCAAACAGCTTTTTTAAGTGGAAGGTCACATTAGCACACTTTTGATTTACAGTTTAAAAAATACTGTGCAGCGATGACAACTTGTGGAGAATAATAACGTAAGCAATTCACTCTTGGCCACCACCTTGATTCGTAGGCATGGCTACATGTGCACTTCAAACACGGATAGCTTCGCATACCAGCGATTTTGCCAAAGGATGTGGAGAAAAATGAACACTGCTGCAAATCTGTGTCAATGCACAGCAATCTACCTGGTATCTTCTTGTCTAGACAATCCCTTGGTAAGTAATGCCTCACCTGCACTCTGTTCAAAATGGAGAACTGCAGCCAGTAGCCATTTCATTCATTCAGTGAGTTGCAGATATGCATCCCAGTTCTTTGTTTCCTGTTATTACCTGATATTTAGGCCACTTTATGAGCCACAATGGCCTTTCCAAAGCAGTGTTTATTTATTTAATATAAATGCAATAATCTTAAATCATTATAGAACATAAAATTAAAAGGTACAATGAAAATCACATTGCATTTCCCTAAAACTAGGCAGATGCCATTTGTATTGCAGCAGCGATGAAGAAAAGTAATAGCAATTCATTAAAAAGGAACCATGAGGAACACTCTGAAGGAACAAAAGATGTATAACTAAGGCCTTCACTGAAAAGGCCCTGTTGGTTTATAGCAGTGATACTGGAGGAAGCTGCTGAAATTTTGGTTTCCTGTGTTATCTGAATCGATGTGATATTTGTGTCTGCACATACGAGTGTGACAGTTGTGAGTTTACTCTAGACACTTAGGCCTGTTCATGTACTACTGCAGCAATACTGGGGTCCAACCTCACATTGCTCCAATACGATAGAATAGTAAACGACACATGCTCCCAAATCAAAGTGGATAGTAACCAAGGCTGACTGTGCTACTTTGGCACCTGAGGTAGAACAAAAGTATCTCTCCACTTCCCAGGCAATCAAAATACAACAGTAATAATCAAATAACTCACTTTTTTTCATGATATCCCAAATCAGCTGCCTGAAGCAACCAGCTCTCTGTTTAACTGTATGATTGGCTTGGTAGGTGGAAGGACCACATTGGTGAAGGAGAACGACCAGTGTAACACAGGTTGTCTTACAGAACTGTAGAATCACCAAGCTGGAAGGTCCATTTCATCCAACCCACCTGCCAGTACTGGGATCCACAGCCAAAGCATCCCTGAGAGGTGGGCATTTGACCTATGTTTAAAAGCCTTCAAATAAGTAAAGTCCACCACCTTCCAAGGCAGCTAGTTCCATTATCAGACATCTTTTGATTGCCAAGACATTTTTCTTACTATTTATAATAGTAGGAACCAGGATTGGACATCCTCCTGACCTTTGAAAGCTGAGAAGTATAAGGACAGGAGCAAGAGGATTGTGTCCATTCCCCTTCCATTGATGTATCCATGATCCTTGAACATGAGTGAGCAGTTCACCCAAGTCAATTCCATTTTCCTTATCTTAGTTGCACTTGGGAAGGCTCAATCCATTTCCTGTCCCACTTGAAGTGGGAGAGCTTCACTAGGACAAAATTAATTTCCTTTGCCCACAGGCTGTGTGCACATGGAAGAAAACAGGATTGATCTCAATTAGACAGAAATTGAAAGACATTACACTGACTTTTAAAAGCCTTACAGTCAGATTGTTGGGAATGAGTGCAATTATTCATTGACCACCTCTTGAAGTGATTCAGACAGTTAAGCTAGCCCTGGAAATGGCACCTGTGTGACCAGAGAGGTAGACAAGATTGGGATTATCTTCTCTTGAAAGCCTAAATTACTCTTGACATCAAGAGGGGAAAAAATCAATCCTACCATATGAGTGGCTGACATGGGAACAAAATGTATATTCCTTTTTATTCAGCTTTAATCTTTCCCCTCAGGTGCTCGTATTGATCCAGAGCCTATCTGAAACCGTCAGTCACATTACATTATTGGGTTGCATTAGTGGGTGAAGATTTATCTAATCCTAGGTTATGCACAGTCATAATTGTCTGCAATGAAATAACCACTGGGCTGCTTATCAACTGTCAAAAAGCCACATAAGTCTGACTCTGGCTCATCTGCCATCAAATGTAGTTTATTGAGAATTTATCTGAGCTGTAGACCTGTGCACTTTTACTTGGGAATAAATCCCATTGAACTCAGTGGAACTTACTTCTGAGTAAACATGCCATTAATTGGTGCTTGCCTTTTTTCTCCCACCTCTGATATCTATTAGAAATTCCAGTTTGGCACAAATTTCTTTTGGCCCTTAGGCTAATGCTGACCAGCCTCAGCCTTGCCCTAAAAACAGAAAGTTTGAAAGGAGAAAATCAATTCTGTCTGATTTTCAGATGTGAATGAATGATTGGTGGGGAGGGGAATTGTTGCTCAAAGAGGGAAGGGGAATAAAAAACAGAAGTATACACATATAGATTGGAATTAGGAGACTATTTGTCTAGAAGATGAAAATACCCCAATAGACACTGCAGAGAATACCTTTTGTCCCAACAAGCTGAGCAAGAGATTCGCCATATTTGGAGGGAGGGAGGCAAAAAAACCCAAACTCATTTACCATGTTTTAGGGGACTTCACAGTTTTCCACAAAGTTTTTAAATACTCCATAGGATTACACATTATTGGTTGTCTGAACGACCAATTTGCTGCGCTGTGCATTCTGGGCCAGGAGGAAGTTGACAGCTCATTGGCCCATTGCGCAAGCAGGGGCGGGTTTTCCTGTAACTCAGTCTGGAAGCACTATTTTGGCCTTCCAGAGGACTGAGTGTGCACTTGCAGCACGAAGGTGAAAAAAAGAGGTTTTTTTCAAGCGGAAGGTCTCCCTTCCGCCTGTTTAAATATATAGGAAGCATCATCTCCTCAGATGCCAAGATTGACAAAGAGATCGATCACAGATTAGCAAAGGCATATACTGCATTTGGAAGACTTCACAAAAGAGTCTGGAGCAATAAACACCTGAGGCAAAGCACAAAAATCAGTGTGTATAGAGCCATTGTACTGTCTATCCTTCTTTATGGATCTGAAACATGGGTCACCTATCGCCACCACCTACGACTCCTCAAGCGCTTTCATCAGCGCTGTCTACGCACAATCCTAAATATACACTGGACTATGTGACAAATGTTGCTGTCCTTGAGCAAACAGGGATCACCAGCATTGAGGCCATGATATTGAGAACGCAGCTGCGCTGGGCAGGGCACATTTCTAGGATGGAGGACCATCGCCTCCCAAAAATATTACTCTACGGTGAACTCGCCACGGGTCAACGTAAGAGGGGCACTCCAAAAAAATGATACAAAGACTCCCTGAAACAACATCTCAGGCTCAGCCAAATTGATCACCAACAATGGTCCGCCCTGGCCTCACATCGGGAGGCATGGAGACACACTATCCACAGTGCTGCAGCCTTATTTGAGAACTCGCACTGAACAAGTCTTGAAGAGAAATGACAATACAGAAAGAATCAAAACCCAAAAACATCACCCAAGGAGACCTTCTGCTGTGCTTTCTGCTACCGGACTTGTTTATCTCGGATTGGCCTTTTTTAGTCATCAGCGCGCTTGCAGAAAGCGTGGGATGAGTCCTTCCTGAATCTTCGTTTGCGAAGAAAAGTCATATATATATATATATATATATATATATAATTTTTAAAAAAAAAAAATCTGCAGCAGCGATGAGAGTGTGGGAAATACGTAATAGTGACCCATACTTGCAGCCACCATTTTGATTTGTGAGGCTCACCATGTGAATGTGAATGCGTGTTGCTGAACAGACACCTTTTTTTTTTTTTAGAAAAATTGCAAAGACAACTGGGAGCTGCTGCAAAGGTAAGCTAATGTGCACCCCTCCGCAGTAATTGCTCCCGTTTAGTCAAGCCCTTTCTGATTTTATATTTTCAGTTGTGTAGGATACATTGTAAGTAATGTTCCCTGGCTCTCTCCATCATGATTTTCAGTGAAAGCTGGTGTATTACTATATTGCTGTGAGCTTCCTATCTGATTAAGGCAAATTAGGGTGGTTTTTTTTCCTGAAAGTGTTTAGGATGGAGTTTGTTTGAAATAGCTGTTGTGTCATGTGGTTTTTTAAATGATAGAAGCAACCATTGTTTTCTTGTGGATTGCTTCATGCCAAGAGTCCTACCAGCAATCCTAGCTGTGATGTGATATTTCCACAACACTTGGAAGAGCTTACGGTAATTTGAATGTCTTCATCCTCTTTGCTGCTGCTGGATTTCTGCATAAACTACATAGGATGCATAGATTTTCTTGGGATTTTTTCTGGGCTGTGAGGCCGTGTTCTGGAAGAGTTTACTTCTGACGTTCCACCTGCATCTGTGGCAGCCTCAGATTATGAGCCTCTTCATAGAAAACTGTTAAAACAATAAACTTACCTCAGGCCACCCAGGGTGTTTAGGACTAAGATTTGAACCAGGGATTTAAACTACCACACTGCAGCAGCTCCGTGTCTGGTGCCAGGCTCTGATTCAGTAAGAACTATTTGTAAATGTTAGTGAATTATACAGTAGGACCCCCTTATCTGCAGAGGTTCGGTTCCTGGACTTACTGCAGATACGGGAAACCATGGATAACAGCAAACACCATTGAAAATAATGAGGCTTCTGGTTTAAAATACCATAGAGTTGCCTTGGAGGACCTAGAAAATGTCTAAAGATGATGCCTCTCAAGGCATTTTTTTAGGAAGACTCTATGCCATGTGTTCTGTTTTGTGTCCTGCGGATACCTGAAACCACGGATATTGGTTCCGTGGATATGGGGGTCCTACTGTATTTTCAAAAAGAAGAAAGTGAGGGTTTTCTTTTTCTTTCTTTCCTTTTTAACATCAGAGGAAGATGTATCATTTGAGCAGAGTTCAAAAATGTTATTGTTTTGAAATACAGAATCCCAGGCATTATTTGAATGTGCATTTGGGCATATTTTGTACAGTAGAAAAATAAAATGTGTGTAGGAAAGAGGGTTTTGAGAAGCTGGCTTTAATCAGGGACAAGGTTATTTCTTAAAACAAATAGGTGAGAAAAAGATAAATAAATAGGCTGGCATCCTGTTGAAGTTTTATGAACATGTGATTGCATGCGATCGTAATTTTTTGGCCATAGTGTAGAAAGGGGGAGAAAGAAGACCCAAATAATTACCACCCAGTCGGCATGACATCAATACTAGGAAAGATTCTAGAGCAGATCATTAAACAGACAGTCTGTAAGTGCCTGGATGCTGTGATCACTAAAAGTCAACATGGGTTTCTCAAAAATAACTCATGCCAAACTAATCTTACCTCTTTATTCGATAGAGTCACAAGCTTGGTAGACAAAGAGAATGCGGTGGATGTAGCATATCTTGATTTCAGTAAGGCCTTTTACAAGGTCCCACATGATATTCTTGTGAACAAGCTAGTAAAACGTGGGCTAGACAATGCAACTGTTAGGTGGATTTGTAATTGGCTGACTGACCGAACCCAAAGGGTAGTCACCAATGGCTCCTCTTCATCCTGGAGAGACGTGACTAGTGGGTGCCACAGGGTTCTATCCTGGACCCAGTGCTATTCAACATCTTTATCAATGACTTGGATGAGGGAATAGAGGACATTCTTATCAACTATGCAGATGATGCCAAATTAGGAGTAGCTAATACCCCAGAGGGCAGGATCAGAATTCAAAATGACCTTAACAGATTAGAAAGCTAGGCCAAAACTAACAAAATGAATGTCAGCACGGAGAAATGTAGAGTACTACACTTAGGCAGAAAAAAAATGAAATGCACAGATATAGGATAGGTGATACCTGGCTTGATAGCAGTATGTGTGAAAGGGTCTAGGAGTCTTGGTGGACCACAAGCTGAACAGGAGTCAGCAGTGTGATGCAGCAGCTAAAAAAGCCAATGCAATTCTAGGCTGCATCAATAGGAATATAGTGTCTAGATCAAGGGAAGTAATAGTACCACTCTATTCATCTTTGGTCAGATCTCACCTGGAATACTATGTCCAGTTCTGGACATCACAATTCAAGATGAATTTTGACAAGTTGGAACATGTCTGGAGGAGGGTGACGAAAATGGTGGGAAGTCTGGAAGCCATGCCCTATGAGGAGCAGCTTAGGGAGCTGGGTATGTTTAGCTTGGAGAAGAGAAGGTTAAGAGGGGACATGATAGCCATGTTTAAATCTTTGAAGGGATATCATACTGAGGATGGAGCAAGCTTGTTTTCTGCTGCCCCAGAGACTAGGTGGTTTACCACACCATGCTTCCAAAAAGTGTTCATGTTGTTGCTTAAGGAAATGAATAGATTTCTTGATGCAAACAAATGTTATCAAATGCTATATTCAATCTCATTTTTAAAATGGTTGGGTAATGTCTGGTACTGCTACAAAGGCACTGCATTAGCCCTTTCCCCTCCGCCCACATGTGTATCACTCCTCCTCCCTCAATGAATCATCATTTCCATTTTCAATAAGGTGCATGTGCCCTTTTTAAAACAATAAAACATCAGTGCAATTTCGCAGTCTCATGATCTTTTTAGCGCAAGCTTATTCAGGGATGTCATAGAGCTACCTCATATCCACCTATCGCCATTATCCAAAATTGGGCACCCATTTAAAAACCCACGCACAAAATGTAAACCCACAGACAAAGTGTTCAGGTGGGAGGGGGTGATTCAATGATTGATTGACAAATACTTGCATTTTTTCTTTTTAATTTATTATTATTATTTATTTATCTTCTTTATTGGATAACAATTGATAGTTCACTTATCCAACATTTTTCTTAATTTTTACATTTCTACATTCATACATTTATATATTTATGCCTTTTAACATTCCATGTTTCCACTTTGTGTCCATATCGAGTAATTCCTTATTATCCAATTTATTTCCATATATTAAAAGAAAAGAAAAAAGAAAACACTTCCTCAACATCACCTCAGGGTATAAGGATTTACACAAAATCATAAAGTCTTTGGTTATTGCAATCATTTATCTTGTCACTCCATCACTATATCCCTTACTCTTATTTCTTTTCTTTCTTCTGTTCTAGCTTTACTGATACCTTATAACAACATTATTTGTTTATCAAATTTGTATCCATTTTCCCCCAATCCTCTATCACAACTGACCATTCATCTAAGAGTTTCTTACTTGACCTATTTTTAATCCTATTTGTCAAATTGTCCATTTCTGTCATTTCTAATAGTTTATCCTTCCATTCATTTATGTTTGGCATATCTGGTGATTTCCATTTTCTGGCTACTGTCAGTCTAGCCGCTACTATCATATGTAGTAAGATTTTCCAATGCTTTTGCTCGGCTTCCTGACTCAGTACATTTGACATGTTCAGCAAATATACTTCTGGTTTCATTTCATACTCTACTTGTAATAATTGTTTAATTCCTTTATGCACTTTCCACCAAAAGTGCACTTCCGCCATATATGTATATAAGTTCCGGGGTTTGATTTACATCTCTAGCATTCGATATTTATTGTTTTATTCATTTTATTTAATTTTGTTGGTGTGTAGTACCGTCTTTGTACTACTTTTATATTGTTTTCTCTTAAATTCTGGCTGGCTGTGAATTTCCACGTCTTTCTCCTTGTCTTTTCGCATGCTTCCAAATTAAGTGTATACCCCAAGTCTCTTGCCCATCTTATCATGAATTTTTTAATGTTTTTTTGCTCTAGTTCTACCCTCAATAACAATTTATAATATTTTGCTATTTTCTTTTGTTTACTTTCCTCCCATATAATTTTATCTAGCTCATTATTTTCCATTTCAAACCCCTCTTTTTAATGATCTTTAAATCTTCCTTTTATTTGCAAACACTCAAACCAATTTATTTTCTGTGTCTCCTCTAACTGCTCTTTCATTCTCAGGATGAATTCTTCATTTTTGCCTTTGATTCCTAAATCGCTATATTTTAGCCAGCTCTTTGTTTCTTTCCACCTTCCCATAAAGGCTTCCTGTGATGATATCCACAGAGGTATTTTCATGTAGAATTTTTGTTTTATTACTTTCCAAGTTTTCAATAATAATTTTCTTATACAATGGTTATTGAAGTCCTTGTTAATCTTTCCCTTTTCATATTGCAGATAAGTGTGCCACCCAAACCTTAAATTGTGGCATTCTGTATTCAATGTCTGCTCATCTTCTAATCTAATCCAATCTTGGATCTTGGATCCAGACTAATGATGCCACCATAATGGTGGTATGTTTTCAAATCTGGCATATCACAACCTCCTCTAGCCTTCATGTCTATCAGATATTTCCATTTTGTTCTTGCCCTTTTCTTATTCCAAATGAACTCTCTAAGGTCTTTATTCCATGTTCTAAATATTTTATCTTTCTTTATTATAGGTAAATTCTGGAATAGAAACAGCATTCTAGGCAATATATTCATCTTATAGATTGAAATCCGTCCTAGCACTGATAGGTTAAGTTTCTGCCATTTTTCAGATCTTCTTTTATGTCCTTCCAAATTACCTTATAGTTGTTGTCTAACAGGTCTGTGTTCCCTAAATATCTGACTTTTTTTCTATTTTACATCTTGTAGTTTCTGACAAGGTTAAATCTTCCTGTTTTGTCATGTTTTTGGTCATCATTATCAATTTTTCTACATTTATCTTGATTCCTGAATGGTGCCTGAATTCTTTTAAAGTTTTCATTAATTCTTCTGCTTGATTGATTGGATCTTCCATAAAAAAGACTATATCGTCTGCAAAGGCTCTGAGCTTATATGTTTGATTTTTTTATCTTGACCTGGTTATTTGTGATTGGGTCTTAAACTTCTATTTAGCACTTCCAATACCAAAATGAAGAGCAATGGCGATAAAGGGCAGCCTTGCCTTGTCCCTTTATTATTTTTTATTGTCTCTGTCTTCTCTCCCTTTATTATTAATTGCGCTGTCTATTTAGTGTATAGCTGCTCTATTCGTCTTGCAAAATTATTTCCTAATCCCATCCTCTTCATTACTTCTATCAGAAAGTTCCATTGGACGTTATCAAATGCTTTTTCTGCATCTGCAAAAAACATTGCTAGCTTCTTTTCATTATGGACTTTGAAATATTCTATTAGGTCTACAATTATCCTTATGTTATGTCTGATTTGCCTATCTGGCAAGAAATCACTCTGGTCTTTATGTATTATATGCGATAATACACCTTTTAATCTTTCAGCTAGTATCGTCGTGTATATCTTGTAATCATTATTCAATAATGATATGGGATGATAATTTCTTACTTCTTTTACGTCTTTCCCCTCTTTCGGTATAAGTATAAATATTTGCATTGGTCCAGGAATCAGGTATACATTTTTCTTCGATTTTGTTTAGTGTCTTATGAAGTGGTGTTATTAATTCTTCTTGAAATATTTTGTAGTACATGGCAGTGTAACCATCTGGCCCTGGAGCTTTATTATTTTTCATTTTTCTTATCGCTGTTGAGATTTCCATTGCGGATATGGGCGCATTCAGTAATTTAATCTGTTCTTTTGTCAATTGAGGAAATTTTTGTCTTTCTAGGTATTTTTCCATATCCTCCTCTTTTCCCATAATAGATTCCCCAATCTGAAACAGGTTTTTATAATAGTCCAGAAAGATGCTTTTTATTTTTCCTTGATCTGTTATCTCTTTATCTTCATGTTTTATTTCTGCAATTATTTTCTTTTCCTTTTTCTTTTTAAACATATATGCCAACCATTTCCCAACCTTTTTTGAATGTTCAAAGCTTATCTGTCTGTTTCTTTTTAATTGTTTCTCTATCACTTCTGCCATGTCACTGTTTAACTGATTTTGTGTTAACTTTATTTGCTTATTTATGTCCTTAACTATTATCTCAATTTTTTCTCTCTTTCTCAATTCTGTTAGAGAATGGAATCTTTCTAGCTTCTTCCTTTTCACTTCAGCTCCTCATTTCATAAGTTTTCTTTTTAATTTAAAGAGGACAAAAAACAGCTTAACCCAACCTGTGGAAAATGCACTGGAGTGCACCTAGCTGTGCTTACTCGAAAGTAAACTCTGCTGGGCTCAAGGGGGCTTACTTTCAAGTAAAGCTGCATGGGAAAGGAGAAAAAGAGAGGGGCCAGAAGTCTTCCACCAGCTAAGACAGGTTCCTGATTTATTTATTTTTGTAAAACTAACAAACAAACAAACAAACCTCAATTTAAAACACAGCAGAAGGAAGAAAGGTGTTGAGAAATTCTCCCTCCAAAAACCAAAGCTTTTCTCTCCCACTTCTGGCTGCGTAGAGCTCCAGATATAGATTCCTTTGCTCATCAACTACAGGCTATGAGCATTACATAAAAATACTCCATCCCTGCAACGGTGCCAGGCAGACTCACTGCCACATCTTCCCCACATGCCAAATCATAACCCCTCCACCCCTGAAAAAAATCCATACACAACTCTCTCCCCTGTGTTTGTTTTAAATAAAAAAGGGATGAGTATTTATGTGTGCCCTGTAATAGTCAAGGCTGAGTTTTGAACCCAAATAGACTCTGGGAAAGGGGGAGGAGTAGCCAAGGGGCACTGGTGAGCTCTTCTGATAAGCCGGAAGTCAAATGGGATGAAGAAGTATAGATAAACACAGGCAGAAACTGGAGGACAGCCCAATACATGCCCACTCTGTCACATGTTCTTCTCCAATGGCACAATGATATTACTGCACAAGAAAGCATGGTGGTTTCACAGTGCTACTGATTTCATTCATGGGGATTTGCCATGAATGAAAAGGAGCGCTAGAAAGACACCCAACAGCCGAACCAGCAACAAAAGGGAGGTTGCATCATGCAGTCGGGAAGAACTCATTTGCACAATCATGTGTAATCATGACTAATGGATAGTGTAACAAAACTCCATGTTGTAAACCTCTAGGACATGGAGCAATGGACTCAAACTACAGGAAAAGAGATTCCACCTAAACATTAGGAAGAACTTCCTGACAGTAAGAGCTGTTTGACAATGGAATGCACTACCTCGGAGTGTGGTGGAATCTCTTTCTTTGGACGTTTTTAAACAGAGGCTAGATGGCTGTCTGTTGGGTGTGCTTTGATTGTGTATTCCTGCAAGGCAGGGGGTTGAATTAGATTGCCCTTGTGGTATCTTCCAACTGTATGATTCTACTAGTGTGGGAGAGTGTGTGTGGTCTTCTAAATGTAATAAATAATTATTCTGCCTTGTTATGTTTAACTTCTGTAACAAATAAATGTTTTTGTTTTTATATACTTTTGGCCTCTGAGAACCACTTTCTGTATAGAATCATAGAATCATAGAATTGTAGAGTTGGAAGGGACCACGAGGGCCATCCAGTCCAACCCGCTGCCACGCAGGAAATCTTGATCAAAGCATCCCCAACAGATGGCAATCCAGCCTGTGTTTAAAGACCTCCAACGAAGGAGACCCCACCACGCTCCGAGGGAGTGTGTTCCACTGACAAACAGCTCTTACTGTCAAAAAGTTCCTCCTAATGTTGAGGTGGAATCTCTGTTCCTGGAGCTTGCATCCATTGCTCTGTGTTCCAGTCTCTGGAGCAGCAGAAAACAAGCCTGCTCCATCCTCAGCGTGACACCCCTTCAGATATTTAAACAGGGCTATCATACCGCCTCTTAACCGTCTTTTTCCAGGCTAAACATACCCAGCTCCCTAAGTCTCTCCTCATAAGGCATGGTTTCCAGACCTTTCACCATTTTAGTTGCCCTTCTCTGGACATGCTCCAGTTTGTCAAAATTCATCTTGAATTGTGATGTCCAGAACTGGACACAGTATTCCAGGTGAGATCTGACCAAAGATGAATAGAGTGGTACTATTACTTTTTAGCTGCTGCATCACACTGTTGAATCATGTTCAACTTGTGGTCTACTAGGACTCCTAGATCCCTTTCGCATGTAGTCTCGTTCAGCCAGGTCTCTCCCATCCTATATCTATGCATTTCATTTTTCTGCCCTAAGTGCAGTACTTTACATTTCTCCGTATTGAATTTCATTTTGTTAGCTTTGGCCCAGCTCTCCAGTCTATCCAGGTCATTCTGAATTTTGATCCTGTCCTCCAGGGTATTAGCTACTCCTCCTAATTTGGTGTCATCTGCAAATTTGATAAGTATGCCCCTAATTCCCTCATCCAAGTCATGGCTTCAGGGAGGGGGTGGGTGGCTGGGAAGTCCCCTCCCTCCAGCCAGCCTTCCACCATCCGTGAAGCCCCCTCCCTCCAGCACCCCCTTCCAGCCACCCCCTCCCCAAAGCCGCAATCAGGGTCCCGATTGTGGCTTCGGGGAGGGGGTAGATGGCTGGGAAGCCCCCTCCCTCCAGCCACCCCTTCCAGCCAGCCACCCCCTCCCCAAAGCTGCTATCAGACTCCCGATCGTGGCTTCGGAGAGGAGGTAGGTGGCTGGGAAGTCCCCCCTCAAGCCAGCCTTCCACCCTCCGTGAAGCCCCCTCCCTCCAGCCACCCCTTCCAGCCACCCACCCCTCCCCAAAGCCACCATACGGCTCCCGATTGTCGCTTCAGGGAGGGGGTGGGTGGCTGGGAAGCCCTCTCCCTCCAGCCACCCTTCCACCCTCTGCAAAGCCCTCTCCCTCTAGCCCCCCTTCCAGCCACCCACCCCCTCCCCAAAGCCACGATCGGACTCCCGATCGTGGCTTCGGGGAGGGGGTGGATGGCTGGGAAGCCCCCTCCCTGCAGCCAGCCTTCCACCCTCCGCAAAGCCCCCTCCCTCCAGCACCCCCTTCCAGCCACCCACCCCTCCCCAAAGCCGCCATCTGACTCCCAATCGTGGCTTCAGGGAGGGGGTGGGTAGCTGGGAACCCCCCCTCCAGCCACCCTTCCACCCATCCCCTCCGTCTTCATTCCCTTTGCAAAGGGAACGAAGACAGGGGGAATGGGCAGTGGTTGAGGCAAACCGGGGTCATTCGGCCCCCTCCTCTGCCTTCACCCCCCTTGGGGAGCAACCAAAGGTGGAAGAGAGGGGCAAATGTTGTGGCTGGCTGAGAGAGCCCTGCCAGCTGATCCTGTTCGCGTTCCCAACTCATGAGGAGATCATCATGAGTTGGGAAACAAAGAGGATCAGCTGGCAAGGCTCCCCCAGCCAGTCAGCCAGCCAGCCAAATTGGGGGTGGTGGTGGTCTTATATGGCGAATATATGCCAAACCCTAGATTTTTTAGTAGAAGATTGGGGGGTTGTCTTATATGCCCAGTCATCTTATACGCCGGAATATATGGTAACTTGGAGTGGGAAGAATGGGCACCACCTGTGCTTACAATAGATTCAACCCCCTCCCCCACATTTGGTACATAATTTGAGCACAGCATGTTGGTTTTGTACTCCCAAATAAAGGTCATTTGATGTCCCTTTTAATGCTCATACAAGATAAGCTTTCCAGTCCTTAAATAAGGGGCATCTCTTATTAGGGTTGCCAGAGTGAAAACTGTAGAGGCCTCTTGTATCCTTAAGGATTGTGTAGAAGAGGGATTTTAGCAGCTGTTGCCTGTCACACAACCAGGCGCCTGCTGAAATTCCCTCTTCTGCACAACCACTCAAGTGTCAGAGTTTTTCACTCTGGCAACCCTACTTACAATAAGAGGCACCTGGCAACCCTAACACTTTATTTATTTATTTATACCCTGCTCTTCAGCCACAAGGCTATCAGAGCGGCTTACAAATTGTTTTAAGCAATAGCTATTTACACATCTACACTGCATTAAACAGTTTCCAATGTGTGTTAGCTAATTGCCCCCACAAGCTGGGTACTCATTTTACTGACCTACGAAAGGATGGAAGGCTGAGTGAACCTTGGAGCCAGCTGGAATCGAACTTGTGATGTGGTGGCTTGCAGTACTGGCATTTAACCACTGCGCCAACAGGGCTCCCTCTGTACTCATGTGTGCGCACACTAGGTATTTGCTGATTTTTTTCCATGTTTAGTTTTAGTTGAAATAGTTCAGATGGGATTTTAATGCTATTATAAAATATACATTAAAATCCCATCTGAATTATTCCAACTAAAATCAAACATGGAAAAATTAGCAAATACATAGTGTGTGTGCATGTGTGTACATGTACGTGTGTATCAGGGTTGCCAGGTAATGTGATTATAAAATATGCAGTGCCAGCGTGGTGTAGTGGTTTGAGTGTTGGACTCAAACCACTCCATTCTCAGCGTGGAGACCAGAGTTGAAATCCCGTTCAGCATGGAAATCCACTGGGTGACCTTTGGCAAGTCAGACTCTTTCAATCTCAGAGGGAGGAAAAGACAACCCCCTCCCAAACAAATCTTGCCAAGAAAACCCCACGATAGGTTCATGTTAGGGTTGCCATAAGTCGAAAATGACTTGAAGGCACACCACCACCACCACAACAATAAAATATACACAAACATAACATGAAAAGACAGGAAGTAATTCAGCCAAAGCCAGGTGGGCATTTCAGTTCATAGATTTTCCTTGCGTTTTTTTCCGGGCTGTGAGGCCGTGTTCTGGAATAGTTTCTTTCTGACGTTTCACTTGCATCTGTGGCTGGCATCTTCAGAGAATGGTTGGGTAGGAGTGTGTCTGGAGTTTATATGTTGTGAACCCCTGTTACTCCACATAAACTCCTACCCAACCATTCTCTGAAGATGCCAGCCACAGATGCAAGTGAAACGTCAGAAAGAAACTATTCCAGAACATGGCCTCACAGCCCAGAAAAAAAATAAGGAAAATCTATGGCTGCCGGCCGTGAAAGCCTTCGACTTCACATTTCAGTTCATACTTTGACTATTCCACTGCGTATAAGAATTATCCCCCCCCCCATGTACACTGCAAGAAACAGAGGAGTCACTATCATCATTTGCTGTAGCTTGGAAGCCACATGCACCCATCGCAAATTCCTACACATTTAAATTTTTTATTTTCCTACAAGGAAGAATTAAGCAACACAATGAATTAGAGGGGATCCTATGCCCTCTAGTGGCTAACTGCAAGTCTGAAAAACCAACTATAGTTGTCACTCCATATTCATAGATTCGGCATTCACAGATTTAAGTATTCACGGCTTTAAAAATATTCTTAAAAATGTAATAAGCAAACCTTGATTTTGCCATCTTATATAAGGGGCACCATTTTGCTATGCCATTGCATATAATGGGACTTGAGTATTCACAGATTTGGGTATTTACGGGGGGTCCTGGAACCAAACCCCCCAGCGAATGTGAAGGGGACAACTGTACTGTTGTTTTTTTAAATGGGAAAAGACATTTTAAACCTCATCATTAGGTATTACAGAGCCAAATTCTCAAATGCGGACCCTTTGTACTGTTCTGTATTGCTCTGACTACATAGCATACTCATTCATAAGGACAGGACATTAAATACTTGTCCAGTTGCTCAGGGACATTTCTGCTGGGTCTTGGGGAAATTATCATACATGGGGAAACGTGCCAAAAAATCGTGTTCCCAACTGCGCCAGAAGATCGCTAGAAGAACAGAAAGGGTGACCTTACTAGATGCCTGCGTCCTTCTGCCGTTCCAGGGGCGTAGTGTTGCCATGGACGAGGTTTCCCTTTTCTATTGATGGGGACAAGCTGCTAATAGAAAGGGACGCTTTATTCATGGCCACACTACGCCCCTGGGACGCTGGAGGACAACACCGTCTGATAATCTTACCCCTTCCTGTTCTTCTAGCCATCTTTTGACATGATTTTTGCCGTGTCTGATAATCTCCCCTTTCACGCTACAGAATTATACTGCCATTATTCTACTTGGGCTGCCATGGCTGCATCCTATGGAATCCTGGAGTTTGTAGTTTGCTCAGAGGTCGCAGAGGAGCTCTCTGATTGGGAATTCTAAATGCCCCTCCCTAAACTAGAAATCCCAAGATTTCATAGACTGTGACCATAGCAGTTAAAGAGGAATCATAGCACCATAATTCTGAATAATAATAATAATAAATTTATTTTTACCCCACCCCTCTGTTAAAAACATAATAATAAATTTATTTTTACCCCACCCCTCTGTTAAAAACATAATAATAAATTTATTTTTACCCCACCCCTCTGTTAAAAACAATCGGGGTGGCTTACAACAGTTAAAATACAGCAATACTGACTAAAATCCCTAAGCCCCAGCCCCACCCTCCCCCATAAAAAGATATTAAACTAGTATCAAATTAAAATCCACCTAAACTAAAATCAGGTCCCTTCATCTGTAGTTAACAGGCTCCAAGTATGAGTGACTGGATGGACTTGCATGTGTTGTGAAGTCTGGGGCTTGCTTATTATTCTATCTATAAATCATATTTCAGATATGCATCTCCCTCCCCAAACCAACGGTCTCCCTAATGTCTGCTCAAAATTTTAAACTGTTGATGCCTGTTTGAAGTGATAGTCCTTGCATCCACTGAACTCAGAGTAAGTCGCATTAAGCCAAACCTTGGGATATTTGGGGTTTGGAGACTACAGCTCCCAGAATCTCCCAGACAGCAACACCACTGGCTGGAGATTCTGGGAGTTAAGAATCAAAAGACTTTTCCCAGTTTTGCATTGGGTTGAACAAATACTTCTGTGGATACCTGAAACTGTGCATAATAGGGAACCCTATTATTTTCAATGAGGTGAATGCCAGAAGTTGAGCATAGAATTGCATTGGAGGGCCTAGAAATGCCTAGAGACAACATATTTTTTTCCAAACGTGGATAAGTGAAACCATGGATACCGATTCCATGGAATCCAGGGTCAACCTGTAGTTACATAAAGGACTACAAAGCTAAACTGGTTTTTTTCTTAATCCACCTAATACAAGGAGAATATGATCTGTCTTAATGGGATTCTGCATTGTTTTGACATATTGGGAAGGAAGGGGAAAGCCTTTGCTGCTTTTCCTGAAGTTTTTTAGAAACAGCGGGGGGGAGTGCACATTCCTGCTCATTGGGACAAGCAATTCAATTCCAGAAATTGAAAGCTATTGGTCAGACATGCATGGGGTTGGAGCTTGCTAACAAGGCAAGTACCCGGAGCCGCCATGTTGAATTTTCGCCTTAGCGAGCGAGCATTAAGGCAATAAAACAGCCTTTTTTGTTTGTTGTTTTGTTAAAGCGAAAGGTTGCTCTTTCACACCTTGGATATGGTTTTTTAAAAATACTGCCCGGTAGTGGCAAATTGAGGTAAATAATTCACTCGTGGCTGCAATCTTGATTTGCAGGCATGCCCATTTGCACAGCAAACGCGGATAGCTTCACATGCCTGCGCTTTGCCAAAAAAAGTTAAGACAAATAGCAGCTGCTGCAAATTGCCATTACTGCAGAGCAGTCCACATTTTTTTGCCTTGTATAGACAAGCCCGTAGTCTTACTGAATACAGAGCAGTTACAGATCTGAAATTCTAGGTTATAAATACATAACTGCAGTACAAAATGTCAGCCAATATTTGTAGGCTTTCATTCCCTCTATTTCCAGGGGCTCAGTTACATGGCAGTTTTTACTGCAATAGTTTGCGCATTAGCGCATTTTCTCACCAGTGCCACATAGTTTACATGATTTAGTGCAAAACTGGTTGATCGGGCAAGTTTTCTGCTTTGTAGTTCACATATGCAAAGGTGGAGGTGTGGCCACCGGAGCACCTGATCGCTGGCTGGGGTGGAGGGACAGATGTGCAAACAACCAAAAAAGAAGGGAGACCACGGTGGGGGGAGGAATAATGACAAAAGGAGGCAAGGAAAGCAGGCTAAATTCCCAGGTGGAGGATGGTCTTTGGGGGGATGATCACCCAGTTGCCAGAAGCAATGGAGTCGCAGGCTCCCTCTTTGCACTGCTTCCTTCAAGCCTCCTTCCTCTAATAATAATAATAATTATAATTATAATTATAATTATAATTATTATTTATATCACGCCCCTCTATGAAACACAATTGGGAAGGCTTACAACAATTAAAATGTCCAAAACCCTCAATCCCCCCCCAAAAAAATACAATTAAATAATTCAGGAATTAAAACATACTTTAAAAAATACAAAAAATAAATAAAATAAAAATAAACTATGGACAGTGGCCGTAGCGAGGTCGGGACAAGCTAGATTTTCTTTTTTGATGGCCGGGTATCTATTCAGGAAAGGCCTGCCAGAAGCAATGCTTCTTAAGAGCTTTTAAAAAGCTATTTAGGGTGGTGATATGACGCACCTCATCCAGCTGGCTGTTTCATAATCTGGGAGCAATAGCTGAAACGGTCCTCCGGGAGATTGAAAAAAGCCTAATTTTTAAAGGTTGTAACAAATTCCTCCCAGAGGACCTGAGTGCACAGGGAGGATTATATGGAAGGAGGCAGTCCTGAAGACAGGTTGGACCCAAGCCATTTAGGGCTTTAAAGGTGATAACCATCACCTTGTACTGGGCCCGGAAACTAATGGGCAGCTAGTGGAGTGATCTTAAGATCAGTGTTAGATGGTCTCTTCTAGATGTACCCGAGACCAGTCTGGCTGCCATATTCTGTACTAGTTGAAGTTTCCGGACCAAGCACAAGGGTAGCCCCATGTAGAGTGCATTACAGAAATCAAGATGGGAGGTTACCAAAGCATGTACCACAGTCTCAAGATCCCTGACTTCCAGGAAAGGGCACAGCTGGCATGTGACCCACTGTGACATGTAATGGCCAGCAGAGCAGACTGCTACTCTCTCTCTCTCTCTCTCTCTCTCTCTCTCTCTCTCAAACACACACACACACACACACGAATGTGATCACAGCAGGGCAAGGGAGCAAATGGCCGGTGGAGCAGATCGCTACTCTCTCTCTCTCTCGCTCGCTCTCTCTCTCACACACACACACACAAACACACAGGAACAGTAATTATGTCTAAGTGGGGATCCCTCAGCCTCAGCAGCCAAGCAAGCCGGGAGGCGTACAGCTGGCTGGATCTTTTTCATTTGAGGCTACTCGCATCTCTTGCAAGTCTGCCCTCTCCGCAGTTGGTCCAACCAATCATGGCTCAGCTCTGCTGTGGCTATTTCAGAAAGATTGCTGGTAGTTCCCACAGCCTTTTGCGAAATGGTAGTTCACACAACCAATTGTGCGCATTTTTGCGAACTTTATCAAAAAGTCGGGGCAAATAGCAAAAGCTGATACTGTGTGATTTATGGGTTTTTTGCCCCCCTCCTTCTGAATATGGCAACTTTGATCCGAAAGATGTGGGAACTATTAAGACTCTTTGCGAATTCTTAGAGGATTTATTTTGCCATGTAAACGACCCCCAACATCCAGGGGTTATGGCTTATGTAGTGGAAAAGGCATTCCAGAGAGAGAGAGAGAGTATTGTCAGGCAAACTTGGGAATCCCAAATATTACAGAAGTACAAATATCTTGTGAGGAAAACCCTAAGAAGGGGGGTCAACAAAATAGACCAATTAAGGACAACAGCAGGCTCTGTGGTCATGGAATGGTGTTAAGGGGTGTGTGTGTGAGAGAGAGAGAGAGAGAGAGAGAAATGAAGGACAGCATGGCTGGTTTACTGAAACAGTAAACAGAACTTCTCTACCTTGCAAGATTCACTTGTAGGTCCTTCATACTCATGTAGCAATTTTGAAAGATCTCCAGAACTTCTTGTGGGCCTAATTTACATAAGATAGAAAGTGAAGTTTCCCTCATTCCTTTCATGTTTTTTTGTTTGTTTGTATTTTAGCTCCATAAATGTTTATTATTTTTGTTTTGTTTTTAAAAATTAAGTTTTATGTTTAGACAAGTAAAGGGAAGGGAGGACAGCTTCTAGCAGGAATTACAGTAGGACCCCCGTATCTGTGGGAGATTGGTTCTGAGCCTCACCGTGGATAGTGAAATCTGCTGATAATAGTGAACACTGCCACCACCGGGAGCTCAGCCACACCATGGAGAAGGGAGGGAGAGGCGAGCTCACCACCTACCTACCTTCTCTGCCAGCTCAGCCATGCCACCAGAACCCTCCTGGGGAAGGGAGGGGGGAGGGGATTTATTTATTTATTTATTTATTTATTTATAGCCCGCTCTTCAGCCACAAGGCTATCTGAGCGACTTACAAATTGTTTTAAGCAATAGCTATTTACACATCTACACTGCATTGAACAGTTTCCAATGTGTGTTAGCTAATTGCCCTCACAAACTGGGTACTCATTTTACCGACCTACGAGAGGATGGAAGGCTGAGTGAACCTTGGAGCCCTCTGGAATCAAACTTGCAATGTGGTGACTTGCAGTACTGGCATTTAACCACTGCACCACCAGGACTCCCTTTTATTTTATTAAATCCATGGATGGCAAATCAGTGGATGCGGGGGTGCTACTGTATTTATCATTATTTTCAGTAGGCACATTCTTCCTTGAAAGAGTAATGAGGAACATAATTCATTTTTTTTCCACTCAGAAATGAAAAGATCTAATGCTACCATTGACCAAATATGGATAAGCAGCTCCTGGATCTATCGGAAACCTTGATTGTGCAGGTCATGAGAAATTTGATTTGAGCTAAAAGAAACAAGTGTGCCATAACATCTGATTGTCCTGATGCATGACATCTATAGTTGGCCCTCCACATTCGTAAGTTTAACACCCATGGATTCAATTATTCTCAAGGTTGCCATTAAGCAGCCCTGTATAAGGATTTGAGCCTGCTTACCATTTTATATACTGTACAGTATATGGACCCACCCGCTTACCTCCATAGCCTGGCTGAGCAGTCCCAGGGCAGCAGTGGAGGTGGCAGCAAGCCCCAGCCACCAGGCACACATTATTCTTTTCCTCCCCAGGCTTTAGATGCGAGGCTTCGCATGCGATATATAGCGTAGGACAGCAGTGGCAAGCCCCGGCCACCGGGCATGCATTCTTTGTGTTCCCCCTCCTCCAGGGAGTCCTCCACCCGCCTGCTTCTACCTTTGGAATGAATGAACAAAATTTGCTCAATCACTTCAAATGTAGAAGCAGGTGGATGGTGGATTCCTCGGTGGGGGAGAACATAAAGAACGCATGCCGGGCAGCGGAGGCTTGCCACTGCCTCTGATGCTGCTCTGGGACTGCTCTTTGCTCTCGTAGGACTTGTATTTATTTATTTGTGGTTTTCCCACTTTCACAGGGATCCTGCATCGCTAACCCCCACAAATGCAGAGGGCCAACTGTACTCTGGAAAAAGAGACCACAGTCGGGACTCAATATGGAGAAACAGAATGATTTCAAAGCAAAGGAAGAAAGTGCAGCAGCAGGATTACAGGTGAATATTAAGAAAACAAAAATAGCGACAACAGATGATTTACTTAACTTTTAGGTGAAGACATCAAAATAGTTAAAGACTTTCTATACATTTGTTTGGTCACTAATCAGAATTGATCCTGTAGACATGAAATCAGAAGAAGACTAAGACTTGGAAGGGCAGCTATGAAGAAACTACTGTAGACGAGAGTCTCAAGTATAAAGATAATTGAACATCAATATTGGGATCATGCATGTCATAGTATTTCTGATTCCTATTTATGGTTGTGAAAGCTGGACAGTGAATAAAGTTGACAGAATGAAAACTAATTTATTTGTAATGTGGTGCTGGAAGGGAGTTCTGTGGATACCATGGATCACCAAAAAGACAAATAAATGGGTCTAGAGCAATTCAAGCCTGAAATCTCACTAGAATACTGTAGGAGGTATGAGTCTAAAAAATGAAAATGTATTAAAAATTCCAGGGATCTAGCCCTTTTTAAAAAGGAAATAAAAATATCTTCTTTAAAAAATAAAAATCTTTTACTTTCAAATTCATGCAGAGTGACACTTAAGAATGCTGAGACAAGCTCAATTAACATTTAAAAGTGTGTTCTGAGGTCTAATCGCCCAATGAATTAGACTCATTACAAAACAAAGGAGTCAGTTTAAAATGCATATCAAAAGTTTACTGAAGGTATACAATCTTAATCTATATACTAAAACAAACTTTTAAAAAAAGAGGCTCCTAACTAACTAGGAGAATTTAGGGTAGAATGACTCACCCAGCCTTTAGCAGTAGAGGCTGCATGGTGAACATCATGGCATAGCATCATAGCATGGCTTCATAGCAGCATGGCTACAGCCACATGGAGACTCAACTTAAAAGAGAGTTATACAAAGAGCAATAATATTTAAATTAGGTCATGTGTTGAATGATCCATCTCTCCAGTTGGCTGGAATTGCCTAGTGAAACAAGAGAAAGGGAATTTGGGAGAACAGAAGCATGCAGGGAAAATTCCTAGACTTATCTTAGTATGTGAATGGGGTACACAAGATTGTTTTGCATTACAATAATTATTTCCCCACATACTACAAATACAAAATGACTAAATTGGAATTGGTGATGACATCACTCATTAGAAAAGAAGATAATACTCCATAAAGTTGAAGGCAGAAGGAAAAGAGGAAGACGATATTACAGATGGATTGATTAAATCAAGGAAGCCATAGCTCTGAGTCTGCAAGACATGTTGATGATCAGGTTTTATGGAAGTCTCTCGTTCACAGTGTTACTATAAGTCAAAGTCAACTTGACAACAAACAAACAACAACAATTGAATAATAACCATTTATCAAGAGAGAGACACTTACTATGTCAGCTGTCTTAGTTCACAAAAACAATAAAACTAATACAGGATGATCTGTCTCACCTGAGGGTGGTTTAACTCATATTTATCACTCTGCCACTCTTACCAGCATCACATATATACATGGTACACTCATGTATGCATGCTCTGAACCTCTTCCCCCATATGAAAGACAAAAGAATTGCACTCTGGAATCTGTTTCTTTACTGTGAAAGTCAAAGGCTTTCATGGCTGGCATCCATAGATTTTCCTTGGTTTTTTTCCAGGCCGTGAGGCCATGTTCTAGAAGAGTTTATTTCTAACACACACTCCTACCCAACCATTTCTGAAGATACCTGCCACAGATGCAGGTGAAACGTCAGAAGTAAGCTCTTCCAGAACACGGCCTCATCGCCCGGAAAAAAACCAAGGAAAATCTATGTTGCTTTACTACTTCATGGTAAATGACAACCTTGACAAAATCAGGAATCTAAGGGCTTGTCTATGCTGGGGGTAAAAATCCAGATGAAATTCAGACTACTTTGGTCTGGAGCTACGGTGCATGAAATTCGGACTATTCTGGCCCAGATTTAAGTGCCACACCTTATCTGCCAAAACCTGAATTTACATTCAGATATTTACCCCCAGTAAAGCAGTGGGTCTGCCACCACTGCTAGCCAGCCACTTCTGTGGTGTTGTTGCCACTGGCATGAGCTGGAAAAGTGAGAGGACTCTGCCTTTCCGGTGCATGATCACTTGAGGTCAGAATGACTGGCCAGCCCTACCATTGTAAGGCTGGCCACCCATTCTCACTTCCAAGAGAGTGACTTAGCACTGGGGCTCTGTTTTTCTGGAGAACCATTGCCCACTCTGAGGTCAGAATGACTGACCAACCCTCCATCACAAGTCTTGCCACCCAGTCTGACTTCAGAGAGAGAGAGAGAGACTAGCGCTGAAGCTTTGATTTGCTGGTGCATAATCACCCACTCTGGGCTCTGTGAAAATAGAGCCTCAGTGCTAGTTGCTCTCTGAAGTCAGAATGGCCAGCAAGCCTTGCAATGGCGGGCTGGTCCAGTCATTCCAACTTCAGAGAAAGTGACTAGCACTGGGGCATTTCTTTTCTGGCACACAATCACCTACTTTGAGCTCCATGAAAGCAGGGCCCCCGAGCTAGTCACTCTCTCGGAAGTCAGAACAGGCAGCCAGCATTGCCATGGCAGGGCGGTGCAGTCATTCTGACCTCATAGAGAACGACTAGCACTGGGGCTCTGCCTTTGGTTGGAATGAGGAAGTGGCACCAAGGAGGGGGGAAATGGCGGTGCCTCAGACAGCGCTTGTCCTTCCTCTCCTTCCCACCCTTCGAATCCAGTGTAGATGGATTGTTCACACTACAGTTTTGTCTGGAGTTTCAAGCAAGCTGCAGAGAAAATTGTGAGTTTTCTAAAACCCAGATTAAGGTGGTATTCCCTGAGTGTGGTGCAGATAGGGCTGTGCATCCTGTGGTGTTATCAGGCCATATTTGGGGTGGGGGTTGGTTGGGGTTTTTCACTAGTGTAGACAAGCCCTAATCCATATTGAGCACAAGATGAGCAAGAAGAATAACTGGTCTTAGATTAATAGCTGCATTAGTTCCCTTTCTTATGTAAAGCATACATTCTCAAGTCCTAATCATTTTTTAAGCTGCAACTTAATAAAATACTTACTTTTAGGAAGTGTGACATTACCATGGCTAGCTCAAGAGCCTCTAGGCAAAGGTTAACTTTACTGCCCTTGCCTCTCCCCTGCTCCAAATCTTTTTGAGTTTGGGAAGAAAGGGAGAGTTTTTATCCTTAATGACTTTCCTGATTGTTGCTCCATTTTCCTGCTTGGAGTAAGAGAGGAGAGTATACAATTGAGAAAATTGTGGAAGCGCAGGGTGGGGCTGTTGGGCACACCCATTTCCTAGATCTTGACACCTGAAATTTTGGGTGGGTGGTTTCAGAAAAATTCCATCATTGCCTCTTGAATTTTACCAACCCAGGCAACTGGGCTGTATCCTGGATATTGTGCCTGGGCAGATCTTTATAAATGGACACCCAGAAACATAATCCACGGAGCTCTGTAATCCAGCAAAAGTGATACTGCAAATTACTTTTGTAACACCCTAAATGGTTACAAACGTCTTATTATTAGTATTTGCTGGCGCTGGCATTTCAGAAACAAAAGGCACCCAAAGGCCTGCTGCTGCATGCACAAATTCAGCCACATACTTAGGGATGGTTGGCCATCCAGATCATGCTGAGTCCTGAGAGGCCGTGTTATAGCTGTGCAATGGAGCAGTTCATAATACAGTCCACGGTGTATGTATGGAGAGTGAGGAGGGAAGGCGTTAGAGAGTGGGGGAAGAGAAGAATGAAAAGCATTTGTGATTTGTTTACCTTACTTTGGCAGTCAGTCAAACCAGTGTATTAATAACCATTTCACTCACAGCTATTTACACGGTAATGAATCAGTAAGGACTCATCTATATGAGCTCAAAAACCCTATAATGCCCCACACTAATAGCAAGTTGTAGAAGCTGCGACTTGTCTTAATGATGTTTTTGCCCACAGAAGTCCCCATAAGCTTCACATCCAAGATGGTGGCCACGAGTGATTTACTTGTGTTAGTACTTAGCCACTGCCAAACTGTTTTTCCCCTTAAAATATTATGTCTAAGGTGCACTAAAGCCGTAGAGCGCTTTTTCGATTTAACAGGGCAGCAAAACAAACTAGAAACATCCCATTTTATCGCCCTAGTCATCACTTGCTAAGGCAAAAAAATGGCGGCTCTGGGTGCTTGCCGTCTTAGCAAGCCCCACCCACCCCCACTTGTCCAGCCAATCAGGTTCCCACTTACTGTACTACCAGACAGTGATTTATATTGAATCACTGTCCTATTCCCCACACTGTTTGTGAAAAATCTGGAAAAAGCTGCAAAGGCTTTTCCTCTAGACAGACATTGTAGAGCGTGATGTTTGTCCAAATTAAGGGGGGCAATGGGGGTTCAGGGTTTTGGCAGGGTCCTGGCAGTGCTGAAGTTTCCCTACACTGATCTAAATTCATTTTTATCTCTGCATGCAGCTAAGGCCAGGTTCACACAGGTAACACCTAATTACTGAACACTTGATGACTGGGAGCTGCATGTATAAACTGACTCCACCGAAAATTATTGTGTTGGAGCTGGCATCCCCGATAGGAATGTTTTATATAGGGAATTGGATTTAAGTCAGTGCGTGCATACACAGAAGTCACCTGGTTATCTGAATGAACATGGATGTGTGATCTGGTTATGAGATGACCAACCTTCTAAACTAAACATGACTTGGAAGAAAGTTGATATCACTTTCCTATTATTGCTTGTGCTTACTTTCTAAAGCCAGAATCTTGTAAGTAAAATATGCTGCTGGAACTGGGAGTTACATTAACACATGGACTTTTGGGAATGTTGCAGAAGGAGCTATTGCGTGTATCCTTTTGCAATGCCCTCCCTGTTGTGCAGCTACAGTTTGTTGGCACCAGGGCATGGTCTTATTAGAGGCGGGGAGAGTGGGGGCACCTGACCAGGATTTGGCTACAGTTCTGCAGCTAGGAGAAAGGAACAGCCATTGCTGTTACCCTAAGAGGTGGAAGGAACATTAGGGTCCTGCCTGCTGTGACAGCATATCCTTAAGATTTGGGGAAATTATAGTTCAAGAGGAGGCCTGTGAGAGGAGGGTAACTTTCGGGGATCTTTCCACCTATGTATACCAGTACTAACTGCAGAGAACATTCCAGTTGAAATTAAATTCCTTTTTATTTAGAATTAACACAAGAGATAAACTATAATAAAAGAACACACTCTCAAAAACCCTGCAGGGCTTTTGAAAAGAAAGAAAGGAAAGGTTGAATAGAAAGAAGTTGGGAGTTAAAGGGTGATAGTTACCAATCTCAGAGAAAGAGGTCTGTGCAGCGAAGAAGCTTAGACAATGTAAGAGGGTGGTACAGGGGAGTCCAGTAGAGTAGCTGGGTCTGTCTGTAACACACCTGATTGGAGTCTGAGCTAGGATATTTGTACCCTGTTTCATACCCTGAAAGGGTACTCTGGTTAAGACAAAGCCTAGATGGCTTTCTCATGGGGAGGACAAAGGGTCTGAAACTGAACTGATTGCTTTAGCTCTGGAGTGACAAAACATTGATAGGTTTTCCTTGGTTTTGTTCCAGGCTGTGAGGCCGTGTTCTGGAATAGTTCTGCAATAACCTCTTAATGTTTGGTCAGATGAGGGGTATAGGAGAGATTTCCGTAAGGTACGGGTTGAGGAAATGTCACTGATTGCATGTTGAAAGGATTAGCATAGGCCCATTAATGGTTGGGTTTTCCACATAATCCTATCTATGCTTTCTCATCATTAGTATTCTAGGTACGTCTCAGGTCATCATGACCTCTATTGTCTTTTGGTCAGCTTGACCCCAAACGCCCCTGGTCACTGCAATCCTAAAAAGATGTCCAACATGTGCAGTTATTAATATGCACTCAGGAGGGTGGTGGGGTATAGTAACATTGCCATCTTGGACATATAGTGCACACTAGATCAGTGCTACTGAAAGTAGCAGTCTTTGGACCAGTGCTGGTCTGTGAGTTATTGGCTGCCGGTCTAAAGCAAGTTTACATCAAATAAAGAAACAATTGTAGTCAATGGGCACAAATACGGTGCTAGTCCATGGCACATTGGGAAAGAAACCCTACTGGTCCCCTACGTCAGAGTACTTCTTCCAAGTACATTTGGAAGAAGACTTATGCCAGTGACATTCTATCAAATAATGATAGAGTACATTCAGTACATTCACTAGAGTACATTCAGCAGACTGACTGAAGATCTAGGAAGGTAATGGCAGCTTCTTTCTCCCAGCTACACAACTGTAGCTCCTGGAGCCCCGCCCCCAGCTTCCTCTGGCCCAAGGGTGCGGAACCTTTGGCCTTCTAGATGCTTTGGACTTCAGCTCCCAAAAGTCATAGCTAGCATGGCTGGTGGTGTGGAATTATGGGAATTGTAGTCCAAAAAATCTAGAAGGCCAAAGGTTCCCTACTCCTACTCTGGCCACTAAGTGGCTATGGGAGTTTAACCTGATGCCACCAAGCTGTGTTGCACTAAGGGTACAAATGGAAACCCAGCTTAAGCAGGCCTATAGAGCTTTATACACTGCCAGGGTGCAATTGGATCTCATGGTAAGAAGCACACTTTTCTCAGAGGGAACTTTATGAATTGAGAGAGGGGGGAGAGAGAGAAAGAGAAAGAGAGAGAGAACATTCTTGCTTACAGTATAGTTTCCCAAGATTAATTTATAAATTCTCCCAAAGGCAGTAAAAGATGATGGCTTTCTATTGAACCAGATTTCATAACCCACACTTCAGATCTTACAGTCACAAACCTCTAGAAAGAGGGGTCACAGGGACCTTTTGGAAGGGTCAACTCACATCACTTTGATGTGGCAATTCTACTTCTGTTCATGCTTCAAAAAACATCAGTGTCAGCAAAGGTGAGACACTGAAGCCTGTGAAAATGAAAGGTCTTGAAATGTTCCAAGTGATTTTAACAGAAAGATAAAATTTATGAACTGTTTGTTTTGGAGATTCAATTGCAGCATGGTCTCAAGCACAACAGTAGCACCAAGATATAACATGAGAACTAGTTCCAGGAGAAGTAACCCCATCCCTTTTTAATCCCCCCCCCCAATGGATAGGAAAAAGAAGTGGGAGGGGGATGAAGGGGCTACCCATGATCCATGAGTTTCCCACTCCGGTATTAGACCATATGCACAAACTGTCTGCTTGTGAAGCTAGGACTGCAAAATCTTTCTTGGTAGTCCATTCATGGAATGCAGTGTGATCAACGCCTGTTATGACAGGCTAACGTTCCATAACCCCACCCCATCCCTTAGCTTTCATTAGTATTTACACAGGTACAAAGTGAAGAGTCTGCCACACCTGACTCAATGATGCTTTAATTGTACATGGTCCAATGGAAATAAATGGGATTCCTAATTTTAAACTACACAGTGCTTTGAGACGCCAAGTACATTTGGAAGAAGACTTATGCCAGTGACATTCTATCAAATAATTTCACACTCCATGCTTATTATCAACTATTTCCTTTAGCTCTGTTAAGCTTCCAGCCAAGCACTTATCTTACATTTCAACAGTATGGCAGAGCTTATAAGAAAGGCAGATACCATAATGAATTTAATTCAATAACAGCTTAATAAACGTTTACAATACAGACTAATTAACAGAAGCACATACTTCTTCTTCATTGCCACCATCCAATTATTACCAAGCTAAAAGTGAAATGCAGGCTCATTAAAATGAACACAATTTTGCTGTTGACTTCAGGGGGACCTGCGCTGCATATACTGAAGTTAATTCATTATTTTTACTCTGCTTTTCTCTCTATGGAGATATGAAATGGCATATGAAATTAAGCACAACTTGACGATAACACAGAAATAACAGGCAATTATAATTAAAAATGGTGTTATGAAAGTTCTAAATTCACGTGCCAACACAGTCCTATGAATACATACTTAGGGGGAAGTCAAATACTGATTGAATTCAGTGGGACTTAGCAAAGAAATATATGGATTGTCCACCTTCCCATCCTTTGTTGATGCCTTTAGGGCAGTGGTAGGGGACTTTTGGTTCCCAGATATTTTAGACTACAATTTTCACATCCCAGTATCCAAAGCCATGCTGGGAGGAATTCTGGGAGTTACTGGCCAACATATCTGGAAGATCAAAGGTTCATCCCCCTCCTTTAAGGACTTTGTGGAACTTGGTACTGATCTGGTATGAAGGTTAATTTGGTGGGACAGGAATGACACTGGGAAAGAAGATAAATAAAATCTCTGATCTACAAAACATGTGTTTTAAATATTTTTGGTAAATAAAAATATTGCAGAGGGGAGGGAGGGACAAGGCAAACCTAAGAATTGAATCACCATCCTGTTGAACTGTGGGGCAACTACAAATGTATATTTTGATCATAGTGTCTCCCAATCCAAACTTTTCACAACTGAAATAAATATATTGCAGTATCAAGCACCAAGTAGGAAGTGTTGCACCCTTGTTAGCTAGTAAACTGTACTAGAAGATGGATATAAACAGGCACATTAGAGTACCCCACACCATGCCCACTGTGTCCCAACAATGGTACAACACAGTACAGCAGAGCGAGAGCCACGACATCATGCAATAGACTCCAGGCAATGGACAATGGAGATGACTTTCTTTGCCACAATCTTGCCATTGCTGTGGACCACTCCAACAAGTCTCTTATACTCATGTCACAGACCATTATACTCATGTACATCACCAGCAGTACTCCACCCTAATTTTTTTTTCTATAGTCCTACTTCTTGTCCTGGTTACAATAAAGATGCTAAAATCTGACAATTTTCAAGAGAACCAAAAGTAGTTTGAAGGAGGCTTTACTTCCCATCATCTGAATATATTTTTTCCTAAAATGTACATTTGCCTCTGATCAAACCGGTTTGGTTGATTATTGAAACAATATATAAAACCTGAAAAATATGTTTGCCAGAGGCAAAAAGTCAGATGGTGTTATACATCACAGGCATCAATCCCTCTTTTAAAAGGAACTTTTGACTCTGGCTCAAAAGAGGTCTTTGTCTAATTCTTACATTGGTCATTGTGATGCTGTTGTCTGATACTTGAAACATGAACTCCCATTACTGTTTTCCAACATTCCATCAAAAAATACATCTAAAGAAAACGATGTGGCTGTTTTATCATTACAACAGTGATCTGCATTGATTATGGACATACTTGACAAAGCTTCTCTTTAATGAACTGGTAAAAAGCCTGTTACTGTTCAGTAAAAGTTTTAATCAGACATTTTTTTTAAATGCAGTGTTTTCATTATAATAGTTAAAAATCACTCAGGTATATAGACTACTACATTTAAAAATCCTGATCATCAAAATTCAATGGGGTGCCCCATTAAAAGATGTTTGTTAAAGCTTCACCTTTGTAGCTGATTTGCCCCTGCTACTTATTATCAATAATAATTAACAATCTTAATAATTACAATTAATGATAATCTTAAGTATTCTCTCTCTCTGGCTTTTCTTCGCAAATGAAGATTCAGGAAGGACTCATCCCGCGCTTTCTGCAAGTGCGCTGATGACTGAAAAGGCCAATCTGAGATAAACAAGTCCGGTTGCAGAAAGCACAGCAGAAGGTCTCCTTGGGTGATGTTTCCGGATTGTGATTCTTCCTGCGTTGTCGTTTCTCTTCAAGACTTGTTCAGTGTGAGTTCTCAAATAAGGCTGCAGCATTGTGGATAGTGCGTCTCCATGCCTCCCGATGTGAGGCCAGGGTGGACCATTGTTGGTGATCAATTTGGCCGAGCCTGAGATGTTGTTTCAGGGAGTCTTTGTATCGCTTTTTTGGAGCTCCTTTCTTACGCTGACCCATGGCGAGTTCACCGTAGAGTACTATTTTGGGGAGGTGATGGTCCTCCATCCTAGAAACGTGCCCTGCCCAGCGCAGCTGCGTTCTCAATATCATGGCCTCAATGCTGGTGATCCCTGCTTGCTCAAGGACAGCAATTCGTCACATAGTCAGTCTAGTGTATATTTAGGATTGTGTATATACAGCGCTGATGAAAGTGTTCGAGCAGTCGTAAGTGTTGGCGATAGGTGACCCATGTTTCAGACCCATAAAATATTAATATTAATTGTTATCAATATTATGGTTATCCAGGTTGCTCATGCTATTGATCATCTATATGAAACAGCTGAATAAGGTTGTCTGGGGAATCGGGTTATGGTACAATCAGTTTATTGATGACATCAAACTACAGTACTATTTCTCCTTTGCATTTAGATGGTAGGAAGAAACTGAGGTATTGGAACAGCCATAGTTCAGTACTTACCTTTGAAAGAGTTGTGTTATTCTGTTGGAGTAAAACCAGCAATAGGCCTTGTAGCACCCTAAAGGCTAACAAATATGTTATCAGCACATACGTTGAGCACATCAGCTGTGGAGTCAGATGATCTGAGATGATCAACTGAGGAATCAGAAGATCCGTGTTCTGGATGATTGTGGGCACTTAGCTAGACGCTCTGGGAAGTGCAGGCAGCTATCAGCCACACTACCTGGAGTGACTTGAGTTCATCATATTACCAAATAAAACAAGGTCAATTTCAGTAGTGTGAGAGGCAGCAGACAGGGTCCTGTGATACTCTGAGCAGACTGGAGCACACCATTGTCTACCAAAAAAAAATTAACAACAACAGTATAGACCTTACACCCGCAAGCCATCTTATAAACTTAAAGCAAGTGCTAACAAGTAACATAATGAAGAAAACAACAAGTTCCTTTCAAGAAGTAGGATGTTAATGTCTAGTATTTGTTTCCCTTTGCTCTTTAGACTTTTTTTGTTTTCTAAAAACCCCTTCAGAACTCTGGTTTAATTTTATCCTTGTGATTCTTTTTATTCAGACTGGACTGTTTGGGGTTTTTTGTACTTGTATTCATTCTTCCCTTCCCTTTTTGTATTATATAGTAAGCTTTGGCAGGGATGTGTGTTTTTATTGTTTTATTTTTGTACAGTAGCGTGTGTATTGATGGAGTTCTATAAATAACAATGGCAGTGTAATTAACAACTTTTTAAAATTAACATTCCAAGCTCTGAAGTGGACCCACTGAATTCAGTGGGGCTTCCTTTTAGGAAGACTTGTGTACATTTGCACCATTAATGTCTTATTGTTGTTCTGTGCTGTGGTTGTGTATTCTGGATGTCGTTGGCTTTTTGTTATGTAAGCCACCTCAGAGGGGAGATGAGATGTAAATATTTGAAATAAATAAATACAAGTATTCAGCAATGATTGATTTATCCAGGCCTTACACACATCCTAGTTCTTGTGGCACATTTAAGAACATTTTCACCATCCTTCTTTGAGTAAACTGTATGTTTGCTTATATGCCAGGAGCACAGAGATATTTCTCTAGCTGTGGGATGATCTAAAGTCTAAGCAATTAATAAAGAAGCAACTGTAACTGATTACATTAGCAAAATAATTCAGCTTACATAGCTTGAAGCCAAAATGAGAACAAGATGTTTGAACCATGACTGAAGCAATAAATTGTCTGAGTGGTACATTCATGACACAGCTAAATGAAGACTAAACATAATTTGTGTAAATCGATGGGACATGCACTACCTGCATATCTGTTAGTTTGCTAAAAAGCACTATACTACCCACCTTATAAACTCTTATGTTTTGTACCATGAGTTCAGTTATGTGGGTACAATTTTACTGTAAAAATGAAGTCACTTCTCCAAAAGTTGAATCTTAATTAGCCCACATCATAACATTTTTGCAAAAAAAAAAAGGGGGGGGGGAGCTATTGGAACAATGGGGGACTTTGCAGAAGCTTTATAAAACCTTTTGGTGGTGGTGGTGGGGAACTAAGAGGGAAGAAAAGACGCAAACGGCCAAAAGAGGATTAAATATATTTAGGAACAAAGAATGCTGGCTGACTGCTTTGGGCAGGGGAGTGGGATAGGATGGCTGGAAAGGGGCCTGGCAGGTTGACTGGCAGCCTGAAAAGAATCACTCCACATTGAAACATTTTGGTCCTGGTGGCACTGTGTGCACACACACATGTCTATATACACATACACGCACACACCACAAAGGTCAGCAACACCAGAGGATCCAGGGACAAATTTTTCACACTCTTGGACCCAATAGTTGGCGGTGGCATAATAGCCACCGGTAGGGCCTCCCATGCCAGACAGGTCAAAACCGAAGGGTCTGACAAAGAGCGTCAAAGGGCAGGATGGGCTCTCTAGCCTTGTGGCAACCGTCCTAGGAGAAGGAAAACTCTAATCCCAAATCCGGGCAGATGGTGCTCGTCCAACCCTGTAAGGTCAACCATCTAAGAGAAGGAAACTCTAATCAAACCTACAACCTGAGGACCTCGCTGATACCGTCCATGCTTGCAAGGCCAGCACATGAACCTTTGGTTTAAAGGGTGAGGCCAGTTCTGTGCACGATATGCTCCACCAGAAAAATCCATTGCACAGGCTCGAAGGACAAATCCAGATCCAGTTCGAAGGACCTAATGCAGGTTGTACCAACCCTCCTGCCAAAACCAGAAGGTGCAAGAAATCTATTTCAGCTTTCCTTGTTCCCCGCTTAAAACAAAAAAACCAAGCAACACAAGAGCTGTGCTCCTTTGCTTAAAGTAGAATTGTGCTTTTTGATGTATGATTTTTCATATTTTACAAATACAATTGTCCCTTCATATTTGCTGGGGTTTGGTTCCAGGACCCCCCATGGATACCAAAATCCATGAATGCTCAAGTCCCATTATATACAATGGCATAGCAAAATGGTGTCCCTTATATAAGATGGCAAAATCAAGGTTTGCTTTTTGGATTATTATTTTTTAAAGAATATTTTCAAGCCATGAAAAGTATGTCAGCACATGACCCACCCACCCTCATTTTGAAGTGGCACACTCCAAAGACAGGTTTACCACCTCATCACACGTACGTTTTTTGTAAATGAGGGAAGAGCTAGTAACATCGAAATGACTTGTTCCTGTGCTGGTTATACTGACGTTGGATTGAGGAGCAACAGCAATTGCCTTGAGGCTCTGTAGTCACATGTTCATTTGTTTATTACAATCTATCTCTAGTATTCATCTGCCAAAAGGCACTTGATGCAATACTGAAAAACCAAAATCTGAAAAGAAGATCACAAAAGGAAAGGAAAGAAGGGGGAAAACCAGAAATGAAATACAAACATAGCACCAGGTCATTACAGCAAAAGGCAGCCATGCAGACAGGTAATGAAAGCACTAATACCAACAGTCAACAAACAAAACAATCAAACAACACGATGAAAGCTACAGATCATAGAAGCCAAGGGGCAAAGCAAAAAAGAGAAGGAATTTGCCATAACATCTTCTGCCCCTTCCCTGATTTCTGTTCATTTATAATGGTGCAATGTGATTTATCAGACTCAGCCATAAAACAGGACCATCACTGGGCTTTATAACTAAAACTTAATAAATAAATAAATAAATAAATAAATTGTACATAGGGAAGCCATTCTCTGTACTGTATTTCAAAAGTGTTGGCTTCAGATCTAGAAAGCTACAACAAAGAAATTGGAAATGGAAACTAATTTTCACTGAGTTGTATGAAAGATGCAGTCACAGCTGAATAGAATGGCAGAAAAACAGGAAGTTCTGTGCTTTAGAATGTTTCTCTTGCTTCCGGCTGCTGTATTGTCAAAGCCATAATTATTCTTGTTCTTAAAACAAAAACCCAGATTTGTAGAGTAGATTTCTGAGCATTAAATATGCTACCCTAATAAACACACTTACACAGATGTATGGTAAGCTCACTGGACAGAGTAAAAACTTGAAAAGTGTGCACTGCAGAACAATAAAGCATAATGAATTACTAACTTTTGAATTAATAGATTCTGGCAAGATACGAATACCCCAGTCCTATAAAAACTTACATGACAATTGGGGCCTATTGATTTATATCGAAAGAGATCCAGTAGAATGTTTTTCAGCAGAAAGAGGTGTGGGGAGAATAGTATTATGAACAAAGACTATGGACATTATCAGGCAAGCATCTAAAAATGCTGTAATTCCGCAAATGAGGATAACTGAAACATCGTGGCATGATTACACTTGTTATTGCACATGACTGGAATCACAAGAAAGAACTGCCACGGAATTATTGCACGACAACCACTAGCACTTTCAGAATGGGAGTTTATTTTCTGGATTTAGCATGGGCGAGATTTCAGCGGTTCTTGCAAGAAGACGCAAGCACACTTAAAACCCCCAAAACAACTTAACTAACAAAGTAAATAAACTCACAAGCACTGAAGCAAACCTACAAACATTGAAACTAAACAGGACAGATCATAAAAAAAGTTTCCTGTGCTTCGTTTTTGTGTTCTCACCCAGAAGTTTTTTCGCTGAGGACTGCCCACTCATACTGTAATCTCACAATTACAATAGGATGTGGTTTTGCATGCCTTCAATAATATGAAAAAAGTGCTATTGACAAACTATTGATGGGTTAACCCATCAATTAAAAGCAATGGGTTCTTCTCAGCTGGCGCACGGAGAGAAGACAACAACGTCATGCAATAGCAGGGCCCATTCGTGCTACCATAATCTCGTAATCCCACAATTTTTGCCACGTCTGACAATGTCCTATAATCCAAGAACTCTGTATTTTCAAAACAATGAGCAATTTCTATGTACAATGCAAGGTAAAGTGAAAGACTTTACGCACTATTCACACACATACCCATGTGCATGCCCATGAACACATCCCCTACGATCTATTTTGTTTTCTGCTGCATTATGGTGCCTGACCCTTGTTGCTACATCGCTCTGTAGAATTAAAAAAAAAAATTGTTACACCCCATCATGCTCACAGAACAAGCGCTGACATGACCGAAAAAAATATGAAAGCTTTGCTTCTTCTTGTTAGGCTAAATCCATAAGACTCTTCTTAAAACAAGAATTACTGGAAAATCCTAAAACAACCTCTCAGCTAGCCCTTTTGTTGGGAAAACTGGTAGAAGGCCAAGACCTCAGTAACTGTAAAAAATATGTCTTTTAATTAAGAGAATAATTACTGGGGAGGGGAAGAGAGAGAATTTAAGCAAAAAACATTTTTCATTCCCTGACTATAAAGGGAGTGTAGTCACTGTAAGCTATTATTTATTCAACTGTATCCTAAATCCCATTTGCACATGCCTTAACGCACCATTTACACATTACCTTCAGTGCTTTAGGTAAGCCAAAGCCCAGGCAGGATAGATGTGGGTGATCTTGGTCCCTGGGGTGGAGTGAGGCAGGTTATATCTTGCTTATGCATTAAGTATACTTACAGTAAAGTTATATGTAAACAGGAATTATACATCTCTTTCATCAGGATCTGCAGTCTATAAGGAGTGAAAGAACAATGAGTAGGTATACGCACTTAAACCTGGAATCCTACATGTATTTACCTGGGAGTAAGCCTCACTGAACAAACTAGGAGTTAATATCTGAGTTTAACCTTTTAAGTGTGTGTGTGTGTGTTTTCTGGGAAAGTTTCATTGTGATCACACCACTGATTAAAATCAGATAAAAAGGTATTTCATAGGTTATATTTCATTCCCCCACTAAAATCTATCATATCAGTAAAATGATCTTATATCAGTAAAATGATTTTGTTGGCATGCTGGTAACAATGTGGAGATGTTGGTACCCTTCTATGTGGATTTCCAGAGTTAAGCCAGGTACTATACTTTATAGCTCAAATGATAAAGTAACAGTGGAGAGCCAGCATGGTGTATTCATTTCAGTGTTGGAGTCAAGACCAGGGTGCAAATCACCACTCAGCCACAGAAACCCACTGGGTGGCCTTGAGGAAGATTCCCTCTCACAACCTCAGAGAAAGGCAATAACAAATCTCTTCTGAACAAATCTTGCTAAGAAAACCCTGTAACAGGTAACCTTTGTTGTTGTTGTGTGCTTTCAACTCATTCTGACTTATGGCAAACCTAAGGTGAACTATCATGGGTTTTTCTTGGCAAGATTTGTTTAGAGCTGGTATGCTTTTGCCTTCCTCTGAGGATGAGTGAGTGTGACTTACCCAAGGTCATCCAGAGGGTTTCTACGGCTGAACAGGGATTTGAACCCTGATCTCCAGTATCATAGTCTAGCACTCAAACCACTACACCATGCTGGCTTTTAGGTCACCTTAGAGTCGTCATAAGTTGGAAATGACGTGAAGGTATGCAACATCAAAAGAGAGTAAAATATCTATCTATTTAAAGGGTATAATCAAAATTTGCATTACATTTTTTTCATTAAGTAGCTTTTACTGGTAGCCAGGGTGAACACTGCATCAGATTGGAAAGACTACAGGGGCTACAGAAACAGAGAAGGGAAGCTGCTCCTTTCAGATAAACTTGCTCACAAGAATGTTACAAAGCTGGGGTGGAAATAAAGATACATTTGTACAGATTATGAGAGTTGTCATTCAAGAACATCTGGAGGGCTGTAATTGCCATACCCGGTATAGAATACCTGCTATTCAAACATTCTCAGCAATGGTTGTGTCTTGAGCAAGACCAAGGGGTTGTCTAAATAGCAAAAATACTCCTCACAGAATGCAAAGAGAATACGGGCTGTCTTAATGACATCTTGCATCATTTTGCCATATTCAGAGGGAGGGGGACCAAAAATGTTAAAAACTGTGAAGGGAAAGCATTCACAATTTTCCCCAGAGTTTTTTTTAAACTCTGGGGAAATGCACATTCCTGCTTGTTGGACAAGCAATTCGATTTGAATTGCTTTCCCATAGGAAAGGAAGTGCAAGCTGATTGGCAGCAGCAAATAAGGCAAGTAAAAACGCAAGTAAAATCACTCGCATCCATCGTGTTGACCAGCATGCATGGGGGGCCAAAACGCCATTAAGGACTTTATCAGACGGGCTTAATGAAATGGAACAGAAATGCCACAGGATCGCTAAAGAGGTTTTTTTTTCAGACGACGTCCTCCGCACCTGTTCTGATCCCGTTCTGACTCTGTGTGCTTTCCATTTTGTTTTATTCATGGGGAAAAGTCGTCAATAGATCTCCCGTTCCGTTTCTGTAACGAAATCACGGGTGTGTGAACAGGTTTGCCATTATGCTGGCGCGATGTTAAAACATTTCCGGGTATGATCGTGACATCCAGGTGAGTGACAGACTTTTCTGTACCCTCCCCATGTTGCTTTTAAAGCTTTAAAAGTATTTTGGTGCTTTTTTTATTTTTAGAAGTCTGCCTGTATTTTTATTTTTAAATCCCCCCCCCCAGCTGCCTGCCTCTGTAAGGTCCTGGAAGGTAAATAGAGAACATTTCTGCTGGCGATCTGGACATCCGGATAAGTGACAGACTTTTTTGTACCCTCCCCTGTTTACTTGTTTCTTTTAAAGGCTGTTTAGGTAACTGCTTTAATTTTTGATGTCTGGGTTTTTTTTTTAATTCCCTGCGCAATGCAGGGCTCCCTGCATGGTCCTGGGAGGTCCCTGCAAAACACTTTCTACTTTGATTGGGACAAAGAGGTAGGTGACAGCCTTTTTTGTTCCCTCCCCAGGTTACTTCATTTTTTTTAAGGGTGTTTAGGTGCTGGTGTACTTCTTTGAGGTTTGGGGGATTTTTTATTGTTAAATAAAATAATTTTGGTCTCTAGGAAAGGGAGGGGTTTTTGGTCTCCAGGAAGGGGAGGGGGCTCTGTGAGAGCTCCATTCCCTTCCTGGATGGCCAGAGGAGTGGGGAGCAGTTTCTGTCCCGGGATTAAGGTAAGTGTGTGAACATTTTTTTTATTCAGTTACAGGGACGGGAGGAAGGTGGATGGGTGGGTAATGGAACAGGAGCGGGTTTTAAGGGCCCTTCTGATAAAGTCCTAAGACAAATCACAGTTGCTGCAAGTTGCTACTACCGTTTTTTGTGGGGTTTTTTGCCTTGTACAGAAGGGTCCCTCTTTTCAGAACTGGTCCCAGACATGACCTATTCCTGCCAATTTCAGTGTTTCTTTGTAACCTTGCTGTTAATTGTATTTTCATTTCTCTGTTCTGCTTAACGAGTGCTTTGTAGCAACTGTGGGGGAAAGGGAGTGTAATGGCCACTGTGGAATGATGAGATAAGCCCAGAAGCTGCAGAGGTTGTTTGAGAAGCAGGGAACAATTGTCTGGGAAGAAGGGGTCAGGGGATGATGGATAGCCAATAGCTTTTTAGCCTGCCAGACTTTACAGATTGCAAAAATGCTTTTAGTAAACTGTCTGCTCTCTGAGTTTCAATTCTGAGCAACAACCTTGTATGATATGCTTCTTGAATTCTGTGCCAATAAAGTTTTCTGTTTAACTCTGAAACTGCTGGCCACTGCGTCTGACAATGGAAGTACATGACACCTATGTAGGCAATGGATAAAAACCTATCTGCATACATCAACAACATACTTTTAAACCACCCCCAAATTTCCCCAAGGAGGACATGCAAGTACCAGAAAACAGGGACTGCCTTTTTAATGTATTATTACAAACACACACACACACACACACACGCCAATTCCCTAATGATCGGAGCTCCAGGGTTTCAGGTGTTGCCCAAAGTTCTGCTTTGTGGAATGAAGACACTGGAGGCTCAGGGGCTTTTGTGGTGCATGGCTAAGTAAACATGAGGGTTCACAACATTACCGTTCCAAGAGAAAGTATCTCCCCTTTCCTGGATCTTTTTTTTTTTTTGCTTTTCCAAAAGGAATTTAAAAGAAAAGTTTGAAGTTGCATTCTCATAATACCGCGCAGCCACGAGGCATAATGTTTCTTAAAAGGGGAGCATGTGCTGTTGAAAAGCAGGAAATTATGCATAGGAGAGGGAGGAGGGGAAACCTCTTTGGAGGAGGAGACTAATTGGAGAGGGAGGAGGGGAGAAGGAGCACAGATGGCCAATGCGGTGTGTAGGAAGCGGAATGAAGTACAGTTGTCCCTTCATATTTGCTGGTGTTTGGTCCCAGGACCCCCCTTGGATACCAAAATCCGTGAATACTCAAGTCCCATTATATGCAATGGCATAGCAAAATGGTGCCCCTTATATAAGATGGTAAAATCAAGGTTTGCTTTTTGGATTATTATTTTTTAAAGAATATTTTCAAGCCGTGAATACTTAAATCCATGGATACAAAATCTGTGGATACAAAATCTGTAGATACAGAGGGACAATGTAGATTTTCATACAGTTGTAGGAATGGAATTCTGAGCAGCATGTGATAGGCTGTGCTTCCATCAAGCAATATATCCGTTGCCTTCTGAAGTGAGATAATCACTTCGAACAACCCTAGTGTGGTAACCTCAAGGAGAACTCTACAATCAGCAGTTTGGTGTTAAAACTTGCTTCTTAAAGGCCCAGGGGGAAAGAAGAAGAAATAGAGCTCACAGCTTTCTAGGGGTGTCAACGCCTTGAAACAAACAGCTTTACTGAAATGTAGTTGGGGACACAGTGGTTTCATCAACCAGCAATTAGGTTGGTCGATGTCTGGATCTGGACCCATGTGATTTGAGCCAACCATTGCAGCTGTTATCAATAAAGTTGTGGCCTTTATTGCCAATATATACAATCATGTGTCAATATATCTTTCCAACTTATATATTGTGTCTATTATTATTTGGGGAAAAGGGATGGGGGGGGAGCCTGGACACACAAGGCTTGCATTTTCAGCTTCTGCAACCTGAAGGTAGATTGCCCCTAAATAGTGATTTTAAAAGCTGGTATGTTGTGAAGTCCACTGCATTAAAAAAAAAAGATTCTGAGATTTCATAAAGCTAGAGAATCTCTGTAGCAAGTTAGGCAGTTGCTAAATAGAGGTCCCTTTCTGGGTGCCCACAAAGAAGAAAAGTATATTATATCCCCCCCCCCACTTCTATATCTTAATGGAGACCAGGTATTTCCAAAGCTTTCCTGGTGCAAGGAAGCAGGAATAGTCATAAAATAGATGGAAAGCTAGTTATTCAGAATAGGAGATGGAGCACCAACCAGAGTTCAAGGTTCCCTGCACCGCTAGCATATCTTGGAACTACTCTTTCCATATTACATAAAGAAATAAAATTTTGCCTGCACATAGATGAGTATTGGTGTGGTGGGTAAGAGGAGGACAGTGCAAGCCTTTGGTGCCAAAAGGGCAATTTGGGTCAATATTACAGAATCCCTATTGCTGATGTTCTTCCAGACAGGAAGGACAGCAAGGTGTTCCATCTAGAAACCTTTAGTGTAAAATATATAGGTGTACAAAAAACGGTGTGTTCACTTTATTGGACCTGAAGAATCCAGCAGCAAAATAATGTCTATATATGATGTATGGATCTCTCTCTTCAAAGTGGGACCTGGGTGTGTCCTCCCCCTTTTTTCTTGCATGTTGGGAAGAGCAAATGATGGGACAGGCAATCAAACACCACTGAGCTGTAGGCTTAGAAAGGTGCGTGCTCCTGGGGGGTCTTGTCACCTGATGCAGATGGAGAGTGGCGTTCATCAGTGCCGTTGTCTCTGCTGCTCACCACTTCAAGCTTTATGGTTCCAACTTGGTCTTCAAAAGACTTGAAGGTTGCAGAGTTTCTCATGTCTCCAAGCTTCTGGCTGATCACAGAACCCACATTGGAAAGGGCAGCTGAAGATAGTGAGGGAATGCACATGACACATGTGCATTCCCTCACTTGCTACAGAGCTTCATCCTATGGAATCCTGGGATTTGTAGTTTTACAAGGTCTTTAGCCTTCTCTGCCAGAGTGCTGGTGCTTCTCCAAACTACAAATCTCAGGATTCCATAGGAAGGAGTTATGCAAATAATCCAGTTTCAACTTGGATTATTTCTCTAGTGTGGATGCTCCAGTGTTTTTTTTATGTCTTCTTGTAAGCACTGGAAACATGGACATCATGCCAGCTTTTTGAGAAGTTTTGCTTCAGACCATTCAAGGGGATTAATCCCAGTTTTCTCTTCAGCTCCCCACAGTGTCTCTCTTTGGCCACCAAGACCTGGTGCAAGCGGCTGATTTCCTCTTCTACCTTGGCCAGTTCAGACCTTAGCTCCTCTTCCTCTGTCTCAGTGAGCCCATTGTAGCTAGAGGCCCTGGATGGAAGAGGAGCAGCGGTAGCAGCACTTGTGTTGTTTGCAGGCATGTCTATCATTGTATCAGCCAGCAGACCTTTGTTGGGAGAGTTAAGATTGATACTTCCTTTTCACAAAGGGTACAGGTCTTTCCTTTCCTGAAACTTTTAGTTAGAAGTGACTATGCGGCAAGAGATTCCTAAAAGTTCATTTTGACCAATCTCCCAGCGCAGTGCAGTATCAGCTGTGAATGGTCCTTACAGTGCATGTGTTTTTCATGGGAAACTTGTATTTCGATACATGTTAGCCTCCATATTGTTGCCTGGCTCAGAGAAATTCTGAAAGAGGAAGACACATGGGGAGGGAGAGATTCCATAACCAACTTACTTCTCCAAGCAATTAAATGAAATACAAAGTAATGTTAGAACTACACATAGCCTCAGAAGATGTTTTTTATGAGAAAAATACCAGAGAAAGACAAATGAAAGAGAGGAAATGGTTTGAATAAAAAAGAGGAACCAAAAAAGAAAGAATGAAATCTGGTATGAGACCAAATATACTTTGTGACAATGAAAGTACAGGCAGTTCCAGTACAGCTAAAACAGCCTTCATCACCCTGGCATCTTCTAGATATGTCAGACCACAATACCTATCAACCCCTGACACATCTGGAAGGCAGCAAATTGGAGAAAGGCCAGCCTGGAAATATCTCCTGTTGGGTTTTGACAAAGAAAGTTACGGTAGTCTCTTTCAAAGTTTGCAGGATGCAAGATAATATGAGGCACTGATTTCTTCCCCACCTCCCCGTTTTCTGTTACCTTAATAGTCTTTTCAAGGCTCTACCTAAGACAGGACCTCAGAATGGGCAGAATAGACATTTAAGTAAAAAGACTATTAAGCAGGACAGTACAACCTTCTTAAAACCTGCTTACCATGGCAGAGTCTGGACAAGTTCCAACTCCTGTTCCAAGGCAAAATCAACTCCAAGCACACTGTACCTTCACTTCACTCTGCCTGACAGCCCTATTGAAAACCTTCTTCCATGAATGTGGTGAACAGGCGAGGACAACAGGGGTCTTTTGCATGGGTGTTTAGTGGGGGAGCTGTGAGGGGAAGAGCTGGAGTTCTTTTTCACTGCCTACTTAAGATTTCTGAATATGTATAGTGAGGGAGCTGCTGCAGTCACCAGCAAAAGCTGTGGTATGTTTGTGTTATTGTCAGAGGATGTGGTGAGCTATACTAGAAGGTCAAGAAACTTAAAGCCCGTGCACCTACTCTTCAGCATATTAGGGAGCATGAAGTTTTCTTGGACACAGTGGAGCATACTGTCCTGAATGAGGAACACACAGGGGATCTCTCTGAGGAGGAGGTCAGTTCCTAAACAAAGGAGGTAGACATTTGGAGGAATGTGACACATAAACATAGAAAGGCCAGAGATCATTCTGTGAGTTTGGAGCTACAGAATCAATCTGAAGTGCTCTCCCTTATCTGTAATGATGAAGAACATGAACAAGAGCAACAGTGTCAGTCCTCCGGCATGTCCATCACTGTATCAGTCAGCAGACATTTGTTGGGATAGTTAAGGTTGATATTTCCTTTCCTTTCCTGAATCTTTTATAGTTGAAAGTAACCATGCAGCAAGAGATTCCTAAAAGTTCATTTTGACCAATCTCCCAGCACAGTGCAGTATCAGCTGTGAATGGTCCTTACAGTGCATGTGTTTTTCATGGGAAACTTGTATTTCAATAATAATAATATTATTTTTACCCCACCCCTCTATTAAAAGCAATTGGGGCAGCTTACAACAATTAAAATACAAAAATGCAGACTAAAATCCCTAAGCACCACCCACCCACCCCTCCCCCATAAAAAGATATTAAACTACAGTAGTAATAATATCTATTATTATCACATGTATAACTAATAATAATACATGTGAGTCTCCATATTGTTGCCTGGCTTGGAGAACTTCTGAAAGAGGGAGACACATGGGGAGGGAGAGATTGCATAACCAACTTACTTCTCCTAGCAATTAAATGAAATAAAAAGTAATGTTAGAACTACACATAGCCTCAGAAGATGTTTTTATGAGAAAAATACCAGAGAAAGAAAAATGAAAGAGAGGAAATTGTTTGAATAAAAATGAGGAACCAAAAAAGAAAGAATGAAATCTTGTTGATTGTGTATTCCTGCACAGCAGGTGTTTGAACTGGATGGCCCTTGTGGTCTCTTCCAACTCCATGATTCTATGATACCTATGTATATGGATGTCAAAACGTTGCCTTTGGATTAATCAAAGTTAGCCACAATTTGCAATGTCTGATCTGCTTCTAAATTGTTCTAATCCAGCAAGTAAGATCCATAAATTAAATAGAGGTGATGAATGAGTGTGGTAGCATGGTGGTTTCCTAGGGCAAATTGAAATCACTCCATGTTGTCTGGGATGTATGCATTTTTCATACCATATAACTGAAAATAAATATGATCAGGAGAGTTAGATCGGGGGTGGGGGAATGGTGGGATCACTGTTATAGTGCTATTATTCCACTTTAATTGATATAGCTGCCTCCTGTAGAATTCTGGGGTTTATAGTTTAGTGAGGCCTAAGAGCTCTTTGGCTGAGAATGCTAAATGCCTCTCCCTAAACTGCAAATCCCAGGATTCCACAGGAGGCAGCCAGAGCAGTTAGAATGAAATAATAGTGCTATAACAGTGTAGAGTGACAATCCCTTTATCAATCTAGTCAGAAAGTATGCTTTGACAGATTAGTGCTAAAACTGAGGTTTGCACTACCTTCTCATGAAAGATTGCGAATGTAATCTTCTGGAACAGAGATGGGGAACCTGTGGCCCTCTAGATCTTATTGGACTGCAACTTCTATTGTCCCTCACTCTTGGCTATGCAAGTGAACACTGATAGGAACTGCACTCTAACTACATCTAGAAGGATACAATTTGCATCTCCCTGCTGCAAGACTGCAAAGCATTATCAAACATGGTAAAATCGGTGATCAGATCTTACCATTCAACCGTCCCAATTTGATAGGGACAGTTCCAATCAATCTTCTGTTGTCCCACTTTTTCAGGTGCTTTTACCATGTCCCACTTCCTCTCTCCTATTCCCACTCCACCCCCCTTTATTTTTATTTTTTATTTTTTTGGCTTACTGCCACTGCTGCAAACTGAACTCAAAGTGCAAAAGTACTTTGTACACAATTAACTTGGTAGGTGGGAGAGAAGGGAAGGAATCTTGCCCTTCCCAGTAGTCTCAGGCAAAAGCAAGCTGCTGAGCCTCTCTTGGTTTGCTTGGTCTTCCTCATTAATAACTTTTGTCATCTTGACCATACTCTGATGTTGCTTTGCCATGTGTCCCAGTTTTCATCTGTGAAATGATGGAGGGTATGGCATATGACTTATCGCTTGGCAGCAGGCTATTAGGACTGCCTCATTTTAAGTGGTTTGAAGAAGTTCAACACAGCAGATGTAAAATGCTTTATACTCAAATGCAATAATTATATGGCTTGAGAAAAAGAAAAGACATCTGAAAAGAAGAGTTTTCCTTCTGTTTTCCTTCAGAATTCAGGAGGATTTTGTCATTTTTCATTCCAACATTTATTTATTTTTACATAAATTGCCCTATGAGCATTCTGCAACCAAAAGCCTAATCTACAACTCTTTGTCTACATACTAAACAAGAGAAATACGGTCACATCTTCTGGTGTCTGCCAGTTCAGGGGTAAAGTCGTATGTTTTATTTTTAAGAATTCTAACAAAACTTTTTGTGTCTTTCTTTATAAAACCATTAAATGTCTATGAAAACACACTTAGTTCTAGAAGTAAGGCAAGGGTTGGTAAAGTGGACTGCAACTCCCAGCATCCTTCATCATGGGCTTTGCTGATGGGAACTGCACCCCAACAATATGGATTTGAGGGGATATGCCTCTTGAGTACCTTTGGGCTCTAACCAGGAAGAGTCATTTAAAGAAACTGATTTAATGTCATAATAGTGTCTGATCCTCACTTGTTTCTTAAAGGTTAAATGAGGGGTAGGAATCCTGGAGCCTTTCAGATGCTGTTGAACTGCAACACCCAGCAGCCAGCACAGCCTATGGGGAGGAATGCTGGGAGCTGCACTTTAATATCTGGACTGCCACATTTCCAGTCCTGCTCTAAACACATGCAGAGTACTTTAGTCCAAGAATTTTTTTTTAAAAAAAGACTCTTTAATACCACCACCCCCAAAATTATACAGTATTTTAAATTGAATTAACATAACTCTTATGTGGATGCAGTTTAGAATAAGGCAATATATAAATTATGGAATAATGATAAACAAAAGGGATCAAAATAATCAAAAACAATAAATAAAACCTAGAGGAATAATGAAAACTCCTGTATTAACTATGTTTGGCTATAATGATACATTGTGGTTTAGTGCAGGAATGGGAAACTCTCACCCTTCAGATGGTTTTGGCCTATTACAGTATTTATTTATTTATGTAAGGCATTTATTTATCACCTCTTGACCCACCAAGGCCCCCTCCAGGCAACGTGCTGTAGGTAAAAACACTTTTAAAACATTGAATAAATTACTAAAAATACTTAAGGATTCTCTTTGAAACTCGCTGTAAATGCAGTTTTAAAAGCAGCCTTGAAAAAAACAAAATCAAACAGGTTTTAAAACAGTCAGAACATACACCTCTCTTATTAAGTCAAAGGCCAAGCGAAATAGCAGTCTCGAAATAGCCTACAAGTCCCATCAGCCCTAGTCACCAGAGATAACGACAAGGGATTATGGGAAGTGTAGTCCAAAACCGGGTAGGCGTTGTCCAGCTCTGGTTTAATACGACATGAACAAGCTGGAGAGTCAGGCTACGTCCTTTCCTTCTCCAATTATGACACCAGATGTTTTTCCTTCTGTTTTCAATTAATTGCATGTACAAATGCCAGGGGCTGTGGGCTCTATTTCAAAGGAAGGAACTGACAGAACCATCTCTGAGGATGCCTTGCTTAAGAAAACCCTGTAAAATCATGGGGTCGCCAGAAGCTGACAGGCGACTCGAAAGCAATATGCACACCCTGTCTGCGTCGAAAATAGGATGAGATGCCTGCCAGGTTTTTCCCCCGACTACATCCCCCACAGTCCCTTATCACTGGATGTCCTAGCTGGGGCTTCTGGGAGTTGAAGTCCAAGTAGACACCTGGCTGGGCAAATAAATGTTCCCACTTCCGGCCTCAAACTACCATTGCAGAGCCAATTTGGGGGGGGGGGTTAAGAATTTTTTATTGGAATAAGACCATTTTACTGAAAAATACACCCCACCGCAAAAGACCATAACAATAACGCAATAATAATAATAATAATAATAATGATTTTCCTCTTTTCTTACTAATCCAAAAATAAAACTATCTATCTTAACACTAACACATGTTTCCTCTTAATCTAAACACACTATAATCACTTTTAATCTAAACACACTATAACTCCCCAACTTGGGGAGAGGCTTGCTGATGCTCAGTTGTTTCCTAAAAAAAAAAAGTTAATCAGGGGATGAGAACCAGATGTTACGATGCTGCTGCCACGCCCATCTGCCCTAGCCAGGGATGCTGGGAGTTGCAGTCCAGCAACAGCTGGGGTCGCCACGTGACGCCCACCCGCTCTTTAAAGTTTTGCAAAACTACGAGTGACTTTACCCCCCGCCCCCTTTTTTTAAAAAAACTGGGAGCCCCGCCCCAGTCCAGCGCCCCTATAAAAGGGCAAAGCCGCCTCTGGCGGGACTGGAGAGCTGCCTGGCATCGGGAGGAGGACTATGATAGCCAAGCTGGAAGGGTCCGCACCGCCCTCCCCACTGAAAGGGGGCCATTCCCCTGCAGGTAAGGACTACGGGAGGGGGATGATGATGATGATGATGGGGGCTGAAGCATTTCAGGGCAAGATGCCCTCCCCTTCGGAAGTGCACAGCCCCCTTCCCATAGGGAGGAGAAAATGTTTCTGCTCTGTATTTTCTGCTCTTATGCTACTAGTAGCAAGGAAGGGCGAGGAGCGCAACGTTGTACCCGTCCTCCTAGCCCTCGGCCCTTTCCCATCGGATTGATGCCAACTGAACGGGGAGTCAGTGACTACATCCCCAGGAATACAGTTGTCCCTCCGTATCCACGGGCTGAAGTATTCAATATTCTTGAAAAAATAATAATCCCCAAAGCAAAGCTTGATTTTGCCATCTTAGCTAAGGGACACCATTTTGCTGTGTCATTGCATATCATGGGACTTGAGTATTCACGGATTTGGGTATCCACGAGGGGTCCTGGAACCAAACCCCAGCGAATATGAATGTACATCTTCCTGTACATTAATATTTCCCACGCAGCTAGAAATAATAGTAGAGGGGGAGAGACGGAGTTGAAAGTGGGTCAAGGCTTCCTCCCGGTAAGAAAGCTCCAACTCCCCCCCCCCCGTAAACCGTAGCGGGCTCCTTGTTTACCTTCCCACGCCACGTGTGAACGTGAGGACTCGGTGTCGTTACGGGGTTTGGAGCCGCGCTCCGCCTCTCCCGAAGTCGTGCGTCATTGGGAGCTGCGCAACGGTTTGGGTTTTCAAAGCTTGGTGAGTTTGGCCGTGTCCCCTGCGTCGGCGCAAGGGGGGCAGAACCACTTCGAGGAAAACAGCAACATGAAAACCTGTTCTCTCCGCAGGCAGAGACGCCCGACCCGCTATTATCCTTGGAGAGGAAAAAAGCTCCCCTAGGCGTCAGTGTAAGAGTAGTTGGTCGTGTAATGCGCGGGCTCTCAGGGTCCCTTTCGGACGGTCAAATGAGGCTGAGGCGAAGTGCGTCATGAGGAATGGCGCATGGCTTTTGTTTGCATCGGTGCGCCCTGCAATGATGCCGTTTCCCTTCTCAGCCACGGCCAAAGGAACAGGGACCGTGCCCCCTGCCTTCACCATCCCCTCCTCGCTTTTGAAAATAAAAAGAATTTGAGGAGAAAAGCTCCCACCGGTGCTCCTAGGAGTTAAACAACATGCGACACCGTGGTTGTGCGCACACAAGCAACTTTGCCATGGGTCAGGTGCGCACGCAGCACTCTCACCCACCTTTAATTTTTAATTCAACAACAAGGAAGGCTTTATTATAGTCAACAGACCATGAGGCAACACATGAAATACATATTAAAATAGATACAATACAATAAAAATATTAATATTAAATGTACTGTTTTAAAACAGCCAGAACATACATTTCTCTGAAGATTCAAAGGCACAGTCTCAAAAATAGCCTTCAAGCCCCATCAGCCCTAGTCAGCAGAGACAATTGCAAGGTATTATGGGAATTGTAGTCCAAAACTGGGTGGGTTTTCATACTAATCCCGTTTATAATAATATAGAATATAATTTACTAAATGGGTTAGCTAGTATAGGGTAACACAGTGGTAAAAACAAGTTTAAATATTTAATTGGCCATTTCTTAAAAGAATAAGTGATTTCCAACATCCCCCTTTATTATTATCACAAACCACTAACATACCTTAATTCACACTGAATATAAAATACTGTTCACACTTAGTAATTTTTTTTAAAAAAAATTAAGAGCTATAAAGCAGCATTATAAAATAAGTAGTGTTTTATCTAAATTAAATTTCTGAAAACAGTCAGTGGTACGTCTCTTGACTGCCTCCCATTTGGAACCTCCCCAAGAACACAATGGTCAGAGAGGGCTTGTTTGTATCTACTATAGTTTCTTTTTTTTCAGACTTCACAAACAACAAATTTTCGACAGAACAGTTGAAAAGAAAAAATATGAAAAATAGAATTATAGACACATAATACAATGCATTTAGTATATCTAAAAACATACAGTAGCTAGTAACATAATCATCTAAATAGAGGGGGGAAATAAACACAAAAAACAAACAATACTTCCTTATTGTTATTCTTCCACTCGAAATACAGTAGTTAATGTTTCTAGTTATTTTATAGCTTCAGCAGGGGGGACCTATACTAAGAGAACATTAGAAATTTCTGTTTTCAAAAGTCACTTTCAGTATTTTATCAAAGATTATTAGCAGTGTAATGTTCAAAATTGGGGCTTGGTAAAAAGACAGTGGTGTTTTATAGCCACCTTATTCAGCGGAGTCTGTTTGTATCAAGTTTCATGCCATTAAAAATGGCTTGCGTAACTTCCAGAAGAAAGGGTAGGGCATGGAGCCCAGCTTCTGGGTTCAAAGTAGCTGACAGGTTTAAAGTTAAGGTTGGGAGACCACTGTGGGGTGGGTTGGCTCAGTTGTTCTTCAGGGTTTTGAAATGTACTGAGGGATAGTCTATACGAGGGTGAAAGAACCTCAATACCTTGCAGTAATGGCATTTCACAATGCCACAGCAGCAACTTCGCTTGATGATGTTTTTGGCCCCAGAAGCACCCATAAGCTTCTCATGCCAGTTGGCGGCCACGAGTAATTTATTCACATTAGTACTTCTGCACCACTGAACTTTTTTTTTAAGTTGTCTAAAGTGTGCTGGAGCAATAGAGTGGTTTTTCAAGTTAAAAGGACAGCAAAAAACCCATCCTGTTTTATCGCCGTAGTGATCACTCACTAAGGCAAAAATTCAACATGGTGGTAGCAAGCCCCACCCACTCCGTGCTCACCCAGTAAATCAGCTTTGCGCATCCTCTTGTATGGGAAAGCAATTCAAAGTAAAGAATGTGCATCCCCTTGCGGTCTTTGAAAAACTACAGGAAAAACCACAAAGGTTTTTCCAGCTTTGTCTTTGCCATTTTGGGCCCCGCTCCTTCCAAGTACTGTGGATTAATGCAGGATCCCATTTAGACAGGTTGTATGCCTAGCAAGCTCCATGAGGTTTTTTTTACCGTTTAGACAACACCTAAGCATCAGTGTTGGCTTAGTGCAGGAATGGAGTACCTTGGGCACTTCAGTCAGTCTATATGACAGCTCCCATGATCCCCTATCACTGTCCATGCTGACTTCTGGAATCTGAAGTCCAAAACATGGGGTGGAGGGTAAGTAATCCAAGATTCCTCCCTTTGGCTCAGTGGTTGCTGAGTGACATTACAAGTTTTTAGCAAAAACAATTTGAATTAAGATACAAAGTTGAGGTTACCCGTTTATCCTGTGCAAGCACATTGTTTCCTCTGGCTAGGAGTCAAGATCCCACTTTCACTGTTTTCCCCAGTACAGCACCCTCCAGATAACTACAACTCCCATTGACTTTTGCTGTTATACTTGATAGCACCTGGAGGTCACCAGGTTGAGAAGGCAAACCCTAGTGTTCTTATTTATTCTGGTCTCCTCTGATTAAGAGGAGCTGGGGAGTGGAGTGGTACAGTTGGCCCTCCATATCCATGGATTCAACCAGCCATGGCTCAACAATATTTTTTTTTGGGGGGGGGAATTCCAAAAAGCAAACCTTGCTGTTCACTACATTATATAAGGAACACCATTTTACTACATCACTGTACACAGTAGGACCACCATATCCACTGGGGATTGGTTCTAGGGGGCCCATGGATACCGAAAACCATGGATAATAGCGAACACCATTGAAAATAATGGGACTTCCAGTTTAAAATACCATAGAGTTGCCTTGGAGGACCTAGAAAATGGCTAGAGAGGACACATTTTCTAGGAAGATTCTATGGTAGGTGTGCTGTTTTGTGTCCTGTGGATAATTGAATCAGTGAATACTGAATCAGTGGATACGGGGGTCCTACTGTATAATGGGGCTTGAGCATCCATGGATTTTGGTAACCAGAGGCATGGCCCCCACATCCTGAAGCAGGCCTCCAGGACAAGATCTTTGGCAGGCCCCCTACCTATTGCTAAGGTTAAGGTCAACAAGATGCTGTACAATATTTAGGATAAAAATTAAGTCAGTTTAAATTATGATACCAAAGTAATATTTATATATACTGTATTTTTAACAAAACCTAAATAGATTTACATAATAAAAATATCAGGCGGGGCGGGGGCTCCTAGTTCTAGGCACCCAGGCTAGAGCCCTGTCAGCCCCTCCCTCTTGTACAGGCCATGCCCACAGGGAATTCTGGAACCAAACCTCAGCTGATACCAGGAGTTAGGTAAGCTTAAATCCTACTCAGCTGAGGTTGAATGGTTCAGTTCAACTTAGCCTAATTTGCAGGGTGTTCATGGATGCTGTCCTCACCTCTTTGGAAGAAGGCTAGGCTGAAAAATGAAATAAACAAAAGATTTAAAAAAAAACAAAAAAACCACACCCTTTTGTTGATTGATTGCACCATTAACGGAACTGCACATTAATCGCAACCCAGTTTTTCAGAATGGCCAAAAAAACCTAAAACAATACTTACAAAACTTAGCATCTGAATTAGCACCCCCCATAACTCATTCTTTAACTGTCCCTTTATGTTGTAAAGCCCTTTCAAGAGGATGTTGTGATATTTAATCAGTGTATGCTCCGCTTCTCCCTAAGAATGTCCAATGTGACTTAATAAGTAAGAAGTATGAAATAAATTGCCTTTAAAGCTAGAACAGCACAATCACTGATGAAAAAAAGAAATATAGTTAACCAACATCAATAAAATTAAAATTAAGATACCAATTAAAATACTGTTAAAAGCCTTAACAATTAAAATTGAGTTTCTCTCATGATGGAAGGAGCCAAGTATAGGCAATAAGTATAGAAAGGTCATTTACTCTCCTCTGTCCTTTTTTGGAGCCTTTCATTAACCCCTTAGTTCTTCCAAAAAAAACCCAAACCCCAGCTGAAATGAAACAAATACATATTCAGCACATTACCTGGGATTAAGCTACATGCTATGTTAAATAAATAATATGCAGTTAAACTTTACTTTCTCATTTACTGTAAAATAAGTGCAGGGGAGGCCCAGTCCAGTTTGGATGCACAATTATAGCTACTGAAATGTTACCCCAACTGTGTTTTTCTTTTTGCTAAATTTGTGCCCTCTCCCAGCAGGAGCCAATGGAGGGGAGGTTTGTCCTGGGATGGGGGGAGATTTAGGAGGGAACTAGCTGTGAGGAACATGTCCTCCCTACCTATGTGTGGTGGCCTTGACCCAGCTGAGGCACCAGCCATATTTGTTTCGGAGTAAAAAAGATAATAAAGTTCAGCTGCATGTTATACATTTGATGCAGCATGCAGATTAACCTAAAATCTAAATGATACACTTTTCTTCTGGGTAGCGACTCAATGGGCACCAGTTGCCGTCATGACAACCCTGTTTTTAAAATACAAAAATCAATAAAAACTGATCTTAATCTTGGTATTATGGATATTATATTTGCATAAAATTTTATATACATCTGAAGTATTTTCCTGGTTAGTCTTTCCTCCTCAGTGTTGTTACAGTATATCTGCCTTGAAATTCACTGTGGTTCAGGAGAGAAGACAAAGATTCTAAAAAGCATTCATATATCAAGCTGAGCATGGGCATAATTTGTTACCAAAGCAAGACATGAAATTAAGTCCTGTTGTAAGAAGTGGAACTGTTTGAAAACTTTTTGACTATACTGTACACTCAGTAGGCTACATAACCTTATTTCTACACCTCCTACAACTTGTTTGTGAGAACATGTGGTTCATAACCATCCAACCTGTTCACAGATTGGACCAGGCTACAAATATGCCTTAAAAATGAGAGAATTCAACCCAGGTTCTGTCTTTCCTTTTAACAGCGTAAGATATATTATTGGCAGTATTTTTATGCTACACAAGAGTAATGTATTTAGACTCTCCGTGTTGTTGTTTTTTAATTCTGCTTCTGAAGATGAATTTGTTTGACATTGCTCAACATTGAAGCTGTTGCTGCTGCTGCTTTAATTGGTGCTAACTGGTTTTCTGATTGACAGGCATGCTAACAGAACATAATTATTACTCAATAGGATGTATTTGAATATCAGCATTCTAACTGTTATCGTAAGAAGTACCTTTTGAAGTTTCTGGATTATCTTGGTTGGATAAATTCTGTGCTATTTGCTATGGAGTATGCTCACGTCTGAGGTAGACAAGAGGTGACAACTTGAATGCTGTATCTAGAAAACAAATTTCTTGTTACAGTCCTTGATGGGGAAGCAAGTGTCCTTGCTATGATTGTGCAGGGAGGAGGATCTGAAAGAAGTATGACAGCCATGAATAAATGTGAACAGCACAACCAACACTTAATAGGAATGTAATACAAATGCAGAAAGGTCCTTTTCATGAAATAAAAAGGGGGAGTGTTAATAGTGCTTGTGAGTGTGGCCTCATAGCCATTTTACACCAGGGCCTAAATCCAGTTGCTAATCCTTACTAGAGGAGACATGCTGAATTGATTGCTGAATGGCAAGTCAACAGGTATTCCCATTGATTCAGTGGACTAATCTAGTTGGGACTAGCAATAGTATCTCCATATAAGACTTGCAAAAAGTCCTGTCTGAAGCATAGAAGTGACTACAGTTGTCCCTTCATATTCGCTGGGGTTTGGTTCCAGGACCCCCTGTGGATACCAAAATCCATGACTACTCAAGTCCCAAGATATGCAGTGGCATAGCAAAATGGTGTCCCTTATATAAGATGGCAAAATCAAGGTTTGCTTTTTGTTTTGTTTTTTTATATATTTTTTATTACTCGTTTCCACAAACCATACAAATTCATCTTATTTTAAACATGATTTCCATAAAACATTTTTTTTAAAAAACAAGTTCATAAATTGTTACACTAGTTCTTTTCAACTTTAAACACCTCTTGAAAAAATTCCATCAATCAATAATTAAATCTAGCTTTCCTTCTTTTTCTTCACTGACTTCCTATTTTATATAGTTTTGGTACAGGAAGATCATAGCTACATGTCACCATTATTCTTGACTCCCCCCCCCCTCAAATTCTTACTCTCTAATTCACCTTTGCCCTGATTTACTTTACCATGTTTCCCTATAACTTCTTCCTCTGGGATTTCCTTCGTTTTGTCATGGTAAACTAGCTTGTAGCTCTCCGTTTATACCCCAGTAATCTATCACCTGCTTCCAATCTTGTTTCCATTTGGACTGCTTCCAATTTCGTAATTTATTTGTAAGTATATCCAATTCATTGAGGCCATGATATTGAGAACACAGCTGCGCTGGGCAGGGCACGTTTCTAGGATGGAGGACCATCGCCTCCCAAAAATACTACTCTACGGTGAACTCGCCACAGGTCAGCGTAAGAGGGGTGCTCCAAAAAAGCGATACAAAGACTCCCTGAAACAACATCTCAGGCTTGGCCAAATTGATCACCAACAGTGGTCCGCCCTGGCCTCACATCGGGAGGCATGGAGACGCACTATCCACAATGCTGCAGCCTTATTTGAGAACTCACGACGAACAAGTCTTGAAGAGAAACGACAACGCAGAAAGAATCACAACCCAAAAACATCACCCAAGGAGACCTTCTGCTGTGCTTTTTGCAACCGGACTTGTTTATCTCGGATTGGCCTTTTTAGTCATCAGCACGCTTGCAGAAAGCGCGGGATGAGTCCTTCCTGAATCTTCGTTTGCGAAGAAAAGCCAGAGAGAGAGAGAGAGAGAGAGAGAGATCCAATTCATACATATCAATTACTTTATCTTTCCACTCCTCAATATTGGGGCATTCTTTCAGTTTCCATTTTCTGGCTATGACAAGTCTAGCCGCTGTGATCAAATACAGTATAATTCTCCAATTTATGTTCCCCTTCCTATCTTCATCACTTTTAATAATATTTAACAGGTACAATTCCGGAATAAAGTCAAATTCCACTTGCATCATTTGTTTTGTTACCTCATGTACTTGATTCCAGAATTTGTTAATCTTTTTACATCACCACCACATGTGAATTAAAGTTCCCTGATTATCACCGCATTTCCAACATGAACTTGGTATGGTTTTATTCATCTTGCTTAGTCTTTTTGGTGTATAATACCACCTTAACGCCACAAGGTTTGCTTTTTGGATTATTATTTTTTAACTAATATTTTCAAGCTGTGGATACCAAATCCGTGGATATGGAGGGACAACTGTATACTGGATGGAATAGCAGTCTGTCTCAGTCTGTATATAGGCAGCTTCCTATGTACTAGAGTAGTATGTATTAAAGCAAGTGCATACCCTACAGGAAGTTACTTTTGAATTAAACTTAAGTTTCTTGTCCATATTTCTGAATGCATAGTCAGCAAACTTGTTCCTGTTTTGACTTCAGACAAGCCAGTTACTCATGAAAACAAGCTCATGCATGGTCTCACAATTTTCCTCTACAGTCAAAGCTGGAGGCATGAGAGTTTCCAAGAAGATGGAAAATGCACCTGGGGAAAGAAATTCCAAGTTGTCTGGGAAGGAGAAGACAAGGTATGTGCACTTTTATGCTTGTCTTGTTGTGTTTCTGTTCATTGATAGATGAATTCAAGTTCTGGTGTGTATGTGTGTTCTGAATGGTATAGTTAATAGTAATACCACAAACCAGTGAAAGTAATATCAAGGAAATCAGAACATGTGCAGTGTGAGAAAGCTGCATGTAGGGTATTTTAATGATTTTTTTTAGTATAGTGAACCATATGTAATCCAACATATTTAGCACACCCTGCACATTAAGTCTCCCATTTAGTGATGTGAGGATAAAGTAGAGTGAGAGACCAAGGAACTATACCAAGCGTATAGGTGCATGATGAGAGACTGTTATTGGGTAGATATGTGCATCCACCACTCTAAAGGAGGGGGCAATGAAATTAGCAGATGGTCACAATTCTTGTACAAGAAACATGGCATGAGACATTCAGTGTGTAGTTTGATTATTGTCCCTCAAAACAACAGTAAGAACATATTGAGTGACTGTACAGATGATAACAGTGGCTGCCTTTTTTGGCCTGGGTGCTCTTGGACATCTGCCTAGAATCTGCTTAAACACTGGGTTCATGTCTTTACTCAGTATGATGTCCCCAGAATGAAAGAAACATTGAAATAGCTCTGCCATCAATTCTGTCAAGAACTGATCAGCAACACTGTATGAACCAACAGTGCTTTTCTTTCTCACGGTTCCATCCCCAGCAAATACAAATTGTCCAGTGGGGTCCATCTTTATGTTGTCAGTGTAAAGGGATACTTTTTAAGTATTGTAGCCCCATTTGCTTTAGTTTAAAGGACCCACCAGCAGAGTACTGCTCCATAAAACCATAGAAAATAAAGAACTCATTTATTGTGACTTAGTCTTTTGAAAGAGAAAGATGTGGGAGCGGTGAGAATTCAAATCCACTTCATGGCAGCTTGTTTGTAATTAAAAGGCATGACCTTTAGTTTATTTGAGATTTGAGGGAAAACAAATTCAGGCTAGAACATGCAAGGCTGTAAAGATGGTAAACCCAGTTGGAAGAACAAATCACAGCCCTTGTTATTAACAAAATTAACACCAACATCAAACATACTGGCATAAATGATCTGAGTGTAAGACTTCGTACCCTGGTATGGGAGGATCTCAAATGATAAAGCAATTGCAGCCTCTGGGGAAATGGATGAAGGCTAGCAAAAGCTGCTTAAATCCCTCTCCTAGCTCACCCACCCCACCCTCTTCACAGTGATATACTTGTCCCAATAGGCATGGCTTTTGAGCTGACCAAGTCTAAGGATAGCTTAGAGAAGTGTTTCTCAGGCTATCTGATGTTGGTGAACAACAGTTCTTTTCCAGTGTGCCAGGGACCCACTATTTTTGCCCATTAGCTACATTTGTTTCTTGGAAACTCACCAGGAAGTGGCAGCCAATGCCTTGAGGACTGGTACCGGTCCAGGGGCCACCACTTAGAGTAGCACTTATGTAAACATATACAGAAAACAAATATCCCTGGAATATGACAAAATGGCTGCAAAGCCAAATAGAATACAGTAGGATTGCTGTAGTAACAATCTGCCTCCTCCTACTTCTTGGCGAAGAAATTCATTGTGACAGACAGACAGGGAGCCAATGAGGACATGGTACTCCAGGAGTCAATCCTCTGTGAGGAGGTAGAAGGAGGAGGGGCTTCTGGAGGAGATAAAGAGGGAGTGAGTGAGGAAAGTTAGCTTTGGGGTTTCAGTTTAGAGAAGTTGAGATGAGGCTTTGAGTGATTCAAGACAGTTTAACTTCCTTGGAAGTTAGAGGTTTAGAGAAAGAGCAAATGTTTGTGCAGACTCAATAACTTGATTATACAGTTACATGTTTTATTCGTTTGACAATAAACATTCTTCTGTTAACAAGAAACATCCAGCCTGGCGTGAGTGATTCTCAGGGAAGGAGACACACCCAGGAATACATAGCCATACCTGAGTGCTTGTGCTATACCACTGGGAGATGTAGTTCAGCTGTGACGTGGAGGCCGTGCGTCACAAAAGTGGTGGCAGCAGAGTGGGAGGAAATCCCCCCTGCTTCACAGAGTGGCGGCAGCGGTGAGATAGGAAATGCCCCCGTGCCATGAGGAGGACACCAGGCGTCACACTCATGTTTTGATCTTTTCTTCATTTTCTTTCCAGGGGCCATCTCCCATCTTTCCCAGGAAATGCCATGACCAGGTATGTGACCTTCATCCTCACAATCAAAGACCTTAACCTAATGGGACTGGAATGTCGAGGCTCTCACAAAGTGCAATGTAGTCATTGAAGTTGCAGCTTAGTTCCACAGGGAATGAGCAGGTTCAAAGGTATCAACTTGCAAACTTTCCTAAGATAGTTATAGAAGGGTCAACAGAAAGTGGAAGGGTTTGCATTTGCAAAGGGTTTCAGGTGAAGTATTCATATATATATTTTTACATCCCTTACATTGCATAAACCAAAGATCATTTGGTGTACACAAGATCTCAATTTTCCTGGCACAATATGTGAAGTGCATAATAATGTATAGGAGCTGCTTAGTAAGTCTTAGGGGGCAGTCCCAAAGCACAGTGTGCTGCTCAATATGCCAGCTTGTAGTTGTACACTGGGGCCAGTTTCATCACGCAAACCCACCAGAATTATTATTCTTGATCAGGCAACCCACTGACACACATACTCATGGCTTCTCTTTTTTAGATCTTCCACCTTGATTTATATGTCGCCTGTTACAAGGTCTTCAGTGCTTTGGTCATTGTCCAAACTTAGATCTAAAGTGTACTTTCAAGTTTTGCTGAACGTGCAATGACTTTCAAATTTCTAGGCTGCAGTGTTGGCACCCAGTCCTACAGTAGCTCCACTCTGAATTTCTGAAAGGGAGCTCAAGGAGTTCCTTTTGGCTGGATTCTACAAGCTTTTGCATCTCAGAGGCTCAAAATAACCCACTGCCTCGCCAGAGCCCTTAGAATCTGAGACAGAGATTCAGAAGTTTGTTGCTGTGGGGAGCGGGGGGGGGGAAGATACTGTATGTTCTTGGGGATCACTAGTGGTGAAGCCCAACCCTGCATTATTCCATAATTAAATATGTTTTATCAGAGAGTGTATACAGTTGGAAATGGCTTGGAAAGGTTTAAATGATAGGTGAGCTATGGAGTGGTGAAACTAAGCTGCCATCTTGTTTGCTTGCAAACCATGCCCCCTCCTATTTCTCAACTTTCCTGACCTCTTGTCTTCCTAAAAAAGCTGGGCTGTGAAGGTTGTATTATTACCAGTCTCATTCTGTTGGAAGTTAGAGTTCACAAATGTTCTTTGACATCCCAATAGTTTTGCTGGTAACTGTATTCTGGATATTTGAGTGGTGCTGTTCAGTATTATTGGCCAGTTCAATAGAAACTACCTGGATCATTTGGTTTTCCTTTTAAAATTTATATTCCACCTTTCATCTCAGGAGCTCAGGGGAGAATGAATCGTTTTCTTACCCTTGCCCCATCCCTTTTATTTTCAGAGCAGTACTTTAAGATAGGTCATTCTGAAAGATAATAACTGCCCTCAGCTCATTTTGTGAGTTTGTGGCTTGCTTCTGAACAGACATGTATGGGATTGTGCTATAAATAAACCATAACTGCTCCTGCAGAGTGTTCTGGCAAAGGTGGAATCGTTTAGCAAAAGTTTCTGTGCTACTTGACATAAAATTTATAGTGCACAAGATTGGTTCTTGTTTTGAAAGAGGATGCCTGAAGAACTGGAAATAAATGTTGTAAAATTCTTTGGCAAGCTAAGCTCCCAATACAACAGTGCTAAAAAAATTATCCTCTTACTTTCCTCTGAGGCAAATGTTTATTTGAGGTGGTCTCACACACAAAAATATAACTATTGTGGTCTTCCTCTCACCATGGGAACATTATTCCTGGAGCTGAGGTCATTCATTTCCTCTACACAAAACCTGTAAGCAAAAGGCCTGTTAAACAATTTATCCCCATTAAGCTGTGGCTATTAAAATGGGTACATTTTGTAAAAATGTGCTGACTAAAATCTGTCAGTGGCTCAATAGCTTCATATTCTGGGCTCACAGCAGTGTTGTTAGCAACAAAAACGCTATTCGTGCTATCAGTTATCCTGAGTATGAGTCTCAGAAGTCATTTCAGCTCTGATGTGCTCTCATGTTCAAGAGACTGAGGCCAAATCCACACTGCACAAATAATCCAGTTTGAAACTGGATTATTTGCCATAGCTCCTTCCGATTTAATCCTGGGATTTGTAGTCTTACAAACTCTAGCCTTTTCTGCCAAAGAGTACTAGTACCTCACCCAACTACAAATCCCAGGATTCCATAGGAAGGAGTCAGTTTCAAACTGGATTATTTGTGTAGTGTGCGTTTGGCCTGGGTCAGCCAGATCTTAGGCTCATCTTTCAGCAATATATAAGAACCAGGCATCACTGTGTAGAAATTGGGAAGACTGAACAATAGGAATATTGCACAAATCACTTGGGTTTCTTGCATACTTGAAGTGAAAGTGTAGATTTTACTGTATTTTGCCCATGGTAAAAGGCATGTTTGAAGATGGGCATGTTCACCTAGGGACTTCTTCTTGGCTCTCTTAAACCATCTGGGGTATACTTCGATTTTGTTCAGGGAAGTATTAGATTTGTTATCGAGTTCCTCCTGTCACTTGGGTGTCTTCTGAGTCAAAAGAGTACACCAACCTTTCCCAACACAGCACTGTCCATATATTTGGACTACAACTCTTTTTAACCCCACCGGCATATCCAATGATGATCACAGTTGTAATCCAAAATGGAGGCTGCCCTCTTGTAGAAGGCTGGAATACTCAGCACTTTCATGAAGATTAGTGGCCAAGGATTGAAGGAAGTCCCAACTAGCATGAGCATGTGACTGGTTCTTGCTGGTGAGGATGGAATCAGAATCAAGATCATGGTATTGGGAAAGAATGGATTTGATGTTTGCCCCCATCATAATGCAGTCTCGATTGGGGAACCCCCTCCCTTAGCTGCTGTATAGTAAACAAAGACCAAGTACATAAAGGCTGATCACTTGATGTCATATCTAGCATGGCCCCAAATTGGTCTGTGAAGCAAAGTGGAGTACCCTGCAGGTTAGGGCTGGGATCAACATGAATGATCTTGCTAAGACCCGCACTCTGATTAACATCTGTTTTGTTGTGTTTTGCTTCACAGCTCTGCCAATATCCTAAAAATGCAGAGTATGAGTGTCTTGCTGGCTGACACACTGGAAAAGGTAAGTTTCTCATAGATGTAATGATATATACGTGAACAACGCTTGAAATAACACCTTTCAGAGTGGATGAATTGGTCTTTAGCAAAAACAACGAAGAATCTTGGGGTATCTTAGAAAGATCTGTTTTGAGAATGGTTTCTGGACTACAACATTCATTTAAGAGCATGATGTGGTATTCTCCAGTAGCAGATGTATGATGTGCATGGATATGGAGGGGAGATGAATGCTTGGGGCCAAGGAGATGAAGTCCATGACTACATATAAAGCTAAGCTGTGTGAAACAGCAGTAAGTACTACTAATGTTTCTTCTTCATGGTCTCAGTTGCTCACATAAATGGGTTGTCTGCACAGTACATAATTCAGAACCTTCTAGAGCAGTGGTTCTCAACCTGTGGGTCCCCAGATGTTGCTGGACTACAGTTCCCAGGAGCCCTCTGAGGTCTCACCTTGACAGCCAGGTGGTCCTCCCAGTCATTAGTGAGGCTGTGAGTTCAATCCTACACCCTCACTAATGACTGAAAGGACTACCTGGCTGTCAAGGTGAGACCCCAGAGGGCTCCTGGAAACTGTAGTCCAACAACATCTGGGGACCCACAGGTTGAGAACCACTGTTCTAGAGCTTTTACATAAGGCTTTTGGCAGTAAACCCACCCCCCTCTTGGTGCCTTAGCAGAGCGATTCCCAACTAAACCCTAATTCTTTTTGTCCACCACATCAGCAGCAGCGAAGGAACTGTTCTGAGCTGTTCTTCTCATTGTGTTTTGACCTGGACTGTTTTTTGGCTTTGCTTCTTGGATAATGATGGGCTTGATTACATCTTTCCTTTCTCTGATAGATATTTGGTCTGTTCTTTTGACTCAGTGTTTATCTTCTGATTTGGCTTATCTTGGACTCTTGTTTCTTGACTTGACTTTGGACTGTCTGGCTAACATTTTGGCCTTGTGATTTTACCTATGATGGCTTTGACAGATTCTTTTAAGAAATGCACCTCTTGCAGTGCCAAAATACCTGAGTGGGATGACTATTCACACTGCCTCCTTGGAGAATGCCACAATGTGGGGCCTTGTACTTACTGGAAGGCATTCACCCTTCAGACATGTAAGAATGTTGAGTTTAGGCAGAAGGCACTCTTGTATGAGCAAGCCCTGATAGCCTCTGGTAAGCCTTCAGCATTGACCACCAGATCTCACCAACCTTAATCCGCCTTGGTCCAGAGTGCCTTGGGTTCTTCAGTCTGGCTAGCAGTTAAAAGGGCATTCCGAAATATGGAGACCCATACTGATATGCCACAGAAGAGTTCAAAATGCCCTTCACCTTGCTATGTTCCCCCACTCAAAAGTGCTGTTGGTACTCATTGCATCTGCTGGACCTAACACTCAGCCTGAGGTGCTGTTGATACTGGGTTGTTGCCTTGATTTTAGGACTTCTGCTTTGACCTTGAAACATAAGAACAAAAAATGATGGCATAAGTAGAAGAGGTTGAAACAGATGGAGGGCTCTCCAAACGCTTGCACATCTGTGCTTCCATAATCTTGTACACAAGCTCTGCAGACATCCCAGGCTGAGTTGCCAAGGGAGGTTGAGACAATGACTCAGGACTCTGCAGGTTCTGTCCATTCATCACCTGACTTGAGGGGACAAGCTGTACAGAAGTCTTTGAAGACTGTTCACATAAAAAAAGCTTTGGAGAATGAGATTGGCGAATCCCCTTTAGCACAACACAAAAGATCTCCTAATCCAGTTCCTTCTGCTCATGATGTACAGTCACCTGTATGCACTCTAGACAGGCCCTTGCCTCCCATTCTGTCCCCTCCAGACCAATCAGTTCAGCATTGTCATCTGTCTTCTTCCACTGATATCTCAAGTGACACTTCCTCCTCTTCTTCAACCTCACAGTCTCGGTCCTCAAGGAGCAATTTGCTGTCAGCTTGTCGATACCAATGTGCATCACATTTTCATTGGGTTAAATGTGACAGGGAGTTCCTTGTGTGTAGAGATTGTGAACAATATTGATAACGTATCTCTGTATCATCATTATGACTATTCCCCCTCTTTAGAATAGTATCACGAAGAAATGTATCACAGTTGCCATGGCTCCAACAGTACTCTTTATAACTTACCTTATTGTAAACATAGTTCTCATGCCCACCATAGCCTGCACTCCCATTGATGCACATGGCACAAGACTTCCCGCATACGCTTGGTTTCAGTACCCCAAAAGCAAATTTCCCATACCAACAACTTGAAGTATCTATCTTGGAAAGGAACAAGTGACGTAGACATAATTTGAGTCCTCCTTTCATTATCCATACCGTACAATACCCAATGTGCACAAATCACCTCCACCAGTTCCTCCTGAAGTCCAACCTCTGGGTTCAACAACTTCTGTACCTCTCTCAGCAACTCCCGGTGTCGGAAGATTATGATTCAGGTTCTTCTTCCACCGCTTCAGATATGCCCTCTTTTTGCTCACTTCCAAGGGTGGTGGGGGAACACCATTCTATTTCCCCAATGGATGATGTTTGTTCTTTCACAGAACAGATGCTACACATGGCACATGCACAAGAACTGGAGGTTAAACGGCTGGAGGCGGAGCCTGCTAACCCAGTCTAAAGGATTCAGATCAAGGTTCCAACACCAGGGTCCATTGCATTTCTCCCTTCTCTGCTCAAAGTGACTTGCAGGTCTTGGTTTTCTCCTATGATGTAGCCTGCCTCAAAGAAGATTGATGGATTCTATTGGATGCTGGAGTCTGGTTCAGATTGGCTTCTTCACTATCTGAAGCCAAACTCCCATCATGTTTGAGGCAGCCCAATCAAAGTCTTATCCGAAAAGGTGTACCACATCTTCTGACAAGAAGGGTAAGAAGCTGGACCTGGTATCCAAGAAGTTCTCTACGACTTCGGCCCTTTCTTTCAGGATCACTAATTGGGGTATTTATTGGGGGTGTACCAGCAACATCTCTAGGACGCATGACCCTTTTTTCACTAAACTACCTGAGGAGGGCAAGCAAATGGTGGGAGCTCTCCAATCCAAGGCCAAAGTGCTGGCTGCCCAGCAGATCTGTTTCACCAGACATATGGCTGATGGCAGTGTAGACATTGGCGGGATCAATTGCTTTCCATTTTCATGCATGTCTATGCTCCTCAGGATAGTCACACCAGGCTAGAACCACCATAGAAGTCCTGCCACTTAGCAAGGAGAGGCTATTTAACAGGTACATGGATGACAAGTTGGAGCACTCTCAGAAAATGCAGACCAGAGCCCGCAAAGTTTGGTTTCCATCTCAAGCCTGGAATTAATCCCGACCCGGTTACAGTTGGTCCAGACAGTCGTCCATCTCAAAATGCTCATTCAGCCCACCACCACATCCATTGCAGTCCTGGAACTTTGCATTAACTCCTTGCAAGACCACTTTGTCCATCAAGTATCATGTCCCATCCTACAGGAAGAAGACTCTGAAACAGGGCAAGTGGCATCTTTGACTGTCCAGATGCCCTTCCTACCACCACTCTTCTCTTCAGCAACAGGCTCTCGAATCACCACTATACTTGGGCTGCTATAACATTGGACACTTGGGTTCTCAACATTGTATGGAAGGTGCATGCCATAGAGTTTTTGGACTATTCCCCTGTAAGGGGTAATTCAAATCGCTTCTCCCTCAGATCCACTCGAGGAGATCAACACTCTACTCCAGAAAGGCACTGTCAAACCCATCCTTCTATGTTCCATCCTGTGGGGGGGGGTTTTCTCCTGCTACTTCATTGTATCCAAAAAAGACAGAGGATTCTGCCTGATTTTGGACCTTCAAGACATCAATTTCTGTATCCAGCCCAAATGTTTCAGGATGGTTATTCTCTATCCCATCCTTCCCCTGATGCAGGAAAGAGATTGTTTTGCGAAGCTGGAATTGAAGGAGACATACTTTGATATTGCAATCTGTCCATCGTGCAGATGCTTCCTTTGTTTTGCTATGGGAAAAAGGGCCTCTTGGTTTTGTGTCCTCCCATTTGGATTTTCCAGCACGCCCCTTACATTTTTCATGAACTGTATGGCAGTAGTGGAAGCTTGACTCAGGCAGCAAGGTGTTGTATTTGCTTACATAAACAACTGGCTCCTTGTTACCCATTTTTCGAGCAAGCTTCTTGACAACATAGATTACACTTTCCACCTTCTAAACTCATTGGGCCTCATTGTCGACTTGAGAAATCTCATATGGAATCATCTCAGATCATGAAGTTCATTGGCACCATTCTGGACTCTTGATCTTCTGCAGTCTACTTTCCAGACAAATGGTACAAACCCATTTGAGTATCAATGTCACAGCAATCACAGGGTATCTGCAAAGACAGTTGAAGTATTTTTCGGTTCATAGCTTCCACAACTTCAGTAGCACAGTTAACAAGACTCAGGTGCATCTCTTTCAAGCTTGGTTCCTGTCATACTTCAACCCATTGACAGACTCACCTCACCTATGTCTCTCATACTGAGGAGTTTCCTTCGATCTCTAGCATGGTGGCTTGATTCCAACAATGTACGGGCAAGTATACCCTTCATTCCTCTGCAATCCAAAATAGCACTCACAAATAGCACTCCTTGGATTGGGGAGCATATGGGACAGGACTCTTGGTGAGGTGACTATAGACTCAGAAGAACAGCAACCTTCTTAGCAATACTCTCGAGATGTTGATTGTGGAGAAGGTGTTTCTAGCCTTCAAGACACTCTGCAGGGCAAGGTGGTTCAGGTTGTTACCGACAAAACCATGGTAATGTATTCCCTGAACAAACAGGGTGGAACAAAGTTCAGCAACCTTCTTCACCTCACACTCCCTCTTTGGGAATGGTGCATCAGCAGAGGCATCTTCTGCTAGGTGATCCATCTTCCAGGAGGGGAGAATGTCTTAGCAGATGCTCGCAGCAGGACCTCAGATTCATGCCATGAATGGATGCTCCATCCTGACATGCTGCAAATGGTCTTCCAAAGGTGGGGCACTCTGGAGATTGATCTCTTCACCTCATCCAAGATCAAGCAGTGCAGGACATTTTGCTCCAGGATTCATCAGGGGGGAAGTCATGAGGCGTTGCCTTCCTGTTTCATTGGGAAGGTCCAGTTGTGTACACTTTTCCTTTGTTTCCCCTCATCACCAAGATGATAGTGAAAATCTGAAGAGATGGAGCAAGATGCATACTGATCACACTGTGGTGGCCCAGGCAACCTTGATTCACTCCAGTTCTGCATCTGTCCCAAGGCAACAATCTCAGGCTACAGTACTGTCCAGACTTCACCATGCACAATGGACAGATGAGGTACCTGAACTTAGACACTTACAGGCTGACTGCCTGGAAAGTGTTCCTCTAACTGATCTTCCAGAAGGTGTCAGGAACATCATCACTGCAGCACATAGACCTTCTACTCAGCAGTTTTATTCATATAAATGGAAGAAATTTGTCTCCTTTATATTACCTCATGGGATCTCTTCATCTCAAGCACAAATCCATCATGTTCTTGAATTCCTTCTCTCTTTTTCTGACAGAGTGCTTTAACTCTCCCCTGTTGATGTTAACCTGGCAGCTATCTCAGCTAACTTCCAGTCATCAGCAAATTGTCCTGTTTTGAGTCCCTTGTTAAAGAAATTCCTTAAGGCTTATAAGAATCTGCATCCTCCAATCTTAGGACTTACACCTCAGTGGAGTCTGGAGCTGGGGTTGTCTCAACTGTCCAAGAAGCCCCTCGAGCCAATGGCTTCTTCAGATTGACATCTACTTATCTGCTACCTTTTTGGTGGCAATTATATCAGACAGATGGGCAGGAGAGCTATGCAGTCAGAGTGGACCAACCCTACCTATGATTTAATCGGGACAAAGTTGTCCTCAGACCAGAGATTTCCTTTTTGCATAAGGTGGTGTCATCCTTTCATATCAATCAGGACATTGTGTTGCCTGCATTTAAACAGAACCCAACTTCAGACTTTGAACTGACACTTCAATCTTTGATTTTCAGAAGGGTCCTAGCCTTCTGTGTTGATAGACTGCATCCTTTCCCAAGTCTCAGAGGTTCTTTGTATGCTGCTCCTCCATGAAGATTGGGCTGCCAGTTTTGAAGCAGTGCTTCCCAAAACGGGTGGCTTCTTCTATTCACCTGTCCTATGAACTTGCCAAGAGAGGAACCACCACCACCCAGCTTCTGTTTGCAGCCATTCCACATGGGCTGTGGCTACTTTATCTGCCTTTCTGAGGGGTGCGTCTTTGGAGAATGTGTGTAAAGTGGCTACATGGTCACAGCCCTTGACCGTAATCTCTCACTACAGGATGGATGTAAAATTCAGGGTTGATGGCACTTTTGGGAGGGCTGTATTGTTTTCCTGTTTAACATGACTCTCTAAGGACTAGACATGTTTCATGTGTAGTATGATACTTCCTCAACCTATGGTGAGTAGCTTGCTACTCTCCCATTTGTGTGAGTCACAGAGACCACGAAGAAGGAGAACAGATTGCATACCTGTAACTGTAGTTCTTCAAGTGGCCATCTGTGAGTTCACACAACCCCGCTCTTCCTCTCCTTGTTATGTCCTGCCTCTCCTTAGATTCTTGGATGATGCTGTTCAGCATCCAGAGAACTGAAGGTTTAGGTGGGAATCACGTTGCTAAGGCACCAAGAGGATGGGCAGAGTTGCTGTCCAAAGCCTTATGTAACAGCTGTAGAAGGCTCCAAACAATGTCCTGCACAGGGTCAGATAACCCATTTGTGTGAGTTTACAGATCTCACACAAATCTCACCCAGTTACAGGTATGCCCTTACCAATTATTGTGGCAACTGTTAATGTGTATGGTACAGGCTTGTCTTGAATATAGTCGTACATGTATTTTATGCAAGAGTTGTCAGACTGTACCTCTTTCTTTTTATAGCCTCTTTCATTCTGTTTAAACTGAGCAACTGGAAAGTACTCTGCAGGTGTTTAACATGTAGAGCACAGCTTGAGCAGTGCCAGAATTGCTACAAGTCCTGTCGCAGCATAAATCTTTCATTTGGCCTCACTCTACACTCTCTCTCTCTGTGTATTTTACAGAATTGTTGATAGGAGGGTCAGTCCTTGATTTTCATAAGTAACACACACAAACCCCTGCCAATGGAAAATAACACTTCTTGGAGTGCACTCAAGTATATTAAAGCTTGTGGAATGAGACGTGGTCTCTTAAGGTGCCGCAGAGGATCTTGAATGGCTGCTGAAATGAAGGTGTGGAATAAGGGGAAATCAAGGATTGGTCCCTCCTATCTGTAATTCTGGGAGTTAAGGGGCTGACATAAAGAATGCAATGCTTCCTCTGCCTGAAAATCACTGGAATGCTGTTTCAGTAGATGTGGAGAACTTGCTGGGACAACACTTGTAGCTGTTCTGGCACTGCTCAAGCTGTGCACTGCACCTGAATTTTGCTCAGCATGAATAAATCGAATAAAAAGTGTGTGGCCATTTTGAAGTCTTAAGATGTTGCAATAGGGATTAATTTGACGTTTTACTTCAAACATCAAATGCTGCTCCCTCCTTCTCGCTGCCAGCTAACTCCTTTCCCCTTACCACTCACTGGCATTCTTGCATTTGTAGCAGTCCCAAAGGGGATGAGAGAAGTATTTTCCATTCCAGAATGAATAACATTTTAGTAGGAACAGCTTGAAGGCTGACACTTGATCAACAGCTGTTAGTGCTTTAGGACTGGTCAGTGGCAGAAATTATCCCTCTAATAATAGGGTAAAAGAGCTTGAACTCAAGGGAGATTCAGATTATTTTTATTTGTCTTTGCTACATTGTCCATTATACAGAAGGCATAAATACCTTCAAGACTCCAGATCCCAACTGATCTTGGAAGCTAACCAGGGTCAAAAGGGAGACTATCGGGGAATACTGGATGCTGCAGGCTATATTTCAGAGGAAGGCAATGGTGAAATTTCCTGAATATTCTTTACCTAAGAAAACCCTATAAAATTCATGGGGTCACCATACATGTACTGTACTTTACTTATAGTGTCCATTGTGAAATACAGTATACCTGCTAAAACAAAATTGGTGGCAACCAGAACAGAATTCAGAGGAGATGGTGTTTGTTATTTAAATGTTAGTATACCTAAGGAGTAGCCAGGCCTTAATAAGGCAAGCCTCATAAGTACATTTAAAAGTGCCATTCTGGGAGGGCACAATGAATGTGATTCTGTAAACCTACTTCTGGTTGCCCACCTCTGCAGTGAAACCTGTGGCTTGTGTTTTCTGTAGCTGCCTTGAGTCCTGAACTGGGGGGAAAGAATGGGATGATAATAATAATAATAATAATAATAATAATTGCATGCAGCAGAATTCAGTGACAAGGTCCCTAACGTAGTTGAGAGTGTAGGATGACAACTGGGAATTACAGTCTTTAATTGTTTTTTTAGCATTAGTGATGGTGGCCAGTCTTAGAATGACCTTGTCAGAAGACAAGTACCATAGGAGGAGGGGTATTCATGGCACAGCCATAGTTTCCCCCTTCCAGCAGGGTGTTCACTGCCCATGCTGGGTGTGGATGATAAGAGCTATAGTCCAATGTATCAGGAGGGCGCCATGTTGGAGAAGCCTAAGTAAGTACATTTCCAGAGAAAAGAACTTCATGCCAACAAAGAAAACAGTTGGTACTCATTTCTTACACAGGATCTAGACATCTTTGGTCAGCAGGCACTTCTCTTCTGGACTTCTCATACCCTTTCTCAACATACAGACAGAAATATCCTTCCTGGAAAAATGAAATGCTTTCCCACTACTACAGTTGTCCCTTCACATTTGCTGGGGTTTGGTTCCAGGACCCCCCCCCCTCCCCTGGATAACAAAATCGTGAATACTCAAGTCCCATTGTATGTAATGGCATAGCAAAATGGTGCCCCTTATATAAGATGGCAAAATCAAGGTTTGCTTTTTGGATTATTATTTTTTTAAGAATATTTTCAAGCCATGAATACTTAAATCCCTGGATACCAAATCTGTGAATATGGAGGGACAACTGTAGTTAGACCACTCCTTTTGGACTGTCTAGAATATAGCTATCTGTTCTCTCCCTTATTCAACCTAATGATAATTGGTATGACCCCAAATACATACACTTGACTAGAAAATAGAGGACTTAAAAGGGAACTGAATCTGACTAGCCAACTACAAGGCAAGACTGATTGTGATGAAACTACTTGTCAGATTTGGGGCCCAAAAAAACCTGTTTAAAAACAAACTTGGAATAGGGCTATTATAAGAATGTATATATGGGAGGATCAAGGCAAGAACTATGGCAGTTATTGGCTCCAATTGATCGACAGTGTGGAAAGGGAATAGTGACATTAAAAAACACTAGTTCGGAAGCCATTCTCCTGCCCTGTTGGCCTGGCTTTTACGATGGGGAAATATCAGGAAAGGTGGTTGGTTATAAAACAAGAAAACCTGATAGGAAGAATTAGACAAAGGATACCAGCGCATGCCTACATTCATCTGCTGTTTCCCTTCTCCGTGTTATTCAGAGGAACAAAATGTTCTGCACGTGTGGGAGTTTTCTTTGTTACACTTTCATTCCATATTTAAAATTATGTTTATCAATCTGTTTGCTTCCTCATTCTTCTACTGTTGCCACCATTATTTTCTCCTCATGGAGCTATTTATCTAATGGTTTTTATCCTTAAATGGTAAGGTCTTTAATGGAACTGCTGTATTCTATGAATGTACTTAGACCAGTCAAAAAATCAAATGCAAATTAATAAATAAGCATCTTCTGCCAGGTTGGATTTTAATGCTGATAGCTGGTAGTTGGGTATTCTTCCATTAAGATTCTTACCTTTTTTTTTTTAAACCTTACAGCTTGCACATAAACTTCCACCAGCTGCCTCACAAGTAGCACATCAAAAGCCACAACCCACTCTGCAGAAGATTATGCTGCCCAAGAGAATGTGCATTATTCAGCAGCCTTGGAAATGTTAAAAAGCTGTAGAATAAAATATTCATATATTTGACAGACTTGCTCATATCAAACACTACTTAGCTACGCAAGCAGTAAGTGGACCAAATGGTTGCGGCAGTTTCTACTTTGTGTTTTTCTTGCAATAAAAGTGTATATTCACTTGTTTTCACTGAAAGTTTTTTTTTCCCACCCCCCATAATCTTACTGAGCATAAGACTCTTATTTTAATACTCCCAAACCACCTTATTATAGTAGTTACAGCTTAGAATAGACAAACAATTTCCTTAAGCCCTGTCCTTGGAGAAGGGGAGAATTATGTGGCTCTTCATTCTGAAAAACAAAAGACTGCACTCTTGAAAAATATGCAAGAGCTTTCCAACCTCTCTAGTGAAATGTGTAAACTAACTAGTCTTATGAATTAATCTCTCAAAATGTTGCTAGGATTCAGCCTTATTTTGGAAAAAATTCCTACCTCCTGGCTGTATAAGCATCACTCTTATTCCAACATGTATGAATGGGCTAAGTCTGTAAGTATATTTAGTTTTACTTTTCTTGTGTGTTTAAGCATTTCCCAAGTTTGTCCTACATATAATCAAGGGTTTTTTCTATAGGTTATGCTATAATCTTGAATGGTTGACTTCATGTCCTTAAAAAATGTAGAGGAAATCTTAAAGGACTTTTGTTCTAAGGGACAATAAATGATGTAATATATAACTTGGGGTTGTGTGTGTTCAACCAAGTAGCTGCAGAGCATGGTGCTTCACATGTGGGCTGTCTTGTGAAGAAGAATTGGTCCTAGCAGAACCCTGAACCTCGAAAGCTATGCATATAGAATCTACAAAAGGTGGTTTGCTGCGATGTGAAAATGAAAGGGCAGCATGAGGAATCTCATCTTTGGATACCACTTTCCTGTTAAGTTTAAAATTTCTACACATGAAATAAAGACCATTTGCTATCCACTTAACTGTTTTAGGTTTCTTTTCTTTTTGTACTTTTGATACTATGGACTAATTAAATTAATAAGAACCTGAAGTTGCCCCCCTGCATGTTCAAAATGACTCAAGTTAGTAGAAACGTCCTTGTACCATTTTTCACTTTAGGTTGGATGATAGCAGCAAATTGGAGAAGGAGGAGGAGTTAAGTCTGTGGAAAAACAGGAGATAGATTAATTGGATGCATTTTAGAAATGAAAGTGTGTGAATTTCTACCTCCTATATAATTTTAGTTCTGTCAAATTCCAAACAGCTGATCTTTGGTTAGTAGGCATGTGAATCCTACTATTCTGTATACCTGTAGGTAGTTTTCCTATGAGACCCATGCTGTTTTAGAGACTTCTACTCTGGCTGAAAATGCTGCATTTAATATAATGTGTAAATGTGTATGGATTTATTCTCATTAAACAGAGTATTCTGTTTGGAAATGTATAATTTATAATATAAACAAGAACAACAACATTAGCAGTCCTCACAGTAGATGCGAGTGTCTTCCCCTTTGGTACTGTAATAAGAAAGACATTGAAAGTAAAATGGATTTTATAGTAATTCTCTCACAAATCTATGGTGCAGCCACATTTGGAATACTGTGTATAATTCTAGTTGCCCTATAATATTAAAAATATATGGAGGAGTTGTAAATATGGAAATATTAGAGTTTCAGCTTGGCCAAGGATTGCAATAAGGAAAGGTTGAAAAGGAAAATTTAAGCATTTGGTGCTTTTTAGCTTTGAAAAAAGGACAAAGGGGAACACAATAGAAAGAATACAGTCATATATGGTGTGGAGAAAGTGGTCTATTGGCTTCCATCTAAAGAAGCAGCTGCATCAACAGAACTGGGTTCCCTCTAAATTTGCTCCAGACCTTCCAGAACAGAGTTTTGGGTTATGGGGTTGGGAGAATGAGGGCTGATGAGAAAAACCTGTTTAGGATGTACAGAGGCTCTCTTCCTCTTAGTCCTACTGATAAACTGATGTACGCTGTCAACTGATGTACGCTGCAATGAAAGATGTTTTTGTCAATAATACTAGCACTTGGGGTATCTCCAATAAACTGAGTGGTTGTACGTCTAGAAAAGAAACAAGATATTATTTCACACAACACATACGATAATTTATATAATTAAGTGCTAGAAGATAATCTGGTGGATATGAGTTTAAATGCCTTTAAGAAAATACGGTAATGAAGAATGGATCTACCGGTACTAATGCCTATTAATCCTGACAGCTCTAGGCAACCTGGCAAGTTGAGGGACAAATTGCATCCTGATTACCACTTGCTGGGGAGCAACTGAGTGGAAGGATCATGCCTTCATGCCTTGCTTGTAGGTTTCCTGAAACATCGGCCACTGGAGAAATGGGACACTGAATGTGATTGACTTTTGGCTTGATCCAGCAAGTCTGTTCCTAGGTAAGCAAATTATAATGTCAAACACATTATTGGTTTAGTAAGAGAAAATTACAAATGTTTGCTAATTCCAGTGGCTGGTAAAATTTATCTATGCAAATTCAAGATATACCACTGGATAACGTGTTACTATGTGCCTTCAAGTCAACTCCCAGCTTCTGATGGCCCCTGTCACAGAGTCTTCTTAGCAAGATTTATTCAGAGGAGGTTTTCCATTGCCTTCCTCTTAAGCTGAGGGAATGCGACTCGCTCAAGATCACCCAGTAGATTTCCATGGCTGAGTAGGGAATCAAACCCTAGTCTCCCAGAAACCTTGTCCAATACTCATACCACAACATTAATATCTTGACTTAGCATATATACGCTTAGAAATACCTATTTCATGGATCTGTTTAACTTTTCCCCAGAAAAATTCTTTACTACTATAAAATAGCCATCATAGAATTGTAGAGTTGGAAGAGACCACAAGGGCCATCCAGTCCAACCCCCTGCCACGCAGGAAATCACAATCAAAGCATCCCTGACAGATGGCTATCCAGCCTCTATTTAAAGATCTCCAAGGGAGGAGACCCCACCATGCTCCGAGGGAGTGTGTTCCACTGCCGAACAGCTCTTACTGCCAAAAAGTTCCTCCTAATGTTGAGGTGGAATCTCTGTTCCTGGAGCTTGCATCCATTGCTCCGTGTTCCAGTCTCTGGAGCAGCAGAAAACAAGATTCAGGAACAAGATTCTTCCCGTGCTTTCTGAGTTTTCAGCCCTTCCCAATATTGCAAATCCCGTCAGGAGTTCATTTAAACAAAAGGTATTCTGCCCCCACATTCTTTGTGGGGTTTTTGTCTTCTAAACAACCCCATGGAGACAGGTAAATGTATCTCACCACATACCTCAAGCTGGTGCCCTCCAGATGTTTTAGACTACAGCTCTAAAAAAATCCCAGCCAGAATGAGGAATGGTGAGGGAAGATGAGCACATGCAAAAGCTCTGCCTCCTTTAGAGAATAGGGGGTCCATGGACCCTTGTTGACTACTTGTTAAAATAGAAATGAATCGAAAAAGGAACAAAGGAGAAGTTCTCCATCAAGGGGTGGAATGGTCACCTCTTAACTTTTGCATGAGTCTTTGGCTCACCTTTGTCCCACCCACAGACAGCCTCAGACTTCCACTCAGACACTCCTTCGAGGGCAGCATGCTGGATTTCCACTGGGGGAAGACTGGTGGCCAGTTAGAGCCCACTTTTCTCCATTCTATTCTCCCTCACTGGCTTTAGCCCCCACCACCGGCCAGAGGTTCTTTTTAGCAGGCAGCTGTCTGTCTGGTGTAGCATTTGCAAAGAAAGCCTTTCTCCCCACGGGAAGCAGAGCCAGGGGCAGCCAGAGGACCCCAAGGGGTCCCCCAAGGAGGAAAAAGAGGGCCTGGAACCCCAGGGCAGCCTCCTACCTCCTCCCCACCCCTTTCCAGTGGTTTTTTTTTTTTTTGGCAGCCTGTAAGTTCCTTGGGGCAAAAGGTGTCCACTCAGTGTAGGCTCCCTGAGAGGCACCAGGCACAGCCTGAGGGCAAAGTAACCCAGGAGTAGCCAAAACAGCAGAAAGAACACAGAAACAAAGGCTTCAACTAGCAGCTGTTCCACAGCTTTGACCCACTTTCACACACACAAAAAGACTTACAGACAAGGAAAGTTCATCCAGAAATATCTGGAGGTCTTTATCTTCAATTTCAGTATAAACAAACACAGTATATACACAGCAAACGTCATTAACAAACTCAACAGCAACTCCTCTTTCTCCACAACACCAACCCACACACAATGCATTGTGTGCTTTGGCTATATAGGAGTGTTTGCTAGTCACCCCTCTGCCTAGCCAAAGCTGTGAACAAACCCACTTCAGCTTTGCTAGTCTGTGGTCTGTTGCGTCAACATTTTTCCTTTTGCATTTAAAGCAATATTACCCTGACAGAAGGAGGGGGATCAAGTTTTTGGGTGCAGAAGGGATAAAGAGCAGAGGAAGGAGAAAAACATACCCTGCAAGGTAGTACAGGAGGAAAAAGAAGAAAGAAGAGGATGGTGGACTCATAGGAAGCAACATTATTTTTGTGGGTTTTTATTTTTCGCCATGCATGCATTTTAAGACAGCAAGGGGAGCTGGCTGAGTATTTAGTTACTGCAGCTCAACATGCAAAGGTGTGGCTGTAGGCCAAGGAGGTGGTGCTGAAAAACACCCTCAAGCTGCTGATTGGCTGGCCAATGGAGCACTTCGATTGGTTGGATATGTTTCCTAAGCAGCCAATCAGCACACTGGGAACAGCAACATACCCAAGAGAATTATATAGATAGACAGGCATCACTGAAACCTGGTGGGATGAGTCTCGTGATTGGAATGTAATAATAGAGGGATATAACCTATTTCAGAGAAACAGAACAAATGGGAAAGGAGGAGGAATAGCATTTTATGTTAAAGATGTTTACACCTGTGAAGAGATCCATTACTTAAATCCTGGAGCCCAGGTTGAGAACATCTGGATAAAAATTAAGGGAGAGGGAAACAACAGGTATGTCATTGTGGGTGTCTACTACAGAACCCGCCCCCCATGCCAGACTGAGAATGAGGCCTTCCTACAACAGATTACCACAAATTCAGAAAGGAGAGATGTAGTAGTACTGGGAGATTTCAACTATCCTGATATTTGTTGGAGGTCAAACTCTGCCAAGACTATAAGATCTAGCAAATTCCTCATTTGCCTTGCAGACAAATTCATTGTCCAGAAGGTGTAAGAGGTAACAAGGGGATCACCTATTTTAGATCTGGTCCTAACCAACAGTGATGAGCTGGTTAATGGGGTGGAAGTAGCAGGATCCTTAGGTGGGAGTGACCATGTTCTCCTAGAGTTTGTGATACAGCAGAAAGGAGAAGCCAAGCATAGTAAGAGACACATTCTAGACCTAAAGAAAGCTGATTTCAGTAAGCTTAGGGAAATACTGGGAATGATCCCATGGTCAGGAATACTAAAAGAGAATGGAGTACATGATGGATGGAAGTTTCTTAAAAGTGAGATATTAAAGACACAACTTCAAACAGTTCTAATGAGGAGGAAAAATGGCAGGTGTCTAAAGAATCCAGGATAGGTGTCTAAAGAACTTTCAACTGAGCTAAGATTTAAAAGGCACGTACAAGGAATGATAAAGGGAGAATCACCAAAGAGGAATTCAAATGAATAGCCAACACATGTAGGGAGAAAGTCGGAAAAGCTAAAGCACAGAATGAGCTGAGGCTTGCTAGAGAAGTCTGAAACAATAAAAAGGACTTTTTCCATTATGTCTGTAGCAAAAGGAGGAACTAGGAAATGGTAGGGCCAATGCATGGAGAAGATGAAAAAAAGGAAGAACTACTCAGCACCTTCTTTGCTCCTGTCTTCTCCCAGAAGGAAAACAGTGGCCAACCTGGGGGAAATGGCACAGATAATGCAGTAGGTAAGAAGCAGCAAATAATAGATAAAGAAGTAGTACAGGAATACCTGGATATTTAAATGAATTCAGGTCTCCAGGGCCAGATGAACTACATCCAAGAGTATTAAAAGAACTGGCAGAAGAAATTTCAGAACCCCTGGTAATAATCTTTGAGAGCTCCTGGAGAGCAGGAGAAACCCCAACAGACTGAAGGAGGACAAATGTTGCCCCCATTATCAAGAAGTGGGGAGAGAACAAACAATTATCTGCCGGTCAGCCTGACGTCAATACTAGGAAAGGATAGTCACCAATGGCTCCTCTTCATCCTGGAGAGAAGTGACTAGTGGGTGCCATAAGGTTCTGTCCTGGGCCCAGTGCTATTCAACATCTTTATAAATGACTTGGTTGAGGGAATAAAAGGCATGCTTATCAAATTTGCAGATGACATCAAAATAGGAGGAATTGCTAATATGCTAGAGGACAGCATCAGAATTCAAAATGACCATAACAGATTGGAGAGATGGGCCAAAACAAACCAAATGAATTTCAACGGGGAGAAATGTAAGGTATTACATTTAGGCAGAAAAAAATGAAAAGCACAGCTATAGGATGGGTGACACCTGGCTTGACAACAGTAAATGTGAAGGGGATCTTTGAAGTCTTAGTAGACCACAAGCTGAACATGAATGAACAATATGTGGCAGCTAAAAAAGCCAGTGTGATTCTAAGTTTCACCTACAGGAGTATCGTGTCTAGATTGAGGGATGTAATCGTACCATTCTATTCTGCTTTGGTCAGACCTCACCTGGAATACTGCGTCCAGTTCCGGGCACTGTAATTCAAGAAGGATATTGAGAAGCTGGAACGTGTCCAGAGGAGGGCAACCAAAATTGTGAAAGGTCTGGAAGGCATGCCCTATGAGGAGCAGCTTAGGGAGTAGGGTATGTTTAACCTGGAGAAGAGAAGGTTACGAGGTGACCATGTTTAAATACTTGAAAGGATGTCATATTGAAGAGGTGGTATGCTTGTTTTCTGTTGCTCCAGAGACTAGGACATGGAGCAATGGACTCAAACTACAGGAAAAGAGATTCCACCTAAATATTAGGAAGAACGTTCTGATGGTAAGAACTATTTGACAGTGGAATACACTGCCTCGGTGTGTGGTGGAGTCTCCTTCTTTAGAGGTTTTTTAAACTGAGGCTGAATGGCTGTCTGTCAGGACTGCTTTGATTGTGTATCCCTGCATGACAGGAGGCTGGACTGGATGGCCTTTGTGGTCTCTTCTAACTCTATGATTCTATGATATAAATAGATGTTCACATTCTAAAAGCAGTCTCCCAGTTTAATTAAGAGTTATCTAATTAGCAAGTACTTAAGCAGTGGCTGCATTCAGTTTAAAGACTGAACAGTATCTGCATATGAAAAGATAGAATCATTTATTTATCAGTCACTCCAGTTCATTTCAGCTCCAGTCCTATATACACTTGCCAGGGAGTAAGCTCTACTAAACCCAATAGGACTCACTTCTGAGTAGATAGGCGTGGATCTGCACTGTATAAAGTCTTTAAATATTTCAAAATTATATGACCTCTGTCAATCCTTCTTTTCTAATCAGTGGAGAAAAATAGTCGACCCTGTCAAGTAAGTTGATCAGGTTAGTTATCTCTGAAGTTTTTGGTTCAGCATTATTATCAGCATGCTTAGTACGGCTAATGTTATTTTATTGCCACTAGAGGGGAGTATATGCCTGCAAATAGATATATGAATGAGTATGAAAAGCTTCAGGCAGTTAAAATTGCCTACTGGTATACTGTACTTCCTTCTCCTATTCCTGAAGTTTGCAGTCCACAAAGAAAACATCACTGCAACAGTTAAGAGGACAGATGGATATTCTATGTTACATCAGTGTGCATCCATTTTTTCAAAACTGGTTCAATACAATACTGGCATTCATATACAGTACATTGACATATGTTGGTTTCATTGCAATCAGTGCATGTTTGCCTAGTTGTACGACAAGCAACACATTCTCTCTTCTATACAATCACTGGGAACCAGTGTGGTGTAGTGGTTTGAGCATTGGACTATGACTGGAGGCCAGGGTTTGAATCCCCGCTCTGCCATGGAAATCCACTGGTAAGAAAGCAGAGGCTTCACCTTGGACATCAGAAGGCAGACATAAGAGCCAGAGAGCAAGAAAAGAGGCTGTGAATGTGGAAACCTAGGACATCAGCAAGAGTTGGGTTGCTGTGGGATGATTGGTAGATAGTTGGTTATTGTGAAAATGGCCCAGTCGGGTGTACAGCTGGGTTAACCTTATGTCTCTAGTGCTACAACAGAGACACCAGAGTAATATTTCCACGTGATGGGAAGAAGTTTTTTATGTGTTTTTTTTTATCTCAGCCAGACTTTATAGTTTTAGAATGAAATCTCATCACAAGAAGGTGGGAAGGAACAGGTAAGATAATGTACAGATTATTCCTATGCCTTTGCTGTGGTGATTTGGAGAAACAAGAGAAGCCCCTTGAGGGGCCCCAGTAAGTCTATGGATCTGGTAGTGAAATCTCTCCACCCAACATATACTTAATAGTGTTTGTACATTTGAAATTTGCAAATCATGTGTCTTTTATATCAGGCTCTCCAGATGTATTGGACCATAACTCTTATGATCTCTTGCTATGCGCCATGCTGTCTAGTGCTTTTAGGAGATCCACATTTTGAGAGGTGCATATCCTCCACCTCTGGTGTGTATGTGTGTGCAGGAGGTGGGGTTTTATAAATTGTTATTACCTGTTCTGTGTCATGGCCAGGGCAGGTAGGAAATTGAGTAAGTAACACATTCAGCTATTTTAGCTTTGGCTTTGTGGGTCAAGTGACTATAAAAACAGCTTCAGCTCTTAACATTCATTTTGCTAGATGCATATGCAGCATTGCCTCAGTTCTTGCAAGAGGTTTACATAGTTAACCCCTAAGTTAGGACAGCTGTTTCCTCTGTTTTACAAAGTGGTGGTGAAACATTCACAATTTTACATGCTCTGCAGGATTAATAATTCCAGTTCAGTGGTTTTAAAGGTTTCACGGGTGAGTTGGGGAGAACATTGATTGTGGTCCGTACAGTATCACGCAATTGTTTTTGAAAGTTTGTATTAGCAACTAAGAGGGCTGCCTTTTCCTTACAAATGAGTTCCACCCCTTGATTTTGCTGAACAATACAATAAACTGTAACCAGAGTCAATAGAGTCTTCTTCTTCTTTTTTAATCTAGAGAGGTATGGGGACTGTTGGATATCATTGTCAAATGGAAACACCAGCATGTCTGGAATGAACATTTGTGTGGGAGTTTGATGTGATTTGTAAGAGCATTTCAACAATCAATTGTCACTGAAAATACAATTAGAAAGATGCTACAGTAGCTTTAGGTCACCTAACAAGGGCATGTTCCAGCTCTCAATCCTGTTGTTGTTATGTTCCTTCAAGTTGATTCTCCATTATAGTGACCCTATCACAGAGTTTTCTTAGCAAGATTTATTCAGCGGAGGTTTGCCATGGCCTTCCTATAAGGCTAAGAAAGTGTGACTCGCCCAAGGTCAACAATGGGATTCCATGACTGAATAGTAATTCGGACCCTGATCTCCCACAATCTTAGTCCAATACGCAGACCACTACACCATGTTGGCTCCTAAATCCAATATTTACATGCAAAGCCAGAATCTGGAGCTGTAGATACCTACAGAAGGTAGGCTATGTAGAGCCAGCTCCAGCTTCAAGGGGCACTGACCTCTATGTCAGTGCTCCCCATGGGCTTCAGTATGCATATCTGGAAGCAGGCAATGGTCAGGGTTGGATGGGAGGCAACAGTGAAGAGGAACACTACTGTGACTCAGAGCTGTTATTTCCTACAATGCCCCAGCATGACACTAGGCCAGGAGCATTCTAGCAGATTGTAGAAATTTACATGGTGACTATAAGCCCCCACAGCAGGCACAGGAGTGCTGGAAACAGTGAGGCCCAAGGCCATCATCACTTGTGTGACTTGCCAGAGCACTAGCATTGTGACTAGGTTACTCCAACCAAAGAAGGCAAGTACTTCTTTTTGTGTTACTCTGACCTTGCATCACTTTGTGTCTATATGGCTCATATCCTATATTTGGCTGGCAGGGACATGCAGAATGGAATCACTGGCATGTGCAAGCTACAGATGACTGATATGTGCTTGGCAAACATCTGTAGTTCTTCCTTATCACCATTTGTCTTAGATTAGTGAAGTTTGAAAAGGCAGCAACAGTAAGTAGCACCTGTTATTCTCTTGTCGATTTCACCTTGTAATCATTTTCCGCTTGTGGGCTTCCAATGAGGGTATCCAGTTAGCCACTAGAGGAACATAATGTTGGACCAGATAGGCCTTTGGCCTCATCCAGCAGAGCTCTTCCTATGATAAAAAAAACACACATATGTGTTTGATATAATATTTCCTGAGAATACCAAAATAATAAAAACAGAGCAGTGATGAATGCATGGCATATTTTGTCTTCCTTACTGTGTGTGGCCAGACTCAATTTCATCTATATGTTTCTTCCATTTTTTTTAACTGACATTGAAGAAAGCATGTCTTTGTGGAATCCCCTGAGCTTTCTGACAATAATTAGTTTCACAGTAACCACCCAGCAGCATCAGAACTGATTGACAAATAAATTAACTTTGACAGCCAGCAGCCTGAAATAATCAAAAGCAGATAGCAATTTTCCTCAAGCAGCAGGCAATAAAAATAGAGGGGTGAAAAAAAACCCTCAGAGATCATGTGCTGGAAAAGGTTCCTGTCCTACTCTCAGTCAAGAGCCTATCCTTCAAACATATCCATCTGTTGAGTACTGCTTATAGTAATCCATGAGCAGGTACTTGTCTTCTGCATGGTACAAAACAGGTTGAAAGAATACATTACTATAACCCCCTTGCTGCTTATCTTCAGGAGTGTTGGATCACTGCTCTGCCAAAACACCAACAATCTATTACTACTACATTATTATTATTATTATTATTATTATGTGGCAGAATTTCACAGTGGCTGCATAGAACCAAAATCCACTGTCATTGCACCTGAATTGTTTTGATCCATTGCATGCAGAGAAAGCTTGTACTCATCCAACAATATTCAATCACTTTTTTAGTTATAGGAGCCTGGGAGAAATTATAATAGTCTTGGGGGGTGGGGGAAATTTAACATTTTTTTCAAATCATTATGACTAAGGCAACCCACTTCAAAGGAGCCAGTCACCTCTACTTTTAATACATCAGTAAATAAAGAATATTCAGTGTTTTCTCAGCCCCACATAGAAAGAACCATCTAACAAAATACTCTCTTCCACACAATATGTAAGGTATGGCTATCCTAAATAATCTAATATGGTAGAATAATCATTATTCTGATAAGATGGTGGAATGAGGGTGAGGGTTAGAGGTAAGGTGCGGGGTGCTTAAATAGCCAATGTTATTAACTTTTTATTCTGTTTCCTTTAAAGCACCAGCCTTCTGTTTCCTTTAAACCATCAGGAACAATGTTAGCATCATGTTTACCAAACATAAGCACTGCCAGAATGGGTTACTAATAATCTTCCTAGCTTAGGAGCTATCTGTGCCAAGGGCTGTGATCAGATTTTTCCTTAGAAGCATTCAGGAAACAGGCAACTTTGTAGACTAAGGAGTCGTCTAAACTGTGAAATAAATCCTCACGGAATTTGTATGGAATGCTACCTGTCTTAATGGTAACCAGCATTAATCCCTTATTTGGAAGGGGAGGACAAAAAAAAAAAACTCCAAAAACAATTCTGGGAAAGCCTTCGTGGCTTTTCCCAGAGTTTTTGAAAAACAGCAATGGGGGGTGGTGCATTCCCCATCATTAGGACAGCAATTCAATACGAACAGGAAGCACAACTCTGATTGGCTGGACAAGCACAGGGGGTGGGGCTTGCTAACAGGGCAAGCGCCCGCAGATACATTTTTTTGCCTTAGCGAGTGATCGGGGAAGGGAGGAGGGCAGCTGCCATCCTCTCCCCCTTCCCTGGTTCCTCACTGCTGTGGAGATCAGAAAAGGGAGGAGGGGGGCTGTCATCTTGGATGCGAAGTTTATAGGGGCTGCTGGGGGCAAAAAACACCATTAAGACAAGTTGCAGCTACTGCGATTTGCTATTACTGAGGGGCACTATGTTTTCCCCTGCTCATATAGACGGGGCCTGGGCCTGATATTCAGTTCCAGACTCAGTGGTTGTGGTTGGAAGGACAGATCATAGTCTGAATGACTGTTAATGCAGTACCCATCCCAGCTAGTAGAATATTGGTCCATTAAGCATGAATTTAATATTAACCTTTATTTGTAGCACTGATGGACAACCTGTGGTTATTCAGGTGTTTCTGAACCACATCTCCATAATCCCTCTCCATCTGCCAGACTGGCTGGGGTTTGGAGGAAGTGGGGTCCATCTTGGAGGTAGGTTGCCTATCTCACATTTACAGTGGTTACAGCTGTCATGGCCTCTCATAGCCTCAAGTGAAACATGTTAACCTTTTGCATTGGATTAAAACTGTTTCCCTCTTTTCATAAAAGAGTAGCTTGTTGTAAATTACCTTTGTGCATTGTCTTGTTTTGGTGTTTTGTGGAAGGCTACATTGCAGTCCTCTATACATTTTCCTTACCTTTTACATCCTTGTGAGATATCTCAACCTGAAGCTGTTGCCCTTCGGTGCTTTAAAACTACACACCTTGTGTAATTATTAAGTAGCGGAGTTGGCATGATTAATTCTTACAGTTATCAGATTGAAAGTGTAACACTATCCAGCTAAAGTGAGTCAAAGTTAATGATGGGGGATAAAGTGTCAGAGAGCAGAAGATATGCAGGTATCTACAAAGTCTATTTATCATGAACATTAATGTGCAAGTTACTTTTAAAGTAATCTCTTGGTTTTCATTTTATTTTAAACCTCTCCCCTACCATATCAAATATAACACGGAGGCCATTCTTCTCAAATATTCAGTAAGAATCCTTATTCAGTTGGGAGTGGGGAGAAAAGATGGGAAATTGTGAAGGAATGGAAGATGTGTTGGCGGGATCTGGGGCCACTCTTTAGTCTTACGTGTCTTCATTTTGATTTTAGTGCAACTGTCTGAAGCTCTCAACAAAGGCTTTCAAATACATTAGCCTATTTTCATACATTTTTTCCCAATGATCCCAATAAGCCACCATTGTTCGTATCTGTATTTGGAGCTCAACAAAATTAAGCAAAAAATTGGACTACAGCTTCTAGAATATTGCAAGCAGTATGGGGGAGGTGGGTCCAAAAAATTAACTTTGTCCAAGCTTTGTTTATATCTATATTTATATTTCTCAATCACATTGATATCTTGTTGACCATCTTCCATAATGTAAACTCAAACAATGTACATGGTCTTCCCAACAGATTCCCATCTAGGGTTAGGTCCCAACATGCCTAGCTTCCTCGAAATGGTTGCCCCATATGTCTTCAGGCTCTGCCCTGGGATTTATGTGTATTTTTTAAGAAGACACAATCTTTGTTGTAGCTCTGGCTTAATTATATGGCTCTAAGAGCTCTGCCCAAAAAATAGGTTCAACATTCCATTCCAAAGGTTTCAGGGCCCAAACCTGACACCAGGGGCCATTCACACCCCACAATAATAACACTGTGTTTCTACTTTAACCATCATTGCAGCAGCTTATGGAACACTGGGATCTGCAGTTTAGGGGAGGGGCATGTAGAATTCTTACCCAGAGAGCTCTTCTGCGGTCTCTGACCAAACTACAAACCCCAGGACTCCATAGTATGTGGCCATGGCAATTAAAGTGGAATAATTGTGCTAACATTGTGTACTGTGAAAGAGTCCCAGGCTGCAGGTGGTCATGATGTTACTGTGGTGAGTCCTTCAGATATAATCTCCTTGTAATTTCACAGAGGCGGGGCAGGCAAAGTTTGGGAGGCAGATCAAAATGTTTCTGATTGGGGAAATGGGCATGAGAGCAGTACACCGAGAATTTGGGCAAAACACAGCTAATTACACAATATATGACAAGAAGCTCCACCTCCCCTGCACAATGAAATCCTAAGGGCTTGCCTCTGAGGCATTGCATGTACCTATGCCCCAGCCTCAGATCATAATTCTGAGTGGACTATCCTGCTGGATTTATCGCCACCATAATCACTTACCGGCATAGGCACAGCATTGCAGACCATGCAGCACTGTGCAAAGTTGCTTTGGGTGGACACCCTGAAGCTTTCACTCAGCCCCCTTCCTTCACCATCTCCCTCTTTTCCCAAGCAATTTTCTAAATCTTGTTGCCTCTGTTCCTCACAAGCCGTACAAAGAAGCGGGATACAGGTAGCCACTGATGTGACTCTTGCTCCTCCTCTTTCCATTGCTCAGGTGAATCAGAAGATCTCTTGTAATGAGTGACATGGGGCTGAAAAGCCATGCAACTTTTCACAGCATTTTTAGTAACAGTAGCCTATATTTCGAAGGAAGGAATTGGCAAAGCCACCTCTGAGGATTCCTTGCCTAAGGAGATTAATCAGATGAGCCTCTAAAAATGTTCCTATTCCACTATATTTTAAAGTGTAAGTGTCCTGGCACGATAACCCTTCTTATCACATCACTGTAATAATGAGAATGAGCAGCCTCAGCATTATCGGAGCACGATCGCCAGTGCTGTTTACTTCTGTGTTCGCCAGGGCGCGTGATCTTGGCGGTTTTTGCAGGAGGACACGAATGCACTTAAAAGTCTAAAACCAGCTAAATTAAAAACAAAATGAACACACAAGCACTGAAACACTTAAAAACCTGTCTGCAAAACAGGGAGGTTCATAAAAAGAGCATCCCGTACCTAGTTTTTGTGTTCTTGCCTGGAAGTGTTCTGGCGGGAACCACCCACTGACACTGTATTCATGAGAGCAGAATGGTTCGTGGTTTCAGACATTTGGAATTCCATGACAAAAATGCAACGGCAGATCAATTGATGGCTTTGGGCCATCAATAAAAAAGAATGCCTTATTAACAACAGCATAACACCATAGCACGACATTGTGCAATATGAGCTCCCTTTTACGTTCTTTTGGCGTCATTATCACGCCATATTTGCCACGTCTGATAATCTCCTCTGAAAACCTGTATGAAATTCATGAGTTTGCCTTAAGTCAGCAGGTGACTTGAAAGCACACAGATAACACACATCTTCAGTTACCACACATCATCTCAAAAATATCTGCAATTCACAGGAGCAACATGAAGCAGTTTTATATTCTTCTCCTCTGAAGGCTTTTCAGAAATCAGAACACATCCCATATCCACATGGGCTTCAGCCTCAACGGCAGCTAATTGCAAATTAGCAGCAAAAAGAAGAGCAATAATTCAGCCAATTTTCTGCAGGCAGAGTTGTCTGCATTAACAAAGTTGTTTGTTGTAATGTTGACTTTCCATAACATCAGTATTTCCATTTCTTGTAAAGCTATTAAGCATTCAGGATTATCGGCATTATCATTTACATCTGTGGGTTTTCTGGAAGGAAAGACTGAAATTTCCAGGTAATTAAAATCATTTGGTTCCTCTGGACCCCAGTCAGGGAGCAGAAATTCTGTATGGGAGCTGCAGATACTTCTGTGAAAATACTGTGTTTTCTTTGCCTTTTTAGTTATGCAGAGTTTGACCCACAAGTCTTACAAAAATGAAACCCTTAGGAGCATCTAGAGCCAATGAATATGTCATGTTTGCATTTGGATACCAGCAAACAAAACTGATATAGCACAGTGGCTGAGGGCCAAACCAAATGTTATTAAGGAGATGCATAAATACATCTTTCAACTTTTTTTTGTCTTTTGCTAAAAGCAACCACAGAAGCCCCTTGTTTGGACTGATGTTGCACAGGGAAGGAAGAGTGTCTGCCCCAGCTCCTTGATCCAAGGAGCTGTCTACCCCCATCTCCCATCTAATGCTATTAGTTGTGGAAAGGATAACATACAGGCATTTGCATTGTCCATATGGACCACAGCACTAGCTGACTGTTGTTAACAGCAAAAACGATAGGAAGTGATGTAGCAAAGTAAAGAAATGCTGGCATATACACTCATGTGTCTCCTTCATCACATTCACATTGCCCCTGAGAGGCTGAGCTATGCATCACAATTCCTGGCCTGAATTTGGTTTCTGCCACTCTTTCAGCTCATTTTCTCTACCACTGGGGATACCAGTAATTCGACCCTGTTTTGTAGGGCTGTTGGAGAGATTGCTAAGATATCATATAGTTATTATCCAATAAGAGAATGATATTGAGGGAAAGCCATGCTGGATCCCATAGCTGACACTAACAGAGGGTAAGGAAGTAACTAGCAGCAAAAACTGCCTTTCCCCCTCTTTTTAATAGCAGCTTGCTTGTGTGCCTTCTGTCTAGGGCTGACCTGATTGATTGATTGAATTTATATCTTATCTTTCTCCCAATATGGGATTCAAGGCTGCTTACAGTAGTTTTAAAAAGATTAAGTTAAAACTCTGTCATTAAACAGAGTGAGGCGGCCACCTCAAGTAGCAAAATCTGGGCAGGGTGGGGACTGGCAAAAAATGGTCAGAGGACAGATGCCTAAGTGCCATACAGTTTGTCCTGAGTCCTCTAAGGTAGCCTCCAGCCCTCAAGTAAAGTACAAGCAGCCAGCACAGGAATCTAATTTTAAAAGTGTGAGTTTGGTTGACATCTGTAAATGGAAGAGGATCAGGGGTGGGTGGGTAGAATCATGACATTTCTTCAGGCAGCAAAACATTTTGGACCGCCTTTGCTTCTGCTCTGCCACACTGAAGAGATCCTCATCAGTCCTCAAGGCAAGGGGAATACAGCTTAGGAGAAGAGTGCTTCTTTGTGCGTGCGTGCGTGTGTGTGTGTGTGTGTTTTGCTGGGCCTTGCTGCAGGCTGCTCTGGAGTGACTGTTGTAGTCTCTCCAGGGTATCTGCCTGGCTGCCTTCTTCCCTTCTTCATCCCCCTCTCTAAGGGTCTTGTTGCACTCTGAAGAAAATCAGCAAGGCAGCAGGAACGTTCTGTCTTTCCTGCTGCCTTACCACATGAGGTTGTTCTTCTTCTGACTTTCTTTTATTCCAGTCCCATGGTGGACCAAGCTAAAACCATGTCTTTTTGCTAACAGGTTTTTCTGGTTAGCAAAAAGACATGGTTTTACCTCAGTCCCTCACGGGACCAGAACACAAACCAAAACGATGATGCCATGCAGTAAGGCAGCACAGAAGATGGAACATTCCGGCTCTCTTGCCACTTTTCTTTGTAGTGCGGTAAGCCCCAAAGTTTTTCAAACTGTAGACAGCAGATAGATTCAATGAGAGGGAACAGCCAGTGCAGGGAAATACAGGGGCCTCAGTATTTGCTGCTTCAGGAGTCATTGAATATGGTACTACAGGGAGGCTGCTTTGTCACTTTTTCTTATTGTTGACTTTCTCAACTGTGTTCCCACCTTGAAGCCACAATACACTTTCCTTTCTTGGTCTGAAGCATACATGGGCTGTACCATTGTTAGCAAAAACCATGGTGTGAATGTCTTACTTCTTCAGCTAAGCTTAAGTTCTTGATTCTTTTAAAATTCTTGGTTTAATTCTCTCTCTCTTTTCTCTCTCTCTTGTGCACCCCTGCAGCTCCTGTGTATGGTCACCTTCTCCCTCATACTTCATTTCCTGACTTCTCCTTCCTCCCCTCCCAAATCCTGGCTAAACAGTATCTTGCTTTCTCATATTTTCTCCTTCTTTCCACTGTCCAGAATGCCCAGTTAAACATCTTCTCCTTCCCTTCTTTTTCTTCTCCTCCTCACCACATCTCCTAGTTGCAGTATCTTCTCCTTCCTCCTCAGTCCCTCTCCCTTGTTCTATGTCTCTTTCTCCTCCTGTCCAGTTCTGCCTACTTGTCTTTTTCTCTTTCCCCCAACTTCTTCCTATCACTCTTACCCTCTTTCTCTTTCTACTAACCTCCTAGCTACACTCATCATCTTCCTGCTTCTTCCCTCCCTTTTTGTCCCTCCAATTTTTTCTCCTTGCCCCCTCCCTCAAAACACTGAAAGCACCAAAATCTTATTAAAGCTGAGAGTCCAATTAAACTCAAAAGGGTTATTAATAGACATGCATAGTTAAGATTGCCTTGTTGGTTATCATAGCTTCCAACATAATAATCTCCCCTTCTTCAAAATTATTGTAATAATGCAATAATACTACTAAGAGGATTCCACAACTTGACTGTAGAAAGAAAGTAAGAAAGGCTGGCGAAAGGCACTGGTTAACTCAAGAAACTCATTAAAAGCTGGTTTGGAAAATACACATTTTGCTTGGAAAAATTTCCTTGATTGGACCAAAGCTCCCACATGTTGAAGTCAGTGCTTCTTGTTGTTGTTTTTGTTGTTGTGTGCCTTCAAGTCATTGGTGACTTATGGTGACCCTAACTCAACCCTATCATGGGCTTTTCTTGGCAAAATTTGTTTAGAGGGGGTTGCTGAGAGAGTGTGACTTGCCCAAGGTCACTTAGTGGGTTTCTATGGGCAATGGAGGATTTGAACCCGGTGTTCTAGTCGAACGCTTGAACCTCTACACCACACTGGCTCTCAAAGGCAGTTTTTAAAAGACAGCAGGGAAAACTTCTGTGTTTTTCTTGTCTGTTCAAAGCAGACCTTGGAAAACTTTCTTTGGCTGGACTATAACTTTCATGTGTTGTCAAAAGCAGTACTTTGGGGAAATGTAAAAACCGAGGCTGAAGGGAAAATCCTTTTCAGGCTAGAACTTGAAAATAATAATTTCCAGCCAGATAGTTGTTGGTTTTCCCCCCGTTTCTTAGACTTTGTGTTTTTATTTGACAGACATCTTTTGAGCAACTGTGGTTGAGCTTTAATGTATCATGCTTAATACTTAATAATATAACGGGGGCCAATCCCATGGCATCATCAGGGCCATCTTTAGGATCTCATGTTTTGGCTCTGAAATCAAGAGCTTGGATGCTCCTGACCTGGCAGCCCTAGGACAGCAAGTGGATGGTGCTGAGAAAGTAAAGCAATAGCTGTGGCCTTTGATTGCCTGTGCTCTTCCTTAAGGGCCCAACAACAATGGTGGTGGCTGCAGTAGAACAGAAGACAGTGAGCCTCAGGGAAGGTACCTAGGGATATAAGGGAGGGCTGTATAAAAAGGACTGGAGCTAAAAGTCTGCGTGAGTCCCAAATGCCTCTGGATACACTGTAATGGACTGCAAGTGGGAAGTAGTGGTGACGTAGCAAAGAGGAAAAGTAGCTGCAGCAGAGGTCTGACTGCTGATGAGCACAGAAGCTAGCAAGGGGGTCCTGAAGTATCTGGACAGAAGTAACTTTTCCCATCTAATCCAGAATAATTATCTGCTTAGCAGGCTGCTTCTACAAACAGTTAACAGAAACAAACAGCCCAAGCTCCTCTGCTTTTCAGTGCGGTAAGTTCTACAGACATGAACAGTTAATAATGTCTGTTTCCATGCCATAAAGCATTTCATCTGCTAATTTCTGCAAAATGAAGATCATGTTATAGGAGCAGCAGGAAGGCTAGGGAGAAAAAGATTCTCAGTGGGCTGGAGTTTATTAAAACCTAATGTTTTTCGGAAATGTGATCTTCCTCTTCTTCTGAGGCTATCTACAGGTTCTGAGTAATTCAAGAATGACCTGGCTTGCTCTCTTAAAATGGAAAAAATTACATTTTGGAAACATATTGGGCTTTAATCAGCTAAGAATGCAATCTTCTACCCATGTATCTGAAAGCAAGTCCTATGTAACTCACTGGGGCTTACTTCTGAGTAGACATGTGTGAAGTGAGAAGCGGGCAAGTTTAGGAAGAACCAGCCAACTGCAGCTTTGGGAGTGATGTGAAGGCCTGAGCAGTGGGAAGGCTATGACCTAGAGGCTTGTAAAAGAGTTTGGGCAATCAGTGACAGAAGGCTCAGCTAGACAGGAGAATTAATTGCAGAAAATAGCACATTAACTCACGATCACTATCACAGCCATGGTCATTTGTCCCCACAATGCATTCACAAGATCGCTGGCATAGGAAGCTATCCAAGTTTGAAATTCAAACAGAGCATGTCCACAAGAAAAGATGGTGGCCACAAGTTAATTACCTGCATTATTATTCCCCAAAAGCTCCCTCCATTCCCCCCACCTTTTTTGTTTGTCTTGTTAAATGAGAGACGTGGAAGAGTGATCTTATGCTTTGTCCAACCAATCACGTTTTGACTTCTGGGATGTGCCCTCAATTCAAATTGGTTCTTCAAATGGGCTGTAATGCACATTTTTGTGTATTTTTTAAAAAAAAGATTGTGAAAAACAGCAAAAGCTGCTATCGCAAGGTACTTGGCGTTTTCGGCCCCCCTCCTTCCGAATACGGCAAATCCTGGTAGGAGCTCATATAGACAAAACGTGTTCCCCTTGCATTCCTTGAGAATTTTTTTCACCATCTAAACAACACCAGAGTGAAGATCTGAATAGGTTATGGGGAGCTGGGAATGTGGAAAGAGGTTAGGGAGTTCATCTTTAACTTATTTTGTTAATTAATAAACCTTTACTTGTTTTCTTTTCTACCACTGTGTCTGACTGTTTACATTTAAGAACTGAAAGGGAAGACTGGCCACATGTTAGCATACTGAACCCATTGATTGACACAGCTACTTGTCTAGTATAGTGGTCACCTTGAGGTCTGAGTTAGGGTAAAAGGGCAAGGTGAGTGACATGAGCCCATGCCTTGGAACTGCAGGGCCAGCCTGGAGAAGGATTTAATCAAAACATATCTAGGTTTACAATGCCTGGTACTTTTGAAAGCCTTTTCTCTTTTGCCTTTCCATTGAATATACTACCTTCTGCCTTTTGATCTAGTTATGCAAGTAAGTCAGGCTATCTTCTGTTTAAGTTGATTATTTTATGCCTTGGAACATTCCAGTGAATAGAATATGAGAATAGAAACAGCTGGAGCAAGCTGCATGGAAGTTCTCACCCAGATAAGTAAATACTAGACATCCGTGTGTGTGTGTGTGTGTGTGTGTGTGTATGTATGTGTACTATTCTTGAAGAAAGTCTCCCATATTGGAGTGATATAGTGAGCCCTAAGTATCCACTGGGGGTTGGTTCCAGGACGACGCCACCCCCGTGGATACCAAAATCTGTGGATGCTCAAGTCCCATTATATACGATAGCATAGTAAAATGGTGTCCTTTATATAAAATGGCAAACAGCAAGGTTTGCTTTTTGGAATTTTTAAAATACAGTATTTTCAAACCGTGAGTGGTTGAATCTGTGGATACGGAGGGCTGACTGTAATAGGAATACTTACATACCCATTTACCAAAGATATTGTTATTAAAAAGTTGTCATAGTATTTGATTGTATGCACATGATAAACTCAGTATTGCTGTATAAACATAGCAGGAACTCCACTCTATAGAGAACGCTGATGTATTTAGAGTGGTGTGAATAGTGCAGGAATGAGAACAATTATATAAGGAATTATACTTAAGTAGGTAGCAGTAAGCTGTGGATTTGTCATTTTATTACTTCTTGATCCCCTGTAGTCTGTAGGTGCAACTCCTATTGTGCAATCTATGATCATGAAGCAGAGAAAAATAGCTTCATCTATAATGCATGATTGAAAAACTGCCCAATCTGTATTGTTACTGGCTGTGCTCTCCAGACATGAGCATACAATTTGCCCATGTTCTGGGAATACATACATAAAGTGAACCTTGACAGTAGGATGTCCAGACACATTGGTCCCAGAAAACTACATTTATGTAGCGTTCACTGGGAGATATTTTTTTTTTACTGAACACACAAGAGTTTAAAAAAGGCATAAGTTAAAATTAGCATCAAACAGCAAACATCACAGCAGAGTTTCTAATGCTACAGTAATACTTTCTATATCATGGCACTCAGCTGTGTTTACTCCCCATGTTTAGTCTTGCCTCCCCACTGTTTAACTGGTAACTTCTTTCTTTCTCTGAAAAATACTTTCACCTTCATTTCTCCAGAAAGAAGATGCAGGGATATAGATTGTCAATAGTGGGACCTTGTCTCTGTCCATTTGTATTGCTGGTAAACTGCAGGTATCTCGGCAACAAAAAAACTTCCTATGGTTCCCCCAGGGAATGAATAAACTTTAAAAGACGAAGGACAAGATCCTGCATCAAAGGCTATGGTTCATAACTTTACAATGTCATAGCTACATCCCTGACAATCCTATGCTACCCTTTTAGTGAATTGTGACACTCGTGTTGAGGCATCCTGTGTGATGTCCTGTTGCGCAATGGGAGTCCCCATTGTGCCAGAAGTCCCACAACGTTCTGGTGCCTATTGCACAATGGGTCCCATAGCATTCCGATCCCCATTGCACAATGGGACCTATGATGCAATGGCCATTCTGTTGCTCCCATTTGCACAATGGTTCCAGAAACATACTTATGTTTCTGCTCCCCTCCTGAGAATACGAGTGTTGTGCAATGTCACAGTTCACTTGTGTGTGATCATAAGTCACTTTATGGTAATGCAAACACCTAATAGGATGCTAATAAACTGAACAGTGGAAACACAGAGTAACATTAACTTCTATTAACCAAGATTTATCCATAATGGGAGGAATCACTTGCATGGAACAAATAATCAAAAAGTATACAGGCCATGGTAGCAAAACCTGTGCAGACAGTTCTGGGCAGATGGCCTTGGGCTTCTGCAGAAAGAAGGAGCACGAAGGACATACAAGAAATCAACAGGGAAGAGAGAAAGAAATCCAGGTGGTAATGTTCTCAAGCTCTAATCCACATGAAATATGCTTTCTCTCTCCAGACAGAGTTCGCTACCCATTACTTGATGAGTTTTTGGTACCTTGGCTCAAACAAACAAACAAACAAACAAAAAGCCCTGGTGGCGCAGTGGTTAAATGCCAGTACTGCAAGTCACCACGTTGCAAGTTTGATTCCAGCAGGCTCCAAGGTTCACTCAGCCTTCCATCCTTTCGTAGGTTGGTAAATTGAGTACCCAGCTTGTGGGGGCAATTAGCTAACCACACATTGGAAACTGCTTGATGCAGTGTAGATGTGTAAATAGCTATTGCTTAAAACAATGTGTAAGCCGCTCTGATAGCCTTGTGGCTGAAGAGCGGGGTATAAATAAATAAATAAATAAAATAAAAAAACAAGATATCCCAATCCATTTTTAAAAAATAAGAAAAGATAAATATGGAATGAATGCTAACTTGCAACTGGCACATAAAAATGTAAGAAAGCATTTGAGGCATCTCACACACTCTATACTTGCTGAACAGTAGATCTAATGTGCTTTTCTTTAGCCCCTTGAATTCACTGCCACTTTCTGAGCTGCTATATCATATATCCACTCTTCCCCTACATCTCTCTTTTTATTTTTTTTTCATCTGGAGATTAGACTCTCTTAATAAACTGGGGCTGATCCTGGTACTTGATAGGCCTTTTTTTTTTAAAGGTAAGTTGTAATGCATACATAAGTTGTTACCTATAATAACTACATTTTTCTCTGTGAGGCACACATTCCTGTGGCTGACTGACAGGGTTTCATTTGTTATTCTTCCTTCGTCAAACACCTTGCAGAAGTGTGCTGCGGTGGGCCAGCATAAATGCAGAATTTACCAACAGCCTGTTCTCTATAATATTGCCCACCAGTTCCTGAGGGGGAATACATATAACCAAATTCCTGGCACATGTCACTTGGCTGCCATATATTATATATTTTTATTTCACACTTACATTATACCTTTCACATGCACAAACATTGAAAGTAAATGTAGAGGAAAAACTAGCTGAGCAAGAGTCTCTCTCTCTCTGGCTTTTCTTCGCAAACGAAGATTCAGGAAAGACTCATCCCGCGCTTTCTGCAAGCACACTGATGACTAAAAAGGCCAATCCGAGATAGACAAGTCCTGTTGCAGAAAGCACAGCAGAAGGTTTCCTTGGGTGATGTTTCCGGGTTGTGATTCTTTCTGCGTTGTCGTTTCTCTTCAAGACTTGTTCAGCGTGAGTTCTCAAATAAGGCTGCAGCATTGTGGATAGTGTGTTTCCATGCCTCCCGATGTGAGGCCAGGGCGGACCATTGTTGGTGATCAATTTGGCCGAGCCTGAGGTGTTGTTTCAAGAAGTCCTTGTATCGCTTTTTTGGAGTGCCCCTCTTACGCTGACCCGTGGCAAGTTCACCGTAGAATACTATTTTGGGGAGGCGATGGTCCTCCATCCTAGAAACATGCCCTGCCCAGCACAGCTGTGTTCTCAATAGCATGGCCTCAATGCTGGTGATCCCTGCTTGGTCAAGGACAGCAACATTCGTCACATAGTCAGTCCAGTGTATAGCTGAGCAAGAGTATGCATGTGAGGAATGAAAACCACAGTAAACAAAACAAGCTAGAGAAGGAAAGCAAAATAAACACAGTTAATGGAAAATCTAAACTCCCTAATACCATTATTTAATTTATTCCTATGTGGGTTTTAAAATTCATCTGCCTGCTAACTGGTCACTTACCTATGAGAAAATAACGGCCAAGATCCTGCACTGTCAGATGTAGCTTTAATACTTTAAGATTTCCCTGCATGACTATGGGAAAGTCCAAGTACAACAGATTCTTTCGCAGGTGTCAAAATCATACTAGCATCTATTTTGCTGCAATATATATTTGGAACCTGTATCTGGAAAGATTCAGTTGTGTTGACCAGGGCAGCTGTGGCCTCCAGATGTTTTGGGCCAACTGCCATAATTCCTCATCACTTGCTATGGATTGTTGGCAGTGTGGTAGGACTGATTGTCTGCAATTTCAGAACCCTATGTTCCAATCTGTGGTAGGGAAGTGGACCTTGCTGTTGTTAGTTTTTTGATCAAAGAGAAATCAGCAGTAGAAGGAGAAGCAACAAAGTAATGTCATGGATAAACTGGCAGCACTTTGCACCAGTAGATCTAGCCTATCTACTTTTGTGCAGCTTCTAGTAGACCCCTTGCCTCCCCCCTTATCCATGAAGCATTTGTGTGAGTTCTTCTCTAAGTGGAGATGAAGGAGGCATTACTGAGCAGCTAAGAGTGGATCCCTACACATAAGAGTTGTCTAGATGAGAAAATATAATGCTGGTTGCTGTGCAAATTCGCAGCAGCGTTCATTTGTCTCTATGGTCCTTTGGCAAAATCACTGCTATGCAAAGTGTTTGAAGTTCACACACAACCTTGCCTAAGAATCAAGATGGTGACTGAGAGAGAATTACTTGCATTATTATTCTCCACAAGTTGTTGCTGCTGCACAGTAATTTTTTTTTTTTACTGCAAATCAAAGATGTGCATTTGTTATCTTCTGATTAAAAAAGCTGTTTGGTCACCTCAGCACAGCAAAAGAAGTGCATGACCGGCAATGTGAAACTCCAAAATGGCACTTTCAGCCACTTCATTGCCAGCAAGCCCGTGCCCTTTACATTCTAACCAATCAGCTTTCCACTTCCACCCTCGCCAAGAAAGCACTGTGATGTGAGTGGTAATGCTTATTTTCACACATTATTTAAGAAACCTTGGGAAAAGCCACAAAGGCTTTCCCCTTGCAGTTTTTTGAGTTTTTGTCTCCCCTCCTTCTGTGTAAGGCAAATTACCGCAGGATCTCGTTGCAAAAGGTATTCTCTGTGTATTCTATTAGGATTATTTTCATGGTCTAGACCAGGGCCCCCCAGCCACCGGTTCCTGGACCGATCCTGGTCCATGGTCTCTTAGGGACTAGGCCATGTGTGAGGTATCCAATTGGCAGTCGGCCTGATCCTGGCTGTCCAGTTGCTGCTTTTTGCAAGCTCTTTTCACTCTCCTTCAAGCAGCAATGCTTGAAAGGGAGAGAACAGAGCTTGCAAAAAAAATTGCAAAAAGCCTAGCAGAGCATGCAAAAACCTTGCAAAATGCCTATCACGCAGGCAGCATGAGGCTAGCTTGGCGGGAAGCTATAGCAGCCTCTCAGCCTGGCTGCCTGGTTGTTGCTTGAAGGGGCAGAGAAGAGAAGACACAGCAAGCTACCTTCTCTTCTATGCCAGGTAGTAGCTGCTCGCTCCAGCCTCCCTCCAGTAAGTCACAGCGATCATTTTTAGCAAGCAAGCGACTGGAAATACACTTTAAAAAAGAGAGCAGTTCAAGCGATCATTTTTTATGTAAAGACATCCCCACTGTTTTTATTTGAGAAGGACCCATTTGGATATTATGTTTGAAAAACCTTTATCCTTCCCAGCAGCAGCCTCCAGTTCTGATGCCAGCTGCAAAGGGGAAGCAGGAGCCAGCTGGGATTCCCTCTCCCTTTTCCAAGGGGCTTCCCCAATGGCTACTGCCTTCCCTTTGCCATCCGCAGTGGATTTTAGCGAGCAAGCGACTGGAAATACACTTCAAAAAAGAGAGCAGTTCAAGTGAAGTGCAGCCCACAAGAAATTCCTTGAAATGGAATGTTGCCTTGGACTGAAAGAAGTTCCCTTGCATGGAGCCTTCTTATGGCAGTGTGTACTCTAGTTTAAACTTTTCTCTGTTTTTAAATGATTGTTTAATGCATGATTTTGAAAATGACAGTATTTTAATTGTATTTTAATTTTATTGCTATGCTTTAAAAATGTTTTATTGTTTGTGAGCCACCTTGGGTCCCACACCAGAGGAAGGTGGCATATAAAGGCAATAAAAAAATAGTTTTAGAATCTATTCAGTATATGGTGGGTAAACATTAAATGGGGTCCAAGATTAAAAATGGGATAGAAGGGTTTTCATATAAAGGAGCTCTTGGATCCTTTTGAAGGGCCCAAGATTTCTGGATCCCCCTCCCCTGGTATGTGGGAAAATTGTCTTCCATGAAACTGGTCCCTGGAGCCAAAAAGGTTGGGGACCACTGGTCTAGACAAGCCCCAAGGTTCTTTGGATAGCTCCTTACCAGATTTAATCCCTTCTGGAACCTCCACCAGCCCCAAGTTCTACTGAGCCAAGCAATGACTTATGAGAGTGTTTATGTCTTGGTGAGTGAACAAGAATTGTTCTGCTTTGTACCTCCACAAAGCAGTGGAAAGATACTAGCATCACTGATATTTAACACTTGGTTTTTCTACTCAGAGAATTTCCTATACTAGTTAGCTACATTTAACTTCCAGGACCAACTAGCTAAGATCAGCCCTAATAATTTCAATTACACCCATGTAGAAAAATGCTCTGTGTGAAGTAGTCTTTGTTTGGTGTCACCAACTGTACAGAACAAGCTATTTGGCTGCCTGATTTGAGGCAATTAAATCAGATATTTAGCTACTGGTACCCATTAGTTATAGGAATGCAAGTTTTTCTTAATGGACTAGGGGATTTTTTCTTCCACATACTTCCTACATCTGAAATTCTATCGAGCTATTAGTTCTTGATTAGTTGGCTGGCATCCTGTTCAGTGTTTATGGGATTATGCGTTACAGTCTTGTAACTTTTAGGATTCATGTTTATGACCATTAATGACCAAACATGACCACCCCCCAAACCACCTCCTAAGTCACACAGTGCCCCAACTGTAGTACTCTCCCAGTCATGGGGTGTGTTAAGACAAGCAGCTGTAGCAGAACCACAAGGGGTCTCTCCAGCTGCCTGTCTCAACATGACCTGCAACTGGGAGAGCCCTGGAGTTATCATTTCCTGCTGCAGCACATTGGAAACCCTTCAGTTGGGGTGCTGCCTAGCTTAAGAGGTAGGGGTGTTTGTGTGTGTGTGTGTGTGTCAATAGCAGAAGTAGCTACAACAAGAGACAGCAAGCAAGGTCAAAAGAACATAAGAAGTGGGGTTAGATGAAAGGAAGAACTAATACTTGAATGGTGCAGCCAGATATTGCAAAGCAGGGGTGGGTAACCTTTGGTCCTCCAGATGTTGATGGCCCACTACTTTCAAACATATTTCACTACTGGCCAATGAGCTAAAGCTGTTAGGTACTGGAATTAAATTACATCTGGAAGGGCACTTTGTCTAGCCCAATTTCAAAGAGTGTACCTGAGCAGGATTGGGTTGGGTTGGGGCTTTCAGAGGCTCACTTCAGGCAGCAGAATACACTAGGACAACAATGAAGAAAAGTATACCACTGATTTGTGATTATTCAAAGCTCTCTTCTAAGAAGCTAGATTACAAACACAGGGCAGGCTACAAGTTTTCTTTAGGACAGATTTTAGGTGGTCTCACTTCAGACACTCCCTAGAACAGTGGTGGGAATCATGTGATCCTTCAGACGTTGTTTGACAGCAACTCCCAGCATTTCTTACTTTGGTTATGCAGGCTAGGTCTGATGGGAAATGGCGTTCCAATGGCATCTGGGGTTCCATTAGGCAGAGGGATGATGCAGTGAGTAGTACAGTTATATGAGATCTTGCCGTCTGCCATATTTTGCCTTCCAAATATGTAACTGCCTCTGGTGCTACTGGTTCCTACTTTTCCAGTTGTATGCTAGGAAGCTGAACCAAGGAGCGTGGGAAGCTTCTGTGCAAACATGCCCAAAGAAGCAGCTGTAGCTAATGAAAGCTCCATTGTTCTAATCCAAACTATTGGCTCTGCTCTCTGTTTGTATCCCAAAAACACCTATGGGGCAACTGCTTATCCTACAGACCAAAGCTGATAATAATTTACCATCCACTACAGTGACTGAGGGTGACTACAGCCCCTTACACTGGACAAAATTTATTTCTGGTTAGGCTATGCAGCTGAAGCAGAAGAGTTCATTCGAGTGGCCTTTTTCTAATTGAAATAGTCTCCACAAGAGAATGTAACTAAAAAAGCAGCTACATTTTGTAACCAGAAACCATAGTAGAATCTAGTGAAAATAAATGGCCAGGAACAAAGATGTTGCTGTGGGAGGGGGGAAGGGTGGATTTCCAAATTCCCAGAGTTGAAGCTGCCTTTTGCTGCTGTCATTCCTAGCTTAGGCTGTGGCCGTTGATAACTTGAACAGATCTCTCAAAACTTTCAGTCTTCACAAGGGAAATTTGAGAATCCAAAAGCAGACATAACTCCCATTAAAGAAAGCCCAGAAAGCCATTTGGCTCAGACAAATTATCTGAATAAATCAGTCTAAGAGGCAGAAGAAGGCAAAAACCTAAGTGAAGAAACAGCTGTGGATTTGGCTCCTCCCAGGAGAAAGCTACTGAAAACAGCAGATTTTAGTTTTATTTTCATTTTTTCCTCCTTGGTTCCACCAAAAGCTATCACAGGCAGAATACCTTCAGAAATAATTCATAGCTAAAAATACCCATGTCTCAAGCTTTCTGTGGAACAATTGATGTCTTGTAAACTGATGGCAGCCTAGGACTGTTATTTAGACTGTTTTTGTTGTGTGTCTTCAATTGTTTCCAACTTATGGTGACCCTAAGGTGACCATATCACAACATTTTATTGGCAAGGGTATGTTCAGGGGATGTTTGCCATTGCTTTCTTCTGAGGCTGAGAGAGTGTGATGTGCTCAAGGTCACCCAGTAGGTTTCCAAGGCCAAGTGGCAATTTGAACCCTGATCTCCAGAGTCCTAGTCCAATAATCAAACCACTGCACCATGCTGGCTCTCTGTTATTTAGATAGCATAGAAGATTTGTTATTAAGTTGTAGCTACAGGAACTTTGGGGATCAGTCTTCTGGATCTGAAATATAATTCTGTTAAGAAGTCTCATTCAAACTCTCCTTCCTTGAACACAAAGCAATTTGCTCTCTCAGGGTTACCCTGAGATAACCACTGGCTGATTAAGTGAACAAGAAAAATGCCAAAGCTGTTTAGCCACACCCTCTCAGGTCCTCACAGGTCTATGGACCTATAAACTCTCCCAACAGAGATAACAGTTCTTCCTTTGTTTACGTGATCTGTCAACACAGGATGAAAGGGAGATGAGTCAGGAGCTTCTAATCTTGGCCTTTTTTTCAACCCAAATAACCCTTGGAATATGCAAGCAAATGAGAAGGTAGAATTGTTTTTTCAAGGCCAATGATTTTGTAAACCATGGATGGGGAAAACATTTTCCAAGGATAGGTCAGGGATCCATGGAGAAAACGAGGTGGGGGCGGGGAGACTGCTGCTGATGGTATGTGGAATCAGAGCCAGTGGTGAGTAGAGTTTACACCACAGCAAGATTGATAGGTCTTTCTCTCTACATACTAGTCCATTTCTTATCCATCTGTCCATCTGTCATAAACACACAGAGAAAGGGAAAGAGAGAGAGAACAAACAAGGAAGTGATTCCCAAAAGGGGCATTCTATATAGAGTAAGACGGCTCCACAGCATCCAGAAACAGAATGCCAGAAGATGCTGAAGGCTACATTACATTAGTCTAAGGCTAGCAGGTTGCCTAGCCAAGTGGTAAACAGACCCTTGATGTGATATTTCAAGAGTCTGAATCCTAAACTACTTCCATTTCCACTTCTCTATTTGCAGCTTGTTCACAATGGACACCTACCAGTCTGATACTTAGCAGCTGAAGCAATCACAATCCTATTATCAATCAATGACTTGGATGAGGGAATAGAGGGCATGCTTATCAAGTAGCTAATACCCCAGAGGACAGGATCAGAATCCAAAATGACCTCAACAGATTAGAAAGCTGGGCCAAAACTAACAAAATAAATTTCAACAGAGAGACATGTAGGACACTACATTTGGCACTAAAAATGAAATGCACAGATATAGGATGGGTGGCACCTAGCTTGAGGGCAGTACATACGAAAAGGATCTAGGAGTCTTAGTGGACCACAAGCTGAACATTAGTCAGCAGTGTGATGCAGCAGCTAAAAAGGCCAATGTGATTCTAGGCTGCATTAAAAAGAGTATAGTGTCTAGATCAAGGGAAGTCATAGTGCCACTCTATTCTGCTTTGGTCAGACCTCACATGGAATACTGTGTCCAGTTCTGGGCACAATTCAGGAAGGATATTAAGAAGCTGGAACGTGTCCAGGGAAGGGTGACCAGGATGGTGGGTGGTCTGGAAGCCATGTCCTATGAGGAGCGGCTTAGGGAGCTGGGCATGTTTAGTCTAAAGAAAAGAAGGTTGAGAGGGGACATGATAGCTATGTTTAAATATTTGAAGGGATGTCATACTGAGGATGGAGCAGGCTTGTTTTCTGCTGCTCCAGAGACTAGGACACGGAGCAATGGGTTCAAGCTGTAGGAAAAGAGATTCCACCTAAACATTAGGAAGAACTTCCTGACAGTAAGAGCTGTTTAGAAGTGGAATGCACTGACTTGGAGTGTGGTGGAGTCTCCTTCTTTGGAGGTTTTTAAACAGAGGCTGGATGGCCATCTGTTGAGAATGATTTGATTGTGCATTCCTGCTTGGCAGGGGGTTGGACTGGATGGCCCTTGAGGTCTCTTCCAACTCTATGATTCTATTACTTTTCTTTTTCAGTGTGCTTTACACTGACTGCCCATAAAATGACTTCTTCAGTTGGAAGGGCTGTAGCCCAGGGACAGAGCACATGCAAGTTCAGCCCTAAGTCTCCCTGCAGGTGGGGGCTGAGAAAAACCCATGCCTGAAACACAGGGGAGCAAATGGCAAGTTAGTATAGATTGGGAAACATTTTTGCTCTCCATTAAACCTCTGCAGGTTGCCTCCTGTTCTCCACCTCCAACCCTGAAAAACAGTTTCTGAAATGGCTGATTTAACTCCCCAGAAGCCTCTGGGAGAGAAACATTTTGCCCTTTAATCAGCTGGTCATTTCAGGTTGCTAAAAAAAGATATTTTTCTGGCTTTGAAAAGGTGACAGAGGGAATTCTATTCAATTTGCCTTTAGTGTGTCTAGTTGTTTCCCCCAGCATTCAAGAAGACAAGGCCAAATTAAGGTGGCTGGAGCCATGGAGCAGATTGAAAAAAACAGAGCCCCCTTTGTGTTCTTTTTGTGAATACTCTCATTGGAAGTTTGGCTTTGAGCTGGATCCGACTTAGCGGTGCTGGTGGGCTGAGAGGAGCTGTCCCTGAAGCCTGAGCCATCTTCTTCTGGGCACACACAGACAGATCTACAGCCCTCCTCTCCCCAGGAACACCCCTCTCTTGACCACATCACAGTACAAGAAGTATGTGTGCATTTGTGTGGTTTTGCAGTGCCAGCACAGCATGGGCCCCCAACCACTGAACGATACGGATCATTGGTTCCAGCTGTACCACTGATACTCTGGCCTTGTCAGAGTTGGTCTGGGGGGCTGGCCCTGGGGACTGCATGTGGCACATATGGCCTACTTTGTCCACGTCTGATGTCTCTCTCTGGCTTTTCTTCGCAAACGAAGATTCAGGAAGAACTCATCCCACGCTTTCTGCAAGCGCGCTGATGACTAAAAAGGCCAATCCGAGATAGACAAGTCCGGTTGCAGAAAGCACAGCAGAAGGTCTCCTTCAGTGATGTTTCCATGTTGCAATTCTTTCTGCGTTGTCATTTCTCTTCAAGACTTGTTCAGCATGAGTTCTCAAATAAGGCTGCAGCATTGTGGATAGTGCGTCTCCATGCCTCCCGATGTGAGGCCAGGGCGGACCAATGTTGGTGATCAATTTGGCCAAGCCTGAGATGTTGTTTCAGGGAGTCCTTGTATTGTTTTTTTGGAGCGCCCCTCTTATGCTGACCCATGGCGAATTCACCATAGAGTACTATTTTGGGGAGGTGATGGTCCTCCATCCTAGAAACATGCCCTGTCCAGCCCAGCTGTGTTCTCAGTATCATGGCCTCAATGCTGGTGATCCCTGCTTGCTCAAGGACAGAAGCATTCATCATATAGTCAGTCCAGTGCATATTTAGGATTGTGCGTATACAGGGCTGATGAAAGCATTTGAGGAACCGTAAGCAGTGGTGATAGATGACCCATGTTTCAGACCCTTAAAGGAGAATAGACAGTACAATGGCTCTATACACACTGATTTTTGTGCTTCGCCTCAGGTGTTTATTACTCCAGACTCTTTTGTAAAGTCTTCCAAATGCACTATATGCCTTTGCTAATCTGTGATCGATCTCTTTGTCAATCTTGGCATTTGAGGAGATGATGCTTCCCAGGTAGGTGAACTGCTGAACGGACTTGAGCACAGATTTGCCAACGGCAATGTGGGGATGGTGGTGTTCGTCCTGTGGTGCAGGCTGGTAGAGAACTTCCGTTTTCTTCAGGTCGACTTCCAGCCCAAACAGCTCTGCAGCTGTTGCGAAGCAGGATGTTAGGCGTTGCAGAGCTGCTTCTGTGTGGGCAACAAGGGCAGCATCATCAGCAAAGAGCAGCTCACTAGATAGATAGATAGTTTAGAGTCTTAGTGTGAGCCCTCAGACGGCTTAAGTTAAACAAGCTACTATCAGTACAGTAATGTATATAGATGCTGTCTTCTTCTTCAAGCTCTGCCGTAGCCCTTTGGAGCATCATGCTGAAGATGATTGTAAATAAAGTTGGAGCAAGAACACAACCTTGCTTCACTCCATTAGTTATTAGAAAGGGCTCTGAAAGAGCATCGCCATATCTGACTTGACCGCGCTGGCCCTCGTGTAGCAAGATAATCATTTTAAGGAATTTGGGGGGACATCCTAGTCTTTCCAGGATCTGCCACAGACCTTTTCTACTCACAGTGTCGAAGGCTTTGGTGAGGTCGACAAATGTTACATAGAGACCCTTGTTCTGCTCTCTACATTTCTCTTGCAGTTGTCTTAAAGGCAAATACCATATCTGTGGTACTCCTATTGGCTCTGAAGCCACATTGGCTTTCAGGAAGAAGTTCTTCTTCAATAGCAGGAACTAATCTGTTCAGGAGTATCCTTGCAAGGATTTTTCCAGCAATAGAGAGCAGTGTTATGCCTCTATACGTCTGATGTAGACTATACCAAATTATCCAACCACCCCCCAAACAGGACATAGGCAGCTTTTTCAACAATTTTTTTAAAAAAATCAGGGCATGGGGAAGATATGTCCCTCCTTGGTCCACAGAACCAATATCCATGGTTTCAGTTATCTGTAGCTGCAAAAAAATAGGGACACATTTTTTTCTTCTATTTAAATTATTGTATGTTTTTTAATCTTTTCTAATTCAATATTATTTTAAGGGGTGGGTGGGTTAGGGTATTGAGGTAATTATGGAGTTTTATACTGTAAGCCACCCCAATTGCATTGAAGAGGAGCGGGATAGAAATAATTTTTTTTTAATTATTATTATTATTGGGAGAAAATCGCCACTGGACCTGATGAAGCTGGCCACTACTGGGCTACAGCATCCTGTTAACACTGTGATAGGATGCTCTGAGACAGATTGGAATTATACAGCCTTCCAGATGTTCTCTTGACATTTTTAACTATTGGATAGGCTGGTTAGAGTGGCTAGATATGGCTTTCTAACTGCTCTAGATACTGTAGACCCTTAGTATCCAATGGGGGTTGGTTCCAGAACCCTCCATGGATACAAAAATCCATGGATGCCTCAAGTCCCATTATAGACAGTGGGATATTAAAATGGTTTCCCTTATATAATACTGTATACTCTAAAACCTGGGGTAAATTACCACCCTACTGACTCAGAAGCCACCAGCTACCACTTTGTGTGGATAGCAATGTGGAACTGAACTAAGAGAAAATTATTCTAATTGTACAGATTACTGTACGACCCCCATATCTTTGGCGGATACGTTTCTGGACTTACCATGGAAACACGTAACTGTGGATAATAGCGAATGCTTGACATAAACTACTTCTGACCCAAACATTCCATAGAGTCACACTGGAGGACCTAGAGATTCCTAGAGAGAACACCTCTCCAGGCATTTTCTAGGTCCTCCCATGTGATTCTATGGTCAACTTCCAGCAGAAGCATGCATGGCATAGAATTGCACTGGAGGATCTAGAAAATGCCTAGAGAGAAGATACTTTTTGGATACCAGTAAGTGAAACTTTGGGTACTGGTTCCACGGATACGGGGGGGGGGGCTGTTAAAATTACTAGGTGTTAAGAGTTCCCAGAGACTAGCAAATTTTACGAGATAAAATCTCACTGGAAGAGGAATGTCAGTTCGCAGAGGGGGGAATCCTAGCTGCATTCAAAATAATAGAAGTTTTTCAGCTGACTTCACTCATTGTAGTTAGAAGTATAGCCAGTGGCACAGCAGTGAACAGATTAATGCTGACATTACCACCGCATGTTCTAATGTCAAGAGCACCTCCGACAGTGACACATGGGAAGGGATATAAAGCTTTTCAGTGTATATTACGTACAGTGATACCTGCAGCAAGATCATACATAAATCAGTCATTACTGATGGCACAGAGCTTGGTAGTGATACCACTGCAAAGAAAACGAATGGCTGTTTCAGTCTAACTGGCCATACTAAAGTGTGATAAACAGACAAAACCAAGGAATTTGCTTTTACATTTTTGAATACAGTAGGACCCCCATATCCGCTGGGGATTGGTTCGGGGGGGGGACGTGGATATAGAAAACTGTGGATAATAGTGAAAGCCATTGAAAATAATGGGACTTCTGGTTTAAAATACCATAGAGTTGCCTTGGAGGACCTAGAAAATGGCTAGAGAGGACACATTTTCTAGGAAGACTCTATGGTAGGTGTGCTGTTTTGTGCCCTGTGGATAATTGAATAAGTGGGTAATGAATCAGTGGATACAGGGATCCTACTGTATTCTCTGGCAAATTGGCTCATTGGAATTGTGAAGTGCACTAACAGTCAATAAGTTAGTATCTTAATTTGTCTTGCTGAATATATCCAGTAATTCAGAACTGTATAAAATATGTTCTTAGGGTGCAATCCCATGCATGCTTATTTAGCAGCAAGCCCCATTAAACATAGTGCATTTACTTCTGAGTAAACATTATAGGAGAGAGACAGTGCAGTATAGTGGTTTGGGTGTTAGACTAGGACTCTGGGAGACCAGGATTCAAATCCCTGCTGGGTCATGGAAACCCGTTGGATGACCTTAGGGAAGTCACACACTCTCAGCCTCAGAGGAAGGCAAAGGCAAAACCTCTCTGAATAAATCTGGCCAAGTAAACCCTGTGAGAGGTTTGCCTTAGGGTCCCCATAAGTTGGAAACAATTTGAAAGCACACATCAGCCACAAACACTATAGGAATCTGCTATTGGAGCTGTCCTCAGAATAATCAAATGACTGGAGCAAAAATATGAAACAAGTGAATTTGAGAAAACAGGATTTCTACTGTAACTTTAATTGGTTTAGTTGCAGTTCTCTGAAGTTCTCCAATATATCTTGGGCTAAGTGAAATAGATCTGCTCTAGTAATAAGTGATTCCATTAATCAGAAAACATAATGAACCATTTCTTTAAAAAAACCAAAACAAAACCAATTTACTTGTTCCAAAATGACAAATGCCTGTGTGTAAAATTAAAGAGAAAATAATATTTGTCAAACATTGCTAACTTTGAAACAGGGTTAAACAGCCTGCAGCTGCATAGCAATCAAACATCTCCTTTCCTTTTAAATCCCACTATTACACAGTCCTAAATTCTAAACATCTCAGGTCAAAATGCTATCTTGGAAGCAGTGAAACTGTAAACCCAATACCGTAGCTTCTGCACTGAGCATGAAAGCCACACAACCGGTTGCAACACCCAGCGCAAACAACACAGGTACAATTGTACTGTACTGATTCCTGTTGGGCGTGATTTGATTGGATCTTCCTGCATGCCCGGGGGTTGGACTAGATGGCCCTTGTGGTCTCCTCCAAGTCTATAGTTCCATGATTGTACATACAGAAGGGAGCATTACAATGGTCACCTGCCTCATATGAACTGTCCTTTTTTAAACATGGAAAATGGAAAGGCACGCTACAGTTGTCCCTTCATATTCGCTGGGGTTTGGTTCCAGGATCCCCGTGGATACCAAAATCTGTGAATACAGTGCTCAAGTTCTATTATATTCAATGGCATAGGGAAATGGTGCCCCTTATATAAGATGGCAAAAGCAAGGTTTGCTTTTTGGATTACTATTTTTTAAAGGCTATTTTCAAGCCGTGAATACTTAAATCCGTGGATACGGGGGGACAGCATATTTCTTAAGCAAGAGACATATACAGGTATATCACTTATGCACCGGCAGCAGACAACACGTCAGCCAGGCACACAGCCAGCCTTTCCTTTCGCCGGCGGAGTCCTTGGGATGTCATGCCCTCTTGGACTCCAGGTTTGCAGGGCTGGCCGCGGAAAGGGCGGCGGGGAGGCCAAAGGCCGGCTCCCCCAGCCCCCCCCCCAGCCCCCGGCCTTGCCCGGCCATCCTGCTGAGCCCCTTCCCGCTAATTGGTCCCAGATGGTTTTGCTGGTGGCTCTCTCCGAGCAACAGGAACTTTGGCCGCTCCGGGAGGGGGAGGGAAAAAAGAGGCAAGGAGAGGGAGGAGGGTGGAAAAAGGAGCAGGAAGGGAGAAGAAAAGAAACGGGGTTGCCACCGGGAGAGCTGGCCGCGCCCAGTGGGGGCTTGGCTTGAGTTTAGGAGGAGGCGAAACCCAGCCCAGCCCAGAGGCGGCGGCGGCGGCGGCGGCGAGAGACGAGGAGGCATCAATTGCGCCGCAACCGGGGAGCCCCCCCCCTCCTCCTCCTCCTCCCTTCCCCCTCAGTGGAGGGAAAGGCGGCCTGAGGGAGCCAAGGCGGGAGGCGGGGACTGGGGGCTGCCCGCTTCCAATGAGCTCACCCGCCCCGCCTCGCCTCGCCTCGGCTGGCTGGCTGGCTGGCAGAGTCCCGCTCAGGACGCACACCGGGGAGCGCCGCGGAGAGACCCTGACGCGCCTTGGAGGCGCTGGATTCCCCGCCAGGCGGGAAGTGAGTAGCCAGGCTCTCCGGCGGAGGGGGCGAGGGAGGGGGCGGGGTGCCTCTTCTTCCTCCTCCTCCTCCTCCTCCTCCTCTTCTTCATCTTCTTCTTCCTCTCTCCGCATCTCCCGCCTCGGCGTTTTGCAAAGGACCCCTCCGAAATTCTCCCTTTTTCAAAGATGGGGAGGCCGCCGGGAAGTGGAAGCATAAAAAAGAAAGTGGGAGCTGAAGTTTCCGCCTCAGGCATGTCTGGCTCCCCTGTTTGCACAGTTTTCCCACCCCCCTCCCCGCGCTCTGCCATGCAGCCTGAAACCAGCGGGAGAGCAGGGAGGGACCCAATGGCCCCCAGGGAGGCGCGGCGTGGCTGGGGGGTGCGTCTGGTGCCCGCCTGCCCGCGCCGAATGGGGTGGCCAAGGCGCTTCGTTGGCAGCCTCCAAAAGCGTGTCCGGGGGAGTGTCGGGGGGCGCCGGCGGCTGCCGAGAGACGGCAGGGCTTCCCAGGGAAGGTGTGGAGGCTGGGATGGGGGGGGTGGGATTGCTGGAGGCACGGAGTCCGCCTTCCACTCGGGAGCAAGGTGGGAGTCGGGGAGTGGGTTTGTGTGGCACCCAGTGTGAGGCAAGCGGGGGTGTTGTTGGGAGGCCTCAGGGTCAGGTTGGTGTTGGCGCCCAGGTTAAGTCGGCGGTTATAGGGGGTGGCCACCAGAACCCTAAAACATGACCCTGGGAGGCGTCTGTGCAATCTCTGGTCTTCTTGAGGAAGAGTGGCATAGAATCATAGAGTTGGAAGAGACCACAAGGGCCATCTAGTCCAACCCCCTGCCATGCAGGAATATACAGTCAAAGCATTCCAGACAGATGGCCATCCGACCTCTTTTTAAACACCTCCAAAGAGGGAGACTCTACCGTGCTCCAAGGTGGTGCATTCCCACTGCCAAACAGCTTTTACTGTCAGGAAGGTCTTCCTAATGTTTAAGCGGAATCCTTAATGTGAGATGTTGAGTTTGCCAGGCACTCGGAGGTGGGCCTCTGGGGGTAAAATGTCATAAAGGGAACTTCAAAACAGGGGACACAGTCGAGTGTGACAGATGTACACGTGTCTTCCTGCTGGGGGGGGGACCCCAAGATTTCTATTAGTGATATAGGATGGGTTCTCTGTGGTGGTGGATGTTGGGATTGTGTGTGTTCTTCTATGCAGAAGTGATGTCCCTGTTGAGTAAGTCATACCCTATGAAGTATCTGAGAAAGAGGTTAGCTCCATGGCTTATTTTTTACTCAGGGTTGTTTACTGTGAAAAGGTAATGAAGAGGGCCTCCTAGCATGTGCAGAGTATTCTCCCCTCCCCATGCTGTTAGCTATGGGATTAGGGTGCTGGGGTTTACAACAGTGTTAAAAAAGTGTTGCAGAGTTAACACTGTGTCTGTGTGTGTGTGTGTGTGTTGGAGGGGATGTCTGGATTGTACTTCTCACCTGAGGAGAGGAGGTGGACTTGAGGTGAAGAAACTGACAATGAACAAATTGACTGTCCCATGGGAAAATAAGCATTTGGAGGACTCCAGCGAGTCTAGCATTCAACAGATTCCACTTTGATGCCCAAAGTAAGGAAGTGCTAAATGGCAAAGCTGATTCAATATAGGAATGTTCCAGATGAAAGAATGATTGTGGTAGGCGGGGAAATCGGATGGTGCTGTTTTTGCTTTTCTTTGTGTAGAAATACTAGGATAGCCACTTTGTTTTGCGACACAGGCTTAAATCATTTTATGCTGCATTCTAATTAAGTGAATGTTCTCTGTAACTAAAGAGAGGCAGAGACAGAGTCAGATGGCATGTTCCTGCTTTGGTTGATTTATTTCTTTAAGGATTAGAAGATTTGAGTAGAAAAGGGTGAGGAAACCTTTTGGGAGAGTACATTGAAAGGGACATCCAAGTTAGTCATTTTCACTCACTAAGAATGGGTGATTACTGCAGGAGTCCAGTTTGAGCTAGGCAGTAATGAAGACTTCACTCCTTTTCTGTATTCTGGAGCAGCCCATTTGTTTGAACAATTTAGATATGCCCTAAATCCAGTTCTTGGTCTGTACTGGGGTGGGTGACTGTAGTCCTTCAAATGTTTTTGGACTTCTGTTCTACCCTAAAGGCACCAGATCTTGTCTGATTTTGGAAGCTAAGCAGGGTCAGCCTTGGTTAGTACTTGGATGGGGAACCACCAACAAATACCAGCTGCTGTAAACTATATTTCAGGGGAGCTGGCAAACCACCTCTGAGTATTCCTTGCCTAAGAAAACCCTATAAAATTCATGGGGTTGCCATAGGTCAACAGGAAACTTGAAGGTGCGTGCGCGCACATGCACTCTATTAATCCCTCCCCATTGGTTATGTTGCTAAGGGCTGGTGGGAATTGTAGGCCAAATCTGGAAGGCCCACAGATGCCCACTCTGTTTTAAATAGATACCCTTGACATTGTCTGCTGCCCTCCCTCTTTTTCTCTGCTTTGTGGCCCACAGCTGAATATGTAGAAGTTTGGATTGGGCAATGGTTAGCATCTTACTGCCCCCATGATTCTTATTTGTCTGATTTTTGGTTAGAGGAGAGAAACAGAACATGTTTCTGCATCTTGAACGTTGATCACGGATTTGTTTAGTCCAAGTTAAAATAAATCCACTGAATTACTTGTTGACTGGTAAGGTGACACTTATGTGAATCCCATTGATTCAATGGGTCTGCTCTAGTTGGGACTAATAATAGGATTCAGGCCATTACCTTGATACTCTTTACAAAATCCCTGTAAAGGTAGATTCTTAGTATTATTTCCTTATTGCAGATGAAGGGCTGAGCTGACAGAAAATGATTTGTCTGAGCCTTATATTGTAAGGCTATCTAATGAATTCATTAATGAGAGTTGAAGTGTGGCAATGTTTTGGGATAGCAATCCACATACAGATAATTGTCGTTGATGCTGTAATAACTTGGAACAGAGTGTTTCCATAGCTAATGCTGAAGTATTGCAGTGGTAATACTGATAGTTTTATAATACTTTTGTGTTAGGTACCAGATCCCATCCGCTTTGGTAAGCTAAAAAGGAGAGACTCTGGTTACTACTTGGATGGGAGACCACCAAGGAATACCAGGTGCTGTAGGCTATATTTCAAAGGAAGGGACTGGCAAAACCACCTCTGAGTATTCCTTGCCTAAGAAAACCCTATGAAATTCATGAGGTCGCCAGTAAGTCAATAGGGAACTTGAAGGCACGTGCGCGCGCACACACACACACACAGGGTTTCGGCTCCCCTCACTTATTTATTTATTTAAATTATTTAGGCTAAGATCCTATATAACCTACTTAGTTATAAATGTGCAGTTAAGTAATATTTCCTGGCCTGCCCCCCCCCCCCCCGCAGGCCTACCTTAATAGCCAGCAGCTGCACCAAATGATGGAGATTAGTTCCATTGATCAGGATGCAGAAGGATGACGTTTCCAACACTCTCCCACCAGCAAGTGAGGCTGTGACAATCAGAAGCAAGACTCCTGTTGCAATTCCTCATAGCAATCTCACTCACTGGTGGTAGGGGGCTGGAAACGTCATTCTGATTGGAAGCAGAACAGACTTCCATCACTCGGTGTGGTTGTTGCTTGTTAAAGTAGATTTGGGCGGGTGTTTATGATGGTGGCAACAGTGCCATGACCATGAATACATAGTATTAGTGAATACGGCAGTTACTGATCTGTAATTCTAGATCTGTAATTGCAATACAGGATACTGGCTATAATTTATATCAGCATTTCTCAACCAGGGTTCTGCGGAACCCTAGGATTCCCCCAGAGATCACCAGGGGTTCCGCGAGAAAATAGAAATAAATTAATAAATCATGGAGAAGTGGTGAGCTGAAATAGCTTATCTCTCCCCTCCACGACAGAGAAAGCCGGGGAGGAATGAGTATGTGTGAATGAGTTTTCACACCAACCCCTTCAAAGGGGCCTCTTACCTTGCTTTCCCTCCCAGCTTTTGCTCTGCCTTAGATGCGCTAATCAAAGGGGAGGAAGGGAGGAATGAGTTTACCATGACGCTGGCTTGGCAGGTAGCTACAGCCTCCCTCTCATCCTGAGCCTGGCTGCTTAGTTGCTGCTTTTTGCAAGCTCTGTTAGCTGAGAGCTCAGTCTTTGGGTCAGAGTCAGTGATGTAGCCATGTTTAAATATTTGAAAGGATGTCATACTGAGGATGGAGCAAGCTTGTTTTCTGCTGCTCCAGAGACTAGGACATGGAGCAGTGGGCTCAAACTATAGGACATGTTTCAGGTTTTGATAATATTTCACGATAAATATATTTGTTTTTCATTTAATTAATTTTTATTATAAATTACCTTTTTTGGCATTTTCATAGGATATTCTGTCAGTATTTTAATGTACACTATAAATACTTCTCTGCCTGTATGCTCTTTCAGGCCTGTTACTTTAAAGTATCAAATATGTATTGCTAGCAATGTGGAATATAATAAGCATCTATTTTTTCCCACTGTTTCTGTAATTTTAAAAAAAAGGGAGCTGTAGGTATAATTTTTATGTAGGGGTTCCCTGAGACCTGAAAATTATTTCAAGGGTTCCTCCAGGGTAAAAAGTTGAGAAAGGCTGATTTATATCCTGCCTTTCTCCCAGCGTAGGACTCAAGTGACTATTTACTCTTTTCATATATTTATACGCACACACACAGTAGGACCCCCATATCTGCTGGGGATTAGTCTGAGGGGTGTGTGTGGATGCCAAAACCCATGCATAATAGCGAACACCATTGAAAATAATGGGACTTTCAGTTTAAAATACCACAGAGTTGATTTGGAGGACCTAGAACATGGCTAGAGAGGACACATTTTCTAGGAAGACTCTATGATAGGTGTGTTGTTTTGTGTCCCATGGATAATTGAATAAGTGGATAATGAATCAGTGGATACAGGGGGCGTACTGTATGTGACAAATGAGATAGTCACTCGTGAAGCTAAAGCAGATGGTAAGAAGAGAACTCAGAATTAATCTGGGACAGACAGTTCCTGTGTTTTGAGGCTGTTTGACATGAAGTTGTTTGCTTTCGTGTACTATGATTTCTATTTATATATTTTATTTAACTTTTTAATTTATACCCTGCTTTTCTCCCTTGATTGGATCCAAGGTGGCCAGCCTAGAGAATCCAAATCTGAACACACCGAGTAAGTAACAGATTGTTGGGGATTCAGTTTCAGCTTGGTTTTGAACAGAACTTAGCAAAATGCGCAATATTTGAATGTGAATGAGAGAGCAAACTGAGATTTGTCCATCTCTCTTCAATATGTTTTGGACTAAATCCAGTTGTTAGTTCCTAGAATAGACCAACTGAATCAGTGGGAACATGACAAGTCAACACTTATCGAAGTTCTGTTGATTCAGTGTCTCTATTACTTCAAACTAACAATTGGATTTAGTCCTTTAGCATTGACTGTAAAACCAAGCTTAGCAGCCAAGATAGTTAGAATTCTTTACAAGCATAAACTTGATCTTGGAGCCACAAGAAATTTTGAAGGAAAGATAATGTTAGGTTTAGCATGTATCCTAAAGATTTTAGAAGCCCAAGTGGGAAAGTTACAAAACTGTGGTTAACTGAAAAAATATTAGGGCATCTATGCAAAATCTGTACAGCGTATACAAACCATCTGTGTTAGCTGAGGAACATTAAATGGTGCTTATTTTTGTACATACATCAACTTTAGTTAATGCTGAGAATATGAAAGTTTAAATATAAAAAATGGCTGGCAAAATAAATCATTGTCTCTCAACTGTATCTCTCCTTTGGATGTTATTAAACAAAGGTTGGATGGTCATTTTTCATGGGTGTTTTAGTTGTGTACTGCTGCATGGTAGGGAAATGGACTAGATGGCCCTTACAGTCTCTTCCAACTCTATGATGATATTATGCTATGATTCAAGAGCGATATGATGCGATCTTGTTTTGTTTTTTTTTAATAATAACTTGCGCTGTGTGAATTGCAGAGAATTTTTGTGGCTCCAATGAGATGTCCAATGTATTGCAAGTTAGGGTTATACAATGATAATACTAGTTTCAGTTTTTTCTTGGCCCCATTGAGAGGTTCAGTGCCCCCACAATGGAAGAAATGTTGATTCCCCACAAGTGGGGCCCACTTTTTGACAGTGTCTGCTTTGCTGCATCATAGTTGACTGAAAAACAACATGAAACATTCCCATATAATTATATTAGGCTTGTCTATATGAAGCAATACATTTTGGATTGGTACGTAGTAATGCCAATCCACAGTAGCTTCTATTTGTCATAATGGGTTTTTTTTGAAGATTGCAGGCATGCAAAGTTATCCCCTTTTGCTGTTCCAATGGGTATGCCTGTGAATCAAGATGGCAGACACGAGTAAATTATTTGTGTTTTTATTTACCTCAAGTTGCTGCTGCTTAACAGTTTTTTTAAAAAAAACCCCAAAGTCTAAGGTGCAATCCTCTGCTTTAATAAAGAAGCGAACCAAAAAAAATGGGGGGGGGCTATTTTCTCACAGTAGCGCACAATTGCTACCACGAAAATCCAACATGGCGATTTCAGGTGCTTGCTTTGTTAGCAAGCTCTGCCACCTGTGCATGTCCAACCAATCAGCTGTCCACTCTGAGAATGTGCACCAATACCAGTTGGTTGTCCTAATGGGCGATAGTGTGCATTCCCACACATTATTTTAAAAAATACAGGAAAAGCCACGAAGGAATATGGAATATTTGGGCCCCCTCCTTTTGAACACAGTGGATTGATGTGGGATCCCATTAAAACAAATTGTATTCTCCTTGAATTCTATGAGGAGTATTTTTGTGTTTAGACAACCTCATAGGTTGGGGCAAAAAAAGAAGAAGGTACCCAGTGACAAAAATCAACAATTTGTTGGGACACTTATTGGATCCCATGTGTTTTTTAATTTGTTAAAAAAAAATATCTGTGCATGGCAGGTGGCTAAAATCTGGGAAACTGCTCAGGTGACAGTGTTTTCTTTCTCTTCATGTTTTTTTCCCCCTTGTACCAATTAAACTACCTTAAAGAAAAGAAAAATACTCCTTCAGTGTCTAACTCTTTCCCCAAACCCCAGCAATGCCACAGAATATGTACGGTACCTTGTAGATCTAGTTCAGTGTGGATTCTGCAACAAAACTTGACTGGAGGACTAAAATGTCTTGATTTGGTGCATGAAGATTAAAACTGATGTCTCCCTGATAAAGGCTGTAATCCTATACCTATGACTAAATCCCACTGAACTCATATATTGGAGTTGTGTTATCTTGGCAGCTGTTCCTCTACCCCATACTTCTTGCCATGTGGCAACAGCCAAAGGGGTACTTCAGTAATATTTTTAGGAAGGAACAATTTTCTGCTTGACAAAAGACTTACTATTTTATTAATGGAAATTTGAAATTTTCTTCTAATAGCAGGGTTCTTTTTGATTGCTAGGAGCAGAAGAATTTGCATTTGGTAGGAAAGTACTCATTAAAGTATTTATAAATATGCTGTACTCAACCACTCCATATAAAAAGTTCAGATTAGACAGTGCATGTCAATTGTTTGCAAAGTTCCTCTGTGAGCCAAAATGTTTTGTTTGTCTCATTTAAAACAGAAGCTTGGCATAACATCCATCTTATACTAGAGAAGGAAATAAATATGATATCTTGCATCCTTCAGAATTTCCTCTGAAAGTTTTGATGGTGATTTTTTTTATTTATCTTCATGTTGCTAAATCAGCAGTGGGGAGCTGGGTGTCAGTGGTATTTATTTCAAATCTGTTTTGCTATAGGAAAGCAAATGGCTAAATGTGAAAATTGCTGTCAGTATGTAGGGCATGGTTATAACTTTGGCAGTCCATATGGAGCTTTACTTTGCTTGACATTATAAAGTGCCAGTTGTTCTGCTTTCTTGGTTTAGCTAACCACTGGAATGTCCAAATGATGATAAATTAGGTCTATTGCAGAGCCAAAGCATACTTGGTTCTTTTCCAAACTTGCTAACTTCCCATAACTGCCTGTAGAAAAGAGACATTTTGTGTCTTTAACTAGAATCTTGTACAGTTGATGCCATGGCAACTCTGAATTGGAGGGCATCACTTTAAAGTCAGCTGAGGAATCTAACTTGAACTGTATGGTTTTTGAAATGGAATTTCATGTTGCAGAAATGTCTCCTCCTAGGTTATGTAGAGAAAGCCTATGCATTATTTAACCACACTTGAGAGAGCAGCATGGTGCAGTGGTTTGAGCATTGGACTATGACTCTGGAGACAGGGTTTGAATCCCCACTCAGCCATGGAAAGCCTTGGGCAAGTTCCACTCTCTCAGCCTCAGAGGAAGGCAAAGGCAAAGGCAAAATCCCATCTGAACAAATCTTGCCAAGAAAACCATGTGATAGGGTTAATGTTTTTAATTTTTATTGAAATTCCCGGTACATTTTAAAATATGTTGTGATTTTAACTGTTGTACTTATGTTTTAATAATGATAATATTTAATTCTTTTAAAACTTTTGTAATTAATGTCTTAGTTATATCTTTTAAAATTATTATAAGCCACCTGGCATCTCATTTTTGGAGAAAGGTGGGATATAAATCCAATAAATAAATAAAATTAATAATAATAAGTTTGCCTTAGGGTCACCATAAATCGGAAAGGACTTGAAGGCGCACAACAACAACAACAACAACAAGAAGTATTTAACATGTTTGCTTTTTTTTTTTTAACCCACACTCTTTTTAACCACCTTTCTACACCTAGAAAAGAGTAGGTGGAGAGCTAAAAATGTGGTCAGTTTCATTAGATATTCTGCAGGGGATGTGCCATGTTGGAAGTGACCACAGTGAAAATAGTAGGAGTTGTGCAAGCAAATGCAAATCATTATGATAGTGGGAAAGCTTGTTACATTTTAAGGCACATTGGTCAAGGGTTTGATTTATGGCTGTCTATGCTTTGCAACGAGAGACACCAATTATAGAATGCTTACCAGGCCCTGCTCTGTTGGGGTAGAAGGCAAGTTTTGTCCTTATTTCCCAGAGTCACTGAGTGCCATATTTTCCCTTCCTGGGACTGAATGATACCTGTTTTCTTATACAATTTTATCAAACTAATAGCAAACTCACTCTCCAGGTTCTGAACCTTACTATATAGCCAAGATGGCACTATTATCCATAGTCAAAAAGGAAGTATCAGCATCAGTGGGTAGGTCCAGGATTTCCAGGAGTACCTCCTCCTCAGTCCCACTTCTCAGAAAGTAACTTCTCAAAGGAGTATGCTCAATGCCTGGGGAGCACTTGAGTGTGCTGGCAGGCGGATTGGTGATAGAAGAGTGAGTGCAGTTGGGCATCTTGGAAAAGGGCATTAACTGTCTGACTAAAACGCCATAATGTTTTGTTGCCAGGCCTATTCATTTTTCTTTTTACAGGTCACTTTTTCACATGACTGTGCTCCACATTGCTTACAGCATAAGAAGAACCAAATGATACCAGCATCCTTTCTGTACCATGTTTCATGTAAGGAAAAGTTAGTCTCTAAGATATCAAAGATGTAGCTGTGTTAGTCTGGAATATCAGTATGTAAAAAGGATCTTGTAGCGAGCACCTTTGAGACTAACTGAGAGAAAGAAGCTATAGCATGTGTTTTGGTTGCATCTGATGAAGTAAACTAAGGCTTCTTCCACACTGCAGAAATAATGCAGTTTGACACCACTTTAACTATCATGGCTCCATCCTGTGGAATCCTGGGATTTGTAATTTGTTATAGCACCAGACCTCTTTGACAGAGAAGGCTAAATATCTCACAAAACTACAAATCCCAGAATTCCATAGCATTTAACGATGGCAGTTAAAGTGGTGTCAAACTGAATTATTTCTACAATGTGTCAGCAGCCTGAGTCTGTGAAAGGTCATGCTACAGCCTTTTTTAGTTAGTTTCAAAAGTGCTACAGCATTGTTTTGCCTACGTCTAAGATGTGGCCATGCTAGGCTTGGAGCACTTCTGTAAGCAGTGATGAAGGGCAATGACATTTGGAATCTTGGTTACCCTCTCTCCATTTGCTGCCCAGAAAGGCGGTATATTGATGGCTGTGGAGATGAAATCTGCAGGACTGACTTGCAAGGCATTACTTGAAGAGTTATACAGAAAGACAATCTTACGTATTCAATTTTCAGTCATATGACTGCCATAGTGTGTGGTATTGCATCACAAAGATGTGGTTAGTGGCTTTCACATGGTATGACTGAAGAATGGGAAGGATTTTTAACAGTCTTCAATGTGGGAGCTGTACCACAAAAATATCTCCAAGTTTCTAGTTATTGTAGTTGATATAGGCTCCTAAACATTTACTCCTTGAGGTTTTTTTTTCTTTTGTGTCATGGCTTGATTTCTAAGTTATCTTAATGAAGTTCATGGATAGAAAATAGTCTTTGGAAGGATGGAATGGAACTTGTTGTTATGTGCCTTCAAGTCCACTGAGACCTGTTTGGACCCTATCCTAGGGTTTTCTTGCTAATTTGTTCCGAGGGGGTTTGCCATAGCCTTCCTCTGAAGCTGAGAGAGTGAGATTTTCCCAAGGTTACCCAGCAGGTTTCCATGGCTAAGTGGGGATTCAAAATCTTGGTCTTCCATGGTCCTAGTCCAATACTCAAACCACTACACCATGCTGGCTCGTAAGGTAGTGCTATGGATTGCTATAGGCTTGGGCCTAAACCCTATTGTTAGTCTCAACTAGAGGAAACCTGTTGCATCAGTGGGATTTACGTAAGTGTTGACTCACCATTCAACAACTGATTCAGTGGATCTGCTCTAGTTGGGACTAATAGCTTGTCTGGATGGGCTGTTTACTTCATCTTGCCCTGGTCTTGGAGCCCTGAAGTCCAAATAACTCAGGGCTCTTGCCCCACTTTGCCCCAGGCAGTCGTCATAACACCGGGGCAAAGATGGAGGGAAGACAGGGTAAAGCCTGTTAAATGGTTTCATCAAAATACCTGGAGAAAACTGCCTCATTGAGGAAAAATGGATTGGGCCCTATGGGACCGCAGAAGTCCATACCAGCATGCCGGCCCATCTCTGCAGCTGCTGTCTGTGCTGCACTCTACAAAGCCAGGAAGGAGGCCCGCAGCATGAGTCTTCCCTAAATTTTCATCCTCCAGCTATTTTGTCCACAGTTCTCATCAGCTCCAGTAAGCATGGCCAGTGGTCAAAGATCATGGTAGGTAGTCCGAAACACCTGAAGGAAACCAGGTACTGGGGAATGTTACCATAGGTCAGTGGTTCTCAGCCTTTGGTTCTCCAGATGTTTTGGGCACCATTTCCTAGCCATGAAGACTGAGGCTTCTGGGAGTTCAAGTCTAAAACAACCTTTGGAGGACCATAGGTTGAGAACCACTGGTGTAGGTGCTGAATGCCTCATGCAGCCATTCCGTAAAGCTGCAGAGTAGATGAAGAGAAGAGGAGCAAAGCTGTTCACCTTGATCTGCTGAAACCAGCTGCCTTTGGCCCTCCTTCAACGTTCACCTGGTGGCAGCCATTCTAGCAGCTGGGCTGAAATGGGCTGAAATCATCCAGCTGGTCATTACAAGAACTAACTTTTGTTTCTCCCTTCTCAGTCCTTATTCTTTGTATTTCATGTTTTAAATTTAGATTATGAGCCAGAGGGCAGGAACTATCTTGCTGCAGGAGACATTTTTAGATGAAGAGCAGGATATATGTGTGTGTGTGTGTGTGTGTGTGTGTGCGCGTGTGCACACACAAACACACACACTATCAACACTTCAATAAACAAGTAACTCACTGCTGTCTTTTTAAAGGGGACATTTAACATGCCTTACATTCTTTAACATTACTGCACATGCTTATTCAGAAGCAAGTTCCATTTATTGAATTTAATAAATTTACCCAATATCTGCCAGAACACAGCTCATTATAACACCCAGGTCTAAGTAGAACTCACAGAAAATAATACAACTTGATTTCAGCTTCCAAGTAAAGACACATATGGTTGCATTGTGAACTGGCTAACATTTTATTAAAAAACAAACTTTTTAAAGGCCATCATGTTAAGCAAATAGAGAATGAAAAAACTCCTATTTAAACTATCTTTTCATTTTAGTGAATGGAGGCTCTCTAATAAACTGGAAATTAATTCAAACTTGCTGAAGTATCCCAGAAAGGCACCTATTTTAGGAGCAGTAGAGTCCTGTGACACCTTAAATATGAACATTTTTTTATGGCATTAACTTTTTAGAGTCCATTTCATCAGATATATGAATGGTTTTCCTAAATTAGAGGTAAAGAAATAGATATGGTTTGCATTTGGCAGAGGAAATAGTCGCTTATGAAATTTGAATGCAGAATTTTAAAAAAAGGCAGTGACAATTGAATTAAAGCTCAGCTTTGATAATTCACAAGGCAGTGTTGGTGAGAAAACAAAATCACTGATGAGCAGATAAACACATTAATTAATATCCCACCTTTAAAACAAAATAGAATAAAACAGTGCATAATAATAAAGGTACAAACAAACAAAAATAATATTAAAACCATTGATTTAAAACAGATTTTAAAGGTTGTTAAAATGAAAAAATACAAAACACATCTACTGTGACTTAAATACCAGTGATAGCTATACAGGTCAAATGTGATAGAGCATAACTTTATAAGTTGTACTTTCGTAGGTTCACAGTTCCTTGCTATTCAATATAGAATTTTACTGTAAGTATACTAGTAAGGGAAAGAATTGCAGTCTAGAGCAGTGCTTCTCAAGCTATATGATGTGGGGGACCAGTGATATTTTTTTCCAGTGTGCCAGGGACAGGCATGATATATGTGGCCATTGGCTAAAGTTGTTTATTCCCCCCACCCTGGAAACTCTCATGAAACCAGCAGCCAGCAGCTCAGGGACCATCCCTGGTTCAGGGATCACCACTATGAGTAATACTGATCTTGAAATTCAAATGATAGAATATAATGTTTGTGACAGGGAATCTGATCTCTTTAATATTTGTGAAAGGAACACCACATTTCCCTTTTGATCTGTTTGCTCTGGATTTTTTATTTTTTTTTTTAGGTCACACTATACCTTATTATCCTTGCTTTGATTTTTATCTTTCATGGCTTTAAAAAGACAAATGCTAGAAACCTTGCTTTTTGATTTTAGGTTTCTGCAGTGAATGGATAAATACCAAATAGAAGCTATTTCTTTAATTACAATATTTTCTTCATGTCTAGAATGAACCCTTTCCTGGACACTGCATGATGTGAAATGCATAAAAATAAATGATTTAATGTTGCTGTGGTAGTATGTAACTTTTAATGTAACAAATAGGATTTTCTACTTGAATTTTCTTTATGTGCAGTTTTTATCATCTCTTTATCTATGAGCCTTGCTGAGAGAAAGGAAGATTAAATGAGAACAGCAGGGCTTCTTGATATCCTAAAATATCCTTTCTGGGTAAAAGAATTCCAATAATGTCAAAATTTTGTAACTGGTATTCATCAAATCAAATTGCATCCAGTAATTTGAGGGGAGGTGTGTGTGTGTCACAAAATGTGATGGAAATGTGTTCCACGCACCCCTAGAGGATATTTTGGGGCAACACAATTAAAAAAAAATTGCAAAAATTGTTTTTCACCCCTGAGGAGGCTGCAAGGGGTTCAAACATGGTGGAAATGACCTCCACACCTTCTAGAGGACATTTGAGGATATTTCGGAGAAAAAAGGTTTTTTTGGAGGGGGGGGGATTTTTGACCACTAGAGCCACATGTGGCCTGTGGTCTGCACTATGCCCACCCTGTTATTGATCAAAATATGTGGAGTGTAGGCACATTCTCTATCTCCGTTTAAGGATTTTAAAACAAATATATCAACAGTTTGGAAAAGTTCTCCATCCCTGTGTAGGGATTTATCAACAAATCAAAATTATATTAAAACACATTAAACCAGAAAAAGCAGCAAAATAGTTTAAGGCTAAAACCAGCCAGCATAATAAAAACAAACACGAACCGCAAAAAAATAAACAGTTAAAGTAGAAATACTTGGGAAAATAAAGCTTTACTTTGAGATTCAGTTAATATCAAGATAGGTAGGCCTCCTCATGGAGAACAGTTTACAGTCAGGGAGCCATCAAGGCCCTTATTCTGTTAATATCCAGTCAAACTTCAACTGGTACAAATGGGAGTGACACAAGTGTTTCCTGCAGTGGCTAGCCAAATGTCTCTGTGAAGTTCACATGCAGGTCATTGTTACCAATTGCCTTTCACATTAGGTCAGATGGATTTTAAAAGTAATTTATGGTTTTAAATATTCATAATTTGAAAACAATAAATTTTACCTATTATATAACAAAATCCACAAAGAGAAGAAAAGTGATGACTCACAGGTCTACCTTTTGTCTCAGCTGTTACTTCTGTTGTCAGTTGAGATGGTCTGGAGGGATCTCTGTGGGGGCAGAGACCCTTATCACTTTTCTGTGGATTTTGGATTTTGTTGTATTCTGCTGCATGGCCAACATGGCTACCCTCGAATATCTTACCTACTGTGTCATCATAACTCTTGAGCTCAAAGCATTGTCCCTTGTTCCTTTTGCAAGAAAAGCAGGCTCTTACTCAGTTGCATGTGGTTACTTGTTCCTGGTTGTGTTGGAATGTAGATGCATGTTTGGATCTGTGCATAAGGTAATACATCCTGTAATGTAGCTATACATCCAATTAAAAGGAATATACTGGGAGTAAGTAAGATTAATTTTCGAATATGCACCTGCAGGTATAGATTGGTATTTAGATTTGCATCTGAATGGAAATGTTGCCTGTTTGTGCTGTTACTTTACTTTAAACTGGATGTTTATTTGGAGGAATATCAACATCCTGGAGCAGGCAGTCATGCCAGTGGTCCTGTTAAATATTTGATAGATGATTGAATGTAGATTTCAATCTGTTTGTTTTATGTTAAGCCATTTCAAAGTAGTTCACTTTTAAGGCACATATTATATAGTGTACATGATATCAAGTAGAAGATCTGAATAGAAGGAAAATCAGCTTTCTTGATTTCTTGCCTGGATTTGTTACTTTTCTGGCTTCTGTTAGCAAGTATTTACAAGTCTGGTTTGGCTGGTTAGAACTACAGTGTGTTTGAAGAAAGAGGCTTGTAAGCCATAATCATCTTGGAAGCAGTGATAAGATATATTGTGTACTTAAGGCACATGTGCACTTTTTCTTATATTTGAAGCTGGAGTGTACCGAGTTCAGTGTGTTTCCAGTCTCCCAGCCCATGTGCTCTCAGGGATTTCACTGCTTTGCTATTTACTTCCTGCCCACAGGGAAAATTATTAAGGCCAATGTGAGCAGTACAGGCTGTATGGCCTGCTTTCCTGTTTTTTAGGCAAGGACGCAGTGGACAAAATAATTAATTGCATTACAATGCCAGACTAGGAACATTTGCATTGATCACCCAGTGCCCTTAAAATACATCTGCAGACAATTCTTCGCTGCTATATTTGGCTACGATTCATCTGTTGCTCTTTTTAAGTTTCTAGCATCTGTGACATTATTGTGCTTGTTTTTCTTTGATAAAAAAGCTCAACAAAAATATTACCTGGTTGAACTGTTTAGGCTCACTCAGCTCTGGCTTTCCTCCATTGTTTCCTCTGTTACAAGGATTCCTGTCCTCAAGATGCCTGTTTCTGGATTCACATGAATTGTTGCTGTATTTTTGTTAGCTATCATGTCCCTGAAAGCCAAATGGCACACCTCCTTCTACTACTGTAGGATTCTTGCTTTTTTGTGCAAAATATTTATTTAGAAGATGCTGGGAGATGCAGAAACGGTTTTTTAAAAAAGCCTGAAAGGGAGAATAAGAAGGTAAAATTTTCTTTTGCAAAACATTGCAACTTTTGTTTCTTTTGGATTTTTACTTCAGAAATTCACTGACAAACTGTTCCTCAGACCCACAAGAAAGCCAGTCATTACCAAGCAAGGTGCCTTGCTTTCTCCAAAGTTCAATAAGCTTGATGCTTGCATTTAAGTAACTTAGCAAGACAGTTTGGAGACTTGGGGCTTGTCTACACTAGCCCTGGATTGGCCATGATTGACTACTGGGCTGGCAGTACATTGTTGTCCACATGGGCCAGCTGGGCCAACACCACATCGGCCCAGCTGGTTTGTTCCCTGCTGTCAGAGCCACTGCAGCTGCTTCCTTGTCGGCTCAGGAATTCTGTGGAAAGCCTGCCTGGTGGGCCCTTACTTCTGCTGAGGTCAGAATGGGCTGCCCAAACATGTGGCGAACAAGGAGGGGGTCACTCTACCCCATCCTCATTGCCTCATGTGGACAACTGGATCGGCCAGATCGGACCTGATCCAGCTGTCCACGTGCCAACAGAACCCGAAGCCACTCTGGGGGTTCCCAGAAAGATTGGACATTTCCCTGACTTTGCTTAGTGCATGGCAAAATTGGGTTAAGGGCAAAAAACTGCTAATCCTCCCCAGAAGTAGCTGTACATCGTCTGGACTGCCAGCTTTGGATTGGCCCATGTAAACAAGCCCCTGGTGCAAGTTGGTATTTCTCTTTTCTAGGACAGCTATATACACGTCATCCCAGTAGTGATTTAATCTGGGTATTTTCTGATCTCATTGAGGTTTCCAGAATATTTTGGGGTATAGAACTGCCTGGTATTCAGATGAGTGTTTGTGGGTGCAGAATCAAGGGTATTTCACAATTTCCAAACATCCAGAGCCAGAAAACGCATGTTCATTTGAGATAGAAGCTTTGTTTTGAGTAGCTGTCAACCCTCCTTTTTTGCAAAAATGATAACCAACACAGATGCAATAGCACATTTTTTGTTCTAGCTGTTTTTTGCTTCCAAAACCCACAGTGGTGTATGGTAGGTGGCTGAAACTCAGAGATATTGTTTATAACTGTACAGGTGCAATGCCATGAAACATCCACCTTGTAGGTCTAGGTCCCTGTGAATTCTGTAAGAAAACATGTCTCTGGGGAACTAGAACATCTGAGGGTTAAATAAATAAACACAAAATGTCAGTATAGTCCCAGGATCATTATTTCAATATCTTTCAGTTAGGCAGAAGTAGTGGTCTGGCTGCCTTTGTATCCAGTACTGGACAGGGATCTGGGATCTGAAAACATAGCTGGGCATGAGATAAGGCCTAATAGGGCCATTCAATTTTAGGAATGAGTTATGATGGCTCAAAATGCATTCTCTTTCCTTGGACTGTGGCAAGGTGACCCTCAGTTCCAGTGAGCTCCTGTGGGATCCTGGGATTTTCAGTTTAGGGAGGGACATTTAGCATTCTCATCCAAAGAGCTCTTAGGCTTCACTAAACTACAAATTCCAGAATTCCACAGGAGACAGCCAGAGCAGTTAAAGCGGATAATAGTGCTATAACAGTGTAGTGCAATAAGGAGTTGGTTTGGGACTGGAAGCTAAAGTTCAAAACATTGAAGTACCAAAGTTTTCCTAACCCTGCAGTAAAGCATTCCAGAGAAAGATGAGGCAGCCTGAATCAACATGTGAGGGATTCTACAGGTCCCCTCCCACCTCTAGTTTGCAGAAGATTACTGTAGTTTACAGAACATAAACAAACAAAATGATACATAGATTTTCCTTGGGTTTTTTTCCCAGGCTGTGAGGCCATGTCTGGAACAGTTCTAGAACAGGACCTCACAGCCTGGAAAAAACCCAAGGAAAATCTATGGATGCTGGCCGTGAAACCCTTTTGACTTCACAAAATGATGCAGTTTAGTGGCATTCTTCTGTTTCTCTTTCTCTCCTTCCCTATTGATTATAGGATTGGAACCAAAGTGCTTTGCCCCCTAGGCTATTTTTTTTTTAATCTCAGATCTTCCCACTCACATTGCTGTTTGTCTTGTGGGAAAAAAGCCTGTGCTTTGTGCACTTGTGTGTTTATCCTAATGGGATAAGTAATAGCTGGGGCAGATGCGGGTTTTAAATGGCAGTGGGGGAATATCATGGGGGGAAAGGCTGCCTCTTCTCTCCAGTTCTGTAGGTCTAGATGGCAGGACCAATCCGGAAGTGTTGGGAACCTAGGACCGCCCGGCTTAAGCAGGAAGTAGAACAAAGCCTCTTGGGAGATTTTTGTCCCTTTGTTCTCCAGTCCTCTTCTCCCACGAGGCCAGTTCTACTTCCTGCTTCGCCCGGCAAGGCAGGTATCTCAACTCCTCCGGATTGACTTCAATCTTAGACTTTATTCTTCCAACTTTTCTATCTAACCCCCTCCCCTCCCACCCTCTAGCTGCTATACTTAACCTCTACCAAAAAAAAAAAAAAAAGAAAAGAAAAAAAAAAGAAAAGAAAAATTTCTTTCTCCTCTTCCCCTCCAGCGCGACTAGGCTTTTCCCCCCTCCCACCCCCCCGGCAGCGGAGCGGCCCCATCGGCCAGCCGCCTTTCCCCTCTACCCCAACTCTGCATTTCCCCCCCCTCCTCAGCAGCGGAGCGGCCCCGACAGCCAGCCGTTTTTCCCCTGCTTCAACTTCGCGTTCCTCCCCCCCCCCCGGCAGCGGAGCGGCCCGACGGCCCTCTCCGGCCCCTGCAGCGCGACGGCCAGCAGCCAAACAGCGCTGCAACCCCCCCTCCAGCAGAGACCAGCGCTCCACACTGGCACTCCCCCCCCATCTTATAGCCGCGGCCCCCTGCAAGGCCACAGCCGCCGCGCGAGCGCTTCCCCCCCCAGAACGATTCCTACCATAGCCCCCCGGGCAGGTCACCTTCCAGACAAACGGGGATCGCGCTAGGCTCACTACTCTCTTAGCCAGCCTTAGCTGTCTCTCAGGCGCCATCTGCTGTTCACTCACCACATTGCGCCTAGTAGAATCAAGCATGGGGGGCATCAGAAGCAACAAACCTGATGCCAAAAAGGATACCACCAAACCGAGAAAGAGGGGAATGTTGGAGTGTGATGGCCCCAAAGACGGCGCCAGCGAACTCCCATCCACCAGTAGCGCCTCCGCTGGCCTCCTATCTGCCCTAGTGGCACAGAGGAGCGCTGCAAAGGAAGCGGAGAGGGCCCTCACTAGCGGCGGCTCCAGCAGTGTAACCAAGGCCACCAACAGCCAGCCGCTCAACAAATCAACATCGCAGGAGGGCCTGGGAGACGCGGGGGCCGAGGTATCTTCCCTGCCCCCACGGAACTTCCCTAACAACACTAGCCTGCTGGACATCCTGATGAAGAAGACACAGGATAAGGTAGGCGGAACGGCGTTTTCTACTGCCAGGCACTACCTGGACACATTGGAATTTTCAAGTGATGGGGAGGAGGGTGAAGGGGAAGCACTCACGGGAAGGGGGAGAGAGGAGCTTTTGGGAGATGCTCAGGGTGAGAACGAGGAAGCAGTCGATAGCGAAACACAGGGGGACCTCGCAATGGGGGGTGGCAAAAATGTGGAGGAAAGGGTAAAGAAAGCCAAAAAGGACTCAATCAGATTGGCTTTGAAAATGTTGTCAGAAGCCCTTATCTCCGATCAGGAGGAAGATCAGGAAGAATCTACTAGTGCCCTGAACCTCCTGAGGAAACGAAGAGAGAGGGGAAAGACCCCTATTCCAAAAAAGAATAAGGCACCCCTAAACCCTCCGAAACCACTGGAGAACAGAGGGGGAAACGCTAAAGAAAAGCAAACAGGCAGGAAAAGGAAGGATCCACCCTCCAGGCACTCATCCGAGGAGTCGGACGGGGCATCGGAAGGGGACGAGATTATCCAAGACTCCAACCTAGAACTAGACCTCATGGGGGACAACGATGATACCTACACCCCCGACAGGGAGGAAGGGGAACTCTCGGAGTCGGAAACATCAGACTCGGAGGCCGCCGACAGAATTTTTCAAGGGGAAAAGTTCCCATACCTCATCAGCAGAGCTCTGTCGGCGCTGGGGATAGCGCCCCCCGTGGTCAACCAAGACAATGCGGAGGACCCTCATGCCCCCAGAAGCGAGAAGGCAGCGGCCCTAATGCCTTCGAACAAATCGAAAAGACCACTCTTCCCGTTCCCAAGAGCCTTCTGGAACCTGGTAACGGAGGAGTGGGACAAACCAGCGTTGGGAAGGCGGGGCACGGCAGCTGCCCAGAGGTTTTACAGCTTTCCCAAGGAAGTACTAGATAAACTGAAGACCCCAGTGGTAGATAAGCCAGTGGTATCAATGGTCTCCAACTCTCTGGCTCCTAGGGAAGAAGACGGAGTCCTCAAGGATGCAGACGAAAAAAGGGCTGATGGCGCACTCAAGAGGACGTTCGAATCCTCCACATTAGGGATTAGATCGTCAATGGCCACAGCCCTAATTTCTCGAGCAGCCATTATCTGGCTACAAGAGGTCATGGAGGCCGAAAACCTGGAAACAGGGGCTCTAGACAAGGCCTTTAGCAGGATCCGTTTAGCCCTCAACTTTATCGCGGATGCCTCACAGGATTCCCTCACATACGCAGCCAGAGCCTCAGGGGCGGCTAACCTAGCGAGAAGATATCTGTGGGTTAAACAATGGGATGCAGACGGCAAATCTAGGAACGCCTTGGCCACCGCCGCGTTCAAAGGAGTCAAACTGTTTGGCGAGGACGCTCTCAAAGATATACTGGTCGAGACGAAGGATAAGAAGCAGGCAATGCCCTCAACGGGGCGTAAGAGCGATAAGAGGACTTTCAGACGCCCAGCCCAGACCAATAACTCCTTTCGTCGCTACAGAGGAAGCGGCCGGAGGACCGACTTCAGATCCACAAGGCCACCGTGGGCACGAACAAACTACGTCATACGGCAAGCGCCCTTCGCCCCCCCGAACCAAAACCGCAGAGGAGGAGCCCAGCCTCGTAGAGGCTCCTCCCGTCAACAGTCCTGACTCGGAAACCTCTCCAGTGGGGGGAAGGCTGTCAAAGTTCCTGGGCGCCTGGTTAACATCCACAAAGGACAAGTGGGTCCTCGAGACCATAGCCCACGGATACAAAGTGGACTTCAATGTAGAGCCCAGGAACAGATTTCTACCGGCGCCAGTACCAACGAACCAGCAAAAGGCGCAGAACCTAAGAACAGCCATAAACCACCTACTGGAGATAGAAGCAATAGAAGAAGTACCGGTCTCCCAACGTTTCTCAGGGGTGTACTCTTACTTCTTCACAGTGCCAAAAAAGGACGGAAGCTTAAGGTCGGTATTAGACCTCAAATTCACGAACTCATTCGTCACCTACAGACGATTCAAGATGGAAACACTCTCATCCATTCGGGTCGCCATACAGGGGGGGGACTTTCTGGCCTCCCTCGATCTGTCGGAAGCGTACCTTCACATCAAGATGCATCCGGACAGCCGGCGATTTCTCAGATTCGCTTTCGGGGAGGAACATTATCAGTTCAAGGCGCTCCCCTTCGGCCTGGCAACGGCTCCGCGCATCTTCACCAAAGTCATGGTGGTGCTGATGGCGCACCTCAGGATGAAAGGGATACACCTCTACCCTTACCTGGACGACATCCTGTTGAGGGCACACTCGAAGGACAAGGCCCTACGGGACCTGCAGGTAACGATTCGATGCCTGCAGAGTCACGGCTTCATGGTGAACTTCAAGAAAAGCACGCTGATACCGACACAGAGCATAGTCCACTTAGGAGTACAAATAGACACAGCAAACTACTCTGTCGCGCTGTCCAGGGAAAGACAAACGACCATACAAAGGGAAGCAATGTCAGCGAGTCGGAAGCAGAGGGCACAACTGGCGTCCCTGGCGAGACTCTTCGGCCTAATGGTATCCGCAATTCAGATCGTGCCATGGGCGAGATTCCACTCCAGACCACTGCAGGAGTTGCTGCTTCCACACCAAGAAAGCATATCTCACAAGGAGACCCTCACGCTAGACATACCAGAGAGAGTGAGGCAGTCGCTTACTTGGTGGACCCGGACACAAAATGTAGCCAAAGGATCCCCCCTGACCGTCAGTCACCAAATAGTAGTAACCTCGGACGCCAGCCTCAGAGGATGGGGAGCCCATTGCCAAGGAGACGTGGCACAGGGGCTCTGGTCAAGAGAAGAACAGGAACACAGCATCAACTGGCTGGAGCTCAGGGCAGCTCGGCTAGCACTACAACACTTCTCCAACAAGCTCAGGGACAAGCACGTCCTCCTCCTCATGGACAACACAACGACACGCTCGTACATAGCGAGACAAGGAGGGTCCAGATCACGGTCCCTACACAAGGAGGCCGTGATCCTGTTCCAGTGGGCGGAACAGACAGTCCTGTCCCTATCGGCCCAGCATCTACAAGGCCAGGACAACATCCAAGCGGACTTCCTGAGCAGGCATACGGTGCTCCCAGGAGCATGGGAACTGAACCAGGAGACCTTCACACACATTCAACGGAACTTCGGAGAAATGTCAGTGGACATGTTCGCGTCACACCTGAACACCAAGCTGAACCGCTTCTTCACCAGATTCTTTCACCCACGGGCGGAGGGAACCGATGCCCTCCGCTCTCGGTGGCCGAAGGGCCTGCTATATGCATTCCCTCCGTTCCCCCTAATAGGGAAAGTTTGCAGGAAAATACGAGAAGAGCGAGCTCAAGTAGTCCTGGTGGCACCACATTGGCCCCGCCGTCCGTGGTTCTCGGACCTAACGGAGATGTCGATCGAGCCACCCATGCGACTAGTCCCACGACAAGATCTCCTCCTTCAGGGACCAGTCGTCCACGACGACGTCACGTGGCTACAACTGACAGCGTGGAGATTGAGCGGAGAGCTCTAGAGGCCTGCGGATACGAGGAAAACGTAATACGCACCCTATTAGCCTCACGCAGGCCGTCAACGAGAAAGATATACCAGGCTACATGGAAGGTATTCTCCCAATGGTGCGCAAACGCAGACGTGAATCCATTGGAAGCCTCGGCAAAGCATGTCCTCCAATTTCTGCAAGAAGGCCTCGACAAGGGTCTCAGGCCAAACACACTGAAGAGACAGGTGGCAGCGCTAGCGGCGTTTATTCAAGACCCGCAGGGCAACAGAATCTCCCTACATCCGCACGTCAGAAGGTTCTTGAGAGGCGCAACCCTAATATCTCCACCTGTCCACCACAGGTTCCCATCCTGGAACCTGCCCCTGGTGCTGCGGCAACTAGTCAAGAGCCCATTCGAACCCCTAAGGAAGGTACCGCTCAGGACGCTTTCACTTAAGGTAGCATTCCTGGTAGCAATCACATCGGCAAGAAGGGTCTCAGAACTCACGGCGCTATCCATCAGGGAACACCTATGTTCCTTTGAGGATGACGCAGTATACCTCAGGCCAGACCCATCCTTCAAACCAAAGGTCCTTTCTCAGTTCCACGTGTCACAGCAAATCATACTGCCCTCCTTCTGCCCCAATCCGGTCCACCCAACGGAGAAGCTATGGCACAAACTAGACGTTAGGAGGGCCTTGAGGATTTACATCAAGCGCACGGCGACATTCAGGCGATGCGACTCACTGTTCGTATCCTTCACACCAGCTTCAATGGGAGCCAGGGTGTCGAGACAGACGCTGGCAACATGGATCAAGGCATGCATATTCCTAGCATACGATTCCGCAAACACACCACGTCCATCAGGGGTGGTGGCGCATTCCACGAGGTCAGCGGCCACCTCAGCGGTATTTTCGTCAAACGCACCCATCGAAGAGATATGCAGGGCCGCAACATGGAGCACGGCCTCCACCTTTATCAGACATTATAAGGTAGACAAATTCAAATCAAACACGGCCATCTTCGGGAGGAGAGTCCTCCACGAGGTGGTCCAACAATGAAGAGTAACGCCAAGACAGTCACTCCCACCCGACATAGGGGAGCTTGGGTACATCCCAACACTTCCGGATTGGTCCTGCCATCTAGACCTACAGAATGTTACATTGGGTACTTACCGTGAAGGTACTTTCTGTAGGATAGATGGCAGGAACAATCCGTCCCACCCGGTGACTGTCGACAAGACTACGGGCAATGACTCGGAGATGCCTTTTTTCCTTTCTCAACTAACAATATGTATCAGTTTGTTTTCTCAACAGGGAGGAGTTTTCTTACCTTTCCTTCAGGGCTTTGCTAGTCAGAGAACTGGCCTCGTGGGAGAAGAGGACTGGAGAACAAAGGGACAAAAATCTCCCAAGAGGCTTTGTTCTACTTCCTGCTTAAGCCGGGCGGTCCTAGGTTCCCAACACTTCCGGATTGTTCCTGCCATCTATCCTACAGAAAGTACCTTCACGGTAAGTACCCAATGTAACATTCTGTGGTGCCAGTCCAGAATTCCTCTGACTGCTTTTGAAAGAGTAAAGACAACAGTCATGGATGTTCAGTGTAATCATATATGTAAGGGAAAAATACTTTTAGAATATTTGAAGTGAAAGGGTGGTGGTGGTGATGGTGGTGGTAGTGGGAGAAAGGCAGAATACAAGTTTAATAAATAAATAATAAATAGTGATGATGATTACATTATGTGATACTACTGTTAGGAACTTGTTTAGAGGAACTGCATACAGTACTTGTGCTTACACATTGCAAACTTAATCCCATAATGGTTTGTTTTACACATTAACTGAACACATGAGGTGTTTATGTGAGAAAGATACATTTACGGTACAATATAATAGAGATGTGTGAGAGAGCCAGAATTGGCAGGGGATAAGCCTATATTTCATAGTGCTAACATGATGCTTCATATCTGAGCAGTGTCAGGGTGGCTGTGTATGGTATTAGTAGATATGAAAGAAGAAGTAATTCTGGAATTTGGAGTGGACAATGATGGTCAAAATTACCTTTTTGAAGTTGTATTTAGCTTGCAAGATAAATTTTTAGAAAGTTTCCTTTTTCTGTTGGTTGTTTTAGATTAATGCATATCATATAGGAGAGAAACTAAAACGTGTTTGTTACCCAAGAAACACCCTTACAGAGAGGTGTGGTTGTGTTTGATTGTATGTGAATGAGAACTCTGTAACTAGAGGTAATCTGTTGGAATTGTATTTGCTTTTAGGATAGGAGTGAAACATTTTGTGTGGCATAGGTTCTGCCTTCCAGAAGCCTAAAGAAAGAAAGTGTGTGTGTGTTTTGGGGGGAGGAACTCCAAAAGAAAGCTTAGTTTAAATGTACAGCTTAGTAGAGGCCTGAATCTTCTTTTACATGCCAGCTGTGAAAAGCCTCTAATTACTAAAAATCTGAAGACTTGCTGGTTTTGATTAGTATAAATTACTTAAGCTTTATAAAGTTTGCTTTGAATTAAAAAAAAACACACACACCATCGAATCTGGTTTTTGCATTCTGCCTTTGGCTAAATAAAAACTTAATAGTCCTTTGAAAGAAAATGGCTGGAGAACATCAAAGTTATCAGATGGTAGGAGTTGAACTTTTCATGGTGGATCAGCTTTTCCCCACCCTCTTCCACTCAACTTCATAAGATAAGTATGAATGTGAAAGGGAGTACTCTCTCAAAAATAGTTGAGGGTAGCTTTGATGTGTCTGAAAAGCCTCTTGAATAAAATGCAAATTGGTGATTTTCTTCAAATACAGAGCCATTTTTGACAACACATTCAGCCTAATATGGTGTATCCCAAAGATCAAAACAGGGTCACCTCTTCTATTTATTTATTTATACATACCCTGCTCTTAAGCCACAAGGCTATCAGAGCAGCTTACAAATTGTTTAAAGCAATAGCAATTTACACATCTACACTGCATTAAGCCGTTTCCAATGTGTGTTAGCTAATTGCCCCCACAAGCCGGGTACTCATTTTACCGACCTACGAAAGGATGGAAGACTGAGTGAACCTCGGAGCCCTCTGGAATCAACTTGCAACGTGGTGACTTGCAGTACTGGCATTTAACCACTGCGCCACTAGGGCTCCTTCTACCCTGCTCCTCAATTGTTTTTCATACAATGGCATGTATGAAGTTATCCCATGAACATAAAATGGAATGTGTGTGATGTGTCAGTAGTTTCCTGGAAGATCCTTGTACCTAGCCAGGTCACTGAGGCCTTCCTCTGTATGTTTTATTTTACTCAGGCAGGCATCAAAATGCAGGACATGACAAAGGCAGGGCTGCTACACCCAGGTGCAGATGAAGGCAGGTGTGCCTTTAATTTACTGTGTGCAGTAGGCTGGATTAGCCCAGAAAAAAACTGTCCAAACCCCAGCATACAGGTGTTTCTCATTTGGAGGCAAAGCCTTGTGTTTTGAGCTGATGGGTATAGCTTGAAGAGCAGGTCCTAGTGCTTTCAGATTTATAGGCCAACATGTATTATGACTCTTGATCTCTTCCTGTAATTAGGCACGTGGCCTTATTTTTAAAGCATAATAGGAAATCTTATATAAACCTCCCTTTCTTATTGTTCCTGAAAAATTTAGCAGATTTCTGATTTCCTATTTTTGGAAACATTTGACAGGCCAAAGATAATGGTATGCAAGTTACATATAAAGAAAGGATAAGGGGGGGGGACCCAAACCCTGAAATATTTTCACTTTTTTATAAGAATCTTCATGGGAGGGGGTCGGATTTTGAGAACAAAGGCACTAGTGCTGCCTACGTTTGGGAGTAAAATCTGCTGAACTCGAGACTTGCTTCTGAGTAGGCATGCTGTGATAGCTGGTTAAAAAAAAATACTGCCTTCCCCTCAATAGTTCTGTTCTGTACAGTCTTAGTACTGTTAAGAACATCTAAACCAGGGATGAACAAGTGTGGGAAACCTCCACGGCCCGCACCCACTCCATTTTTCAAAACCACATGAGATCACTGTATCACTGGCCTGTATTCTGGTACAAACTTTGGCTTTAGTAGTAACATGTTCTTCATGATGAACTCTGTCCAGCAAACACATACATCTCTGCACCCATTGTTGTGTGCCTTCAAGTAATTTCCAGCTTATGGTGACCCAAAGGCGAAGCATCATGGAGTTTTCTTGACAAGATTTGTTCAGAGAAGGTTTGCCTTTGCCTTCCTCTGAGGCTGAGAAAGTGTGACTTGCCCAGGGTCACTCAGTGGGTTTCCATGGGTGAGCAGGAATTCAAACCCTGTTCTCTAGAGTCCTAGTACAACTCTTAAACCACTAAACCGGCAATGGCTTTCTGTATCTCTGCATCCATGCTGACTGACCTTCATTCCAGATGTTCTGTAGGTGAGCTTTGGTCAGAGGCTCTCCCCTCCCAAATTTCATATACACCTTCCAAGGTCACAACTCCCACTCGCCTGCTTCTGTCAGACTGCCACAGCAGTAGCACTGTGGGAACGTTTCTGAGTTTTCCTCTGAGGAACATGAGGTTTTTTTAGTTTATTATTCTTTCTCCTTCTGTTATCTCCCTGCTCCTGCTGTGTTAGTGGGATCAGTTTTTCTTTCCAGTGGAGACTGTTGCATTTTCTTCTACCTTTTTGGCCTATAACCTTTAAGGCAGTTGAAGCTACATTTATTACTGAGGGCAGGATGGAAACAAACAGGAGGACAGGGTTAGTATTGGGTTATTGCCATTTTGCAACTTGGGCTCTAATTTCATATCCAAGTGCTATGATTTTTGCTTAAAATTTACAACAGTTGCAGCTTCTCAACTCAGTCAGTTTTCAGATTTGCTAATTAACATACACTGTTGTTAAACGTGAGACAGTACATTGTGTGCCTCTTTTAAAAAGAATTCTGACAGAAAAAAATGAACATAAAGAAACATAGGGCTTCATTCTGCTCAACAGCTCTGTCATACACACCCACATGTCAGCTGGAGTGTCATTTTTCCATCTGAACTGTGAGAAATTTGCTTTGCCACCAGAGGCTGATTTTTAGTACAATCCCGTACATATCTAGTCAGAAGTAAGCTCCATTGAGTTCAGTGGGACTTACTCACAGGTACGTTCCACGATCTCATTGTGTCAAACCACTTATACAATAGGTAAGAATGTGAACAGTTTGACAATTGCACTGCTCATAGGGTGAATTATCTAAGATGGTGTTGCACGAGGATCAGCTGTTGTCCCCATGGTGATCACTACATGTACAGTGGCAAGCAGTGTAGCATTGTGCTGGTGGAATACAGTTGGCCCTCCATATCAATTTTTTAAATTTATTTTATTTAGTTATTTATACCCCGCTCTTCAGCCACAAGGCTATCAGAGTGGCTTACACATTGTTTTAAGCAATAGCTATTTACACACATCTACACTGCATTAAACAGTTTCCAATGTGTGTTAGCTAATTCACACATTAGTAAATCCATGGGTTCTGCATACACGGAATCATCCAACCATGGCTCAAAAATTTTGGAGGCGGGGGAATCAAAAAAAACAAACCTTGCTGTTCACCATTTTATATAAGGGATGCAATTTTACTAAATCATTGTACTGTATATAATGTGACTTGATCATCCACAGATTTTGGTATCCTCGGGGTATGTGTGTCCCGGAATCAAACCCCAGTGGATACTGAGGGCCCACAGCAAGGTTGCTGATTTTTGCTGATTCACCCACTTACCTCCTTACCTAAGTAAGCAAGTAAATAATGCCCCCGACTTTGAAAAGGTGTTTCTGAGAGTTGTTTTTTTTTTTAATGGGAGTTGTTTCGGAATAGCATGAGATATGGTAAGACAAGCTGCAGTAACCAGGCTATAACTGAAAATTATTGGGAGCAGTGCCTGCCACACATAGACAGAAGCACTTTTCACCATTGGATACAACCCCATTTAATTTTTTCATATTTTGATGCCATGTTGGATTGTAAGTCATAAACTCGACAATTAATTACAACAATGAAACATAGGAGTGTATTAAATAAAACGCTGAATAAAACATTCAGTCCTCCAAAAGTGTTTTGGGAAAAGAATAAAAAGAATAATCCTTACATTATTTCTATAGATGGCAACAGATTGGGACCAGTGGACCTCATGGCATAATGAGTCCCATCACGTAAAAGACCTAGCATCTCTTCTCTGAAGTGTGTCTGTGTGCACCCACGCAAGGGGAGTAGTTCATGGGGGTGGGCAGGTGAGGTGATTTATGAGAGTCAGCCAGTGGTATAGTGATTTGAGCATTGAACTGTAACATTGGAGACCTGGGTATGAATCCCCCATTTGGCCGTGGAAAACCACTGGGTGAATTTGGGCAAGTCACACTCTCTCAGCCTCAGAGGAAGGCAAAGGCAACCCCCCTCTGAACAAATCTTGCCAAGAAACCCCCATGAGACTTAGGGTCACCATAAGTTGGAAAGAACTTGAAGGCACACAACAATGAAGTTGTTTACACAGGAGAAGGCAGGACCCCTCTTATTAGGCTCTAAAGTACATAAATGACTGCTTCTAACTGAGTTCAGAAATGGAGCAGCCAGCTTTTTCAGCACAGGAGTGCTTTGCCCTTGCTTGGGAAAAAAACCAAACACAAAACAAACATTACAGTCTATCTTAGATCTACATATTCCTTATTGCCTCCAGCTGTGCTTGAGTTCCTAGTGAGCTGAGGAGGCTGGCAACCCCCACAAGTCCCACACCTACAAATGGCACATCATTCCTAATCCGTTTATTCTCCACCCAGCTTCTGCCAAGATTACTGTACTTGCTTAATGTTCTGCTGCTCCTGTAACTTGTGACAGGGTGTGTCTGTATCTTTATATAGATACAATTATCATTTGCATATAACATTATGCATGGAACTGGAAGCAGTCTTTTAATATGTGTGTGTGTGGCAACGCGTGGGGAGGAGGAATATATGAAGAGCACAAAGCAATGAAGATGTAGGCCAAGATCCTTCATCACTGTATGCTGACCATAAAGCTCTGCACACGCAACTGCATGCCCTTCTCCCCCTCAGGTGCTTTTGAGACGGGGGGGGTGAGTGCTACTGTGGCTGTTTACTGGTTGGGCGAGACAGAATTGACTAAAAGCTGCCCATTAAGGGAAAAAGAAACAAGGCCACTCTCATCTGAGATTGAAGTGACCTTGTTTTTTTTCTCAATTGGAGCTCAGGTGGGCCACTTCTTCATTGTCTCAGGGCTGGTTTACATGGAAGGTTTTATTGCGTTAAGTTGCACTGTAGTGCTTTCACGCATCAGTGGTGGGTAGTTTATACGGTAATTGTTTACACAGCTATATTTTGTGGCGTTCCCACAGCCAAATGTGGTGGGGGCATGGCCAAGCATTGGAGAGGGAAAGGAATGCCATAGGAATGCCTGCCCTGGCCCCAACTCCGTGCTGAACAGCTTAGAAAGTTTTCTTCCTTGCTTGAAACAGCATTTTCTTCCAAATACAGGAAAGCCAGAGAGAGAGGGGGGGGGGAAGAGCAGTTCAGCTTGCTACAGCCCTTCGTGAAATCGTTTCTCTCCCTCCCCCATGCACAGGAAAAAAGTTGACAACTGAGGTTTTACATACTTTTGAAACAGCAGAGAAGGTGAGAAGGAATGCTCCCTGAATGAAAATTGTTGGGAATCCTTTTTGTTTGAAAACTGGCTTGCAAAATAGCAGACAGGATTTTTGCAAGTTTCCTCTAAAGCTACAGTCTTTCCTCCCTCCCTCCCCCTCTTTTAAGCCCACCCCTGCATCATCAGCCAATCACAATGCAGCTCTGCTTTAACCCTTAGCGGAATGCTAGTTTACACTGCAAATAAAGCACTACATTGCAAATATACCGGCAAAAATAGCGACATGCCCTGCCACGCTATATTTGGGTGTTTTACCTTCCCCCCTTCTGAATGAGGCGATGCTGTGCTGCGATCCGTGGGAACTATGAGCTATCTTAGCGGTATATTTAGAGGAATATTTGCCCGTGTAAACCACCCCTCAGTTGCCTCTCCTGCTCCTTTCCCCTGGCTATTAAAGAGTCACAGTAGCAGCACCCCAGGCCTGATAACTGCTGCTGAGGCTGGGTAGGTGGGTGGGAACACATGACTGGATGCTGCAGAAAGGGTTAGTGCAGCCTTTCTCAAGCTTTTTACCTGGTGGAACCCTTGAAACAATTTTCAGGTCAACCCTTGCCTAAAATTTATTATATCTACAGCTCAAAAATGTTTTTTTTCCCAGTCTCAGTATCTCACAGAACCCCTAGCAACCTCTTAGGAAACCCTGGGTGAGAAATCCTGGGTTAGTGAATAGCTCCCTATGCAAAAATATGTGTGCATAACTCCTAGTTATGCATGTTAATGTCAATAACAGGATTCTAGCCAACAGCAAATATATTTTCCAATTTCCCATGATTGTTTTTCTAAACAGGAAATTGTATGATTTTTTAAAATTTGTTTTTGCTAAATTCACTGTCAGCCGAAGGGAACATGCTTTTGACTATGATTTGCAGACGTTAAATAATCAAAAGTTAACTTGGTTTGAGGACAAAAAGAGGAAGCTGAAATGCAATGATTGCCATATATGGGCACTGTGTGCCAATGAAGTGTCTTGGTTTTGTAATTTAATGTAGGATAAGACCATTTCAGGTACCCCTGGAACCACTTATGATTCACAAGGGGAAAAAAGGCACTAGGAGTAAAATCCTATTCGTCCACTATGGTGATGACTGCAGTTTTCCCAGAGTTGTGCTGTAGTGATGAGAGAATCTTGCCAATGATGTTGGTTCTAGACTGGCCAGTCTAGTTCCCGGGAACTCCTTTAATCAAGCTAAGTTTTTTTTATCCTCCTGGCTCCCTTATTCACCTTCTATTTCTCCCTTACAAAGGTCTGACATTCAGATGTCAAGGGAAGCAAGTAAGTGCACAGAGGGGACCCCTGAAAGCTGGACGTTTGTGTGTGTGACATCAAAAAGTAAGCCAGGAAAATCCTGCTGGCTTGAGGTTTGTGTTTGCATTTATGTGTGTGTGTGAGGGAGGGAGGGAGGGAGGGGGAGAGAGAGGTATGTGTGTGTTGTTGCATCTGTGTACATGTGAGAAAGGGTAGTGCATGTTTGCATGTCCCTGTAAGAGGGGTGAATGGGGTATGTGTGTGCCTTTGCATCTCTGTATAGAAAAGAAGGTTTTTGATTTGTTTGTGTGGGGTGAGTGTGTGTCCCTGTGTGTCTGTTTTGATAAGATATATGTAACAGTTCTTTCAGTTTTCTTTAATGTTAATAGTGGTGCTTGGGATCTTTTAAGAATAGTTTTTGTTGTTCTTGTTGTTGCTGTTTAAGTTCCTTGGATAGTGCATACATACACAAACATACAAAACCAATCAAAATATTAAACAATATGGCTTGGGCATTAAAGATGTAATCCTATACTAATTAATATTTTCTGGAGTGACGCCACGCCGGTAAAAATGCACAAAATTTGTTGTGACTAACTCTCCCTTAAATTGATGGCCGAAAGTTGGTCACCCTAGTTGGTTCCAAGGAGTGGATTTCTCAGGTGGGAGATCTGCTACCTCCAAGAAGTTGACCTCCAACAGGTAAACTGAAGACACCTTTTAGAGATGCATACAATTTTCAAAGAGATAGCCATGCTAGTCCCGGATTTGCTCCTTGATGCCTTCATTCTCCCACTCTGTTTTATGCTGAAACAGACTGATTTATTTTAGCATTAGCTCTCGTGGTTATGCAAAAAAGCTTATGTTAAAATAAATCTGATAGTCTTAAAATGTTTGTTTGATTCCTTCATTCTCCCCCATTACATTTGAGATGCATACAGCAAGTTTCCCGCCTGCTTCTTTCAACTTCCACTCCCTGAACTGTATGAGCATTAGGTTCTGAGCATTACAGAGAATGAGGAAGAAACACAGAATGTACAAAAGCAAACATAGAACTCACTGAAAAATCCTTTTGATTGAGTCCGTGGTTTCTAAAGGCTTAGAAGTCTAAGGGTTTTGTGTTTTTGAAACAACAGTTAAGATTTAGTACTGCTTCAGTTGGAGCCGGTGTGGTGTAGTGGTTTGAGTGTTGGATCACGACTCTGGAGACCAGGGTTCAAATCCCCTCTTGGCCATGAAAACCCACGAGGTGACCTTGGACCAGTTGCACACACTCAGGCCACAGAAAACCCTGTGATAGGTTCAGCTTAGGGTATCCATAAGTCGAAAACTACTTGAAGGCACAAAACAATAACAAATGGCTTTTGGCTGCTGTTCCATCCCTTCCCCCAGAAGTCCATTATGTTTCTCTCCACTGTGTCACCTGCTTAATTATGGTCCCAGTTATGTCTTCACAGCTGCTGTGTTTAGGATTAAATTGATTAAGTCATTCATACGCACGCACGCACGCACACACATGGCTTTGTCTCATGTGTTAAAGAAAATCTGAATTTGAAGAGAGGCCATGTCCAGCCTTTCTCTTTACCTGGAACCTTAATATGTATAAAAACAGTTGGATCTGTCTAGGAAAAAAGGCTTCGTTTTCATGAATTGTGTTCCAGAATGTAAAATAAAGTTGATGACTTGCATTTCCATTTACAATGTATGGAGAATATCAGTAGACTAGAAGAGACTGCTTAATGGACTGATTATCTATGGGAATCTGATAAACAAGAGCACCTGTAAGAATTAAAGACAGATCTATTGCTGTGTATATACAGTTGTTTTACTGGAGGAAAATAGCAAGAGTAAAGGGAGATATAAGTATGAACATTTAGTATTAGGTAAAGAATTATCTCTGGCTTTTCTTCACAAAAGAAGATTCAGGAAGGACTCATCCCGCGCTTTCTGCAAGCGCGCTGATGACTATAAAGGCTAATCCGAGATAAACAAGTCTGTTTGGAAAAAGCATAGCAGAAGGTCTCCTTGGGTGATGTTTTTGGGTTGTGATCCTTTCTGCGTTGTCGTTTCTCTTCAAGACTTGTTCGGCATGAGTTCTCAAATAAGGCTGCAGCATTGTGGATACTGCGTCTCCATGCCTCCCGATGTGAGGCTAGGGCGGACCACTGTTGGTGATCAGTTTGGCCTAGCCTGAGATGTTGTTTCAGGGAGTCCTTGTATCGCTTTTTTGGAGCGCCCCTCTTACGCTGACCCGTGGCAAGTTCACCGTAGAGTAGTATTTTTGGGAGGCAATAGTCCTCCATCCTAGAAACGTGCCCTGCCCAGTGCAGGAGTGTTCTCAATATCATGGCCTCAATGCTGGTGATCCCTGCTTGCTCAAGGACAGCAACATTCGTCTCGTAGCCAGTCCAGTGTATATTTAGGATTGTGCGTAGACAGCGCTGATGAAAGCGTTCGAGGAGTTGTAGGTGGTGGCGATAGGTGACCCATGTTTCAGATCCATAAAGGAGGATAGACAGTACAATGGCTCTATACACACTGATTTTTGTGCTTTGCCTCAGGTGTTTATACCTCTGAATTATACCTCTGAATAAAAATATTAATACAGTTTCAGAGTGACAAATATATTAAGGTGCTTAAAATACGACTTGCTCTTAGTATTAAAAGTGCCCCCAGGTAGATTTAAATGTGACTTTTTATTGTAACATCTGCTTCCATAAATGGCATGCTTTATCTTCAGATTCCTTTGACAGTTCATCACAGCCTAAGCTGAGCTGGACTACGTCACTCACATTAGGCTCCAAAAGAATTCAAAAAGAATTTTGTAGGCTGATAAAAGACTGATAATTCCGCCCCCCTGAACTTTCCTGGTTTGATTTTGTGTGTATGTGTCATGCTTATGTGCTCATAAGTTTTTATGGAAGATAGGATCATGCTGCCTTAGAAAATCTTAAGAAATTAAGGACAAGTGCCATGTGATAAATTTGTGAAATATTTGTGGTTTTGTTAAATGTCGGGAGGGGGAGTACTGTATAGATGATACAAATATCCATTTTTTTTAAAAAAATGAATTCTTCCTTTAATGTCTTTTTGTTTCACAAAGGAGAAACTCTGCCTCCACTGATGGCCCAGGGTGTGCGTGTAGAAACCTGGGCCAATGGGCCTAAATACCCTTGAGGCACCAGATCCTGTCTGATCTTGGAAGCTAAGCAGGATCAGCCCTGGTTAGTATTTGGATGGGAGACCACCAAGAAACATCAGGTGCTGTAGGCTATATTTCAGAGGAAGGAACTGGCAAAACCACCTCTGAGTATTCCTTGCCTAAGAAAACCCAGTGGAATTCATGGGGTTGCCATAAATTGACAGGTTTTGATGTGAGCCATTTTGATGAGAGCCAGGTGACCAGGAGGAGTCAGGGTAGAGCAATAGCAATAGCATTTATATTTCTAGTCCACTTATCAGTGCAAAGCACTCCCTAAGCGGTTTACAATGTGTGTTAGCTCATTGCTCCCCAACAAGCTGGGTATTCATTTTACCGACCTATGAAAGGATGGAAGGCTGAGTCAACCCTGGAGCCCTCTGGGATCAAACTCTCTCCTGGAATAATTGGGAATTCAGTGCATCTTCATTCCTTTCCCTCTTCCTCAAGTGGCTTGCCAGCCTTCATTATTTCTTTGCATTTCACATTGATGTGTGGAAATACCTTTTGTACACATGGTGCTTTACAGCATAAGGTGAAAAGGATAGGTCTCTTCCCCCCAAGGATCTTAGACTGTTAAACACAGTCTTGGGAGAGAAAAGAGAAGGAAGGCTGAATGTGAATGCATTACTATTGTTGTTATAATAATAATAATAATAATAATAATAATTTTATTCATTTATATCCTGCCTTTCTCCTGACAGTGGAACTCAAGACGGCTAACAACATCTTTAAAATAATACAAACGTAAAAATAACAGTATAAGTATAAAATTTGAAAAAGAAGTAAACAATTTATGAGTTAAAAATATTAAAATTCATTAAAAACTCTATCAAGACTCTTAAAAATCTTAGAAACTGCACCACACAGCCTTAAGCCAAGACCTTGTCAGTTTGTAAAAACCTGGTGCCAAAAACATGTTTTAACCTGCCACCAGATGGAAAGCAAGAATGAAGCCATCCTGGTCTCTCTAGGGAGGGAGTTCCAAAGTCTGGGAGCAGCCAGCAAGAAGGCCCTCTCCCTTGTTCCCACCAAACGAGTCTGAGAAGGTGGTGGGACAGAGAGAAGGGCCTCTCCAGATGATCTTAAAGCTCTGCTTGGCTCATACAGGGAGATACGATCCTTCAAACAACCTGGACCCAAGCCATATAGGGTTTTATAGGTCAAAACCAGAACTCTGAATTGTGCCCAGAAACGGACTGGCAGCCAATGGAGCTGTTGCAACAAGGCAGTTGTGTGCTCCCTGTAGCCAGCCCCGGTTAACAACCTGGCTGCTGCTCTTTGGGCCAACTGAAGTTTCTGTGCACTTTTCAAAGGCAGTTCCACATAGAGCACATTGTAGTAATCCAAACAGGATGTAGCCAAGGCATATACTACCCATGTCCAGATCTTACTTCTCCAGGATCATGCACAGTTGGTGCACTAGCTTTCATTGTACAAAAGTACTCCTGGTCACTGCTGAAACCTGTGCCTCTAAGCTCAGAGCTAAATCCAGGTGTATCCCCTAACTGCAAACCTGATTTATCAAGAGGACTGTAACCCCATCCAATACAGGTTGAACCCCTGTTCCCAAATCTGTCTTTTGACTGACCAGGAGCACCTCTGTCTTGTCTGGATTGAGCATTTATTTATTTGCTCTCATTAAGTTCATTACAGCTGCCAGGCATCAGTTTAGCACTGGAACAGCTTCTTTGGAATTATGTGGAAAGGAGTAATGGAGTTGGCTATCAGCATACTGGTGGCACCTGACCCCAAAACTCCGGACAAGCTCTCCCAATGTTTTCCTGTAGATGTTGAATAGCATAGGGGATAAGACTGAACGCTGAGGTACTTCACAGGCCAGCGGCCAAGGAGTCAAACAGGAATTCCCCAGCACCATCCTCTGAGAGCATCCGTCCAGGAACAAGCGGAGAACAGTACCTCCAAGCCCCATCCCAGAGGAGTGACCCAGAAGGATACTGTGGTTGATGGTATTGAAAACCATTGAGAGGTCCAGTAGAACCAACAGGGACACACTGCCCCTGTTCAGTTCCCTGTATTGGTCATCCACCAAGGTGAGCAAAGCTGTCTCTGTTCCATAACCAGGCGTGAACCCAGACTGAAATGGACCCTAATAATCTTCCTCATCCAAGAACCCTTGGAGTTCAGAAGCCACCACACACTTTAGTACCTTGCCCAAAAATGAAAGATTGGAGACTGGCCGATAGTTATCTAGTATAGTAGGATCCAGGGAAGTTCCCCCCCCCCCCCCGCCAGAAGAGGTCTTACCACATCTTATCTTCAGGGGTGTTGGTCCCTGCCTTGTTGTAAGGACACATTAATCACTTCCCTTACCCACTCAACCAGCCTTCCTCTGGTGTGTTTAATTAGCCAGGAAGAACGAAGGTCTCCAAGGATCCTGTCTACATTCTCAGGCTGCACAAACTGAAAAGTATCCACCACGGGATGACCAGGGTTCATCCACTGGAACTGTATCATCTCTGGCATCTATGTCAGAGCGAATCCAAGTGATTTTATCTGTGAAATGGTGGGCTGCTGCACAGAAAAATCTGGTGAGCAAAGCTTAGATTAACCTCCCCCCACCCGCCAGCCTCAGCCAACCAAGTCTATGTAATACATGCCAGGTCAGCATATTCATCCAGTATCAGGTCCTGAATGGCAGCTGTTTTACTATCCACTGACCTAGCATTAAAGAGCAGCATTTTCAGCCAGTGTGTGTGTGTGTTGTTGCCATGGCTGTCCAGATTATTTGGGATGGGAGACAGTTTGGAGGTGACTAACATCCTATTGTAAGCTCTCCCCCCAGGACAGTGCAACTGTCTCCCATTTCTGTAACTTCCCTCTACCTTTGAATGGCTGCATTACACATTCTTAGGTTTGGTTGCATTTAGGAATAATCAATGCTGTGTTAGCTGGCAAACCTGTGATAGCATTTTCCTCTCCCCTCTCCCTGCCTTGCCTCCCTGGACAGTTAGTTTTGCATAGAGTGCCTGAAACTATCAGCTCCATGACCTGAACAGGCAGAAGAACAGAGAGCTAACATTGGCCTTGGAATTAGGAGCTTGTAGTTACTTTCAGAGTAGGATGTGATAGGAAGCCACCTGGACATTCCTTTCTGTACTTTTAGTGTCTGCCCAGCTATTTAAATCCTTCAGGGAGGGTCACTTCACATGTATATGATAGCAACTTTACTAGCACAGAAGAGCATTTTGAGTCCTCCAAAATAGGTGTGAGAGTTTGCATTCTGCATTCAGGAGGCACATACTGGTTCTCTCTTTGCTCCTGTATTTTGGATGGAAATACATTTGCTGTTATATTTCTCTCCCCACATTTCTCCCCCCACCTCTCTCTGTGTGTGTGTCTGCCTCTCTCTGTATATCTCTGCTGCACAAAAAGGATTTTGTGTAGCAATCCTTTTAGTCTTATTTCAAAGCCTGTTGAGGAAGTATGTAATATAGTATAGTAGTATGAAGAGTGCCTCCGTTGACTAAGTGGAGATGACTGTGTGCCACTCTGGCATTTTTGGTGCTCTGCTTTCAAAAATGATACACTGAGTCTGGATTCATTCTGATGTTAAGCCATGTTCCACTTACGTTAGTTGAAACATTTCTCCGTTCAGTGTCACATGGCTTCCCCCACCTCCCTGTTCCTGCTTCCTTTCTGCATTTTCAGTGTTTCAGTTGTTTAACATTCTACCATCCTTTATGCACTTTCAGTTGATGAAGATCAAAGAAGACATATTGCTACTTTGTCTTTAATCCTCTGTATCAATTACTTGGATACCCATTCTGCGCAGAGATTAGTTGTGACAGGGTGCCACAAGATTATTATTTTTTCACTCAGGCAGTGCTGCAATGAGGGGTGTGCCATAGTGTCTTCAAACAGACCTCCTGCTCCTTGCAGTAATTTGGCAGAAGGATTGTCAAACTGTCATATTGTATATAGCAGATGCACAAAGTCATTGATTTAGATACATTCTGCCCACCTCCACCCCATTACCAGAATTCATGCCATAATTGTTTAGATTAGAGAAATACTAATGTTCTAGGGAGTTCTGCTTTCTTCTTCAGTCTTCTCAGAACTTGGATGTAACTGCTTATGAATAATATGTTATTTGTAATTAATTCACTTTTTAGTAACTAAGGCATCACTAAGTCACATTACTTTTGTAAAGCAACATTTTTACAGTGTAACTGTAACTGGATTTAGTTATTTTTATAGTTACAGGGATGTCTTAACTAATAATGAGTAAATTGCAATCAGCCCCTCTCCCAAAAAAACCCCAAGACATAACTAAGCTGTATTATCATTGTAATATATGGTAATGAAAAGTAAATCATCCTTTTGTGATGCAACAATAATAGTTTTTAGTTACTTTTATAATTTCTTGGCGGTGTAGCCTCACTACTTTGATATGTTTTGTGCTACAACCTTTGTGACATTTTGATTTTTTTAAAGGTTTTTTTGTTGTTGTTACTAAAAGCAACTACATTGACTAGTTCCAAATAATGAAAAAGGAAGGTGTTGCTTTTCAAAAATAGGTACAGATCAACCCCCCATATCCACAGATTCAGTATCCACAGTTTCACTTATCCACATCTGAAAAAAATATGTTCTCTCTAGGTATTTATAAGTCCTCCAATGTGATTATATAGTCAACTTCCAGTGTTCGTCTCATTGAAAATAATAGGATTCCCTATTATCCATGGTTTCAGGTATCAATGGGGTGGTGGTGGCTTGGAATGCATCCCTTGTGGATATGGGAGTTGACCTGTATAGTTTTTTTAAAAAACAACCAATAAATGATAGTGACTGGGAGAGAGTGCCTTGGAATCTATAACCCCCAAACAAGTACTCTTCAAGCCCAATCCTTTTTTAAGCTTCCAAGATCAGACATGTCTAGAGTGGTATGTTGGTAGGCAGAATATATAACTGTAACTACTGTAATACTAAAATAAGTTTCCAAGCTCTGTTTCTCCTGCTATTATATGTTTTGTGTATGTCTTTCTGAATTGTGTCTTCATCATTCATAGACAAAGGTACCATACTTATTTTGTCATTTAGGTCAAAATGAATTGGCCTAAGAAATGTTCTGTGGTTCTGTTGAATGCCTTGAATTAAAAATCAATTAATTAAACTGAAAATAATTGGGTTGGGTTCTAATTTATCCACACTTAGACCACTCCCACTAAAACAAGTGCAATTAAACATGTCCAAATCTGGATCCAGCCAATAAGAGTTTGCCTTACACTTCTCATTTTCTGCAGGCAAAGCCAAAGTTATATATGTATAGACTTCTAGAAGTTCTAATAAAATAGACGTTTATGTGAAATTTCCCATAGGATGTTTTCATAAAAAATTTTCTAATCACACAAAACTAGAGATAATTGATCGACCATATAGATAAATAAATGGTTAAGGAAGAATGTGTCTGAGTGGCTAAGATGGTAGAAATTCCAGAAGAGAATTGTAGGATATTTTATATTCATACAATCTAGGGTGATGTAATTTGATGGGTAGGACATAGAATTTGGGGACATTGTGAAAGTGGTTACTTTGGCTATTAATATACAACTTCTGGACTATATTTAATTATTTACCATTATTTATACTTGCTTTTAGCTAAGTAGCTGAAAAAATAATTGTAAACATTTGGTTAGTTGAGAAAATTGCTTCAGTATGTCTGAGTTGGTCAGTTTCAGAACATAAAGAAAGGGAGAGGGTAATGAAGATTTCATACCTCTGTCTGTGTAGAATTACATAAGGAGGCTGATAGAAGAGACTTGTGAGTCTCTGGATTAAAGAGATAGGAAGAATTCTAAAGAGAAATCTTATAGAAGCCTATGTATTTATGGGTTACATGCGCTTAGATGTTCCCATCATCCACAAGAAGTGATAAAACATTTGGAAGGGATACAAGGGAGATTTCATAGACTGGAAAGCTTTGCCAAAAATGCCAACAACACCTAACTGTGTGAAAACTAACAAGGAAGGAAATGTGATCTTTGATGTATAAGTGTCCCCTCAAAAAACTGTAGCATAGGACTTAGAATACAAATTCAAAATGTCTAGCAGCTAGCACTTCTGGTTTTGGTGGTAGGGCAGCTGGACAGTAGATATTACTGGAGAAAACAAAAACAGCTATACACCAGAAAATAACAGAGAGACTGAGTAGAAAGGGGTGTGTGTGAATGCCTGAGTAATCATGTGCATTGATCAGTTGGAAATGAAGCTGATAGACTTTGTGGCAGCAGCCTTGCCAAAAATAGGGCAGAACTCCATAACCACAGGGTGAGAGAAGTAGGTTAGTGATAGTATATACAGTGTCCATTTGTAAAATACAGTAAAACTAACTGGATATTTAGCAGTCATTGTTTTCCTATTTAAACTTTATTTTCTGTATAATTTATAGTGATCACATAATGTACTGTGCAGTCGCCTACACTTTTTCAAACATTTATCTGGCACTGGTAACTGGCAGGTTTTTGTTTTTTAAAGAATTAAGAAGTAGCATTGCAAAGACCTATACATTCTTCTGTACTTCTTGGTAAGATAGCTTATTTTATGAACTAATTTTTATACACAATTCCTTCTGTTTAAATGTTAATTTGTCTGTGTGTGTGGGGGGGAAGGGGGAGGCAGTATTTCTGGCATTGTTAATCATCTTCTCCTTCAATAAGCAAGGTCCCAATCTCCCTTGGCCCCCATTTGCACCCTGTGAAGTTTCAGCCTTTACTGATACAGAACACATTGAAGGAAATAGCACACCTCATGTCAACCTCTTTGGAATTTCTAACCTGACCTATCCTTTGTTGGCCTTCTGGGTGGGGTTTCTTGGGTAGTCTCTTGGGGGAAAGTTCCCTTTCTGGTCTTCCCAGGGCCCATAAAACCATTCCCGAGGTGCAGCAACTTTTAAGTGTCTTGTAATCTTCTTTCCACTCTCACATGCTTCGTGCTCAGTTGGGTGTATACCAGTTTTGGCCCTCTTCTTTAATTTTAGATATATGGCAGCCCATCTAAGCCACTGTTTTGCACTTTATAGACCTCAAGATATGAGTAAAAAAAAAAAAAAAAAGATCCCGCATGCCTGATATGCCGCCACCCCAGGTGCATCTCTTAGCTAAGAGCATTAATTGGAAATGCCTGATTCAAAGTGGGCTCCATATTCTCTGCCTATATGCATTTAAGGTGCCTTATTTTTAGTTTGAAATGGTAGCCACTGGGGAGTCAAGATTGCTATTGTGGTATATTAGGGATATGTACCATGTGTCAGTTCTTTCTCCCTCTGCTACATCCCCTGTGCCATGTGGTGACCTGATGTTTGAAGCTGCTGTTTCCCTCGGAAGACAAACTCTGATTAATAGCTATGGTACATACCCCTTTCTTGGACCGAACAGCAGTTTTTTTCACCAGGATTGTTGTGCAGGAAGAATAATACCTTTTGATAATGCCATTGTATGGATACTCAGGAATTATATTAACATTGATAAGGGATAGTACTAATGTACATAACTGTTATTTTCATTGTAGGATTTTATATATTCAATTGATTTTAGATCTTTGGTAGTTTAGACCCAGCTGGTAAAATAGAATACCATCAGTTCTGTTTCCTTCCCAAATGTTGCAAATACTTCATTACCTCTATGGTTGGCTTTTCTTTACTTTTTACTTTTAGTAGCTGTCAATAGTATTTGCTGTTGGCACTACACCTATTGAAAAAATGTTAGTGTTAATTATGAAATAATCGCTCAGATTTCTAGGGTGTTGGTTCCCTGGGCAAGTGTTCAGTACAGCCAAAAGATAAAGTAGAGACATTTGGACAGTTCACCTATAGTATATGATCTGTAGATTGGCATGTTTCTGGATTATATGTGAAATCTAGAGTTTCTAGGTTTTATATTTTGGCTTGTGAGTTCATATAGTGAATAAAAGCCCACAATGCAGAGCATACCAGGTTCAGTCCCTGACACTGTCAGGTCAAAGGCTCTCACATAATGTTGTCTGTATTACTGTTTTGAAATCACAATGATGAAAGGACAGTCAGCTTTTTTAGTAAACATGAAGATAAAAGTTTTAATTCTGGATTTTTATAATATTAGCCACCTGTTCTGACAACTTACTACTGTTCTTTTACAGCCCACTTACCTTCCTCCTTTCATCTTTTACATATATATATCTTATTATGATTTAATATTGTAACAAATTCTTTGACCACATTTTGGCTGTAGTCACTTGTGGCAAGTAGGAATTGTCACCAGGCATGGACACTTCACAAAAATCAATGCATTAAAGTACTCTCCATCATAGATCTATTGGGGAGGATGGTAAGTAAAAGTGGAATAATTTAAGACTGCTATGATTTAATATAGTTTGTGACTGTTATCAACCAAACTTGTGCTAAATAGTCACCGTGCAACAAGTTGATAATACTTCTTCACTGTGTTAGCCTCTGTAGCCAACAAATATGTAAAGATTTGTAGATATTTTAAATTAATTTTTTAAATTAAAAGTATTTTTCAGGGAATTAAAACACACAGTAGAAACTTGTATCTACCTCCTGATGCTTGAAATGTGCCTGCTTGAATTTGCAGATTGTAATGTGTCAGCTTGAATGCAAAGATGTAATCTCCAGGGACCTCCCAAGGATCCCGGGAAGTACACAGATGCCTTTTGCAGGATATTTAGCAACAGGAAAATGTTGTAAAATAGGATTCAGAAGACAAAAACAAATAGTGAAAATAATCTTTATCTATTCTATTAAAAAGGGAAGAAACAATGTATCTATATCCAAACAATATTCAAAAGCAAATACAGTAGGACCCCCACATCTGTGGGGGATTGGTTCCAAGGCCCACTGCAGATGGTGAAATCTGTGGAAAATAACGAACACCTCCGCCACCGTGCTGGAACACTCCTCCCGGCAGCCTACCGTTCCGGAACACCCCCCGTGAGGCCACCTCTTCCCTCCCCTGCCTGCCTTGCCAGAACCCTCCTTCTGCCTACCTGAACCCTCTGCCTGCCCACCCACCATGCCTGACCCCTCCCGCCCAGATAAGTCTCCTCCCTCCCTCCCTCCCTCCTTCCCCCAACTGCCTGCTAGCTCCACCGTGCCGGAATCCCCCCTGAGAGGTCGCCTCCTCCCTCCTTCCCCCTCCCACCCACCACAACCCCACCATGAGGTCGCCTCCTTCCCCATCTGCCTGCTCACCGCACCGGAACCCCCCTCCCTGCCTGCTGCACCACCCCTCTGCAAGCTCACCTCCTCCCTCCTGCCCACCCACCCCACCATTGCCATCCGTGGATAATTGAATCCATGGATGGCGAATCAGCAGATGCGGGGGTGCTACTGTACAGTCAAAGGGTATTAAAATGAACTAGAGCAATAAGGCAAGTAAAATAATACAATATAGCAAACATACCAAACAGTAAAAAAGCCACACTGAAACAGGGGCAGACAGAATACAGTGCAAAAGAGGAAGTAGGTCAGTTCACACTAGAAAGCTAGCCTTATAAAGGCTCTAACACATACAGTTCAAGAGTTTCAATCTCAGCAATTTACCATGAACCCTACAATGTTGAAGTTCTAGATCTTGTCCATATTTCAGTAGAAAATAGCTGGATATGTCTTTGCTGATTTCCCCTGCTCTCCACCAACATGGAAGTGACTATATTGTGTGTGGGGGGGAGGGCTGTGTCACTTAAAAGGTGGGTTTTGGAGGGGGTCACACCAAGAGAGAACAGAATAGTATAATTGTTTGAACATTGGACTGTGACTCCAAGGTTTGAATCCCCGCTCAGCCATGGAAACCTACTGGGTGACCTTGGGCAAGTCACACCCTCTCAACCTCAGAGGAAGGCAAAGGCAAACTCCCTCAGAACTAAATTTGCCAATGATAGGTTTGCCTTAGACTTGCCATAACTTGGAAACAATGTGAAGGCACACAACAAAAGCAGCAGTACCAGGTGGCATAGCTACAGAAATATGTGTTTCCCAGTGCAGAATATCAGCCAGTGTTGAAGAAATTGGGCATTGCTGATTGAGTAGTCATATCAGTAAAAATGGAGCTGAAGCTTTTATCTCCCATGACCTTGTCATGTTGTTCATAAAAGTTACAAAATGCAAATGAGCATGTAGTTCCTGCTCCTTTTAAAATGCTTTATTTAAATATTTGTGTTTTATTTTTTGTCTTGTTGCAAATAGCTTCATAGTAGTACTGCATTTTGCACAAAGGAATAAGGGTTGTAGCCAGTGCTTTCCACCTCACCATAATTGCTTTAAAGAGTTGGTGAATGCTTCAGAACAATGTGGGGCAGGACAGAGGCTGTTGTAGGTAAAAGGAGGTAATAAAAATGGTTTCCCTCCCCATTTTGCTGACTGAAGCCTCATTGGATCAGCAGAGGGATACCATTGGATACAATCTTAAGGAAAGAAATGCAGGTTTTAGTAAGAAAATAGAGGCAACTGATACTGCTTGTATTTATTTTAACATTGGAACATAGATTCAAAATTCTTCAAACGGAGAGAATGTTATCTCTTTGTTGATTTCTTATTTGAAATTTCATAAGAAACTTCTGTGTTGAAACAAACACAATTGTTCTGTGCCCTTTTAAGGTGATAGGCTTTACATTGGTGAATAAAGCTGGCATTTGACAGAATAATTTGCTTATGGCAGCATAATGTAACACAGTGTGAAACAAGTTGGAGTCAAATTGATGGTTAGCACAATTGCTGACTTTAGGCAATAGGACTGTAGTCAAACTTGAATGACTCCATCATAGTACATTGGTAGGACCTTTATGGGAGCTGCAGCACTGGAGAAACAGACTTGGGTTATGGATGGATGGATAATGGGTATAAATCAGAGGTGGGCAAAGTGCGGCAAAGTGCAGCCTGCAGGTAGCAGGTGTGTCATTGACCCCTGTGGTCCCAACATTTTTTTACTGGGAAAAAAAAAAGACAGCTAGCACCCCAGAAACCATGAGAAGTGTTTTGCCATTTAAAAACTGTTTTTGTTGCCTCAAGCCAGTTTCAGGCCTGGACTAGTCTTTTGGTAAAGAAACCAGAAGTCTCTTTCTGTTTCTAAAAAGGTCTGTTCTAGTCTGAAATACTGTAGTCCCCACCCACATTCAAATAGCAAATCATTCCTCTCAAGGTTTCTGGGGGTGCTATTTGTCCTATGGAAGGAGGGGTGGGTTTTTTTTTGGCTTGGAGTTATTTTGGCTGGGATTTTAAAAAAATTCTTGTATGTTTTAAAAGTGATTTTATAATTGTTTATGTGGTGATTTTAACTATTTATAAAGTTTATTGTGAGTTTTTTTTAATGGACTGTCTCTGGGAGCCGTCTTGGGTCCCACTTCAGGAGAAAGGCAGAATGTAAGTGAAATAAATAAATAAATACGGGTGGAATTCAGCCTTAAAGGTAATATCCAATACCCCAGACCTTCAAAAGCTGTCCACCCCAGGTTTAACTCTAAAAATAGACTCCTCAAGACCCATCCTGTTGTGTACCATTTTACTGCTTGACAAATATGAAATCTTAGTACAATGGGCCCTCAGTATCCACTGGGGTTTGGTTCCAGGCCCCCTCATGGATACCCAGAATCCATGGCTGCTCAAGTCCCATTATATAAAACAAGCTGGACTCAGCATACCATAAATCATTAAAAAAAACTCCCCCCAAAAACGCTCGGTAGACCTCACGACACCCCTGTAAGGTAGGCTGGTGGGTTTAAATTCCTCCTCCCCCTTCTCAGCATTCCACACTTTCCCCAGAATTGCTGAGGGTCACTCACTCTGTTGCCCTGCCGCCACTACCACAACCACCAGTTGACTGCCTGGGTCCCATTGTAGGCAGCCCATCACCACTGCCAGTTGACTGCCTGGGTCCCAATCTGGGCCACAGATTGGGTGACAGGAGTGGATTGTGAGGTGGAGAGGGAAATTGCATGTGGGTGGTGAATGGTTGAGTGTGTTTCCTGAGCAGCCAGTCAGCACACTGGGAAAAGCAACATATCCAAGAGAATATATATATATATATATATATAGAGAGAGAGAGAGAGAGAGAGAGAGATGGCTTAGCAAAATGGCATCCCTTATAGAAAATGGTGAACAGCAAGGTTTGCTTTTGGGGATTTTTTTCCAAATATTTTCGAGCCGTATTTGATTGAATCTGTGGATGCGGAACCCATGGATATGGAGAGCCATCTGTATGCATTTCAGTACTGTTTGTTCCTAAATATACCTTCTAGTAGCTGTATCAAAGCACAGGATCCCTAAGAAAAGTCATAATGCTTGGACTAATCAACACTGTCAACTAAACAATAATTCTTAGGAGAAGTTACTATGATGTGTTTATATATGTTATAAATTTGTGTAACACTTGAGATGTGTCTTTTCTTTCTAAAGCTACCCATTTAAAGCACAATGGAGCATTTATTTATAACGTCTTGAGAAAGTAGAAGCATTATTGATTATGATTTTCTTGGGATTTGTTTTAAAAATATGGCTTTCCAATAAACTTGAGAAATGACATTCAAGGCAGGTAACTTCTCCTCGACATGTATTTTCCTCTCTCCTTTTTCCACATTTAATAGCAACAACAACGACAACAAATTAACACATAAACATAACATTGGTTAAAAACACCTATCAGTTAAAAACATATCAGTTTTAAAGAACAAGTAAAACCGAGACATTTTAAAACAATCAATACATAATTTAAAATCCACAATTTAAAATCATCTGGATAGGCCTGCCAGAAGAGACTGGTCTTTAATGCTGCTTTAAATTCAGACAGCATATTCAGCTGTTGTATCTCTTCCGGCAGGGAAGAAGAGTTTTATAATGCAACATAGGATGTGGTATCATTGCCCTCTTGGTCCCCAGAATAGTGCACATGTTCTTGGGCAAAAATAAGCATCATAGTTCATTGCTAAAGTTTTCTAGTTAAAAGTAGCTCAGCTTAGCTATATAAAACAACCATTTATTTCATTAAAAGCTTGCTTGCCATTTGAGTTATAACTTGCTGAAGTTATTGTAAGATTATACTTCACTAGTAGCTGGAGATCATATCAGTCAATTCTCTCTTTCAGAGCATTTACTGTTAGCAGTCCAGAGCCCACTCCTAATCTTTTTATTAACTGTCCTGTGCTGCTTAGAGTAAGCGAGAGTTGACTTGAAAGTGTTTTTGTGCAGAGTGCTCATAGATCTCCTCCCAATAGGTATGTATATGTTTAATACAGTACTTTGGTTTGAAAAGGGAATCTGGCATCTGTTTCAAGGATCTTTCATCGAGGGCTTTGGACCTGTGTTCCAAAAGGAATAGAGTCAATACAGGCTTGGTCAGGCTTTCTTTGTTTTGAGGCTTCAGTTGTACTTGTAGCTCTATTTTCTTCAAAGAAATCAAGTGTATTCTCGTAGATGTAATGCAAGCCAGGTGTAGAAATTTGGGTCATGTTCCGTGCCAGTCTCTTGGTAAACTACTTTGGATTATACCTAACCTTATCAACCCTCTTTGTTCAGAGGCAGAACTGGATATATAAGTCTGGCATGCTCTTTAGAAGTCAAAATTTTAAAATTAATGAAATAAGTATATGGCAGATGAATTTATTTATTAGATACATTCAGTAATTCTGCTATGTTTTTTTTTGCCTCCCTCTTCCCTTCCTTTAAAAAAAAATCTGTTCAAGGGATAAAAAGAGACTTTTTTAAAAAAGTAGTAAGATCACTTTGAAAGAATTGTCATTGCACTCAATCCAAAAGTGCTTTTTCTTCTCCAGGCCCAAGCCCTGGAAAGAGAATTCAGGGGTACTACAATAGAAACGGTCCATTGTAACTGCTGTACATTATCCTCGAGTGTGCGGAGATTATCCTTTATGCTGGGTCTTGCTCCTCCCACACACTTCCAAGGCAGGACTTCTTTCAAATGTCAGTCAACCCAACCACAATAAGTGGGAAGGTTACTCCCTTCCCCCAGTTCCATTTTTCATAGCGGTCTGGACAGGACTTTGCCCTGATCCTGAAAGTGAATTTGAAAAAGCCTTTTTTTTCTTTTTGCAGTTTAAAAGCATCCTGCTCTTTCTCTCAAATTCCACCCTAATGGGGACAGCTGTTTTGGGATGGATCGTTCATGCAGTCCTGAACTCTCTTCTGCTGTCTTTATCAAATGCTATTTGTTGGCAAACTCTTGGAATTTTCACCACCTAGGCAAGCCTTCTTGTTTCTCTGAACCTGTTGACAGGCAGTTCCTAAAGGGATACAGGAATCTGCATCTACCTGTAACAGGGTCAACTGCCCAGTGGAATCTGTAGCTCATCCTCTTACAGTTCACTAAGAAGTCCTTTGAGCCTCTGGCTTCATGCAACTTATGGTTGCTCACCTGGAAAACAGTCTTCTTTGCTGCTGTCAATTCTGCCAAGTGAGCTGGTGAGCTTTGTGCCTTATCAACCTTATCTGTGATTCCACAAGGACAATTTATTTATTTATTTATTTATTTATTGGATTTATATCCCGCATTTCTCCCAAGAAGGACAAGCTGGTTCTTAGACTGGACATTTCCTTCCTCCCACAAGCATGATGTTCTTCCAGGTTTTCTTCAAAAGCCTACTACTGACTTCGAACGCTCTCTGCATGGCTTAGATGTACACAGAGCATTGACATTTTATGTCAACTGCACTGCCTCTTTTAGAAAATTGCAAAGAATTTTGTGTGTGCTATTTTTCAACTAAGAAAGGACCTCCAGTGTTGTCTCAGTGCCTCTCCAAGTGGGTAACAGTGACTGTTTGCCTAGCCTAGGAACTGTCAGACTGATAGCCCCCTAACTTCTGTTAGAAATAATTCTTCCAGAGACCTCATGACTTCAGCTGTCTTCTTGAGGAATGTGTCTTTGCCTGATATCTGCAGAGTAGCCATATAGTCTCAGCCATTGGCTTTCCTCTCCCATTATAGGCTGGACATGAGATATCAACAAGACCGCTTTTGGGAGGGCTGTGCTTTTTTCCTATGTTGCATGACACTCGCTCCACCTATGTTTAGTAGTTTGCTAGTCTCCCATTTGTGTGAATCACAGAAACCACAAAGGACAGGCTGCTTATCTGTAACTGTGGTTCTTCGAGTGGTCATCTGTGGACTCACACAACCCCGCTCCACTTCTCCTCGTCGTGTCCTGCCTCTCTTTAGATCTTTGGATGCTATTGCTTTGGTGTCCACGGAACTGAAGGTTTAGGCAAGAAAGGGTGCCTTTGAGGCACATAGGGAGTGGGTGGGGCTACCACCAATAACTGCTCTAGATGGTTCTGAATGATGCACTGAGCAGGTACAGATAACCATTTGTTTACAATTAGTAGTTGAGTTTACAATTGACAACTCAAAGAACCACAGTTACAGGTAAGCAACCTGTTCTTATCCATCCTCTTTTTGTCAAGCATTATAGGATTGACAAATTTGCTTCAGCAGGCACATCTTTTGGTAGGTGTGTTCTGTAGCAGGTTGTGTCTGTAGTTAGGATTTGTTGCCCACCCCTTGGGTGTGGTGACTTGGCTGTATAGATTCCAGCATGGAGGATTACCTCCCCACCCTGCAGGAAATTGGAAGATTGCTACTTTCCATGAAGGTTCCTTTTCTACAGAAGTGGGGAGGGAATTGGTGGGTTCTTTGTCTTTTGGGGCCGCTGGTGGTATTTTTATGTCTGTTCAGAGCTTGTTATTCCATCACTGAGGGGAGGGGATAGCTCTGCACTTAAGGTGGTTAGGTTGACTGACATTTGAAAGATGCCCTGCCTCTTTCAAGTGCATGTGAGGAGCAAGACCCAGCATGAAGGATTCCCTCCCCACTACTGCAGAACCTTCGTTGTAAGAACAAATGTTCCAGCCTGTTACTTTGCTGATTGTATGGTGTTTGTGGTGTCAATAAGACTCCACCTTTCTTTTCTAGAAACCTTAAACCTTAAAAATGTTTCCTCTTTAGTAATATAGCAAAGTGTGGACATAGTATTCATTTAACACTATTAAAAAAGTGAGCAGCCTGCCTGAAGCAATAGCGATGGGTGGACAACTGTTCATTCTGCTGGTATGCCAATCTGTCATACAGATTGGGAAGACAGAAATAAACTGGTCTCCTGAGAGGGCCTCCTGAGAGTTCTCTCTTTATATTATCTCTCTCTTGAATATAAGCTGGCTTGTCTTATATATAATCTATATTGTAGTCTTCCTGTAATAAAGACATTGCAGAATTGTGGAAATTATAATCCATTTTGATTATTTAAGGAAGCTTTTTGTCTGCATTGTCAGGACAAAGAGTTTATGTAATATATGTAACAAGGAGTTTTTAACTTTTGTTTTTAAAGTTATTTCTATTTTTTTATTTTAAAAAAGGAGTACATAAAATTCCAAATCAGTTCCAGTGCCAAACTACACTCTCCCTGCCCCGTTTCCCCTAAAACAGAAATATGTACATATTGAGGAAGAGATGAGGTAAGCTTGTACTGGTATGCTGAAATTTCAGAGACCTTAAAACTTAAGCCATGTTATAGTACCTAAATCTGATCTTAGTGCTTTGTGTTGTAGAGTTTCTCATGTTTCACTATGTGGAGAGTGTGCTGCTTTCCAGCATTGTGTGTGTTTTGCTTGGCTAACAGCATATTTGTTACTTTAAAATGAGTCATACAAAATGGCTTTTTATGGTAATGTACTACTGATAGGGGTGAACTCATGATACAGATAACAGAGGCCAGACTTTTTCAAACATGATGAGAATTCATCTCAGATGTACTAGATCTTCTGTTTTCATGCACATGTTCCTCTCTTCTCAGCATGAAATCTCATTGTTCTAAATATGAATGTCAAGATAAACTAGGAATCTGGGTTATGGTTAATGCGGAGTGTGCATTATGCTACCTAATTCCTTCCAGTCTAAGCAGCAGCAGAAGGCTACAATATTTTGAGATTGTACAGTGACTGGTAATCCTTGCTCAAACTGAAGGCTTGAATGTAGAGCAGTTCAAACTGAAGGCTTGAATGTAGAGTTTAAACTCCTCTTTAAAGCCAGAATACCTTCTGGGGTCCTTTAACATATTTTTGCAAGTGACACATGGGATAAATGGGATGAGTTCATTCTAAGTTTAAAGCAAATGGTTTCTCTTACCTGTTCATGGGCTTATCTTTTTTGCTTGAGGGAGTAGGGGCAGGGGACAGGAAGTAAAGGAATACTAACTTTTCCTCTCTTACTGTCCACCTCCACTAAGTTTGTTTAAAAATTGCTTTGCCCCCAATTGTGCAGCATGTCCCATTTCTTGCAGTAAACAGAGTGTCTAGACAGGCTATCAGAAGCATCATTTGTCTAATAAATTTTTCATGTGGAAACCCTCCATGTAATCAGGTAATAGGCAATAAAAGGGAAAGTAATTTTTATTGCTGTATGGAGTGGAATGAACATAAGAATTAATCTCCTAAAATTGATGATCGTATTAAAATCTAGTCTCCAACTAGTAACTTCCGCAGGGGTACTAGTGTTAATCTGTGGCATCCAGATTAGCAGAGTATTGTGGCACCATTTAAAGGTTAACAGAGGGTATACCCTTTTGTGGACCACAACCCACTTCATCAGCTAATGTAAGCTTTACATATAAATGTCACAGACAGAATGGATTTCTTTTCCCACTGTTACCTCTCTTGTATTCCCCCCCTCCTTATATCTGTCTGTGAAAAAAAACGATTAGCCAAGTGCCCTTCATTCAACAAAGTAGACTCCTGCCCATTTATTTATACAGTACAACAATACATTTTAAGATTCTGTAAGATTCTTTATTTCAGTTTATAAACTGGATTTGTAGCAGACGAATGAAATAAAGACTGTTCATTTTAAAGCCACGAATCACAGCTTCTTTGCTTGATTTCCTTCCATGTATGCACACAGTTAAAATATTTCTACCTGTTGCAAGGATTAAGAAAGCACTGAAAAGGTACGGTATCATTTTTAATTCTCTAATAATTTGGGAAGCAGTGGTGAGGAGGCATTACTTCACAGAATACAGTTTGACCCCCATTTCTACAGATTGAGTATCCATGGTGTCACTTATCCACTTCTGAAAATATGTGCTTTCTTTAGGCATTTCTAGGTCCTCCAATGTGATTCTGTGGTCAATTTTCATTGTTCTTTTCATTGAAAATAATAGTGTTCCCTATTATCCAGTTTCAGGTATCAATGGGGGGGGTCTTGGAATGTACCTCCTGTGGATACGGGGGTTGACCTGTGATTAACTGGAACTGGAATAGGAAATAACTACTAATAATAGGGAAGGGAAATATTTAATAACACTGGGTCCTGTACTGGTAGTCTTGGTACTGGTTGCATCTCTGATTAGGATCTTGGTTTCTGCAAAGATCTGTATCAGTTTTCTTTTGCTACCATATTGGCAAACAGGTTACTTTTCTCAGCTGAAAAGGTTTGTCATTTTTCATTACAGTTTTTTTAAAAATACTTATTAAATTTTAGCATCTACACACACTGCCCTCCAGGGTCATATAACCTAACCAGTGGAGATGGAAGCTTTTAATTGTTCATGGATTATTGTAGGTGCTGGTGATTTGTGTGTTTTGAGGTTCTCAGAAGTTACTGATGTTGAGTCAGCTTTATATTGAGTCACCTCTTAGTGATTCAGCATACTCCTCACATAGGGTAAATTTGGAAAGAAGTGAAAGTGGCTATTGTGATATTATTATATGAGACAAGATTTTTCTCCCTATGATTTGGTCAAAGAAAAGTCAAAGATGTTTTCCAGTGGGGACCATCCATGCACCAAGATATTTGTTATCATGGGATAACTGATATCAGTTGGGACATGATGTGAAGTTTCAGGTTTCAGTATTTTGTAAGCTAAATACATTTATATAAATAAATTGATTGTGTATTCAATTATCCTTAAGTGCATTGGTGTTAATATAGAACTAAAGTAAGGACTTAAGGTATGTTGCATGTTTTTCCTTGGACTAATCATTTTCAGCAGTGTTCTGGGGTTGGGTGTCATGCTTTACCTACCCGTAATTCTTTAAGGAAATTACATTTCTGTGAAACAGTTTTGGTGTTTTCATTGCACTTGACTTGAAGGAAGGATTGAACTAATCTGTGGGTGCTGAGTTAAGCAAAAGATACATGTTTAACAAGACCATTTGGAAGGTTATGCTGTTTAGTTGGCCTTTATTCTGTATAAAAATCCCCCTTAATTTACAAGTCTGTTATTAGTGGTCATTTCCTTGGTACATAACTCTGTAATCTGCTGGTTTCTTCCTTTATTCAAAATATTACCATACCAACTACTAGGGTGGAACCATACTTTTAAGTTTGAAAATGAATACTGTTTTGCCACAAGTGGAAAGTGTTTCCATTCCTGCATTATATCTTAGAAATATGCCTTTCTCTCTAAACACATTTAGAGCTTCATTTATCCTTATCCATTGAAGTGCCAAATGTCTGTCTTGTGGGCAAATGTTGCTATTTATAGATCTCTGAAATTTGTTGTCCAAAATTACACATGGAGAAAAGATAACCTATGAACGCTTAATTCTGCCCACATCACATAAACAAGAACAAAAGACTGGAATAACACAAGAACAGGAAGACATTAGCTGAAGGAAACCTATTGTAACAAATGTAGAAGTTGGAGTATATGTCTATTGTTACTTTTTCCATTCCAAAACAAAGTTTATCCTACAATTGAAATACTTTTATTGATGAAATGGATGGATGATTAGTGTATCAGACCACGGATATGAGCCGAGGTGGTACCATCAAAGAATGGTACTTGATGTTGGAAAATGGTGGATGTGTTAAATGAGGATTTATTGATTTTTTTTCAAACCAGCTTAGCTACTTCTTTTCTGACTGAGTTAAATAGTCTTTTGACTGTGCTATGGTTCATGTTTTATATATGAAGGATGCAAGCCTTTAAAAAGCTTCAGCATGAGCTTCATGAGTATAATTTTTAATACTTTCTTTTTGTAAAAGGGTAGTGATGAGATGGAGCTGATCTGTGGAACCCATTTGAAATCTAGGTTGAGAAGTTTTTAAGATATCAATCAGCTGGAATAATACATAGTAATTAAATAGTTCACATATACTAGACCAGTAAATATTTACAATTCAATCATATAACCATTATTTTATGCATCAGAAATGAACATTACTTTTTCATTTTCAAGAAAAAAGAATATAATCGAGGCAATTGTCCTCTATAGTGTGGTGTCTCTGCTCTAAATATTAATTAATACATTAATATTAATATTAATTTTGTTTTTGTTATTTTTGCAAGCTAATCATACTTTGATGTCCTGTTTCTCATTTAGCACCAAGCCAAATTTGAATTTAATTTGCCTTGAAAAACCAAATGCTGTCCAATATGCACATTGACTTCTTTAAAAACAACATCCATGGTAGTTAATAGACTGTCATTCTGACCTGTAGTGCAAGTTGCATATTAATTCAAATATTTATATCCTACCCTGGATTGTGAGATCTCAGGACAGTATACAAGTAAAATAAATTAAAACCATCAGAAACAATTTAGAATTTAAAATAATAACAAATTGGAACAGCATAAAAATGTACATATTAAACAATATGACAAGTTAAAACCAACTAAAAGGTTAAAACAGTTTAAAGTCAGTTCACGTATATTTTGGGATAAAATTAATTAGGACTCTGAAGCTTTTTAAAAAATGCAGCTTAGCACATGAATGAATCCAATATTGGTATTTGGGAACAATAAAAAAAATTGCAATAGGGTGAAGCACTCCAAGGTCTCCTGGAGACCTTGCCCACCCCAATCTAGCAGCACAGTAAGACCCCTGTATCCACTGGAGATTGGTTCTGGGGCCCCCGTAGATACCGAAACTGTGGATAATAGTGAATGCCATTGAAAATAATGGGACTTCTGGTTTAAAATACCATAGAGTTGCTTTGGAGGACCTAGAAAATGGCTAGAGAGGACACATTTTCTAGGAAAACTCTATGGTCGGTGTGCTGTTTTGTGTCCCATGGATAATTGAATCAGTGGATAATGAATCATTGGATATGGGGGGGGGGTCCTACTGTATTCCCAAGCTATGCATCTGCTTCTCCAAGGTTAATGCAGCCCTGTTCAGGGCCAGCTACTTACCCAGTTCTGGGCCCAGGAACCAAAAGTCCACAGAGTTGCTGTCTTTTTGTGGACTGAGCTCATGTTAGTTTCCCTCATTAGTCTATTGCAGCATCTAGGTATTAGTCCATTTCCTGGATAGCCCCTGCCCAGGACTGGATTATCAGCACTTGGGGCCAGTGCTAAAGGAAAAAGGTGTCACTTTGCCTAGTCCATTTCTGAATCTCCAGATGTTCCAATTATTATTACAGTAGTATTTCATTTATTTACTTGAGTAAAAGGTGGGTGGGATCAGGCTGTTGGCCTCGTAGACGTTGTTAGGGCTGAAAAGGGTTAATGTGTGGAGATTTTTGTGCTGCTCTCTCATGGCAGCCAGATAGTCACTGGTACATCCAGGAGTGACCATATCATACCAATAGTGAAATCACTCCACCGGCTGCCAGTTAGTTTCTGGGCAAGGTACAAAATGTTGGTTGTTACCTTTAATGCTATATGTGGTTTGGGTCTTTTTCGGACAACACCGTCCCTCTCTTGGCATCGTCCGTATCATTTCCATGTATGATTGGAGGCAGCCATGCCATATTTTACTCATGGACAACTTCCATGAGTAAAATATGGCGCGGCTGCCTCCAATTGTACGTGGCATGGATGATGCCGAGAGAGAGACGGCAGTGTCCAAAACGGATCCCCTGCCACGTGACAGCGCCGTACCTCTCTCGCAAGCTTCTAGCGTGGTAAGCATTGTCTGAAAAAGTCCACAGTTTGGGGGTACTCCTGGACTCGTCGCTCCAGATGACAAATCAGGTAAATGCGACGGTTAGGAGCGCCTGTTATCAGCTTTAGCTGATCTGCCAGCTGCGCCCTTTCCTGGAAGTCAGGGACTTTGAGACCGTGGTACATGCTCTGGTAACCTCCCGTCTTGATTTCTGTAATGTACTCTACGTGGGGCTACCCTCATGCTTGGTCTGGAAACTTCAACTAGTACAGAATATGGCAGCCAGACTGGTCTTGGGTACATCTAGAAGAGACCATATAACACCGATCTTAAAGATCACTTCACTGGCTGCCCATTAGTTTCCGGGCCCAGTACAAGGTGTTGGTTATCATCTTTAAAGCCCTAAACGGCTTGGGTCCAACCTGTCTTCAGGACTGCCTCCTTCCATATAATCCTCCCTGTGCACTCAGGTCCTCTGGGAGGAATCTGCTGCAACCTTTAAAAACTAGGCTTTCCTCAACCTCCTAGAGGACCTTTTTGGCTATTGCTCCCAGATTATGGAACGGCCTGCCGTACGAGATCCATCACATTACCACCCTGAATAGCTTTTAAAAAGCTCTTAAGACGGATCTCTTCTGGCAGGCCTTTCCTGAATAGATACCTGGCCATCAGAGAAAAAATCTTATTAGTCTGATCCCTATCCAGTTATTTTATTGTGTTGTGTTTTTTTTTAGTATTTATTAAGTTTTTTTAAAAAAATGTTTAATTATTTAATTGTATTTTAAGGGGTCAGTGGGATGGAGGGTTTTATATGTATATTTTAAATGCTGTAAGCCGCCCCGATTGCATTTTGTAGAGGGGTGGGATACAAATAAATAATAATAATAATAATAATAATAATAATACAACAGCTGAATACTCTATCAGAATTTAAAGCAGCATTAAAGACCAGTCTCTTCCAGCAGGCCTATCCAGATGATTTTAAATTGTGACTTTTAAATTGTGTACTGATTGTTTTAAAATGTCTTGGTTTTATTTGTTCTTGTAAATTGACATGTTAGGCGCTGCAGAGCTGCTTCTGTGTGGGCAACAAGGGCAGCATCATCAGCAAAGAGCAGCTCACAGACTAGATAGTTTAGAGTCTTGGTGTGAGCCCTCAGACAGCTTAAGTTAAACAAGCTACCATCAGTACGGTAACGTATATGGATGCCGTCTTCTTCTTCAAGCTCTGCCATAGCCCTTTGGAGCATCATACTGAAGAAGATTGTAAATAAAGTTGGAGCAAGAACACAACCTTGCTTCACTCTATTAGTTAGTAGAAAGGGCTCTGAAAGAGCCCTGCCATATCTGACCATGCTGGCCCTCGTGTAGCAAGATAATCATTTTAAGGAATTTGGGAGGACATCCTAGTCTTTCCAGGGTCTGCCACAGACCTTTTCTACTCACGGTGTTGAAGGCTTTGGCATCACTCACAACAGCTGCAGAGCTGTTTGGGCTGGAAGTCAACCTGAAGAAAACAGAAGTTCTTTACCAGCTGGCACCACAGGACGAACACCACCATCCCCACATTGCCATTGGCAACTCTGTGCTTAGGTCCGTTCAGCAGTTCACCTACCTGGGAAGCATCATCTCCTCAGATGCCAAGATTGACAAAGAGATCGATCACAGATTAGCAAAGGCATATAGCGCATTTGGAAGACTTTACAAAAGAGTCTGGAGTAATAAACACCTGAGGCGAAGCACAAAAATCAGTGTGTATAGAGCCATTGTACTGTCTATTCTCCTTTATGGGTCTGAAACATGGGTCACCTATCGCCACCACTTATGACTCCTCAAACGCTTTCATCAGCTCTGTTTATGCACAATCCTAAATATACACTGGACTGACTATGTGACGAATGTTGCTGTCCTTGAGCAAGCAGGGATCACCAGCATTGAGGCCATGATATTGAGAACACAGCTGCGCTGGGCAGGGCACGTTTCTAGGATGGAGGACTGTCGCCTCCCCAAAATACTACTCTACGGTGAACTCGCCACGGGTCAGCGTAAGAGGGGCGCTCCAAAATAGCGATACAAGGACTCCCTTAAACAACATCTCAGGCTAGGCCAAATTGATCACCAACAATGGTCCGCCCTGGCCTCACATTGGGAAGCATGGAGACGCACTATCCACAATGCTGCAGCCTTATTTGAGAACACATGCCGAACAAGTCTTGAAGAGAAACGACAACGCAAGAAAGAATCACAACCCGGAAACATCACTGAAGGAGACCTTCTGCTGTGCTTTCCGCAACCGGACTTCTTTATCTCGGATTGGCCTTTTTAGTCATCAGCGCGCTTGCAGTAAGTGCAGGATGAGTCCTTCCTGAATCTTCGTTTGTAAAGAAAAGCCAGAGAGAGAGAGAGTAAATTGACATGTTTTTAACTGATACGTGTTTTTAACCAATATTATGTCTATATGTTAATTTGTTGTTCCCCGCCTCTATTTATTCATTCATTTATTTATTGGATTTATATCCTGCCTTTCTCCCAAGATGGGAGGCATAGGGAAAGGTGGGTAAGAAATAATAATAATACTAATAATAGTAATGATAATGCTTCGTAGCACATGCATAGCTAATTTGTTTCATTTTTAAGCCACCCCTGCTAGGATGGCTCACCAGTGTGGCCCCCAAGGAAGTTTTTAGAATTGTTCCAGTGCTCTAACCAGTTTAATCTGGCCTTGTCCCTGATGGCCCCAATGGCAGGGAGAATTAGAGGTTGGTGTCATGAGCAAACTAATGTCACACAGCTCCCCAAATCCTAATGACTTCACCAAACAGCTTGATATAGATATTGAACAGCATGGAGAAATATGACAAAGGGCCATGGGGCTGATCAGAAGCTCCCCAGTGCTATTTTCTTTAACTGGCACTGAAAAATTACCACTTTGTGCACAAGTGGCAGCTAAGTGAGAGAGTAATGTCATGCATCTAGATACTGGGGGTTAGACATGAAGTTCCTTCAGAATATGTACATGCTGTAGTATGAGGGATGTGATTCTGAATTCTCTGGGGGGGGAGGAGCAAAGATGAATCCTAAACAGCTGGGTATTGTCTGTGACCGCCCAGAGGAAAGCAGGAAGTTGCATCATAGTCTTTTGGAGATTTGAAATCCCCTTTGTTCTCTTCCGTTGGATCACCACGAGGCCAGTTCAACTTCCTGCTTTCGCCCAATGTGGATCAGGATTTGTCTTCTCCATCTATTCCTTTATTTTCTTCCACCCCCTCTTTTAGCCCCTATCCTTTTTTAATATTATTTCCACCTTATCTTACTTCTTTAAAAAAAAATCCTTTGCCTTATGTTTTCTTGTCTTACTGTACCTTAAAAAAACCTCCTCTGCCTCTCCCTTTTCTTTTCTACCTCTCTCTACCTCCTTGCTTCTTCCCTTCCCCCAAGGGAAGCAGCAAGAGAAGCAAGAAGCCTCCCACCAACCCCCCCCCTTTCCTGTCTTCCCAAAAAAAGACTTTTGGCAGGAGTGTTAGCTCTGTTAAAATATTTATGCTTCTTCCTAATGTTTTAATATACAAGTTGGAACGATTCTATAAGCAACATGCAAATATGTTGAGAAATATGTGTGTTCCAGCTTGAAGCAAAATAAACTATGGCTGAACGATAGCTTTTCTGGTATAGTTTTTTTATATGCTCATCACGGCTACAGTAGGACCCCCGTATCCATTGATTCGTTATCCACTGGTTCAATTATCCTTGGGACACAAAACAGCACATCTGCCATAGAGTCTTCCTAGAAAATGTGTCCTCGCTAGCCATATTCTAGGTCCTCCAAGGCATCTATGGTTTTTTAAACTGGAAGTCCTTTTATTTTCAATGATGTTCGCTATTATCCACAGTTTTTGGTATCCATGCCCCCCCCCAAACCAATCCCCAGCAGATATGGGGGTCCTACTGTACTGTATTATTTCAGGATTGCTGCTTCAGAAATACATTTGTGGAAACTGTTCATGGGAAACTGAAACAGTATTTTCTGATCTTAACACTTGCTCCAGAGGGGAATGGGTTCCATATAAAACTAACCTTACAGGCAGGCTTCCAAAAACCTTACCAAACAACCTGTAGCCATGGAAGCACTAAAATGCCGAAATGCAGTGGTTCATTAGAAGACTTACTAGATTCACATGGTGGTGTCATTTCATAGACCAGTTATTTGGTGCGATCCCCCCAGAACTAACTTTTCTGAAAGCTGTTAAATGGCTTGTATATTGGCCCTTACAGTATAAAACGTTTAATATCCCTGACAACCACAGCACACACCTTTTCCTTTCCAACCCCCCACCCCAGCATTTACACCCACACGTCTGCTCCTCTTGCTTCTTTAAAAGCTCTAGTAACAGCCTCTGCGACTTTCCCTTTACTGTTGCTGTGAAGTTAAGCCAGGCATAGTACATATTTTGAATTGCACTTCGTCACCTATCCCATATGTGTGTGTGTGTGTTTGTATATGAATAAACCAAAATAGGGATGGAAGACAGTCGTGTGCCTTCAAGTTGTTTCTGACTTATGGCGACCCTATCGCAGGGTTTTCTGAGGCTTAGAGTGTGTGATTTGCTCAAGGTCATCCAGTGGGTTTTCATGGCTGAGTGGGGATTTGAACTCTGGTCTCTAGAGTCGTAGTCCAATGCTCAAACCACTACACCACGTTGGCTCCTTATATACTGGTAGGTGTAGCTATAATCAAAGTATATGGTGTTCCTGCTTTTTCTCCCCACAAGGTGGCTTCTAACTTGGCTGTTTGGCTTCTAACTTGCTCTACCCCCTTTCCCATAGCACCATTGAATTTAAAATGTGGCTTTTCATCACTGACTTTCTCAAGCAAAGGTCTGGTTTCAATTTACATTAATTTACTGGCAAGAAAAGATTCATGGTAGGTGACATGCTGAAAGATAAACTCCTAAAGAATAAGCAGGCATCACAAGGAGCCAGGAATTACCTGGATCACATGGGGGGGGGGAGACAGATTTTTTCCCCACAAAGTCATCATTTAAAAGGGAAAAAAACCATATAATACAAGAGTTATGGGGATTTCTAGATTGTGTGATGTAGTTTCGTGAACGGCTCCTTTGTATCCACTTTGCACCATACATGTCTTGTGAATTTCATAAGACTCTCCTTCTGTGGGCTTTTAAAACCAGTTTGATAAGCCAGGAGGCTACTTGGCTTGTAGGTAGGGAAGGCTTCTGTTTTAAATTTTTTAAAAAGTAACTTTCTCCCTCAGGCCCTCCTGGTGGAGTGTAAAACTGCTGCTACCCTGGGGTTAGTATGAATGTTTAATGTTTAAACTGCTGTTTTGGCTTGACGCCAGTGCTTTCTTGATAAAGGCAGTGAGAAAAGAGGCCAGTGGCAGGAGCTCTTCCAAGTTCCTCTTCTTTGAACATGAATAAAATATACCAGTAATGGTCACTTCTGTGCTAGAAAGAATTTGGTTCTTCTGTTTCAAAGCCAATAAAGATTTGAGAGAGAGCATAAAAAGTAGTAACATTGACAAATGTGCAAAGATTTACTCATTTATTTAATTTTTTGGTCTTGTTGCCCAGCGTCCTTCATTGATCTTCCCTTGTTTGTTGAGATATACAGGTAGGCAGGCATCTGCAGTTTCCCTTTCTCTTGCCCATGCACAACATTGCAGTCATATTCTCAGGCTGTTTCAAGGGAAGTTACTTTTTCTGTTAATAATGAAGTTGAAATTTTATTGCCTGGATTTTACAATTCTTTGTCTCTAAGTGGCCACATGGCCAAAGAGTGACTTCTCCCTGCATTGATAGCCCTCCAAACCATCTTAACTGTCAACAACAACAACAACAACAACAACAAAACCATCTTGACAAAATGTAGGCCTGAGACTCTAATATCATCATTTTTCTTCTTCTGTATGATTTTTAACACCTGTTCCTGATGAAAAAGCCAGTCGCGCTTCGAAAGCTGGCGGGTGTATTTTGTGCATTTTTGCTTGGCCCAAAGTTATTGCTGTTTTATGGATTTTGTTGTAATTTGATCTGTGGCCAACATGGCTACCTCTGGATATGTTTTATTGATTTTAATGGTTTTAGAAGGAAGTTTATATAGTAACTGTACATTCACAGTAACATTGTTTAGGAAGATAGATATGTCAACAGTTATTGGATAATGTCGTGACTGGTGATGAACAGTGGGTAAGGAATATTATTTTAGGTAATAATTACCTCCCTCCTTGAGGCTTTCTGAAAGTGACTTGCTGGCCATTATTGGAAACAGTATGTTGGACTAAATGCCACCATATGGCTGGTGTGGTGTTTTTAGTACCAGTTTTTCTCATAAACTGCACTTACCTTTTCCTAGTCTATCCGTTCTACAGCTTATTGGATCAGTTCTACTTAGTTTCACCAGTAGAACTGGACCACATGCCTTCAAATCCATATGGTTCCTTTCCAGTTCTTCAGTGACATTTTCAGAGGAATACACTGTACTTAATACCTTCCCTACATATTAGTTCCTCTTGTTTCTCTCTGACTCAATCATATCTGTTTCCTGTGCATTGTATCCTTTTGGCCCACGGATTTCTGAACAGTGTCATAGTTGCTGTTGTACAAAGCTGTCTGGATCTCCACCTTTTGCAGTAGGTGGGGTGAGTGGGGAAAAGTCCATTCTGCTACAGGACTTGAGCAACCCAGCAAAAGGTATAATGATGGATCATTCACTGCTGCAATATATGTGTGCCCCTCAAGAAGAAGACTGAGATACCACAGGGGAGTAGGTAGGCTCTTGAAATGGATTGAGGGAACAGTGCAGATAGGTAAGGGTGAAAATAGTTCTCAAGGATGAGAATCTTCCACTAGTATGGCCTTCTCCACTGGAAGGGACAGGCAGAAGTGAAAAGTAGAGGGGAAGAAGAGCTTTTAAGTGTTTTGAGCATTGATAACTACATTTCCTCTTCTCAATTTAATTTCTATTTGATACCCTACCATACATTAAAATGCTTCTTTCAAAACCAAATGTGTACAGTATTATGATGTGTAACTTGAAATTGTAGTGGCTATTATTGAATCATTTGGTCTATGCTCTCAGTATATATTTATTTCCTTGCAAACCAACTGTTCTTCTCCCCCCCATCACTTTGTTCTAAGCTGTTGCCAGCTACTTCAAAGTCACCTTCCAAGTCTCCACACTGCCTAGAATACCAATTAATTATTTACCACATGTCCTGATATCACAGTAGATCAGTTAATATTTCCATACTAAACAATAAATCACTCCCTGTTCAGTTCCAAAATATCCTTAGTGTAGATGATGTTTATTGCCAAAGATTTTTCTCCCAATAGAACACATCCATCATGCCTATAATTTAGGATCTGTGGTAAATTAATAGTCAAGGAAAGAACAGAAAATGATACCCTGTATATACATACTGCATACTGCTGAGATGGTACGTAATATATTGATGCAACTCCGGTTGCTTTCCCCCTCTGTGTTCTATTTTTCTAGAGGGTAGGATATGTTTCCCTGTTAGAATGTAAGGTAGTCCACTACTTTTTAGATACAGTGATTATACGTTTTAACGTTCACCATGTTGTCTTTGTTGCTTCACACATCTCATCCCCCTCCCCTTTCTATCAGTAACACACACACAGAGAGAGAGAGAAATCTACTAGCATTCAGGTCATCTTTAGTCACTTTTTCCCCATCAGTTTGGGTCATAACTTAAGAGCAGCCATAAGGGAGAACAGTGTGGTGTGTAATACATTGGTAGGATTTGTGGAATGTTATGGCTATACAAATTGCATACAATTATCCTGTTTCCATTGAAAAAAAACCTTGTGCCAACTTCTTATAGATTATGGCTGGAACAAATAAATTGGAATCAAACATTTGCAGTGTCAGCAGGAAAAATGTTTTCAAGGTAGTCTCTTGAAATGTGTACATTATTTACCATTCTAAGATCATCAGATGAGCTATTTTGCTACACACACACCCTTTAGTGTTGGGTAATTGAAGGTTTGTTGTAGCTCACTTCTTTTTCATGATGTGGTATTAAATCAGTCTGGGAACATTTGCCCTGGATTTTTGGGTGATGCTATCTGCAATGATCAGGAATCTCCAATCTGCCATTTGAACCAGCAGGCCTGGGACTGTTCACGCATACCTGAAAAGTCTATGTAAAAATCTATCATGGAAATGGCTATCTACCCTAATTTGTGAAGGGTGAAAATCTTCAGTAGCAAACCCACTCTACTGAAAGAGAACTGTGTAGTGTCTGAACTCATGCCATGGAGTTTGAGGGCAAACTCTTGGACATTTTTGCACATAATGTTAAAAGCTTCTTTGTGTAAATATGTGAGCACTGCTAATGTGAGCTAGAAAGCGTAAGAGAGCCCTTTCAGAGTTGGAGGTACCATATGTTCTGGCTGTTAAAGATACTACATTCAGATTAGAGATGTTGAAAACACAAAGTGACTTAAAATGCTGGCTCTTGGAAAGGGCCTTGGGTTTTCCTCCCTAAAATTAGAACCGTGCTGTGTAAAATGTTGTTCAGGAGCATGGAAAAGAGAACAATGGAGGTTAAGAATGTAGTGTTTGCAAGAGGAAGTAGCAACAATGGAGACTCCTAGTAGTTTTGGCTGGAATGTTAGATGTAAATCACAGCTGTCTCATGATCCTACAGTACTTCACAGCCGTGGGACTCTAAAAACATCAAAGAAGCTTATGGCTGCTAAGGGCAGAGACTGTATGCATTGCAATTCATGAAACAATTTGATTCTTTCTTATCACTTAGAACTGTAATATGTCTAATATGGGTTTTACAGACATGCGATTGTTAAAAAAGAGCACTAATTAAAGAACATTAAGGTTGCCAAGCAACAATGGGGGAAAGATGCTTATACATTTTAAAAAGTTGGTCCCACCCCACACCCAGAGATATTAGGATGATTCTTCCGAGAATTAGCATAGAGCGTCTGGCTTGTCTGAAGACTGAGTGTCAGCTTGATCCTAGAAGCATAAAGGATTGTCCTTTCTTGGCTCTTTCTTGACTCTTCTGGATAACACGTGAGCAAACAGTACTGTGGGAAATAACCAATGCCAGCTGAGACAAAAAGTAAATGATAGTACATAATTCCATTCCACTGAGAAAATGTTCTCTTTCTCAAAAATGTTATCGGATGTTAATTCCACGTACTTTTTCTTTCCCTCCTTGCACATGGATGTTAACAACCAAATGGGATAGCTACATTTTCACCAGTGTGTACATTACAATTGCAGTAAAGGTTTCAGAGAATAGCTTCAGCTGTCTGTGTCTCCACACAGTGAGGACACTCAAAGGAGTCAGAGCAAAGCCAAGGTTCATGTCTAATTTTCTCTCCAGAATATAACCTTAGCGAGTCAGAATAAGCTTCTGAACAAAAGCAAAAGCCAAAGGGCCCCAGGATTTTCCAGAAGCACTCTGTTATCCCCACTGTATACACTTCAGAGCTGGCCAGTTATATGTTCTATAAGTACAAGAGATTGTTTGATTCCCCATGAATATTCCATGAAAACTGCCTGTTTTATTGCATATCTTTAAGAACAAAAGATGAAATAAATGTATGGATGTTTTCATTCTATTCTTTGTTTTTGTACTCTCTGAAAGGAGCATTCCCAGTTTTGATGCCTGTAGAATAATATAGTAAACTAGTATGTTGGTGTTCATTCAGTCCAAGGTTTAGAGAATGAGACATACCAAAAGTATATCTGCTAGTTGTGTAGCTAGGATGAGATCTTAGTTTTCAGGTCAGAGAAGTGTGAACACTCAGGATCTGACACCAAGTTGAAGCTGACACATTTTAATTGAGGAAGGGCTAAGGTGGATTGAATAAGAAAAATGTGCAAGGGAAAAGTCATAGAAGCGGTGAAGAAGTACAACTCTGCCCACTTGAACTGTGTAGACTAACACAATTGCTTGGGATGAGATAAGACTCCGAAGTGGTAAGAACAGAGACTTTTGACAAAACATTTTCTAAGGTGCTGAGTTCAAAAACAGCCAGGTACCTGGTGCACACAGCATCTTTTGTCAGAGTCTGGCATAAAATGTTGAGGGAGAAGAAAACATTTCAGAAAATAGTTTTAAATAGTTTCTCTTTAAAATATACCTTTTGGGGCATTTAAAATGTTTAAAGTACCCTCCCCACTCCCATTATAAGCTTCAGTTCCGGCTTATTTTTATTCAAAGATTTTAAAACACATGGATACATTTTCTCAAGTATTTTACTGTCTCACTCAGACTTTCTTAAATTTATGATAGCTATTTTGGTGGTGTAGCTTACCCCTCCTTTCCTAATGAACTCTGGTCAAAAACCAGACATGCTTGTGCCAGAGTCCCTAACAGTAACTTATCCAGGTTTAGCCTCATAACCTTAATTATATGTGGAATGTAGAGAATGTTGTCTGATGTTTTTCTTTATAACAAGACAGTAAACCCCTAGTCATTTGCTCCTAGTATTAAAACATTCTTTGTAGCGTCAGTGTTTGGCTTAACTTCTATAACATCTTTAGGTGGAAATAAAAGTATACCCTCAATATGTTTTGAATTAATATCTTATTATAAAAGTTTATTGTGTATGTGATGTGCAAAAATTGCATACAGCAGCATTGTCTCCACCCGGACTCATTTAAAAGTATTATGTGCCTTTTTTCATTTTAGGAAGAAGAGAAGTGTTAAAATGTTAAAAGCTGTTTTGAAGAAAAGCAGAGATGGTGGAAAGGCAAGCAAGAAGGAATCTGGTAGGTGTATTATTTAGATTCTGTATCTAACCATTTGTTCAAATGAGTCTCAAGACAGCTTGGAATAAAGCAGGGTTTGGACAACTCTGGCTATCCTGATGTTTTTTGCCCCCCAGTTTCCATTAGCACTAACTAGCATAGCCAATGTTGATGGGTTATGGGAGTTGCAGTCCAAAAACATCTGAAGGGGCACAGTTGCCCATCCATGAATAAAGAGGCTAGTTTCTTCTTTGTTACATTGATCTTTCTGGGAAACAGTGTATGGCCCCTGCAGCTTAGATAAGCATATTTTATAAAAATAAATAAATAATTGACTGGGTATCATTTTTTAGAAACAGAGGTATATGTATTTGTTTTCTTTTCACTTTCCTACAGTAGACACACCTGCTGTTAAAAGGTGGTTCTCCAGATTGTTGTTGTTTCTTGTTGTGTGCTGTCAAGTAATTTCTGACTTATGATGACCCTAGACAAAACCTATTGCAAGGTTGTCTTGGCAAGGTTTGTTCAGAATGGGGTTGTCATTGCTTTCCTCTGAGGCTTAGTGTGACTTGCCCAAGGTCACCCGATAGGTTTCCATGGATGGGTGAGAATTCAAACCCTGGTCTCCAGAGTCCTAGCCCAACATGCAAACCATGCTGGCTCTCATTGGAAGCAGTATGTTGGACTAAATGCAGCGTTCTTTGCCATTGGCTATGCTGGCTGGGGCTGATGGAAAATGTATATATTTCTCTTCTTGAATAGTTTTGCTGCTACCAGCAGGCCCACAGGCAAAACATAGACTTAAGGCGTTTCTCTGTTATTTTTTTCCTCCCATCCTCCAATGGGTCTTTCTTGCTCTCCTTTTTCTTTTTCTTGCACTAAAGCTCTACTGATGAGCAAGTAGTAGCTGAAAGCAATAACTTACATACTTAGAATAGAAACTAGATAGTTGATTTTGTTGAAACAGGTTTTAGTGGAAAGAAAGTGGGTGTTTGTGGTTATAGGGAGGGTTTTAGAACAAACCGCAAGTGCATCTGTTGGTATAGGTTGTGAAGAGCAATACATTTTCTCATTAGATAGAGGCTCATGTTCGTTAAAATAAGTTTAAAAAAATCTTTTTAGGGCTTTTTTGTGGAGAGTAAGAACTTGTCAGAAAGGAGTGTGCTACCAGATACAGTGAGAAGGTTCAGGAAAACACCACAACAATATTTAAGCTTCGTGAACTGTTACAAAGCAAAGCAAGTATTAAGACTGGATTAAGCCAAGATAGAAAAGTTTCTGCATAATAACAAAAGCTCTTAAAGCAAGCCAAGATCCATAAGCAGTCTTCAAACCTCAATTTGCTGGCCACAAACAAACCATAATTTGTTGGCTGGTATGGGCTCTGATGGACAAACAAAGCAGATTCAAGATAAACAAACTTCAGTTTTATGACGCATCTTCCAAAATGGCCATCAGCCTCATATGTTTGTAATGGTACCTCAGGATAGCAGGGAATTGTGGATTACTGGGAAGAGTAGACACACAACCCATTCCCTGTCATTTGGCTTCTCCCATCATCAAGAGTAGCTAAACAATCCAGAAGGAATTATTTGTTTATTGTGTGTTCCCAAATGGGGCTGTTTGCTTGTCATGGCACTTCCAATTCAGAATTTGTAAATCAAGAATAAACCCTGGTTTAATACAACAAGCCAGAAGCCTAGTTCAAACAGCATACTAAACAACCCATTTCTGGTTTGTTTAACTGGTCGTGCATATGGAGCGGAGACAAGATGGATTGAATGGGCACTTCCTCACAGAAAGACAGAATTCTCACTTATTGTTCTGTGCAAATGCCTGGCTGAAGTTTTTAATCCTCATCTAGACAAATTAAAAAAAAAAAACCATGCAAGTGAGTGACAGGGATCTTGTTGGTGAATTACAATCGTGTAAGTAGGACATATGCCATTGCAACTCACTTTTTTTGGTTGTTGTAGAGGTCAGAATTCATTACTGATTGCACAGCAACCCAGATCTCCTAGCCCCGACCCATATGATGTCATTGCTCTGCATCCAACTATAGGAAAGCCCAGACATTTCCTGGTTGTTGAGAGCAGTGACAGCAGCAAACAAGCATCCAGCTCTTTTCCTGTAGTTGGATGCAGAGCAATGACATCATATGCAGGGACCACCAAAGGGCCCCAGAGGTCCCTGTGCATGCCTGTCACTATGTGTGTTGGATAGAAAACTACCGTAACTATGGGGTTGGCTACACAATAACAAAAATCCTCTAAGAATTCGAACAGAATGCCATTGGTTCTCATGGACAATGACCCACACTCACCATATTCAGAAGGAGGGGGGCTGAAAACTCCACATAGTTTGCGATAACAGCTTTTGCGGTTTCTCACAATGTTTTTTAAAAAGTGCGTGAAAATGCACACAATAGTTGGTCTGTACAACCATTTTGAAAAGGGGCTGAAATCTGATTGATAGGTTCTCAGAGGGGGTGGGCTTGCAAGAGAGGGCTCACAATGCTGGAGCCACCCTTATTTTGTTTTGCTTTTGTGGGCACAGTCACACACCTCCTGAGGAAAGACGCCCTCCCAGGCGGGTCGAGCCCTACAAGCCCTCTCCCCAGCGCAAGGCAACAAGGGCTAGTGGCAACCACCTTGTGTCGCAAATGGCTTCCAACCCAGGGACTGGGAAGGGGAAGGAGAGGAAGGGAGAGGAAGAAAGGCTGAGGTGTGCCTTTCCAGAACTAGTGCCTAGTGCCAACCACCCCATCCGCCCACCACCGGGGGGGGGGGATCTGGTGTGTCTCCACACTGCCTTTCCCTCTCCCTTCTTCTATTCCTGCCCCTTGGTTGAGAGTGGAGCAAGGGGACTTCCTTTCCTTCACCCCCTCTCAAGAAGCCTCCTTGAGCCTACTGGGTTGTTGGCTTTAATATACACACAGATTCCCCCAAGACAACAAAATCTACTCCTTCCTTCCCCTGAAGCTCGAAGAGCTAAAACGATTCTGTTTTCATCTAACAGCTTGTTCATCCAATTAAGAAAGCAAGAGAGACTCCGTGTGTGTGCGCGCGCGCGCGCGCGTGAGCATGCACCTACCAAAAAAAGCACATAATTGGAAAGGGTTTCACACTGATTCAGGAGGCAGAGGAAGAGTATAGCAATGTTTACATGAGGTGGAAGGTTTGTTTTGAGGAGCTGTCACCCCTTGTTTTTTTTGCTTTTGTTTCATTTTAAAAAAACATTTCTGCATCTTAAAAGTACAACAAGAATTATCTGTGAGAAAAAGAGAAAACAAACCACAAGTTACTTGGTGTTATTGTTTACAGTTTGTCAGATAACAGTAAGTTCTGTGTAAAAATACCCCCATGGCTATAGGTTATTAAAACAACCCATCTGCTTAGATGGTTAATTTAACATAGACCTTTGCCTTTCTTTGATGCGCAATAAACACAAGCATCTGAACATGGATGCAAAGCTAGTCAAATCCACTTGGCCCGTGCTGTTATGCAGTCCCTGTTTGATAAGCTTTGGATTTTATGTGAAAATAACTTTCTGGCATGATCTGTTAGTTTTTAAGTAGGGAACTTGTGTTGGAATCTTTTCAAGTTACAGCTTGACTTTTGGTCATTCTTCTGAAGACATTAGTCAACAAAAGATGCTTTGTTTCATACTAATACATGGGTCTGTTTCTGATTTATTCCATACTGCTGTGCCCAAGTTTTTGTGGTTCTTGGCTATAATAAAACAGTTTAGTACAGTGGCATTTCTGCTGAGCAGTAGGTATTTTGTGTGGTACTCCAGTTCCTAGGGAATTTGTGTTAACTCTAATGAGATCTCAGAGTAACAAACCTTTTGTTTTATATTTAATTTATCCATTCACACTAATTGCTTTGAAAAAGCCTAATAATTCATGCTGTTGGAAAACTTAATGTTGTCATTTACTTGGAATGCATAATATTTTAAAACAGTAGATGGGTAGGACAGCAGATTTTCAGGTAGACTACACATTTATGGCAGTAAATAAGCAAAATTTGCATGTTACTCTGAAATGGAAGAGAATGCTGGTTGATTTCTGATGTAAAGTTTTTACAAAATTATTTTGGTTCCATACCTTGGGATCTCAACAGACTTTAGAAGTGATGTTTTCTGGCACTGGAAAAATGTATTATCAGAGGTGGAGAAGAAATACTTACCTTAGAAGTCTCTGGTCCTCAGATTTTTTCAAACAGCTTTGGGCTAAATCCAGTGTTCTACTAATGTAATCTTTTAAACTTTCTTTGTCCTTCCCTGCAAAACTGGCTCTAGAGTGTTTTCTGGACCCCTAAAGATGTTTTGGGGGATATGGAGGGCTGCAGTGTGGAGGGAGAATTTTACACACACCCCAGTTCAACTGGCTTCCACTGTTCTAACAGTGGACATCAATATTGCATTGTGCCTTTTTTCCCCAGTAGCACTGATGATTTTCTAGAAGCTGCAGATATCGGTGAGATAATGAACTTCCCCTAAATGGCTGGTCACACTTTTAATATAAAAGTGTAGCTGCATAATATTTGAAGTAAGGCAGAAAACTGACTCTCTCTCTCTCTCTCTCTCTCTCTCTCTCTTTTTTTTTGTGATTTGAAAAATGCAGTTTTTCTGATCAGGGAGGCAATTGCACTGGCCTTTTGTGCTTCTCCATTTATAAATGTGACCAAAGAACAGAAAATCTATACCAGTTGGGATATCTGCAGCATTTCTTAGTAATACAGACATAGAGCCTTATTGCACTACACTGTTATAGCACTATTAGTCCCTTTTAATACTGTGGCTGCCTCGGGATTTGCAGTTTAGGGAGGGGCATTTAGAATTGTCAGCCAGAGAGCTCTTAGGCTTCGTTAAACTACAAACCCCAGAATTCCACAGGAGGCCGCCATAGCAATTAAAGTGGAATAATAGTGCCATAACAATGTAGTATTAGAGTGAGAGTTCTCTGAAATAGGTTTCTATTCCCTTTGCTAGTCTGTGATGTCTTCCATGCTACTGACAGGGCCAAAAGTATGCTTTGCAGAATTGTTATTTTAATCATTGTCAAACTGACTTACTGTATTGGTCTAATAATGTAGTGAAAATCAAGTTCTGAAGAGCTGTTTCATGAGTGAGCGAGCTTAGGATTGCTTCACATGATACTGTTGTCTAGTATAACTATGTGCATTAATTTCAGGGTAATCATTATAGTTGAGTCACTGAAAGCATATGGACTTTGTCTGCATGTTGCTGTAATATGGCTAACAGTTTCCACCTGAAACACTGATACATTAGGAAAAAGAGGCTTATACAATTTATCTCTTCTCTTTTTATCTGCAATTGAAGAATAGTTCTGATCGATAAATAAAAAATTACCTAAATCATATACAGTATTGTGTTTCCTTTGAGTGTCCTTCTTATGTTCTGTTTTTATGAAGATCCCTGGAACTTCCACCCCTTGGACTTGCGTACCTCAGCACCACTCATGAGAAGCGTGGGAGCCTTTTGGCATGCACGACCACAGTCTCATGCTTTGTTCCCACTTTCATCAGTTGTTTCTTGGTATTATCACCACTCCTGTCTAGGATCTCTTCTTTTGATAAACATAACAGATCAGAGAGTGACCCTTTACCATTGGTTGTGTTCTTTTATGTATATACTGCTCCTTCTGTAACACCCCGTAATTTTCAAAATCCTGTTTATGTTAAATGTTGACTTAGGTGGAACACTGACTTTGTGTGGGGGGGAGCCAAACAAATCTCTGTCAAAGTCCCAACAGTTTCTTGAACAGAAACATTTTGCAAGACTAACAAGTCTAGATAGATATAATATTTATGTAAACGTTATCTCCGTATTGAATCCCTGTTTGTCTACAATTGGCCAGTCTCAGGGTGGTTTTACAAGGAGGGCTGGTTTGACCAGGAATGCAGACTTATGCAGGAATGCAGATTTTTTTTTTCAGTCCAACTATTAATCCAGTCCAACTGTTAATTGATTTGCTGTAAATACAAGTAGTTTGTGAAAGGAATAAAAGCCCAATGGAAAGAACTGGGTTTTGCATAAGACTCCTCCCCCCCCAAAAGTTAGAAAGTTTTGGAAACTAGTTGCCTTTGGTACCCAGGCCTCCAATTTCACCTTAGATGCTCATATTCCACCCAGGTTATGGTACCAATATTTTGCAGCTGTCTATGCTAGTACTTTGAATGAAACAATTTATGAATACCCACTCCCTGATTTAGTCTCACTTCCAGTGTGGCCTGCTATATCAGCTTCTGAATAATTGACACGATGACTGTAGAGAAAGCTCCTGAGGAGGATGTATTACCTCCAGAAGTTTTCAAATTAAATGCCTATTGTTGGCTTCTGATTCTAGTAAGGTGCTTCACTGAAAACAACTATTTACAGTTGTCCCTCCTTATCCACAGATTTAAGTATTCACGGTTTGAAAATATTATTTAAAAAATAATAATCCAAAAAGCGAACCTTGATTTTGCCATCTTATATAAGGGGCACCATTTTGCTATGCCATTGCATATAATGGGACTTGAGTACACGGATTTTGGTATCCACGGGGGTGGGTGGGTCCTGGAACCAAACTCCAGCGAATATGAAGACAGCTGTACTTGCATTATCCTCCGAGTTGGAAACAAAGTATCAGTTATTCAGTCTTGAAAAAGGGTAGTAGGCAGGAACCTGCTATCGCCAATGCCATTTTAGGACCCCATAATTCTGTGTTTGAACTAAGATATGGCTACATTGCGGTTACAAAAACACAAATTAAAAAATGAATGTATAGTCACTTTACAACCATTCTTGAGAAACTTTTTCTGGATCAACCCGTTTTCCTTCTCTGTCTTTCTTCTAAGTTACATATCATTTGTTTCCAGTTTCTGTCATATAATTCTTTGATATGTAAAAATTCACTTTTCGTTCCTTACATTCCATTGAACCCACACTGTGTAATATTTGTAATTGTTATCTTTTTCCTAAATGATAGAGCCTCTATTCTTTTTTTACTCTTCTTGATGTTTTAGCTGCTTTTGATATGGTTGGACATTTTGTTCTTTTATCTAATCTTCTGTTTTTGTATTGTTACAGAGCTATCCTTTCTTCGGTTAATTCTTATTCCCTTATTTCAAAGTTCCTTTAATAGGTTTTTATCTTCTTTCCTTTTATCAGTTGGTGTTCCACTGGGTTTTTTCCCTTGGTCCTGTGGTATATTCTTAGTACTCTCCTCTTACACTCTATAAATATGGGCTTAACTAGTGTATCAGTTTCCTTTTATTGCTAAATATTACTCTTTTTAATATTTCTTATTTTATTGCTGCAGTTCCTTTAATAGCATCTAAACATTTCATTAAACTGTATAAACACTGAGCCTTTAGTTTTTCTTCCTAGGTTTTTACTCCCAACTATTTAAAAAAAAAATATTTATGTCACATTGCAATCCACTCCTCAAAGACCAAAATTTGGATACTACTTTTGATTGTTGTCTCTCTTTTTGTTTTATGAGCATGGTAATACTTTAATCACATTTTGTAACGTTAATCTGTTTTTTAGTTTAGACCCACAACAATGGTTTGTGTTCTTTATCCCATAAGTATTGACGATAGTATTTTGTTTCATGGTGATTTGATTTCTCATCTTTTGCCCCTAACTTGTGTTTTGTATTTGTCTGCCCCCTTCAATTTCTTTTCATCCTTATGACTGTATCACTCCTATGTTAGGATGGGGCAATGACTTGAACATCTCTTGCATACAGAAAACACCAAGTGCACTCCCTGATCTCTCAAGTTAAAAGAATCATAGAATCATAGAATCATAGAATTGCAGAGTTGGAAGAGACCACGAGGGCCATCCAGTCCAACCCCCTGCCATGCAGGAAATCACGATCAAAGCATCCCCGACAGATGGCCATCCAGCCTCTGTTTAAAGACCTCCAAGGAAGGAGACCCCACCACGCTCCGAGGGAGTGCGTTCCACTGCCGAACAGCTCTTACTGTCAAAAAGTTCCTCCTAATGTTGAGGTGGAATCTCTGTTCCTGGAGCTTGCATCCATTGCTCCGTGTTCCAATCTCTGGAGCAGCAGAAAACAAGCTTGCTCCATCCTCAACGTGACACCCCTTCAAATACTTAAACAGGGCTATCATATCGCCTCTTAACAGTCTTTTTTCCAGGCTAAACATACCCAGCTACCTAAGTCTCTCCTCATAAGGCATGGTTTCCAGACCTTTCACCATTTTAGTCACCCTCCTCTGGACACGCTCCAATTTGTCAATATCCTTTTTGAATTGTGGTGCCCAGAACTGGACACAGTATTCTAGGTGAGGTCTGACCAAGGCAGAATAGAGCGGCACTATTACTTCCCTTGATCTGGACACTATACTTCTATTGATGCGGATGAGGTACAGATGACAGGAAAGGCTCTCTGTCTAAAATCATGTTGAGCTTCTACTACTTAGAGAAGACAGCACAGGCCTAGATGCATCAATGTTCACAACTAGTATAAGGCAGCTGCATGTACCATACTTGCTTCTTTCTATATGATGCATTTTTTCTAAAAAAAATCATAAGTGGTTACTTCTTATTTATAAACTTCTTTATGATCTGATTCTACCTTGTATTTTCTAATCCCAATAGCATTCTGCTAACGTTTTAAAGTTACCGTACTCTTGGCAACTTTATACCTTCCATATGCTTTGAACTGCACCCCAGCTTCCTTCCTGCCAACAAATAGTAGCTCCATGTGTATTAAATTTACATGTGTATGGATGTATTTATAATATCCTTCTCTTTTTAAACATTCTCATGGATTAAAATGATCAGGAAGGATATTTCATAATTGTCTTGCTTGGAGTACTCAGCTGACTGTTTTGTCTTCCTTCCATTAGACTGTTTGTGTTTAAATGGAGCTCATAAATAGGAAGGAAATTCTTCCTTGTGTTATTCACTCAGTTGAATAAAAGTTGTTTGATCTTGCTTTTTGGTATTCAGTATTACAATTACAGGTTTTCTTGTAATTACAGTGTTCAGAGATGTGTGGTACTATGAACATGTCTTAACTAGTTTTCATTTATTGATATTTTAATTGTGAGGCATTGGATTTTCTTGGGCTTCCAGTTTGCTTTTAAGGACATGTCTTGTTTTTCTAACCACTAAAATGTAGCCATCATAGTTTAGTTATAAACAAAGGGAAAATGTAGCAGGCATTGACTTGAGCCTCTTAGTCCAATTATCAGTTGCCTCCCTTCCACTTTACAGCTGGTTGTAAAGTGGCCAGATGCCAATTTTAAATGTTGAATCTAAAACCTTGACCAATGTGATCATTTGCATTAACATCTGTATGGTGTTAATATAATATTGCTTTTAAAGACCGCATTAGATTTTTTTCTAATGTATATCTTCAGCATATAAAATATTCTTGTATAGATTTTTATCACAGTCATAGGTGAGGAAAATTATATATGCTGGACATAATGCTTTGTGTTCAATTCCCACTTTGAAGAATAGAATAACTAGAATGCCAGAATCTCACAGACTTTCAAGCTTAAGTTTTTTTGAAAATCTGTTTATTTATGTCTCAGCTTGAGATATGGCTATCTAGACCATGTGGAGGCTAGTGAATATGGAATTGTTTTCATTACATTTAATGTTCATATATTAGAGAGACTGTAAAAATTTTTTTTAATTGCTTATCCTTTTTTAGAGGATTATATAAGGGGTCTGAGTTCTACATTTATACCTGTAAGTCCTATAGAAACATCATTGGTAGTATCAATACACTTCCTCTCTTTAAAAGACATTACCGGTAATCTGATTAAATCCTTTTGTTTCATTCCCTGTTCCACTGGGAATTTGGTTACATTTTCAAGATAACATCTTCTTTTTTCTGTAGAGCCATTACTGCTTCAGTGTTTATGCTGAGTGGAACTCTTAATACTAGAAATGCTAGCTATGAGACTTGGTTCAGTGTTAAAAACCAAAATATAATAGAGCAAGTTTATATATATATATTTTAATGTTGGTGGAACTGTTGACTTCAGATGCTCCATAATTGAGGTATGATGCTTTATTTGCTTATAGGCCAGTGATGTGTAAAAAAAAATATTGATGTATGAATTATTTTATGGAAATTACTATAAAAGAACTCAAATTAATACAGTGGGCCCTCTGTATCCATGGAGATTTGATTCTGTAACACCCCCCCCCCCACAGATAGCAAAAACTGTGGAGGGTTGAGTCTCATATTAATCAATAGGTGCCACCATTTTAGGTATGGGTGCTGCCGTTTTAAGTATGTGATGGTTCTATTTTAGGCATGGGCAGTACCATTTTAGGTATGTGGCGGTGCCATTTTAGGTATGCACTGACAATCCGTGGATGCTCAAATCCATAGATATTGAACCTTCGGATATGGAGTGCCCACTGTATTCAATATGTTATTTTATACTAACTAATTACATCTTAGGACAGAGTTGTTAGTACTGTATTTGGAAATGGAATATAAGAATGTATTAGTTATTTGTTACATTTATATCCTATTCCTCCGGTGGAATCAAGGCAGTACAGTATATGTCTCCCCATTCCCATTTTATTCTTACAACTACCTTATGAGGTAGAAAAAGCCAGGGGGTGGGGAAGATAGCTATGTCTATTTGCAGTGAAATTATCAGAGTTTTGTGCACCAGTAAGCACGATCAGGTTTATTAGGGAAAAGCTTTTGTAGATGCATCTAATGAAGGAGTCCACTGTCCGTGAAAACTTATGCCAAATAAAATTTATTAGACTTTTAAGGCTCCACAAAACTCTTTATTGTACCTGGTATGCTTCTTTGTTAATAATGAATGAGTTGTGGGGACCTTGTATATTGCTCCACTATTGCATGCAAAACAAAAGCTAAAGCTTTTATTTGACTAAACCACAGTTTCATGATACATAAGCACAGACTTTGATAAATACAGTGTAATTTAACTCAGTTACAACAAACTGTGGTTTCAAACCACAGTTTGATCCAGGTTTGTTTTAGGTTCTGAATAGGTGCAAACAGGCCCTGTGTGAGCCTGCCTGAGTTTTAAGATCTTTGGGGGAAGGTGCTATCTCGGTCCCATCACCATCGCAGGGCTCGTCTACACTTGAGGTAAAATTCCAGATGAAATTTGGACTATTGTGGCCTGGATCTGTGTTGGATGAAATTTGGACTACTGTGGTCCAGAGTTAAGCATTACACCTTACCTGGCCAAAAGCCCAAATCTGCACCACTCATTGCTGCTGCAGGTCTGCCACTGCTGGCTTGCCAGCCAGGCACTTCTGTGGCAGAGCCCTGCTGGCGTACAGTTGATTGCTCTGACGTCAGAACAAGGTGCCCAGTGATTAACGGTGAGCAGGTCAATTGGGCTGCCCCTCACCATTGATCTCATGGCTGGGTGCCTTGTTCTGACCTCAGAGCTAGTGCCAGCAGTAGGCAAGGAGGGAAAAACTTTCTTTAACCATTCTGGGCTGGACTAGGAACTGGTCTAGACATTGAGGCAAATGTGGTGCCTGCCAGGCAGTGATCTGTCCTGCCTCTCCGCGAATCCAAAGTGGATCCATTGTTCACATTATAGATTTTTGTAGAATTTCTGCAAACTCCAGAGAAAACTGCAAGTTTTTAAAACACGGATTAAAGGTGGTATACCCCAAGTTTGGTGCAGATAGTGCTGTACTTTGTGTATCCTTATCCCACCAGATTCAGGGATAGGTCATACTCCCCAGCTGACACATGTTGTGTGTCCTTATCATGCCAAATTTTTTTGGGGGGGGGCGTTGGCTTTTTCTATTGTGTAGACAAGCCCATAGACACACTTGGTGAAGACACAGGAAAGAGTCTCTTCAGTGGCTCAGGCTTGGTTGTGGAATTCCTTCCTGTGAAAGGTTCAGTTAGCTCCCTTGCTTCCTTCTTTTTGCCAACATGCTTAAACTTCCTTATTCAGACATACTTTCTGCATACTATTTATGTGACAAAAAGAGCTTTTAATGGGGTGGTTTTTTTAATCTGTTTTTATCTGTTATTTTTATTTCCCCTATGTTTTAAGCATGCATTTTTTTTAATCTCATGGTTTTTAAAAACTAAACTGACATTTAATTGTTTTTAAAATTTCTTAAGTTTTGCATTTTTTAAAGCGAACCATGTTTTTTAAATCTTCAAAAGCTACCTTGGGTCCTGTATAAGGCAAAAGGCATGATATAAATCAAATAAATAAATATATGACCTACTGTGTTGTTGCTGTATCTTGAATTTCAGTTTTGTTTTAGCTGCATTTTTAATCCTCCATATTCCATGCTGATCATGTGGGCATAAATTTCTTGTTCATTTTGTAGCAAGCAGGGCCTTTGACTGCTTGAACAGCTTGTTGTTGTGAGTGTATCTTACAGAGCAATCTGTGTATTAATACATAACACAATTCATCTTTTAGATTAATAGAACTTTCTGCCAGATAAATATGTGACTGATTTGAAATATTTCTTGGCATAAACAATAAACCAAATGGAGAAGATATCTGTTAGAACTAAGACATGACATTTGGAACTTTATAAAAGCTTGCATCTAGATGATTTTCAGTGGCCATGGTTGAAATATTAGAGATGAACTAAATTTATTTGTATATTAGTACAGAACAGATCAGTGGCTGCCAGGTAACCCTTTTTCTTTATGTAAGGAGTGGGCTCTAACAGCATAGTCAGTGGTGAGAGATGCTGGGAATGTCAAGATCTGGATGGCCACAGTTACCCACTCCTGCTCTAAACCACCTCTTCCCTAGACTTATAGCCTTCAGATGTGTTGAACTACAGTTCCCACCTCCACCAGCCGGCATGGTCAATAGGCATGCTGCTATAGATGATGAGAGTTAGAGTCAACAGGTCTGGAGGGCACCATTTAGCAAAAAAGAACAATAAAAATAATTGTTTTCAAATTTCTTGTTAAGAGCTGGCTATAAGAAAGGGTGATTTATCCAAAGAATTTACTGAATAAAAAAAAGTTGAGGTCCCATATCTAGTGTTCAGATTAGAACAACAATTCTCTTACTTTTTTGTGACAGCTCAATTATTATTATTATTAGAAATGTAATTTGATTAAAATTCAGAAATTTAGGGTGATACTTGTACATTTCCCACCCCCAGCACATTTTGAACATATTCCTGTCTCTTTGAATAACAAACTTGAGAAAGCATACCTTTCAAATTACTGTTTCCTTGTGCTATAGCTTTCTATGTACAGGAGTCTGTTACTTCAGATTACTTCCATTTTTTTATCCCAGTTTTAAAAGAATTGACTCTCTTAATTATCGTGCTGAGTGGTAGAATTCAGTTTGGTTACAGTAAAGCAGTTGCAAAAGTGCTGCTTTGTTTATTTTGACCAGTCATCCAGGACCGTTGTTATGACTACAGCTGACACTCCACTATCAGCTAGGTTCATACCACCCTGAGCTGGAAAGAAAAGACACTTCTGTATATATCAAGCTGCAGTATTTTATGTGTGACCATTAGTAAAATACATTGGCTAAAATACCTTTGAATTTAAAAATCAGGGGTGTTTCTTCAGGAAGCTGGGGGAAGAAATGTGCATTAAGATTTTTGTCTTTAAGGCATATGCTAATAGGCATACTTCTAACTTTAGAATTGTTGCTTGTTGGTAAGGTTTTCACAATACATGTTACTGAAGCTATACAGTAGGATCCCTGTATCTGCTGGGGATTGGTTCTGGGGGGGGGGCGTGGATACCGAAAACCATGGATAATAGGGAACATCATTGAAAATAATGGGACTTCTGGTTTAAAATACCATGGAGTTGCCTTGGAGGATCTAGAAAATGGCTAGAGAGGACACATTTTCTAGGAAAACTCTATTGTAGGTGTGTTGTTTTGTGTCCCGTGGATAATTGAATCAGTGGATAATGAATCAGTGGATATGGGGGTCTTACTGTAGTCCAAAAGGTGTAGCAACGTGGTTGCTTTTAATGTCTAGAATACACATAACACCCATTTATCCCATACTCTGTAACCTCTGTTCACCTTTGGCTATTCTCTGTGGATTTTTTTTTTAAATTATAAGGCCAAGGGGCATTAGCTGAAATAAAATTCAGTTCAGTTGCTAACTATAGTGTCCATTTAATTAACTGCAGAATGGCAAGTAATCATTTAGCTCAGCGGTGGGCAAAGTGTGGCCTATGGGCTGCATGCAGCCCCTAGGGACTCCCAGGGGTCAATTTTGTTGTTGTTGCAAAAATGCATTCCCCTCCAAAATGCCCCCAAATGCCTGCTAGTGTGGAGGGCATTTCCACCATGATTGGAGACAAATTTTGCATCCCCCCCCCCAAAAAAAAAGATTGTTTTGCTCCAAAATGTCCTCTAGGGGGTGGATTTTCACCACACACACACCTGGCCAATTTAGGCCCAGGCAAGTCCCTTTTTTTTAAAATAGGAAGTAAACAGGAAGTGACATCTCCTCACATCCTGTTTGTTAAAAAAGTCCTCTCCTGGGCAAAAATTGGTCTAGGAAGGTTCAGAACATGATGAAAATGTCCTCCATGCCTCCTAGAGGGAATTTGGAGGCAAAAAATGTTTGTTGCAAGAGCAGTTGCAGTGGAGGGGTGCAGCCCATGTCTCCTGGGGGGCTAATGCAGCCCCCTAGGTTCCCCCAGTTGTCCACCCCTGACTAAGATAAATCCCATGAATTCAATGGGTCTACTGTAGTGGGGATTTACAATTGGATTTAGATTTCTGTATTCTTTTTATTCCCAATAATATCTAGTTTAGAAGCACTGAAGTTGGACTGAGGCAACCTTCGTGGGAACCGTGCTCCACACAGCCCAACATTAACCAAGGAAAAAAAAATGTCATCAGTACAAGTGGGAACCTTTTGGATGGTAGACGCAAGAATAAGGAGACCAGACACAAATAAAGAGACCACACATATAGCTGGGATATAACGGGCCACTTTTATTTAGCTATAACCTATTTAACTCCATTCTGAGAGATCTACAATGGGGGAGCAACCTAGTGTGGGAATTGTTGGGGCAGGAGGCCAACTCCAAGCCCCCCTCCCCAACTTCCCTTGGGCAAAAACACCTGAACCCCAGGGAAAACCCATAAGCTGGGTTGCTCCCCAGTCAGTCCGCATCTGGAAGGCCGACCCAAAAGTCCCTCCTCTCCCTAAATTTGCATAAATTAAAGGGAGGGGTTTATCCCTCAGGCCAGCCCCAAATGAGGTCACTTTTCCCACCCCTCAGTTCATAGGAACTTAAAGGGGCAATTCCAGCTTTCCCCTTCACCTCCAAAAGGGGGAGGTGCCAAAGGTGCTCACCAAACTACCAAAGTCTCCCCCTCTACCTACCAAGTGACTGCCTATTTAAGACACCACCCTAAACCAATTGTCAAGTCCGCACCCACAGTGTGGGGTAGGCAAAAAGATCCCAGGTAAAAGGGCAAAAATTCCTACCTGGCCCTGAAGCGACCAATTAAATCACACTGATTCAGCATTTGGAGGTTGGGCTGATCAAAGCAATGAAAAGGAGGAGGCAGAGGGGGTGTTGAGCTTAAATCCCGTCTAACCCTGCCCTCTGCTCTCCTGGCAACAGCCCGGGGGCTGAGGCAAAGTTACAGGCCTCCATCCTGCGCTCCCTCAAAAGGGGTTCCTGCAATGCAGTTGCGACCACGCTGGGAACTCTGTTTCCTGAGAGAATATTAAGTGTGAGGTCACAATTTTTATCAGCACTGTAGTAGGGGAGGAAAAGGTCAATCCACCCATCTCCATGTGTGCAGTCTTGGCAAAAACAACCCCCTGGGTCTCACATTAAGGCTTGTTTGTTCTAGTTTTTTTAAAATGACAAGGGCTGAGATTCTGCATCAGATGCTATGATATGTAATTTTACAACGGAGCTACGTTGCTGACATGATGCTCAACCATGATAGTGAATTGTGACGATGCACAACCGGACACAGTCCAGGATGTCCCATTGTGCAACGGGTGTGTGTGTGTCTCCCATTGCACAATATAGCCTGATGCACAACATGTCCTGATGTGCAACTTGTACCATTGTGCAGTGGGACGTGTGCATCAGGACACATTGTGCATGGGGATCATTGCGCAATGGCCATGCTTCTTGTCCCATTTACACAGTGGTCCCAGAGATGTATCTGCTACTTTCTTGAGAATATGATCTTGGTGCAGTTTACCTGTACATGAATGTAAATCAAATTACGATGACGTAATCTGACCTAACAGGATGCCAGCCATAGTTTCCAAACTTGTGTTTAGAATAACATCTGATTGGGCCCAGAGTAGAAGCCCAGTGGATTTTGTGACAATACCTTGACATTCCACATTATTGAATCCAAGCAGCAAATGGCCTAAGTCATTACATTGGATGAGAAATCATTGGGAGCTTTGTGTCAAGAGTGAGATTAAAAGTTATATGTAGTGTTATGCCTTCCCCCTTCTTGTAACCTTCAGCTGAGTGTGCTCTTGTATGCACAAAGACTTACCAGTCCAGCTGGTTACTTTCTCAACAATTTTCTTAAAATGCTATCTAACTTTGAGGCAGAAAGCACTTTTTTGGTCTTCTACAACTTGGGTATGTTCACCTGGACTTCCACTAGAGAAATGTACTGCAATGAAAGCCATGATTTTACATACCCAGAAGGCCATGTTTACATACTTTGCTCCTGTTCTGAAGTTCTTCTAACAGCTCAAAGGGATACAGATATGTGGAAATATTTGTAGCAGGAAATCCCCTGGCAGGTGGCCAAAGACAAAACTGGGTGTGGGCAACTGCATTCATTTCAAAGGAAATAAGCAAAGGAGATAAGAATGACCAATTAAGAAATGAAATATTGGTTTATTTTTCAGGTTGTAATCATGTATTTGAAAAAATATGGGGGCTTTGTATTTAAGTATCTATTTAGTAATTATTTTAAATAGGTGTAATCTGTCCTATTAGAATTGCAGTGGAAGGGTGTAATATAAATAAACCAACAAAAACAGTATAGTATAGTATAGTATAGTATAGTATAGTATGTAGCATAGTAAGCAATAGTATCCCTTGTACTAGGGAGTCTCTCTGGCTTTTCTTCGCAAACGAAGATTCAGGAAGGACTCATCCCGCGCTTTCTGCAAGCGCGCTGATGACTAAAAAGGCCAATCCGAGACTAGGGAGTAAGCATCACTGAATAATAACTGCATTAGATTGTCTGGTAATCCACTTTTATTTGTGTGAGCCAATGCTTATACTGTTAGCCTTTTTCTATAGGGATTGTATCTCCTAAACATATAGATCTGTAAACACACACTCTCTTAATATCTGCATAGTTTCTTTCGTTCTTCCTTTCTTTCTTTCCTTCTTTCTTTCTAAAAGATAGGAGCATGCCGTTGCAGTGAAAGTTTAGTTAGTATCTTGGTAATGCTTCCCACTATAGAAGGTTTAATGCTTTAGTGCTTGTTCTTCAAGAATACTTTTCATAAATATAAACTTATTATTTTTGAAATATGAATGATATTTACTTGCAGGTGTCAAGTACCGTTGGCCCCATTTGGGGATAACCCAGCATGGGTATGCACAGCCAGAAGGTCTTCAGTTAACCATGGCTTCCCATTTATCTGAACTAGGAAGTTATTGTTTCTAGGTTTGGAACAAGCCAGGATGTTAACCAGCTTCAAACCAAGATTAGAATCCTGCTTAATGCAAATCTGGTATCACTTCCTGATTCTGATAAAAGGTGGAATAATAGTTAAATGAAGGCAAGCTGCATTGAATCCCACCTCAGGGGATGGGGGGAGTTAGGATCTAATTAAAGTGATTGATTTTAACTGTGTGATGTCATCTGAGCTTATTAAACCAAAGTATGAGTGTCTGAATGTGACCAGTGCATTGTTGGTCTCTACTGGTAAAGATAGGGGGGAAAGGCATAATCTTTTGCTGTGATAACTAGTAGTGTTGTGATGATGGAAGAAACTTTCCAAAACTGATTAAAAAGGGGAAAGACTGAGGGAAGGGTGCATATCTTCTCACAGACTGTTCCCATTCTATTAAGAACAGTTAAACAATTATACATTTATGCGTGCACTGACAAAAGTTGGACAATGGGATCTCTTTTTGGACCAGCTAGCTTCTTATCAAACATGCAGTACTCCACCCGCCCACCCCCCTAGATATTATAGCAGCACAATCCTGTTACATCTCTAGTTGTCGATATCTCTTATTTTTATATCAAAACAGATTAAAACAAACAGGTGAAATAAAAGGGAATAGTTCTAGACTCCTTTGAGTGTTTTTGTTGTTGTTGTTTTTGCACGGGGTGTGTGTGTATGTGGATTTTTCTTTTTTGGACTATGTGGGCTATGTGTTCTTAAAAGCAAGCTTTTTTTTTGCATGATTCTATAGAGGGAGAAGTAGGGATGCTCATTGTATGAGTAGAGTTCTTGTTTTTGTTGTTTGTTTTTAGAGAGAGGGTATGCTAGATGGGGGCAATCAGGGAATGATTGGGGAAGGCCCAATTCTGGTAATATTTATGTGTGATCTATTTGGAGATAACATTATGTAATCATTTTGAGATAATTGTTTATGCTTTTGCTCCTTCTTTGTTTAATTCCCCCATTAAAGAATAGTATACAGGATGTAAAGCATATCAGTTGTTTGTTGAATTAAATTGATTGTGTGCTTGTAGTAAGTCATAGTAAGAGCACAGAGGCATTCAGCTGCTACAAGTTGGCAACTATAGCAGTTTGTAGAACTGCTCTGTCATCAGATCATATGAAACATAGATGTTTTTTAACAGAGTTAAAAACAGAAAACTTTGTAATCACAGTAATCCAAAGAGCTAATCCTTCAAGTTTGTTGCTCAGAATGAAACCTAACTAACAAGCAGTAAACTAAAAGCATTCTACAGTCTACAAAATCTGGCCAGCTATACAGTCATTGGCTATCCCTCATTCCCACTCTCAGTTCCCACTGAACCCAGATTCAGCCCACTTTCCCCATAGCTGAGGCCAGGTGCTGGCTTTATCACATAGTTACAGCCATAGAGCATATACTCCTTTTTCACAGTTAGACTACATACTGGTATGCAAGTACAGAGGAATGCAAATACAATTAGCCACAAAGTGATACATCAGAATTGAATTTGGCAGGAAAAGGTCATGTCTGGGACTGATCCTGACAACTTGCTTTGTCTTAAAGTGGGTTTTTTTGCTTGGGACTGATTAAAACAACAACATAGACAGATTTTCATAGAATCACAGAACTGTAGATGTGGAAGAAGCTTGAATTTGCCAGTGCAGGAATCCACAGATAAAGCATCCCTGACAGATGCTTAAGTTAGCCAACTTCTGTTTAAAAATATCCAATGGAAAATATATTTTCTTCTGTTTCTACTGCTGACCTGCTCTCACCACAAAGAGCTTTCTAATGTTTAGTTGGACTCTCGTTTATGGTAATTTGAATCTGTTGGTTGATATCCTATTCTCTGGAGCAGCAGAAAACAAAGCTTGCTCTATCTGCTACATCAGTGGTTCTTAACCTGTGGTCCAGGGACCTTCAAGAGCCTGCAATGTCCTGAAAGGTGGCCCACGAAGGCTTGAAGGCTGCTCAGCCCACCTTCTGCCTGCAGTAGAGTGGCCATGTGACAGGAGCCAAGGCAAAGGCTGGCTGGCTTGGCTGCACATTGCTATTCAATCCACTCCAGCCATAAACTTGCAGGAGAAAAGTCTTTCCACACCACCCCCATGCCCTGAGGGAAGGTGTAATGTATGATGTAATTCCATTGTCGTCGTCATCATCATCATCATTTTAAATCTTGAGTTAAATCTTGTGGGTTCACGGCAACAAAAGGTTAAGAAAAGGTTAAGAGCCACTGTTCTACGTCACAGTCCTTCAGATATCTAAAGATAGCTATCATATAAGCATCCATCTCCTTCCACCATTCCTTTTAAGGGTTGGTTTTCAAACACTTCACCATCTTGTTTGCCCTCCTTTAGACATGTTCCAGTATTTTTCTTGAACTCTTGTGACCATAACTGGTCATAGTACTGCATAGTACTGGTAAATAGTACTGGACCAAAGAATAATAGAATAGTACTACTACATCTGGATGCTGTATGTCTGCTGGAGCAGCCTAGAATTGCATTAGAGTTTTGTGTGTGTGTGTGTGTGTGTGTGTGTGTGTGTGTGTTTTTACCACTGGACCATATTGGTGATTCATTTTTAACTTGTGGTTGGCTGATGCCCCTGGATCCTTCCTTTGTATATAATATGTGCTGCTGTCAAACTAGGTATCACTCATCCTATATTTGTATGTTTCATATTTTAATGCCTAAATGTATCACCTTACATGTATCTATTTTAAAAATTATTTTGTTAGTTTAGTTCCATTTCTCCAACCTGATAAGGACATATAGTTAGGTCCGGAAATAATTGGACACTGACACAAGTGGGGGCTACATTTTAAAGAACCGTAATTCCTAAACTGTTCTTCCAGTTCGGATGTAAATACCTTCAAATACCCTCAAATTAAAGCTGAGAGATTACACTTTATGCCTATACTGTATTCATTATTTAACTGTAACTTGAATTTATTTTGGTAAACAGCCAAAATAACAAAACTTGTGTCAGTGTCCAATTATTTCCAGACCTCACTGTATTGAATCCTCATCTGTACTCTGAAATATAACAACCTCTTCCAGTGTGGTGTCATCTGCAAATTCGATGAGCATACTCTTTATTCCTTCATCCAACTCATTTATAAAGATGTTGAACAATATTGGGCTCAGGTCAAAACCTTGTAGCACCCCACTTGTCAGTTCTCTCCAGGACGAATACTCAATGATTTTGGTCCATCATCCAGCTACAAATGAACCTAATAGTGTCATGATTTGTTGCCTATCTGCAAGAAAATTGTGAGGAACCTTGCCGAATGTCTTAACTGAAACTAAGATACAGTACAGCCACAGTATTCCCCTAATCTACCAAATTTGTAACTCTATAAAAATGACATAAGATTTCCATGGCATCATGTGTTCTTGAAAAATTAATGCTGGCTGTTAATAATCACATGTTCATAGTCTGTTTAATGATCTGTTCTACAACCTTTCCGTATTGACACCAAGTGAACTAATTAGTAGTTCCCTAGTACTTTTTTCTAGATGGTGAGAACATTTGCTCTCATGCATTCTGCAGTGACCTCACCTGTGGTATTATAAACAATGGAATTACATTTGCAAGTTCTTTATTACTTGGATTCAGTCGATTTTGCTCTGGACATCTGGATCCATCTAAATTAGCTAGCCACCTCTACCTGTCCTGGGCTTCATCTGCCTCATTGCATAATTGGCCTTTTTTCCCCCACCAGTTTCATCAGAAACACTGAAGAGAAGGGCAAAATAGGTGTCAAGTGGCTGTATATTCTCTGTCACCCATTAGCATTTTTCCATCTCCTTCACATGATGGATGTACCACTTTGTTGTTCTTCTTATTCCAAACATACCTGATCCTCTGTATTACTTTCAATCTCTTATTCTAAATTTTTAGTTCTCCTGACATTCTTTTTAAAAATACTGACTACTCATTTGTACTCTTCCTTGGCAATTTGCCCCTACTTGCATTTCTTTTAAACCTCAGCTAATCCAAATATTCCTTATGCAGCCATACTGGCTTCTTTAAATGCCTCTTGTTTTTCTTCTTATTTGATGGAATTCATTGTGATTGTGCCTTCAGTATTGTGACTTTAAGAAATTCCAATCTATCATGAAGTTTCTTTCAGTACTTCTGACTGTGGTATTTGATACAGTATTTCTTTGAACTTAACTGGAACCAGACTTTCTTAAAGTCCAGAATGTGCATCCAGGTATATTTAGCTTTTCCTTTCCTCTATATAATGAATCCTTAGAGAATTCTGTTTCTTTTTCAGTTTTTTCCTTGTTACTCCCTGTTTACATTTTCCCTGTTGGTAAAGATCAGATCTACGATTATCAGTCTCCTTGTCACTTTTTCTACCCTTCTGGGAAATGATGTTGTCAGTAATATATTAATTTTAGTTAAAGATCCATCAAAGAGCAATGCAGACAAGTACAATCTGAGGAAGCCTGAGATCTGAGCAGCAAGGTGGATTCAGGGTGGACACTCTGAATCAGTTTTATGTAATAACAAATGACTTGGGTGTTTTTTTTTTTAATCAGCCTGAGCCAGACTTCAAATGTGAAGTCTCTCCTATCTTGCTTTAACTCTACTAAAGGGGAAGCAGACATTTGACTATCCTTTTTGTGGAAGTGTTGCAAGAGTTGTTGCCCTCCTTACACAGATACCCTCTCATATTGTGGTGAGTTCCACCTGATGGTTACTAGACCCATTGTGTTTAGGCTGGATTTAAATTTCTGTTGATCCTGTTAATGAAAATGCATCATTAGCTATGGAACGGCATAGGAGACCTTCATCTTAACTAAGGATTTTTTCCAAATGGTTTGTGAGAGAAGACTTTGGTCATGGTAGCTGGAATATTACTCTTATAATTCCCTCTGTTTCTGATTTCAGGTATTTCTGTGTTTTTAGAGTTGTAAGTGCCTAAGAGACCAAAAATAGCAGAATGAGCATTTCCCTGAAGTTTGCAGATGCTCAAGAAAACTTTTGGGGAAAAAATTACTTAACAAAAACAGCACCATAAAGGATTGGAGTATAGAGAAACTGCCAGTCACTAGAACAGTAGCCAAACAACTGATAGCCAGGTCAAGAAGGGATGAGTAATGGAATAGAGGGGTGGGTTGAAAAGGGAGGAGGGAGAAAAAGGCAAATAAATATAAAAAGTGTAGATGTAACTATCTTATTCTGGAGACACACCATTTCCTGGTTCACATATGGAAGCTATTATGCTCTGTCCTCAGGGAAAGAGGTGGGAGGTGCTTATAGGCATCAGTGACATAATCCAAGATTTTAATGCAAGTAGAATTAGGCACAAGTACACCCCGTCAGCTCAAATGGCGACAACCAAACCCACTCCCCCCCCACAGAAACCTCCAGAGTGATGAACTAATTTATAGATACACATTTTCGAGTCCTATTAATAAAAAGGAAAATAATTGTAGGGATACATTGTTTCAAATGGAAAAGAAAAGGAAGTGAGATGGTGACCACTTTGGCTTGCTTGTTATTACTGACTTTACTTCACAATTCTGAAGGGTCTATGGCCCAATCCTATGCATATTTATTTAGAACTATAAATAAAGGGCTTACTCCAAATTAGGTGTATCTAGAATTATAGTCCTAAACTAGAAAATACGGTATACCTGTATTTCTCTTTGTGGATGGAGTTTCCTTAATATCCCAGCCACAGGGTGCCACAGACTTTATCTTTTGTATTTTCTCATGTTTACTGGATTGTAAGTCCCAAGAACATCATCTGTTGTAAACACATTTCTATAGCGAGTTTAGGAAGCCAGGGTGCAATTGAACTCTTGTAAGTAGGAGGGTCATTCTTTGTTTTGTTTTTGAGCCTTGTATCCCATTTCCTAGCAGGAAGCTTGGGTTGGCAACTCACTACTTTCCTTTTCACAGCTATTTCTGACATAAACCAGTCAGTCACCTGTCAGATATTAATACAAGCAAAGATTGAAAGGCTTAAAACTGACATAGCGACGTGATTTTGGCAGCAAAGACTAAAAAGTGACAATCTTTAGAGTTGTTCTTAAATTGGAAACAAAGGTTGTTCAGTTTCATCCATTATTTCTGTTTGTGGTTATTTTCTGCAATAAACATCTGTTTCAGTAAAATCAGTCTCTTTCCCACAGCAAAGACTGAGTGCAAAGCATTTTGGAACACTGGATTTTTATATAGCTTTAGTCAATATGCCTGAAATATATAGTAGATGCTTCTGTTCATTTGCAGTGTAACTAATCCCCTCTCCCACCTCCATACAGGTGATTCATGTTCAGAAAGTGCTCTACAGATAATTAGCACATCTGGCCACATTGCAGATTTTCCTGGTGGTATCCAGACTGTACCTGAAGATGTCTATAGAATTAATTTGGCCAAAGGAGTTTCAATGTCTTTGCCATCATCGCCACTACTGCCTCGTCATGCCTATTTGATGCAATCAAGAGCGAGCAAAAAATCTCCAGGTAACATCAAAAATATTCCTTTCAAATCTTGCTGTAAAGTTATACTTCATGAGCAAAGTAACTTCCCAGTGTTTCTACATCAGTCAACACATTTCTCTCTAGATGCCAAATGCTATGATTTTGGTTTGGTTGCTATCCTGATCCCTGAATCATTTTAGGTTTCAGCATATACAGTTGCCCCTCCACTTTTGCGGCTTTCACATTCGCGGTTTTGACTATTCGCGGTTTGCTCAGGAAGCACTTAATTTAAATCAGCTTCACTCCCTTGCACTGAAGGGAGACCAGCCAATTTAAACGGAGTGCCCCCTGACCAAACCGTGCTGCCTAACTCCCCGCTCTCCTGGGCTTGGCTCCATTTGGGGTGGAGAGCCAAGTCCTGGGAGAGCGTGGAGTTCCGGGCAGAGGTGATTTTCACACACACACACACACACACTGCCCTTCCCAAAGCAGCCGATGGGCTTCTCCTGAAGCCCATCTGCCTTGGGAAGGGTGTGTCTGAAGAGCCTCCCTCCCACCGCTCCCCTCCCCCCTCCCCTCCTTCCCTTCCCTTCCCTTCTCTTCCCTTCCCAAAGCAGATCGCTGTCTTGGGAAGGGGGGGCTGAAGAGCCTCCCTCCCACCCCTCCCTTCCTTTCCCAAGGCAGATCGCTGTCTTGGGAAGGGCGTGTGTGAAAAACGTCCCTCACCCAGTTCATTTCTTATTCGCGGTTTTTTCACATTCGCGGGGGTTGGCTGCCCCTAACCCCCGCGAATGTGAAGGGATGACTGTAGTATACAGCATACAAATGGATAGCCTTGCTGTCAGCAATATTCCCTGATCCCCATCCCTCCTGCCATGTGCAGTAGTTGGAGACTATTACTTGCATTTAGGAGAAGATACAGAATATGTGCATACTTGGTGAGAAGTAGCTTTATATGTTGATTACTGTTCTGGGGAAGAATGACACTATAGTGTCTATAGTACCATGGTTAGGCAGTCTCTCTTTCTCTCTAAGCTTTGATTGTGTGCAAATTGTGCAGAGTATCAATTATCTGTACTCGCTTTGTAGTTTATTTTGTTTTCATTCTGAAAAATGTTATCTCTATAGATTTGTTTTACATTAATTTTCTAAGCTAAATATAATGATATTTGTGGAAAAAGGGGAAATGCTGTTGAAGTTTGTGATAAGCCCTCCTGAAAGCTTCGCTTGTAGCAACAAGTGAATGTAACTGTACATATTTGGCTAAATAAGGTGTGGTCACTGGCTTCCTTTTTATCAACCTACTGAAATAATTCCAGCACACTAACATCACTTTGACTCCACCAGACCAGGAACCTGAGCATTTTTTGTGAAGTTTTATCAATTTCTTAATATCTCGAAAGAAAGAAAATAAAGTTTTGGCATTTTGAAATAGGGATTTTATTTCTCAGTGCAAGGAAGTAACTAGTGTCTCTTGCAAAAATGGAGGGAAGTATTCATAGAAGATGCAGTAGGTGATTTTCCCAAAATGTAATGTATTTTGTTCCATATATTAAATATTTACCCCTTACAGCAAGTGTTGGCTTTGGCTGATTTCATGCTAAAATGAATATTATCACCTGATCTTTTAGTTTTTAAATGCTCTTTTTTCCTTGCTGATTCAATATATCATAAAGTGCCAGACAGCTGTTTAGTTTGGTTGACCTTGTGCAACCTGCTTGTACTCACATAGCCTTTCAAAAATCTTTTTTCATTTTTGGTGGATTATATTTCAGCTACTGCTAACATTTTCATTTCTGAGTTCAATTACCTTCTCTAAAACGATTGCAATTTCTGTGGATAGGTGTAGCAATTTGGCCTTATTTGACTCCTGAATATAATTTCAAGCATACTTCCAACACCTTGAGATGCCCAGGAAGTCTGCAGCATCTGAACCTGTCCATATTTTCATCCAAAGTCAGCTGGAAGTGTTTAACCGGGCAGGGTAATTTTTATAGTGCACAGGCCTGCTCTTTTTATTTATCTGATTTCATTTATGTACCCCACTTATGCAAGCTCTGTATCATGAAGAACTTTTCTTTTGTGATTGTAAAATAGTGAAAGAAGTGAGAGACTAAAGCCACTAACAAGGTTGAGCGGACATTTGTCTATTGTATAGCTTTTTGATGCAGGAGCATCTTCATATTTGTTTCTTTGTTCCCTGTCAGATACTCATAGAGGTTAAAAAAATTGCATTTAATCTTGTAGTCATAGCTTTACAGTATCAACATGTGTATCTATACTCAAATTTATGTATGTATGCATTTTAAATAGGACAACTTTTAAAGTAAAAAAATTTTTTAATTTAAAAACTGAGAATCGTTATGATAGAAATAAGACATCAGTAATATAAAGCAAATCAGACATTTGCTCCTGCTTGGCTTCTTCCTTTTTCTGATTAGGTAAATAAACCAGGAAAGGGAAAGCTTTGCATGGAATCTGAATCTGCAATGATAATTGGATGCTCAAGTAAGTCAGGATTTGTGGGCCAAGAGCAAGCCCAGGTGTAAAGGTGATTTATTATCCTAGCTTGTTGGCTGTATTTAATCCAGAGTTTGAACATAAAAAAGAGCTGCCCTCTTCCTGATTTGTTTACCTGCTCATGAAGAAGGAAGAGCAGAGGCTGAGTGTGCAAGCATGAAATGTGTCCACAATGTGATTTATTAAATATGCCAGGAATTGTGGCTTATCACTGTGTAAATTCAGCCCATACATTTGGAAATGCCCACTCCTAACAATTCAACCATACTAAGCACATTCCTTTTTAGTTACTTCCATTGTGCATATAATATATTTTATTGTGGTTGGCTCCAAACTCTGAATGGTAGCTTCAGGCTTTTGCTATTATTTTAGTTCATGCTGTGTGATTGACAATAAATTAAGTGATTCTGTATCTTCATGTTTCCTGCAAAACTATAAAGGTATGTAAAATATTTGTTCAAACTTAAGTGGTTTGAAAATTCTTCCTTTTTATGAAAAATGTTTGAATGGGTCCACTACTGTTGACAAGAACAAGGGAGGAGGAGAAGGTCCAAGTTTCTAAATACAGAAATTGGTGAGACAAAATGGTAAGAAAGAGGGAGTCAAGAAAAGGAGTTGATCTTGAAAGACAGGAACTTGGAAGGGCGATAGGAAGAGATTAGGAGAAGGGGATGAGGTCTGGAATGTTGAGGGAAAGGATCAGGGCAGCGTTGATGAATAGGGGAGGGGAAACAGGGGTAGGTGAGGAGTTGAGTAATGAGGGGGGAAGCAAACAGGCTTCTTTCTCCCTTTAACTTCTTATCATCACCACAGCCCCCTGCCAAAGCATATTTTTTCTCCATGATGTTTGTCAAAAGAGTAGACATGTTTATAATGTCACTTTAAAGTATGGGCATGCCATGTTGATGGATAATGAACTCATCTTCTAAAGAAGATAAAGAGATGTTACTAATACTTAATATCTCTTGTTTTAATGTATGTCTTGAACAATGTTTTCTGACTTTATGAAAAGATGGCCTTTCATAGCTTTAGTGAAGTCAGATCCCACCAACCAGTTTTGATATGTCCAGATCATGTTAAATGGTCTTAAGCAGGGTGTGCCAAACAAACTATGTATTGGATTAATTCCTGTATCCTCCATTATCAATGTAAGTCTTCTTTTGTGTTGTCAAAAACAACTTTATTTAAATTAAAAAGTGTCCCCATCTCTCTTATGTCCGTTGGATTGTAAAAAATTGGTGTATTTACAAATTAACAGATGGCTTGTCTAGAAGGGCAATGTACCCATCTTGCCCCCATTCTAGAGCTCTGCAGTCCTGATGATGCAGGGCTTTTGCCCCATTCTGCCCCCGGGCAGTCTTCATCACTCCAGGGCAGATATGGGGTTGAGATGGGGAGAAGGCAGTGTAGAGCATGTTACGCTATTATAAGAAAATAACTTCTTTATTCCATTTCCACTAGGAGAAAACAAATTGGGTCCTGTGTGTCCGTAGGAACCCATCTTGGCAGGCCGGCCCTCACTGCTGCCGCCACCTCCCTGGCTCTCCCGGGAGGCAGGAAGCAAGCCCACAGTATGTGACCAAGGCTGGTCACATGCAGGGGGCCTCAGGCACATGTTGCAGTCCCCTTTCCTGCCTTCCGAGACTGCAAGGAAAATGGTGGTGGCTGCAGCGACAGGGGGAAGTGCCTGTTAGGACTTCCCCCTGTTCCATGGAGGGAACGGACGAACAATGGGCCTGATCTGTGGCCAGGATACACCAGCGGGGACTTGTGTAGCTGAGTCTGTAGTCTTGGTTTGTTTCCTTTTTAAATTCTGTATTAATTTGGCTAGGATACTATAGTCATCCCTGCTCACTTGCGGTTTAAGTATTTGAGAATTTGATGATTTATGGAGCTGATTACTGTATTATGTTCTCCCTGGGCATTTGTAGGTCCTCCAGCACAATTCTGTGGTCCACTTCCTTCAGAAGTGAACCATAGAATCGCACTGGGGGACCTAGAGATTCCTAGAGGAGTGTTCTGTCAGGTTAAAAAAAGGGGTGTTACCCTAAGAAGGTGGCGGTGCTTTAGAGCCACACCTGTGATGCCCAAAATCTCTGTTATTATCTGGGGGAATTATTAGCTCAAACGGAAGTTGCGAGAGGTGGGTAACTTCAGGGAACTTTTAATCTATGTATTCAAATACTAACTGTAGAGAAAACTCCAGTTAATGTGAAAGAAAGCATTTTTATTGGAGATAACGCAGAGGATGTGCTAGCATACAAAGCACACACTCTTAAGAACCAGTCAAGGCTATGGGAGAGAAAGGTGGAGAGGTTGGATAGAGAGAGGTTCGGGAAGATAGGGTTATGATTACCAGTCTTAAAGAGAAGAGTTCCGTGCAGCAAAGAGGCTCAGACTAGTGCTGAGGGTGGCATAGAGAATCCAGCAGAGTATTGGTTTCTGTCTGTGGCATCATTTCTAGGCTGGGATATTAATACCCTATTTCATATCCTGAAGGGGTACTCTGGTTATGACAAAGCCTGAATGATTCTCCCACAGGATAGACAAAGGGAACGAAAAATAGACAAAGGAGACCAAAACTCAATTGTTTTCCAGCGGTGTGGGGAGGGACTACTTCATCTTGGGTTTGGCTCTGCCTCCAACCTTGACACGTAGGGCAATCAACAAATAGAAACAGAACATACACTCCAGGAAGGACAGCCAACCCCAACACTCCCCAGTTCTATCCTATCTCGCCAGGGTTCAGGTCAGGGTTTCTTTGCTCCAGCAAATTCAGCATAACGCTTCGGGGAGGATGGCTGTTTCCAACTGAAAGTTCCCCGTTATTGCAGACCTCTCCTCTGAGGAGAAAGAGGCTGCTTCAGACCATGCTGTGCCAGCTGGCCAGCACGCTGAACATGAACTCTGGGGCCTCCCAGGAGGCTTCCTGTTGACTGCTTTGGATGCCACAGAGGTGGCGAGGGAGCATGATAGTGTCTCCTTTGTGGGGACGGACCACTTTGCGGCCTTGAGGAGTTTGCTGACCGGCGCCTTGGGCTTAGCCACCATTTCTAGTAATGCCACTGAGGAGATCAACGCTAGTGCCACGGACCTCTCCCCACTGCTCCTGGACAGTAAAGAACTTCCTCCACAGCTTGCCGAGTGGATTGCTTTAGTTGCTCAGCATACTGTGGTGGCAGGTGGTGGGGAAGGGGTCCCTGGGCAGCATGCAACGGCCTTGGATGATGATTCCCATGTTTTTCTGACCTGGAGGGGGCAGAGCTATGGCAAATCTTCCCACGCTTCCTAACTCCTCAAGCCTAGGTGGCACAAAGCACAAAGGTTGGGGTCTCTTGCAGCTAGATCTCTTTCTTTCCTGAGACTGAGCAGCTACCTCAACCCCTCGGGGATCAGTCCCCTCCCTGTAAGAGGGGTGAAAAGCAGAAACACTCTATGATTACCTGTATGACTACCCCCTCAAGGGGGTAACTCTATGATTACCCCCTTGAAAGAAGGGGATAACTCTATGATTACCCCCTTGAAAGAAGGGGATTCTGAAGAATCTATAGGCACTTCTGCCAAGGAAGAGGGAGCACTGTCTTCAGAGGAGGAAGACTCTTTCTCAGAACATGTATCCCCCAGACTAATCAGACTTAAGGAGACCCTAACCTGGACATTCCAGAATTGGGGTCCAAAGAGAACCTGGTCCCTAATGTCATCTCATTCCCTGATATCTTCAAGGAAGTCTTGGAGGGAGAATGGGTTCACCCAGGCACATCTAGAGTTCCATCTGCAAGTGCCAAGTCCTTTTATAACCTGCCCAATGATATTATGGACAAGTTGAATCTGCCAGCCATTGATGCCCCTGTTGCAGTGTTGGTTTCTGACCCGCTCTTTCCTTGGGATGTCGATGATAATCTTAAGAATCCTGAGGATAAGAGGATCGAGGCTTTTCTGTGCAGGGCCCATGAGGTGTCTGCCTTGGCCATCAGGATGGCTGCTGCTACTTCTCTTTTTGCCAGAGCTTCTATTAGGTGGTCCAAGGACCTTCTAGCTGTCTTACCCGATGGAGAAGTCAGATTTCATCAGGTTATTAATAAAATGGCCAAGGCATTGGTGTTCATTGCTGACGCCAGCCTGGATGCCTTGCAATTTTTGTCATGATCTTTGGCAGCCAGTGTGGCAGCTAGACACCAGTTACGGCTAAAAAACTGGTGTGCGGATAATAAGGCCAAAGCTAATCTTTCTGTCTGTGCCTTTAAGGGTGACAAATTGTTTGGTGAGAACTTGGATGAGCCTTGTGGAGACCAAGGACAAGAAAAAGGCCCTTCCATCTTTACCCAAGAAAGAGGAACACAAATACTTGCGTTCTTCTGCCCAGAATCTACGTGGGTTTAGGCCTTCCTTTCAAAGAGACTTCTAATCCTCCAGAAATTCCCGGGGGTCCATGAAACAACATGCTAAAGGTCGGTCCACATCGATGCTTGTTTCTATGGGCGAAGAATCATCTCCAATCTCTCAGAGGAGAGTACCTCCAAATAGTGTTGAATTGCCAAGTGGATTGGCTGAGCAGACGAACTCTGAATCACAGTCGATGGGGTCTCAATTAGCTTGTGTTTCAGATGGTTGTTCACCAATTTGGTCGCCCATTGGTTGATCTCTTTGGCTCCCAGGAGAATCACATGTTGCCTCCGTATGTGTCCAGGTTCTGGACCAATGGAGCATTAGCCTTCAGTGTGCTTACAATAGCATGGCCTCAGATATTGTGTTAGCTTTTTCTTCTGTGATACTGTTGGCAAGAGTGTTAAGGAAAATCAAGCTGGAATGGGCAGAAGTGATTGTCATCGTGCCCAGCTGGCCTCAGAGGCCATGGTTTCTGGATGTGATACAGTTGCAAGTGGAGGAGTCGTGCCCTCTTCCTCCTTGGCTGGTCCTTCTTCTGCAGGGAGGTCTGTTACATCCAAACCCAGGTTGGTGACAACTCCACGCCTGGAGGTTCAGCGGAAAAGACTGCTGAAAGTTGGATATGACACGGACGTAGTAGAGACTATTTTGGCAGCTAGGCATCCTTCCACCATTCATTTGTATGAATCTACGTGGTGACCATTTTGTAGGTGGTGCCACACCAAAGGGATTTGACCTTTGCAGGCCTCGGTGGCTATGTTGTTAGCCTTTTTACAATCAGATTTGAAGAATAGTCTTCCTCCCAATACCTTTCGGCGGCATGTTTCTGCATTAGGGTCTGTTTTGAAGGGTGCGTGCAATAGGATCTTAGCTTTACATCCTCATTTTTGTGGTTTCCTGAAGGGAGTTTCCTTCCTTAAACCACCGGTGATTCATGGTTTCCCTCGTGGAAATTAAATGTCGTTCTCAGGGCGCTCATTAACCATCCTTTTGAGCCCCTGTGGTCAATGGACTTGAGATTGCTTACTCTTAAGGTGGTGTTTCTGATTGCTGTGGCTTCTGCTCATCAGGTATCTGAGTTGGGTGCATTATCACTTCGAGAAGAGTTGTGTGTTTTTCATAAGGACTTGGTCACTCTTCCTTTGGATCCCTTGTTTGTTCTGAAGGTGAATTCAGTTTTTCATAGGACTCAGGAGTTAGTCCTACCTTCTTTATGTCCTAATCCTTCTGCCGAACAGGAAAAGAATCGGCATAAGTTGGATGTGTGGAAAGCACTGAAATTTTAGTTAGAACAGACTAAGGAATTTCATAAATCAGATGCCTTGTTTGTTTTCTTTGCAGAATATTCTAAGGAGAAGAAGGTTTGTCATCTACCATTGCTCGTTGGTTGCGTCAGTGTATTGAGTTAGCATATGTATACAATTCGTTAGCTGTTCTGTGTGGTATTCAGGCTCATTCCATTCATGTTGCCACCTTGGTGGCCTTGTCTACAATGGCTTCCATAGGAGAGATGTGCAAGGCAGCTACTTTGTCTTCCCCTTCATCATTCTTTAGACATTATCATATTGATATGTATGCTTCTGCTGAGGTGGCTTTTGGGTACCATGTTCTACAGCAGGTAGTTCATTAAGCTGTTTTTGGGTTAGGTGCCTGCCCTAGTGAGGACCACTTGTTTGGGTCCCAGGATTAAGGAGTCCCTCCCCATACTGCTGGAAAACAGAATATTGGTACTCACAATGAAGGTTCCTTTTCAGCAGCTGTGAGGAGGGAATACTTCCCACCTTGAATATAATTATTTCATTTTATATTAGACTCTGGAGCTTGATTATTCATCTCTGGGAAGGGTTGGGGTTGGCTCTCCCTCCTGGAGTGTATGTTCTGTTTTTATTTGTTGATTGCCCTGCCTGTCAAGATTGGAGGTGGAGCCAAACCCAAGAATAAGGATTCCCTCCCCACAGCTGCTGAAAAGGAACCTTCACGGTGAGTACCAGTGTTCCAATTGTTTTAATGGCTGGAAGATAGGAATTGATTGGTTTATGACAACCTCTCAATGGTAGACAGGAGGGGGTTCTGAGGTGAGATTTCCTTGGGACTGGGGTTGGGAAAGGTCACTTGATTGTTTGGTTGGATGACTCATTGCTGAGGTGCCCAAGAAGGTATTAGCAGATACCTCCTTAATGGCTTAAGGGCTTCTGCAGAATCCTAATATGGGCTTGTTTTGCCAAAATATTTCTAAGGTACATCCCAGGTCCTGTGACCTCCGCCTAACCTCTTTTTGGATCAGCCGGTCAACTTGACCCCTAGAAGTGTCAAATATTTCCAGTTATGAGATACTATAAGGAGGGGGTAGTACAGCATACTAACGGGGGGGGGGAATTTGCAATTTTTATTTATATTCGTGATTCTTCCATTTTCACGGGGGTGTTATGCCCCTAACCCATGTTGAAAGTGGAGGGCTGACTGTGTATCACATATTTTGTATTTTTATTATTTCATTTTAGAACTACAGTGGGCTTTCCCATCCTTGGAGGTTCAGTTGCCCCCCACCCCAGATGGGGAAAAGCACAGATGCTCAAGCCCCATATTAATCAATGGGAGTGTGTGCATGCAACCATGCACTGATGCACCTGTGTGCATGTGCTGCAGTTGAATAATATGGGGTGTGGCGATCTGTGGGTGGCTACCCCGCTGATACTGTGGGCTCATTGTGTGTCAAATATTTCATTTAAAACTACGTGGAACATTACAGAATAAAAGTGAATACTTTAAATCTCAGAATAAGTGTAACCAAGTTTCTTGTTTTATCTGCGGGGTGAAACGAGAAGTTGAAGTGGGTTTACTTATCTCAGGGATTGTCTAAGTGGCATTAATACTTAACATAGAAAAAAATGTACGCGGTGTTCTGGGCTTGATTTGGAAGGGAAAAGCTGTTTGCTGACTGCGAAGATGTTGTGTTCACCCCCACCCTCATCCCACAAGTGTTATGATGAAATAATTTTTGCTTTTATTTAAATGTTGTTCAGTGCTGCAATGAAATGAGACAAGAAGGATCTAGCCAACATTATAACCAGAGTATTATAGTTCCCATCCATGCAAATACTTCCTCCTGAGTATGTTTTCCTTGTATAAACAGAATTTTTGGCAATTAGGAATTGTGCACAGGCATGTAGTTAATTTTATTAGGATATCATTTTACAGTCCTTCAATAGTTGAAATCCTTCAGCTTTGTTGATTTTGTCTAGCAAGTTCTTTGGATTTGCATTATTAAGCATCATTCTGAAATGCTTCACATGTGTGTACTGCTTTCTGACTCTTTAGTTTCAATTATTTATTTCTGTGTTTTAAAAAATTAATATTAATTATTTTAAAACATTTATACCTTCCTTTCTTTAAGACTGTGAATTAGAAAGGACTTACAATTCAAAATAAAATGTCAGATAAAATCCACATAAATTAACAATTAATTTAAAACATGTACATGATAAAACTAACACAGTACCAAAATTGCAGAAAAGATTGTGGTTGGCATCCTGTTAGTGGCTTAGGATGGCATTAAGTCCAACGTATGCCATTGTAGGTCACTTGCCTGGTTGTTGCAGAGATTGGAATCCTTCCTTTCTTGCATAATGTCCAACTGCCACACTTTTATTTTAACTGCAGCATCCTCTCCTCCAACATGGCCATTTGATGGGGTGGGGGGTGGAGAACCAGAGCAACCATATCACCATAGAATCATAGAGTTGGAAAAGACCACAAGTGCCATCCAGTCCAACCCCCTGCCATGCAGAAATAAATAATCAAAGCATTCATGACAGATAGCCATCCAGCCTCTGTTTAAAGACCTCCAAAGACTCTGAGGCAGTGCATTCCACTGCCAAACAGCTCTTACTGTCAGGAAGTTCTTCCTAATGTTCAGGTAGAATCTCTTTTCCTGTAGTTTGGATCCATTGCTCCGTGACCTAGTCTCTGGAGCTTCAGAAAACAAGCTTGCTCCATCCTCAGTATGACATCCCTTCAAATATTTAAATATGGGCCTTGTCTACATGATGAAAAAAATCCGTTTGGCGTTCGAAAGATCAATAATGTGTACACATGGCTGTTCGGATGCATTCGTGTCTTTCAGAGGGGGTTGGCGAATCCCCCGTAAACTATGTGAATTTGGTGTTTGGGAGGATTAGCGGATCTCAACCTAAAATCCGTACAGCTACTTGAATTGTCGATCGTCTGTACACCCCGTTCGCACACATACGAACAGGCAGTGTAATCTGATTGGCTGGCTGAGCACAGGGGGTGGGGCTAGCAAAGCGGGGAATTGGGAGCGGCCACCATGTTGGATTCCCAGCTAAGTGAGAGTCCAGTAAGTCCATGAAATGGAGATTTTTTTACATTTATTCATTTTTAATTTATATTGTAAATACAGAGGACCGACTGTCCGCATAACAGGCACCTTTTTAAATAAAAAAAAGAAGCAGCGGAAGATTTAAAACCGCCGCTTGGATCGCTCGCTCCAGCCAGCTGGGCAAGGGGGATTATACAGAATTTGGGGGGGGAGTGTAAAAATTGTATAGGCAGATCGTACACATTCGAACGGCTGCCTTTTCAAATTTTTTACCCCCCAAACGGATTTTTTTTCCCATCGTGTAGATGGGGCCATGGCTATCATGCCACCTCTTAACCTTCTCTTCTCCAGGCTAAACATACCCAGCTCCCTAAGCCACTCCTCGTCTTCCAGGACCTCTTGGAGGATGACATGGTTCCTTTGCATCCAGCTTACAGACACATAGCTGAACACTTCTCTACCACTTTGCCCCTCCACTGACCAGTAAATGGTAATCTTGCAGGGTGTGTATGTATGTGTGTGTGTCCATACAGCAGCTAAAAGGTAGGTTTTTGGGGGGAATAACACGGGATGTATTTCTACTCTGACAGAACTTTATATCTTGTCTCCTGATGTAGAATTTCCCTTTGTGTTTGTTATTCACCAAAAGTTCAAATAGCATGATCTTACTTTGGTACCTAAAGCTGGTGTCTGCTTATACAGTATGACCCCCGTATCTATGGGACTGGTACCCACGGTTTCACCTACCTGCGTCCAAAAAAAATATGTTCTTTCTTTGCATTTTCTAGGTACTCCAGCATGATTCTATGGTCAACATCTGATGAAAGTGGACCATAAAGTTGTGTTGGAGGATTTCCAAATGCCTAGAGAGATGTTCTCTCTAGGCATTTGGAGGTCCTCCAGCATGATTCTATGGTATGCTTCTGCCAGAAATATAGGATTTGCTACTATCTGCAATTTTCGCTCTGTGGTAAGTCTGGGAATGTATCCCCAGCAGATACGGGGATCATGCTATAGAGGCTATTGTTTAATTGGTCTGCTACAAAAAAGCCTTTTCCTCATAGCCATCTACCTAACCTTAAAGGCCAAGATCCCTGGAACTTCAGTTGGTATTTTATATTGTGTTTAAGAACCTAGAATGCATTCATAAAATAATAAATCATATATTGGTTCCTCTCTGTATTTGTATGTTTTGGGGACTGAAGTATCCCAGTTTTATTTCAGAGGAAGTTTATAGGCATCGTAACATAGAGACTGTTGTTTGTCTCCAGCCAAAATCTGAAAAGTCCAAAAACTATGGAGCCGTTCCTTAAAAGACTAATTTATATAGGAAATGTAGTATTGTCAGGGAATATTTTCCACACTCTGTTGTTAAGAGGTCCATGGGAGTATAGGGTGCTGGTCTTCTTACATTTTGGTTACCGTATATTCCGGTGTATAAGATGACTTTTTCAGCCTGAAAAATCAGTTGAAAAGTCAGGGGCCGTCTTATATGCCGGATACACCGGGTCCATCTCGGACTCGGAAGGAAGGAGACGGCTGGCTGAGGGGGGGAAGCTTGCTAGCCACCTTATTCACCCCCCAATGCAGCTGCACTGGCGGGGGAGCCTTGCTGGGTGGGAGGGGCTGAGCTTCACTCCAGCCGGCTGGCCATCCCGCGATTCCCCTACTCACGAGGAGGCCTCCTCATGGGTCGGGTAATCGCAGGAGGAGGGTGAACCCCTCCCCATCTGGCTGGCTATCCCCCACTATTCCCCTACTCATGAGGAGGCTGGGCAGCCTCCTCGTGGGTTGGGGAATTGCAGGAGGAGATTGAACCCATCCCCAGCCAGCTGGCCATCCCGCAATTCCCCAACTCTCGAGGACGCTGGCCAGCCTCCTCATGGGTTGGGGAATCCTGGAAGGTGGCTGAGCCTCTTCCCAGCCAGGCAGCCATCCCCCGCGATTCCTCAGCCAGCTTCCGAAAGGCTTCAGGAAGGGTGGCTGGCTGGAGGGGGGGGAAGCTTTCCAGCCACCATCCGCCCTTCACGAAGCCATGAAGGGGAGTCCTATCGTGGCTTCAGGGAGGGCAGTGATGGGGAGTTGTCTTATATGGCGAGCATACCCTAAAGTCTATATTTTTACTTAAAAATTGGGGGGGGTCTTATACATACGCCCAGTCGTCTTATATGCCGGAATATACGGTATGTGTCTGTGTATGCCCTTGAGAATGCTTGCAACTACAGTAGTTTTAAAACAGAAAGCTAAAAAAAAAGTGACTTCAGCATTGAATGTCACCTGTTTCTTCTTCATGGTCTCTTTGGTTCACACAGATGGGGTTATCTGTGCCTGCTCAGAACCTTTTAGAGCTAGGGAATAAGTGTTTTGGTGGTAGCCCCTTTTCCACATGGCACATGTAACCAGCACCATTCCTGCTCAATCCCTCAGTTTCTTTTTCATCTGCTGCTGCAGCAACATTGATTTGAACTTTCTCTTAGCAGTTTCTTGGATTGTCTCTCTTGGCTTAGATTTCTTCAGTTTTCTTGGACTACAGTCTTACCTGACCTTGCTTACTCTTTGTGTTTTGGCTTGTTTGTTGGTTTATAAAAATAATTATATTTGTAAGTATTTATCAATATTTATAAAAAATATTTAAAGAGAAGTGGTATAGCTTCAAATAATAGAATTATTTTCCATTTTGATATTTTTATTTTTCCCTTTCTCGTTTTATTAATCTAATCCTGATTCAAAATGGTTGTCCATTATTGTGCTAGTTTACAGTATCTAATTATAGTATTGCTTGCAGTAAAGAAGCCAAAAACTATTGCCTCTTGAAAGGATGTGGTTTGTGTATTACATGGAATGCATTTTAGAGCTGCTCTCATTTTAAACAGGCCTTGTTGCTGCTTGTATTTGTGTCTAGATAAATATCGAACTAGCACCCTCTGCTGGCTTTTTGTACTTAAACAGTCTTTTTTAGATATATAATTTTTAAAGATATATAAATTTTGATATTTAAATACACCATTGTAGAACATATAAAATAACTGAAGAGTTGTTTTGTTGTCCTCAGCTTACCTCAGGATTTGAAACTGTAAAAAGGGAATGTGAGGCAAAGAGGATAAACTGTAGGATGGTTTGGGCATAAAATTATTTACTGGATAAACTCTGCTTGTCTGTTGTGCAAGGACTGAAAATGTGTTCAGTATGGCCACTAAAACACACACACACACACACACACACACACACACACACTTAATGCAGATTACTTGCCTTCTAAACATTTTTTAATCACCCTACTGTATTCACAGAAGGCATGCTTTAGGGCTGAAGTGGAGAATGAAATTTTCATAATAATTGTAGGAGTTAAAGGGGCATGGGAGTTATAAAACAAGGGGTGGGTTCTGCCATTATGGAAATTATCAGACACATTAAAAGTGGTGTTACATCAACGCCAGGAGATGGCAAGAGGGCTCCCTTTTCAGACGACGTTGTTTCCCCCCTCGTTATGCACCCCTTTTGCTGCTGTTCCGCCAGCGCTGCTTTTTATTGATGGGAGAAGCCATCAATAGATCCCCCATTCCATTCCTGTCACGGATGTTCCTGCGTGCAACAAGGTGCCCCGTTATGCTGGTGAGATCCCAAAGTCAATGGGAGGGCCCTGCCAGAACACTTCCAGGTGAGATTGGGACATCCAGGTAAGTGACACACTTTTTATGATCCTCCCTGGGTTATTTCTACCTTTTAAAGTGTGTTTTTGTGCTTGCTGTATTTTTTTGTGTTCTTTTTATTTTTATTTTTGAATTTCCTGCACTCGCGGGAAGTGCACTCACTTCAATCCAGGAACAGAAGGGAGCTCCATTAGAGCTCCGTTCACTCCTGGACTGCTGGAACAATGGGAGAAGAGGTAAGTATGGTGGGTAGGGTGATTGTGGCATGACAGGGACGGGACAGGGGTGGGAATGGAGACTGTGGGACAGGAATGCTTTTTTCATTCCTGTCTGATAATCTCCTATGAGTCTCAAGATTGTATTGCTCTTACTGTTGATACCTGTTAAACTACTAGCTTGACATTTGGTGACCTTGATGAACTTGAGGTCTACAGTTGTGCCAAACTGATAAGAATTGACACAGGAACAGGAAATTAAAATGGATACCCTTGCCCCAATATCTGAAGAGGCATATCATATGTTTATAGCAATTGTTGCTAAAAATTAATACACTATTGATGAACTGTATTCACGCTTCTCAAGGAAGGCCACTCTTCATAGGTTTGCTGAAGTGCAGAGCAGCTGCTCAGAACATACCTTCCAACATTTCATAGGTAAAAACCAGGACATGTCTGGCCAAACAATGTCAAAGTGTGGTCAAGATGGCAAATGTTATTAATGTAGAAGAAAACACAAGTTAGGAGAGGCTGCGGCAGTTTGCTTTTGCCTGAGCTGGCTGGGAAGGGCAAGATTCTGACCCCATCTCTCCTCTCCCCTGGGCTGAGTTAATTGAGTGCAAATTGCTATGCGCTTTGAACTCAGTTTGCAGCAATTGAAGTAAGCTGAGAACAAAAAGGGAAAGTGGGAAGAGCGGAGAGAAACTGGCACATTTTAAAAGCAGCTAAAAAAGTGGTACAATAAAGGATTAATCGAGACATTCCTGCCAAATTGGGACAGATAGAGGGTATGCAAAACTGATTAAGATTTTTCTGTTGCATCAAAGCATGTATCAGCTGGTAAAGTTGTCTCATATATGCCCAGTTTCTTTCTGAAGCTAAAATGCTGCCAATATTCCATGGTTTCCAGAGTGATTTCATGTTTCAGGAGAGAATATAGTGGATAATAAGTGCCCATTTATGGAATAGAATCATAGAATCATAGAATTGCAGAGTTGGAAGAGACCACATGACCGCACAAGTTCAAACCATGGGTCACAGTCCTAGCAGAGTTGGGGGGGGTGTTAAATGCCACCCCACCCCAATGCTGGAACAATCCTTTTGGGCCCTAATGGGGAAAAGCTGCCATTGGAGCATTCAAAGAGGAGTGTTTTATGAGGCAGTTGTGATGTACACTGGATGATTCCAGAAGGGAAGAGGACTGAGTGTGATTGAACGAAGAGCAGCAGTTAGAAAAGACAATGGAGATGAGAATGTCACTCAGTACCCTAACATATCCAGAGAAGCACAGGGATGCATTCCAGCCCAGAACTGTATAGCAGGCTACATAACTGAGATCAGAGCCCTGAGTAAGAGTACAGTGGGCCCTTGGTATCCACTGGGGTTTGGTTCCAAAACCCCCGTGGATACAATGGCGGAGTAAAATGGTGTCCCTTATATAAAATGGCAAAATTTAATGTTTGCTTTTTTGAATTTATTTTTTTAAAAATATTTTCGAACTGTGGTTGTTAAATCCATGCATGTAGAATCTGTGGATACGGAGGGCCAGCTGTATAAGATAGCTGATTATTGGACTCCTGTTTTGTTTTACTAACTGTTTAGAGGTTTACCTTAAATTATATATCTGTCTGAACTGTTCTAATTGCTATCTTCATTCTTTTATTGATTGGTTGGTTGGTTGGTTTGGTTTATATCATTCCTTCCTCCCATAAATGGGACACAATGTAATGTGACTTACAACAAATCCTGCTGATTAATTCTTGTTGGAAAATATTTTTTACTTTCTTAGTTAGGGATTTAGCATCTGCTGAACAGGTTCCCCCCCCCCCCAAATCTCAGGTTCACAGCTTAAGCATTTTCCTGGACTGAGCCTAGATGCCCAGGTTTCAGCTGTGGCCAGGAGGGTGCTTGCACAATTAAAGCTAGTGTGCCAGCTGTGCCCATTCCCTGAAACATCAGATCTGGCCATGGTAAAACATGCCTTAATTACATGCCAGTTGGATTACAGAAACGTGTTCTACGTGGGGCTGCCACTGGATACTGTTCAGAAACTTCAGTGGGTCCAAAATCCTGCAGCCAGGCTGTTGCCAGGGGCTTTTTTTCAAGGAACATATAACCCATTCACTCACTGGCTACCAGTCTTTCTCTCTCAATCTCTCTGGCTTTTCTTCGCAAACGAAGATTCAGCAAGGACTCATCCCGCGCATAACACTGCTCTCTATTGCTGGAAAAATCCTTGCACGGATACTCCTGAACAGATTAGTTCCTGCTATTGCAGAAGAATGTCTCCCTGAAAGCCAATGTGGAGTACTACAGATATGGTATTTGCCCTTAGACAACTGCAAGAAAAATGTAGGGAGCAGAACAAGGGTCTCTATGTAACATTTGTTGACCTCACCAAAGGCTTCGACACTATGAGTAGAAAAGGTCTGTGGCAGATCCTGGAAAGACTAGGATGTCCCCCCAAATTCCTTAAAATGATTATCTTGCTACACAAGGGCCAGCGTGGTCAAGTCAGATATGGCGATGCTCTTTCAGAGCCCTTTCTAATAACTAATGGAGTGAAGCAAGGTTGTGTTCTTGCTCCAACTTTATTTATAATCTTCTTCAGCATGATGCTCCAAAGGGCTACGGCAGAGCTTGAAGAGGACGATGGCATCTATATACGTTACCGTACTGATGGTAGCTTGTTTAACTTAAGCCATCTCAGGGCTCACACTAAGGTCCCGTCTACACGATTTAAATAATACATACGGTGTGCGGAAGTTCGCGCTTCGGTACAAACAGCCATTCGGATGCACACGAATGCAAAAGAGGGGGGCGGTTTTCCACCCTGAAATACGCACACGCGGCGTTCGGGAGGGAAAGCGGATCACGAAGAGAAATCCATACGCCGTTCGGATGGCTGACGGGTCTGTACGGTCCGTTCGCACACATACAAACAGGCAGGGTAATCTGATTGGCTGGCCAAGTAGAGGGGGCGGGGCTAGCACAGAAGGGAATTGGGAGCAGCCACCATGTTGGTTTCCCGGCTAGCGAGCGTCCAGTAAGTCTGTGAATTTTTATGTTTATTTATTTTTATTTTATATTGTAAGTACGGAAAACCGACTGTCCGCAAACCAGGAACCTTTAAAAAAAAAGCAGCAGGATATTTAAATCTGCCGCTTAGCTTGCTCGCTCCAGCCAGCTTGGGGAAGAGGGAGTCATACGGAGTTTAGGGGAGTTTAAAAATCGTATAGCCGGTTTGTATGCATATGAACGACAGGCTGTTCGTATTTTTTGCTCCCCATACGGATTTTTTTATGATCGTATAGCCGCACTCTAAGACTCTAAACTATCTAGTCCGTAAGCTGCTCTTCGCTACAAGTCTGTATCTGGGCAGAAAGTGCTGGTTATGACCTTTAAAGCCCTATACGGCTTGAGTCCACAGTATCTTAAACACTGTATCTCCCTATAAGAGCCTGCCTGACTTTTAAGATCTTTGGGGAAAGGCTTTTCCTCAGTCCCACCGCCATCACAGGTATATTTGGTAAGGACACAGGGAAGCCTTCTCAGTGGCTGTTCCCAGATTGTGGCATTCCCTCCCATGGGAGGTTCAGTTGCCTCACCACCACCACCCCCATCTCCTCCTTTTGCTGGCAGGCTAAGGTGTTTTTATTCAGGTAGGCTTTGGGCTGAAAATCTATATGACAGAAAGGGTTTGTGGTGGGGTTGTGTTTATTTATTTATTTTAATTATGACCAGTGTTTTTACTGTCTATTGTTTTAATCTTTAAAAAATTGTATTGCTACTTAATTCTTTTTAAACTTTTGTATAAATAATGTTTTAACTGTATCTTGTTTTTAAAATGCTGCCTTGGGCTCTGCATAAGAGGAAGGCGGGATATCAAATAAACAAACAAATAAATAAAATTGTTTTGGTTTTCAGAGTTTCATAACCTTTTTAAAAGATGAGACACAGCTAAACTATTTGTGTTCACAGTTATTTATGTAATGCAGGTAACTTCCAGAAAGTACACTGGTACGCTAGCCTCACTAACCCTTTGACTTCTGTGTGGATTTTATAATCAGTTGCTTATAAAAACAAAGTTAAAAAAGGAATGCCTTTATTCAAGATCTAGCAAATTCCTATCTGTACTCTCCATTAATCAAGACACTTGAATTCAGTATCAATGGAAATGTTACAATTTTCAGCTCTTCTAGATGAAGGAATGCCTTTCAGAAGGCAAAACCACATTAGGCTATCATTTAGAAAATGGTGCATGAACACATTTACCTCCCCCATTGCATGTGAATTGCTACACATGATAGAGATCTCCAGGTTTTTTTTGTACAGTATACATAGATAATACACCGTACATGTTGAATGTTGCATATGAATAATTGTACGGCTATATGAGAGAGAGAACAATCATGTTAACAGTGTTGAGGTAGGGGTGGTAATCCTCAACCATTTCATCTTTACATGTGAGGATGAGTAATTATGGTAGTTTTTTCTCCACTGTGTCAGAAATTCACCCTGTATTCAACACTAGAAGTGTTGCAGAGGAATAATTCTGTGGGGTGAAAACATGGGCTTTGTTGGGGGTTTGCACAAAAACTACGGTATTTTGGTGTAGAGAAAACAGGTTTCCTATGGAGGAAACCATGGGTGCATCTACACTGTAGAAATAATACAGTTTGACACCACTTTAACTGCCATGGCTCAATATTATAGAATCCTAGGATTTGTAGTTTTTTTGACACTAGGATTTGACACTAGCACTCTGATAGAGAAGGCTAAAGACCTTGTAAAACTACAAATCCCAGGATCCCATAGGATGGAGCTACAGCACTTAAAGTGGTGTCAAACTGCATTATTTCTACAGTGTAGATGCACCCCATGTTTTCTGCACAGGAAACCCATTTTCTCCACAGAAAACAGGGTGACTTTTGTGCAAAAAAAACCCCCATATGTTTTTCTCCACAGAATAATTCTTCTGCAACTCTTTGGTCATTCAAATACCAGGAGAAAATTGCTCAAAAGTTCTCACTGGTCTATTATTCTTCCAAATGGGTTTTTCTGAACGTTAGGAAGCCTCTTTATTGACCTGCCAATGAGTAGTTATGTATACCCTTTCCATTCCTACCTAGAGGAATATCCTTGGGGAGGAAAGGTGGAATAAAATGGAACTAAGAGAAGAAAGGTGAGGGAAATTGGATGTTCACAGGTTACCTTTATAACATAAGCCTGAGAAGAGTTTTCCCAGGTATCTGTTTATCATAGTTTTACTTTGGGGAGGATTTTATCAACTACTTGCCTGCACAGGTTCTTTATTTAGAAGCATTTCTTAAAAGGTGAGGGGGAAGATTGAGTCTCTCATACAACTGTTATAAACAACAACCTTGTATAAGTTGTTTAGCAATGTGCCCTGTGGAAAAGTTCAGGGAAAAAAATCTAATTTCTTAGACATGTAAGTTTGTATTTTGTTTAATGGAATTTATTTTACAATAAGGCAGAATAGAGACAGAGACAAGGGAGCCATATTTCAGGTTATTGAGAATGTTTTGTGCTGAACTATAACAAATGAAGAAGGTTCACTGGAGCTCCCTCCTTGCAGTTTATACTAAAGGATATGGATTACAAATGGAGGGAGTGATTCCATATGCATGCACAGTCTGTGACCTCTTGCAACAACATTACTGATCAAACATCTGTTAAAGCGTAAGCTTTAACTTCAAGTTTCCTGGTTTTGTGAAACTTCAGTCCAAGAGGCAGCCTTAACTTTGATTTTGAAATAGCAGATTTTAACACACACACCCCAAAAATTCCTCCAATACTGAATTTAACATCAGGTATGTTTTTTATGCATGGGGCCTTTGGCCTCAATTGACACAGACTGTTTCAGTTGCAGGAATACATAGTTCCCTTCTAAAAGTTTACTTGCTTATAACTTTGATGTGTGCATGTAAAGTAACTGAGAGCTGCTGAAATGAGGACTTATCTGCTGCTTATCCCAAAATAACACTCCTTGATTTGTGTTTATCCTTCAGTTTGTTTATAAAATCAGAGGGTAATGCCAAGGTTGAAATAATTTAAGTGGGCTGAAAGGGATGCAGGAGTTATTCACTCACCTTGCTTGATTGTATTGAAAAGAAACTGAACACCTGAGGTGGAAGCAGCGTGCCAGGGAATGATTGCGTTCAAAATCTAAGCCTGTTTATTCTGTTCTCTGTGTCTTTGAAACATCCTTAGCACTGAGTGCAGTTTTGATGAAGAAGGAAAGCCAGTCCCTTTTCTCTTCCTTTAGATGCCACACAGTAATTAGAATGGTAGTGGAAACCTGCTTTTGTTACTTCAGCCTCTCAGCTATTCTACAATCTTGTTTTTTCTTTGTGGGCTCTGTGATCCATACATATGGGATCACTCTGTACATATTCATACAAAATGTGAATTATGTGTGGAAATTTCAGAAAATTCTAGAGCTGTGTTTTGGCGGTAGCCCCACCCCTCATTGTATAGCTGTGCGCCATGCTTTCCCACCCCATCTCTGTTCTTTTTTGTCTGCTGTGGTGAAAGGAGTGAGAGGAAGCTTCTCTGTGTTAACGTTTGGTGATCTACTTCCATTCCCATCAACTTTTCTTCTTCCAAACTCCCCTTCTTTCCTTTTTTGGGGCTTATGGCCCAAAGGGTTACGTCTAGAAATGCATTGATTGTGGGGGTAAGATCCTGAAGATCGGTAGCTACTCCCAGTGGCTCCTCTGCTTGGGCAAGATGCATGTGGTAGACTTGTGCCCCCACTGCCAGATTGTACCTGCTGGGCTAGAAGCAATAGAAACATCCCATCTTAAGGCACCTCAGTGTGAAGGAGCCCTCAAAACTGCTACTTGGGCTGCACAGAATCAGCCCCTGTACACAGCTTCTGTCTCAGTCTCTACATGTTTCCATCAAAGATGGACCAACTCTTCTCTCTAGACCAGGGGTGGGGAACCTTTGGCGTTCTAGATGTTTGGGACTTCAACTCCCACAAGTCATAGCTAGCATGGCCAGTGGTGCGGAATTATGGGAATTGTAGTCCAAAACACCTAGAAGGCCAAAGGTTCTCCACCCTTGTTCTAGACCATCCTTATTGACACTTTCCATTTCAAGACTGGCTTCAGTGTCCAAGGGAGCAGGCAACTCTCCTCTTCCTCAACTATAGAGAGCACTTCAACACCAGTCTTGTCTTCGTAATCAACAGCAGAGGCTGCCTTGATATCATCTAAGCATATTCAAAAGTCTCACTGGCTGGTAGAGGTGCCTTCAACTCCAAGCAATGCAATAGAGAAACTTTAAGAAATCCAAACGCTGCCCTTATCCACACTCTGAACTGAGGAGGAGGAGGAGGAGGAGGAAGAGGTGGTGGCGGCGGCAGCAACAGCATTTAAAGGTTGCACCTTCTAGTACAGTATGAATGGGAGGAAAAAACCATTGGTCACTAACTGCCCAGTCACTGCTCTCCTCCAAACTGGGGAGATAGTTTCGTTCAGGCACTTAGAGCTCTTCCAATTTCACAAGTTTCTTCCATACATCACTTCAGCCTGATTCTAAAGAGGGATGCCAGGGACCTAGAGAGGGATTTCTGTGATGAAGTTCAGGTTGTGTGACTGTACTCAGAAGATGAAATCCTCAACAAATCTTCTCTATCCCATAGCCTTGCTATAAGTCAGCAGCATGGGGCCTAGTTTCCCTGAGGATTACTGGGATGAAATAGTCTAGAGAACAAAGAGGATCCCTCCACCATACTGACTTAAGAATCATACAGATCCTCTTCATACAGAAGCCACTCTAGATCTTGGAACTGGGATCCTGGGCCTCAATATCACTCACCTAGGACTCATTCCAGGTCTCTGCATCACACACACCCTTTACTCTTGGGATGATCACTGAGAATACTGTGGGGACAGGAGAGTCCATCCAGTGAGATGGACTCTCCTCTCTCAGTGAGATAAAATTTGCCTTTGCACTATTGAAACAGGCCTTACCCACTCTACTACAACCTGAGTTTCCACTATGACATTTATTAGGACTATTATGAATATTCTGATGACTGATATAGACACTATCACTACTCGCCTCCTTGATACTACTACCAGCTGTGAATCCTTGAATCTCAACACCGTGTATACTCACTGGTTCTTGTGCACCATCTTCACCATTTACAAGCCCATCTCTCCCTCTTGAGATACTGTCCCCCCGGCTTTGACTGCCACTGCTCATCATTCCCCAACTCTAGCTTCAGTAGCCCTTTCACAACATCCAGCACCATCATCACATATTCAGCTGATTCTGATAGTTCCTATAGCATCTACATCATGAACTGATTAAGTTCTATCACCTCCTGCATCCATGACCTTACCAACTAACAGTGTACCTCTACGGCATTAGCCTACAGCTCCAGATTCTGAGGCCACTAGGGTAGGCACAGGAGATTTAACTCCAGCTGAATCCTCCTTAGATGAGGATTTTGATGCTTGTTCCTCTTGCAGCCCATCCACATCTTCTCTAGATCCACTCATGGGGAATCAAAATCTCCTTTCCCCAGCCAATAACCTACATACTTACTCTGAGCAGATTACTAGAATGACCAAAGTACTTGAACAGCAGGTTATATCTCCAGAATCCCAGATCTCTTGTCATAAAATATGCAAAGTGCGTTCTCTCTCTGCCCATCCGAGCAGAGATGCATGCAGCGATGTAGCGTGGGCTTTTGAGCAAAGCCATGCACACCTCTGGTGCAAAAGAAAAGACTATTTTAATTCTCTTTTATGGCTTTATTAAAGGGTAAAGTAAAATAGACAGCAGAAGACATTTATCCATGCTTCTGTATGCTCCAAGGTTCCTCAGGAGCTAAGAGAAAAGAAGAGGAGCCCTAAATGCAGGAGGCACACACACAAGCTCTAAAATCCCCTCCCAGTTATATACCTTTCCAAAACATTCAATCCTTCTGAGAAGCGAAACAAGAAACTGGACCCTTAGTTTCGTTTCTCGCTCTCAAACTCCAAAGGACAGGAAAACATAACAACAAGAGACAGATTTATGAGTTCTAATAGACAAGCTGGTGTCTTCAGTGCCTTGGTGAATAAAATTACCCAAAGCGGGGAGACAAACTTCTAATTACAATATCTATTTTCCCTGACATCTCTGGCCTGTTTTTTTAAAGGCTTGAATCCCAATATACACCTCCTGCAGCAATCCTGATGCTGCCATCTCTGTGGGAGGTGGCCTGTCAGTCATGGCAGATGCCAGCTTCAGTTTTCTCCACTGCTAGAAAACTAGAATAACTCTATAGAGTTCAAGAGAACTGTGTAGTGCTTTTTAAACACCCTCAGCCTAATTCTCTTATTCTGGATGCTGCACAATCTAATAGCCCCCCAAAAAGCCCAACTCTACCCCTGCGGACAAAGAAGAACATGATAGATAATATGGCTAGAAAGGCATATTCCATTGCTGCACTGTCCCTCAGAATAGCCAATTAATAGCCATGCATAGGGGCATACCAGCAATTCCTCTGGGAACAGGTTGCCCCCTTCATTAACCTTCCCAAGGAAGACAATTTGAAATTTTTAGTAAAATTGAACAAAACACCAATGGAATATTTTCAAATGCTTATTGAGGCATATGGGGAAGACTTCATGTCTTGTGTACATGTGTTTGAGTGGCACAAAAGATTCAGAGAAGGATGTGAGAATGTGGAAGATAACAAATGCCCTGGACAACTTTCCACTTCAAGAACTGGGAAAAAATGTGGAAAAATTCAGCCAGATTGTTCGAGGAGACAGCTGACTCAGTGTTTGAATGATAGCTGAAGCCATGAACACTGACAAAGACTGTGTCGAAAATTTTGCATGAAGATCTCAACATGAGAAAAGTTTGTGCCAAGATAGTTCCAAGGGTTCTCATGCCAGAGCAAAAAGAGTGTCCCAAGGAAATTTGTGCTGACATTCTGCAGCAACTTGAGGAGGAACCAAACCTTTTCCAAAAAATTATCACTTGTGATGAAAGCTGGATCTTCCAGTATGATCCTGAGACAAAACGACAGTCAATACACTGGAAAACACCATCATCACCAAGAATGAAGAAAGCACATCAAGGCAAGTCCACATTCAAAGCCATGCTCATTTTTTGTATGTTTTTACATCAACAGCGCAATTTTGGCAGAATGGGTTCCAGAAGGCAGAACAGCAAAATAGCATTATTATAAGGAAGTTTTGACAAAGCTGTGAGGAAGAGTTTTTTTAAAAAGGCCAGAACTGTGTGGAAATGGTTTCAGTTTTTATCAAGTCAATGTGCCTGCTCACACAACACTTTTTGTGTAGCAGTTTTTGGCTGATAAACGCATTATTACACTTGAACAGCCTCCATATTCACCAGATTAGGCACCGTGTGACTTTTTTCTTTTCCCTAAAGTGAAACCGTTGCTTAAAGGAACATGTTTTGAGTCAGTTGATGCAGTAAAGACAAAAATGGCAGATGTGTTGAAACAGCTGACAGAAACTGATCTGCTCCACACCTTCCACCAGTGGAAAATAAGACCGCATCAGTGTGTGGGTGTGAACAGGGAGTATATTGAAGGGACAAGCATTAGAATTGTAATACATTTAAATAAAGATGGATTATTGTATCAGTCTGGTTATTTAATAGACAGACCTTGTAGTTATTCATTGGGAGGCATGGTTACTGCCAAAATTCAGCCGTAGAATGTTCAAAGATCTCAGTGCAGGTGCAGAATAACCCCATATGTTTGAGTCCAGAGATGACCGCTCATAGAAACACAGGTCCCGTCTACACGATTTAAACAATACGTACGGCATGCGAAAGTTCGCACTTCCGTACAAACGACAGTTCGGATGCACACGAATGCAAAAGAGGGGGGCGGTTTTCCACCCTGAAATACGCACACGCGGCATTCGGGAAGGAAAGCAGATCGCGAAGAGAAATCCGTACGCCGTTCGGATGGCTGACGGGTCTGTACGGTCCGTTCGCACACATATGAACAGGCAGGGTAATCTGATTGGCTGGCCGAGTAGAGGGGGTGGGGCTAGCACAGAGGGGAATTGGGAGCGGCTGCCATGTTGGTTTCCCGGCTAGCAAGCGTCCGGTAAGTCCGTGAATTTATATGTTTATTTTTATTTTATATTGTAAATACGGAAAACCGAATGTCCGCAAACCAGGAACCTTTAAAAAAAAAAGCGGCGGGAGATTTAAAACTGCTGCTTGGCTTGCTCGCTCCAGCCAGCTTCGGGAAGAGGGAGTCATACGGAGCTTAGGGGGCTTAAAAATCGTATAGCCGGTTCGTATGCATACGAACGACAGGCTGTTCGTATTTTTTGCCCCCCATACGGATTTTTTTATGATCGTATAGCCGCACCCACAGTTACAGGTAGACAGTCTGTTCTTTTCTCACACTGGTAGCAGTGCACAAGAATCTGCCCATGTTCCTGCAGTGGTGTTGGACAACACATCTTCCTAAGGTTCTCTCAATAATCTTTTATTGGTTTGAAATGCAGTGGCTGATGCACACCTCTTACCAGCTCAGTGACATTTATTACCCCTCCACTGTACTCCCACATCCCAGTTCTGCAGCTGGACACTGGAACGGGATTTTGCTGAGGCCTGACAGTAGTTCATGCATCTTATTCTAGGGATATACAGATAGTTCTTTGAATATTAACAACCTCTTATGAAATATTTTCTCTTTTAGAATGTTGAGTAAAACACTTTTTAAAGCAGTAGTTTTAAAACAATAATATCACAGTCAACTCACACTGCTGCAAATTTCTCAAATCCACTGTTGAATGGTAGTAATGATAGCATTGCCGCTGTGTCCGACTGGATTAATAAATGAGTAATACTTCTGGGATTTGATGAGAAAAATGTTGCTTTCAATACTTCAGACTGTAAAACATCTTCAAGAATTGTTCCAGAAGTAGTTTAGAGTTGGAGTGCCAGGCATTTTGTTCTTGAACATGGTGAAAAAACAAGGCCTTTTTACTATGTAATATTTGAATCTTCTTTCTCAGATCTCTACATTTTCTGTGCTATTGTTGTTGTGTGCCTTTGACTGGTTTCTGACTTAGGTTTGCCTTAGGGTCACCATATCATAGGGTTTTCTTGGCAAGGTTTGTTCAGAAGGGGTTTGCTTTTGCCTTCTTCTGTGGCTGAGAGATTGTGACTTGTTCAAGGTCACTACTTATCACTTAAAAGAAACTGATATATGCTTACAAATACACAGACCAAATCAAGGAGTAACTTAAACATGTGAATGAGTCAGGAAGCTTATTCAGGTGATATGAGCCTTTTGACGTCTAGGAGACTCAAAATGCAAATTTAGAAGGTAGAGGCCTGGATTGAGCAGACATGGATTCTGGTAAATAAACCATGAATTATGCCGGTATTTTCAAGGATGGTAGCTTGCTGGCAATGAAGTGGCTGGAACCGCCATGTTGAATGTTTGCGGTAGTGATTGATCACTGAGGCACTTTTTTAAAAAGCTTGTTTAAGTGGCTTGTTTAAATTATGGAATGGCCTGCCGAACGAGATCCGTCAGATGACGAGCTTGAGTAGCTTTTAAAAAGCACTAAAGACGGATCTCTTTCAGCAGGCCTTTCCTGATTAGATCCCGGCCTCAGGAGCTGCGTCTCCTTGCCTCTTTTAGCCTTGCTGGCTGTTGATTTTTGTATTTGTTTTTTAATGTGATTTTAGTTTAGGTGGTTTTTAATCTTATACTAGTTTAATATCTTTTTATGAGGGAGGGTGGGGGTGGGTGGTGCTTACGAATTTTAGTCAGCATTGTTATATTTTAATTGTTGTAAGCTGCCCCGATTGTTTTTAACAGAGGGGCAGGGTAATTATTATTATTATTATTATTATTAGTGGAAGGTCACACTTCCGCACCTTGGATTTACTTTTTTTTTAAAGTACTGTTCGGTGGCAGCAACTTGGGTAGAATAAAAATGTGAGTAATTCACTCGCTCCTGCCATCTTGATTTGCAAAGCTTGTCCATGTGAACATCAAACACGGATAGCTTCGAATGCCTGTGCTGTTGCCAAAAAATGATGGCGACAAATGGACTCATCTGCGAATTGGTGTTACTGTGCACCAATTCAAATTGTATTGCTCGTATATACAACCCCATTGAAACAGGCAAACTGTGATTCCACTAGCCTCTCCAAACTAGGATTGCATCCTAGAATGAGATGTTAGGAAGGTGGGATAATGGAGCATTCAAGGTTATAGCTGACTCCAGTCCTCTGAACTGTGGAGGAAAATGGTCCCCTTTTATTGAATTAATAACATGCACTAGCGGTAGAATATCACAAAGACTGTGGGATTCACAAAGATGAATAGTTCAACTGCTTTACAGAACCTTAAAGACTGAAGCAGACAGGTATCTGTCATGATTAGTCTCATGCTACATTTTTGTGAATTAATTTGCTTTGTATGTAAAGAAATAAGAAGTAATTACTATTACACTAGTTAGCAATTGGTATAATGAAAACGAGGATGTGGCCTTTTATTAAGAACTTCATTGGCTTCCAAGCTGACCTAGAGGGAATAAAAACTGTTCTGTTTTACACCTTATGGGTGACATTTGAGTTCTAGCAGAGAAAAATGCTAAAATAAAACCACTGTGCACTTTAAAATGTTTAATAACCCAGAGACAAGAATGTAAGAACACAGTGTTCAGTATAATATAAATTCAGAGTACAGGAGGATTATAGATTATTTAATTTTAAAATCCTCTTTGGTTAATTCCACCCTGTCTTTTATGTTTTGGTGGTGTGTGTGTGTGTGTGTGTGAGCTGAAGTATGAATATTAAGTACTTATAATAGAACTCTAAAGTAGTAGGACCAAAATGAAAGTGAAGCTTATCTAGTCCACCCTGCAAGCATAGTTAAACATAGGAAGGGAGAGAGAAAAGGAAGTTTAAAAATTATATATTCTTAAGGAAGTAACAGGAAGACTGTAATACTGCCTGTCTTTTTCTTGAAATAGTAGTCAGTACATTAAAAAAATAATCCCAAACTGCAGAACAAATAATTGATAACTAGGCTAGCAGAGTATATAAGAATGGTCTCCTTCCAGAAACTCATGGATTCTGATGGCACTGGTAGATTTTAATGACAGTCTTGTCCAAGATTTTATAACCTGGAATAAAGAAATGACATGACCAAAAATATAGCTCCGGAAGGTCCTCCTTTTCTTCTTTGTTGAGCTGGTTTGCTTCCCTAGTTTTCTGGACAGTTGGGGGTGATGATTTTACTAGATTACAGGTAAACACAGGAATGATTTTACTAGATTGCAGGTAAACACAGGGTTCATCCTACCAAGCATAGGATAGAGTTGATTTGAAACCCACTTTTGTGGTGGCGGCAGCAAAGAAATCATACTTTTCTAACTACCTCCACAAATTGCATAAAGTCATCTGGTGGAACTAACTTTGACCTTTAATGACCTTCCCTATTTAGCATTGGGATAGGCCCTCTGTCTTTAGATATACTTACCCATTCATTCAGTACTCAGACCTTTGGTGACTACTTGGCTTCCATCTGTGGATACTACTCAATTTGTGCAACCTGAGGATGTTGGCAGAACTCTTGGAGGTGCTAGTTTGACCACTTGTGCCCTTGTGATTTAAAACACCCTGGAATAGGGTGGCTTGTTGCTTAGCACAGATGTTAAATGCTGCCTTGAGGGTGTGTTAAGTCTAACCATATTTTCATCCTGGCAGGAGGGGATGTTGGGGGGGGGGGATGCTGATCATCAGTAGGAACAAGTTTTCCTTCACAAAAGAGCCATTAAAGTGGACTAGCAGTTTGGGTCAGAAACCAGACTGTAACAGATCCTACAAAATCACTGTCATTTGAGAAATAAGTTACTTCCATTTCATTTCCAAAGCCAATTCACACTACTGACTAATGCCTTTTAAAACTGTAAAACGTTAGCTTGGAACCAGCTACTTGAAGGATTCTTTACTTCTGTCAACAGTCTTATCTGCCAATCTATAATATGCCATTTTCTTTAATAAGAATGTACTGCAAGCATTCCAAACTCCAGTAACTAAAAATTTTATAACTTGCATTTACTGGAAAGTGAGATGTCTCAATTATTTACAGAGGAGACTTCATCTTTCCAGCCTTTCCTTTGGGAGCCCCTTGGCCAGAGATCAAGCCCTAGACTGCATTATTTGCTAAGTGTCCTGTTTAGCTGAGCTTCCCATTTAATACCAATGGGATGTTTGGGTGCAAAGCTGAGGAAGAGAAAGAGCACGTTAATTCATTAGATCTTTTGGGGACAACAATCTCATCAAATTCATCTTGTCTAGTACTGCATCTGTGTGGTAAAAAAGTTTTGCTGTGATCTGTAAAGAGCTTTAATTATAGTCCTTCTACCTCTTGTTTTTCAGTCTAAAATTGTTATCACTAGCGGGCCCTTCAAGTAGTAAGCTTTACTTACTTTGAGGAGGCTACATGTTTCATCTCCTAGAGTTGAGACTTGCCCTTTCCAGTGAATTACTAGAATATTACAAATGCTCTGGTAATGCCAGTTTGTGTGGTGTTGCATACTTCCTTACCCTCTCCATTGCACAGGGATTATTTCAGTTGCACAAACATGCTGTACTATAAGCCTAAGAATCATTGGCACCATAGTGGGAGTTGGAGCCTTCACCTGTGGACTCATCTTAGGAATGTGCTGGTGTATGATAAGCGTGAGCTCTGTGATGAAACTGGCATCCAGTTGGTGCAAAATGTTGTTGCGTTTTCATCCTTGAGTACTTCAGGTGTATCATCATGCAGTGCCACATTTAGTGGGTTACTCATGGAGTTGCCCAGGATGTTGTGGAGGTGGTGGATGTTAATGCTATTCTGGTTCTTATTTTTGAAAGTACCTGTATTGTTTTGTTATCTTGTCTTCTTGGCTACTGGAAGTAGATGGAATTGTGACCTAGCCTCAACAGAATGGGATCCTAGGCCTGTTAGTTTACGTGAAAAGATTTCTTAAGTATTTTCTCTCTCTAAAAAACCCTTAGATGGCAGTATCGTTCACATTGTGATGCTATTTTAATGACTAATAATTCTGTTGTGCCTCCAATGTTTCCTGCAATTGTTGCATTTGATAAAGTGCATTCCTGTTAATAATTTAAATACTAAAATATTAAAGTAGTAAATTCATTTTCTTTCATCCAGTGAACTCATATGATGAACTGTAACCCCACCCTGACAACAATGGGGAAGAGATGCCTTTAAAACACTTGAGTATGGTCTGCTTTCACTTTAGCTATCAATTGGTAGCATTGATGTGTCTCCTTTTCTTTTCTTTTTCTTTTTCTTTCTTTTCTTTTCTTTTTTGGAAAATATTGAGAGGTAGCTGCTAGACAGATCTTTCTGCTTTTCTTCTTTCTCCCAGCCCCTTCATACAATCAACATTGTGTGTCATTTGCTTCAACAGAAATAAGGTACTCAGTAATATAAAGCTGCTGGGCTGGAGTATTTAGAGTGTTAATGTTGCAAGCTGTCTGCTTTGTAATCCTTGCCTCCCAGCTTCAAAAGATTAAACTAGTAAACAGGGTTATCTTCAAATTGTGGTGGAAAACGGAGGCTTTGCCTAGAGAGGCCAGTTGCAAAGCTGTGTGAGTTTTGACCATGTCAGAGTCACCCTCTTTCCATAGGCTGGAGGCTGCTCCAGGAACATTGCAGCAAGGAAACTGCTTTTGTTCCACAGCAGAGTTTACATTCCAAAAACTGAGCCTGACTAGAGCTTGCTGTTGCTGCTTTTTTCCCTTGACAACAGACTCCAAGAGTGGAAGTACGAGAGAGTTCACTGTCTTTACTATTGCGTGGGTAGTCTGTATACTGTCTGCATCACATATTTCTGTTTTTTATGAGTTGTTCTGGTTTTCCCTGCCTATTCTGAAATATGTGTTCCGTCTGGAAATATACCAGGTGAGCTACTAAGATCTTATACATTTCAGGTCCCATCAGGAAGCCCAAATATGTGGAAAGTCCCCGGATACCAGGAGATGCAGTTGTCACTCCAATGAGGAAAGTGTTGGAGCCAACCGAACTCAACCAGAATGGTAAGCACGTGTCTTTCAAGTAATTTCATTTTGATTTAATGACTGGACTTTATTTTGAGTTTGTTATAAAAGCAGTAAGAACTGAACTCTTTGTGCCAGATGGTTTTGTAGATCTCGTGATTGCTTATTATGTATGGAGTCTAGAAAAGTGCTGAAATCCTGGAATGATGGCTTCCAGAAAAATTGTGAGAGCTGCAGGTCACTTTTACTGTGAGAGGCATGTTTGAATTTAGTTTCTGAAGCTGCTTTTGCTTTTTTGTTTCTAAGTGAGAGTGCTCTGCTTATTCTACGTTAAACTGACGTGTCTTGCCACTGCAGTGAAAAGCTTTCCAAATCTGACAACAATAACAATAGATGACTGTGTTGGCAAGGCTGGTGACAGCCCGATCTTGGAGTTAATTGGTATTCCTGAAAAGTTCCAAGTTCATTAAATTTGACTACGACATAACAAACTGCAGTTTCAGTGAATGTCAGTGCAAAATTACAATTAAGGCACCCTGTAAGTATTTGTACAATAATGAGGATTTCATATTCACTGTGATGTCTTAGATTTACACCCTAATTGACACTAGTAGAATCAACCTATAATATTGAGTTAAATTGTCTCCCCCCCCTCCCCCCGCACTTTGAATTTAAGAGCTAGATTCTTCAGGGACAAACCATCAAACAGTTTCTAGGTGAACTGAAATCTCTTCCCTGGGTTCTTTTCTCCATTTCTGAGTATATCTTGATTAGAAGGGGAATATGTCGTGATTGGATCTTATCTCGAGAGAAAGGCAGGGTATACATTCAATACATAAATTAAATAAATAATATTAATGCCATTTTAAGTTGCGCAGCTGTGTACAGTTCTTTCTCTTCACTCTAGATCTTAACCTTCAGAGCTATGAAGGCTTTTACATTCCAAAGCAATCATTTTAAGCACTATCTGCATATCCTTAGTTTCATCCTGAAAACTGGGTACTTCTAATATATTGGTCATCTTGAGAGTTTTTCCTCCATCTCGTTTTTCAGTCTGTTATTTTGGTCAGTCATTCAAACACTGGTTATTCTGGGTTGACAACCAGATGTGATTGTTTCTTTGTTGTGTTTAGAATGCAAAGTCCTCTTCTGCAAAGGAAGAGTTTTAGTTTAGAGTTAGATAAAGATGGTTTATTCTCCTTGTCTATCACCTCTGATGACCCCAGTGGTTAGTGACTGTCCCTTCAGCAAAAGGATCCCGGTGTTTTGAGTCAGAGAGGTTATTAAAGAGCATCATATAAACCCTGAAGAACTGATCACTCTTTGCTAATTTTGGTGGGCTTAAGCCTCCATCCTCTAGCTCCCATATGGCAGCAGATTTTCCTGTCACTTGGCTACTAGCCTACATACAATGTATAATTTAATGAGTAAAACAACAACATCAGAAACGGCCAAAGAGAGAAAGATCTTTCTGACTAAAAGAGGCAGACCACTGGTGATGAAGCAGCTCCAAACATGGCCTTGTGTTTGGCCATGCAAATTTATTCTGGTTATTATACAGCAATAATTGGCACTATTACCTGAAGAGTGGTATAGTAACACTAATTTTTGAGGATGTTTCTTTATGGATGGATTCAAGGAAAGATGTGAAGGGGAAGAATGAAGTGATATCTTAGGTGTGGCAGATATTTGTACCAATGCTATGGCATGTCTCAGACAAGCAGCTCATTGCCTGATAACTTATATTATATTTCCAAGTTATTATAAAAGAAAGTCTACCGAAGTCATCTTTAAGTGTTCCTTGCACAAGTTGTGTCCCTCACCAATGCCAGACTCCTGCTGTCCAAATGTACACCTGCTATACCCAGGTAGACCTGCTTTATAGCCATAGGTTTTCCCTTTAATGAGGAAAGGCCACATGTGATACAGATGTTCTCCCAAACATGTGCACAGCATCAGATATGGTAGCAGGCACATACCTTCTCACCCTACTGATATTACATTTACATATGTGGAATTTCTAGGGCCCAGAGAACCCTCTTAATAAAGAGGAATGGATCTCAAGTCATCCATACACTTTTCCCCTCACGTTCCCCAGAGGTTGACACAGGCAAAGGCAAAGCCTGGTCGTTCTGGTTAAGAAAAGTGTCATCGCTCCCTCCTTGCTTTTAGCAGGCTCAGGTAGCTGTTGGCTTCCAGACAGTACCTGGCTGTGTTACTTGTTCTCCTCTGCAATTGCTGATCAGGGCATGTGCTTAGTGGGGGTTCATAACGTCTGTTTCTGTAGGCTAAATCTGGTTATTTTGGAATAAATTGGAAAGGAGTGCAAGGAATGAGATGTAAAATCTGAATGAAGATTTGCAGGGAATGAGATGTAAAATATGCAGATTTCTTTTTTTTATTTTTTATTAAATGATGATCTGTGCATTTTTTCAAAGTCAAGCAGTTTACTCTCTCCCTCCCTCCCTCTCCCTCTCTCTTTCTCTCTCTCTCTTAAAAATGTTTCCTTTAGTTGTTTATGTTTTCTATTAAAACAACATATTGGCCCTTGCTACTTGGTTTGGCAGAATTCCCAAATGGTTAATGTTTATGAAAAGAAACAGCAGAATTGTTTTGTACTTTTACATCAAGGGTGGGAAGCCTTTCCTTGTTGAGGTTTATATTTCTTCAGTTATAGAGCTGAGAATAGTAACATTTTGAGGACTATAACTCTCAGATTCCCCCAGCCAATAGTTCCTTCCTGTGGAATCCTGGGATTTGCAGTTTGGTGGGGCACCAGCACTCTTTGGCAGAGAAGGCGAAAGACCTTGTAAAACTACAGATCCCAGGGTTCTGTAGGAAGAAGCCATGGCAAATAATCCAGTTTCAAACTGGATTATTTGTGTAGTGTAGATTTGGCCCAGGAGAGTAACTCTTCCAAAACTGGTTCAGTCAAAACCTGTTGGGGAGGTCCACATTCCAGCCCTGGGTGGGGCTGCAATTTAAAAGGTTCAGATATGCCTCTTATGACTTACTTTAGTGTGCAGTCTCTCTCTCTCTCTCTCTCTCTCTGTGTGTGTGTGTGTGTGTGTATTAGTATTCAGGCATACTCATTCCTCAACCTGTGCAAAGTTCCTTCTAACAATTTTGTAGGTAGGGTGGAGTAAGTAATATAGGTATGAGGTCTGTCTAGTAAATAACGAGATTGATAAAATAACCCATCTTTATTTATATGTATTACAATTCTAATGCTCGTCCCCTTCAGTATACTCCCCGTTCACACTTACACACTGATGCAGTCTTGTTTTCCCCTGATTGAAGGCATGGAGCAGATTAGTTTCTGTCAGCTGTTTCAACACATCTGCCGTTTTCTTCTTTACTGCATTAATTGACTCAAAATGTGTTCCTTTAAGCACTGATTTCACTTTAGAGAAAAGAAAAAAGTCTCATGGTGCCAAATCTGGCAAATATGGAGGATTTTCAAGTGTAATAATGTGTTTATTGGCCAAAAACTGCTACACAGAAAGTGCTCTGTAAACAGGCTCATTGTCTTGATTAAGAATGAAACCATTTTCCCACAGTTCAGGCCTTTTTTTCTGACTCTTTTCTCAGCTTTATCATAACTTCCTTATAATAATGCTGCTTCATTGTTTTGCCTTCTGGACCCCATTCTGACAAAATTATGCCCTTGGTGTCAGAAAAAACAGTGAGCATGGTTTTGAATGTGGACTTGCTTTGACATGCTTTTTTCATTCTTGGTGATGCTAGTGTTTTCCATTGCACTGGATATGGGGATCCTACTGTATTTTATTAGTGACAGTGAATGGATTATACAATATTAGGCAAGTAATTGTACAGTAATGCAAGTGACAATGACAGTGAAACTGGAGGTGAGTGGAAAACCACATCAGTATTATGCACAGTTCATTGCAAGTGCTAAAATGAGTGTGTGAAGAGTTTTCATGCCCTTTACCCTTTAATTAAAACAAGTGATATAAAGGAAGTACATGTTATTGTAAAAAAAATAATTTCCACATTAAGCTTTGGATTTGTTTGAAGATACATGTAGAGTATTTCTTTATCCAGAAATCCGAAATACAGTTGCCCTTCCACATTCGCGGTTTCGATTATTCGTGGAAAGCCCTGCCCCCCCCCCGCTTTCCATCCCACTCCCTTCTCAAGGCAACGAGGGGCTTCTCATGAAGCCCATTGCTGCCCTGGGAAAGGACTGGGGTGGAAAGCCGCTTGCCCGCAGGCTCATTTCTTATTCGCGTTTTGTTCACATTCGCGGGGGTTGTCTGCCCCTAACCCCCGCAAATGCGGAGGGGCAACTGTACTCCAAAATCATCCACATGGGTGGCTGAAGTAGTGACACCTTTGCTTACTGATAGTTAAACATACACAAACTTTGTTTCATGCACAACATTTTAAAATATTGTGTATAGAATTACCTTCTGCCAATGTGTATAAGGTGTACAGGTCAACCCCCATATCCACGGATTCGGTATCCATAGGTCCTGTCTGAGGGGGGGGAAATACGAAGAGGTCCAAAAAGGCAGTCATTCGCAAGGATGTGAACTGCCTACACAGTTTATAATTCCCCCCAAAACTCTGCATAACCCCTAGCCCTGCTGACGAGTGGGTCTCCGTGCCGGCTGGGGATTCTGCGGGGGGCCCTCCCTGCAAAAGTTCCAAGAGTCCAACCCCACATCACCCGCCCCCCAACTCTTTCCATCCACCCAGCCCGGTACCTCCCAGCCTCTCCCCACCAAGGATGCTTGTGGCTCTCCTCAGGCCCGCTGGCAGCAGCAAGGCAGAAGGGATGGGGGGCATGTTTGTCGGTTGAGGGGGGATCCTCAGTGCTGGATCCAGCCTGGGCTACGGAGGAGCCACACAGCACATGGAGCCAGGGAGCCGAGACACGCACATGCATGCATGTACACCTACACACACACACAAACACATATGCACAGCAGCAACATGGGGGTGGAGCGGCACTGCAGGGAGAGGAAGGGAATCTCATCCCCAAGAGCAGACATGCGTCAGGAGGGCTGGAAAGAGCAGCAGTATCGAGAGAGAGGGAGGGAGAAAGAGGGTCTTCCTTGTCCAACGCCCACCCGTCGCTTCCCTTCTCTCTCCCCCCCACGTCTGGTACTCCCAGCTTCTTCCTGCTGGGGCTGGCTGCAACCCTCCTCGGGGGCCCACTAGTGGCAGTGATGGCTCCGGCTCACCGAGGAGGAAGAGGAGGGATAGAGAGGCAATGGTTTAGCCCTGGCCTTGCTCTGCCTGCCAAGGCTCCCTCAGCCCTGTCTTGGCTCCCTCCCTCCCTCCTTCTGAGCCCCCCACCCCAACTCCCCCGGTCCTTTACCTGCTGCCATCTGGTTATTCTAGTGAACAATAAGGGGGTAGGAGGGACTAACCTGAGGGTCCAGAGCTTTAAAAATCATGGCTGCTGATGATGATTCCCCTCTTTTGTAGCCCTGCCCCTTGTGCTCGTTCAGCCAGTCATAACACTGCCCATTCCTATCTGTGTGACCGTGGGTGTACAAACAATGGCATATTCAAAAGGCATATGGATCTTTTACATGAAATTCGGACGAAGCCCCAGACCCCCCATGAACAGACTTTACAGTGAGTTTTCCCGCCCCCTCTGAATGACATGTATTTGTGCGAACGAGTGTGTGAACGGATCACCGATCTTTCGCACACCGTTCGTTTTTGTTTTGTTTTGTTTTTGCTGTGTAGACGGGCCCATAGTTTCACTTATCCACGTCTGAAAAAATACAATCTTTCTAGTCATTTCTAGGTCCTCCAATGCAACTCTATGGTCAACTTCCGGCATTTGTCTCATTGAAAATAATAGGGTTCCCTATTATCTACAGTTCCCTATTATCTACGCGGCATCTTAGAATGTATCCCCCACAGATACAGGGGTCAACTTGTATATGAAACATAAATTCATTTTGTGTTTAGATGTGGTCCCACCTCCAAGATATCGCATTATGCATATGCAAATATTTTGAAATCCAATTTTTTTTTTAAAAAAAAAAAGTCCAAAACATTTCTGGTCCCAAGCATTTCGGATAAAGAATACGCAACCACATTAATAATATAGTAATTAGTAATATATAAACCACAATAAGTGTGTCTTCTTTATTTCCTTATCAAATATTTCAGCTCAAATGCTTGGATGAAAAAAATTTTAGTTTCAAAAATACTAAATATATAATAAATCAGATCACACTTTACTTAGAGCATTGAAAGCTTTCCAGAAAATTATTGAATTTAATCCCCCCCCCCACGCCCAGAAAATCAACATCACTACTGACAGTGTACTGGTATAGTTCAGTTAATGAACTTTACTTCCTTAACAGAAACTTTGGTATAATAATAATAATAATAATAATAATAATAATAATAATATATTATTATTATTATTATTATTATTAATAATAATAATAATTTCTTACCTGTCTCTCCCTATGGATTCAGATGGGGAACAAAAAATTAATATATAAACATAATGTTAGTTAAAAAAAACACACATATCAGTTAAAAACACATATCAATTTAATAGAACAGGTAAGACTAAGATTTTAAAACAATCAATATATAGTTTAAAATCCACAATTTAAAATCATCTGGATAGGCATGCTGGAAGAGACTGGCCTTTAATGCTGCTTTAAATTCCACAGAGTATTCAGCTGTCGTATCTCTTCTGGCAGGCCATTCCATAGTCTAGGGGTGGCTGAAGAAAAAGTCCTCTGGGTGACAGTCGCCAACCTAGTCCTACCTGGCTGGAGCAAACGTCCCCCAGAGGGCCTAAGTTAGATTATACAGGAGAAGGTGATCTTGTAGGTAAATTGGACCCAAACCACGTAGGGCTTTAATGGTAATAACCAACACTTTGTCCCTTGCCCAGAAACTTAATTGGCAGCCAGTGGAGTGATTTTACCATTGGTGTGATATGGTCACTCCTGGATATACCAGTGACTAATCTGGCTGCTGTGTTTTGAACCAATGGAAGTTTCCAAACTTGGTACAGAGGTAGCCCAATGTACAGTGCATTGCAAAAGTCCAGCCTTAAGGTTACCAGCATATGCACTATCACCTTTAGGTCTTCCAACTCTATGGTCATAAGCATTCCTGGCTGTCGCATCTATCTGAGCTGTCATTTCATAGAATCATAGAATTGTAGAGTTGGAAGAGATCACAAGGGCCATCCAGTCCAACCCCCTGCCACGCAGGAAATCACGATCAAAGCATCCCTGACAGGTGGCCATCCAGCCTCTGTTTAAAGACCTCCAAGGAAGAAGACCCCACCACGCTCCGAGGGAATGTGTTCCACTGCCGAACAGCTCTTACTGTCAAAAAGTTCCTCCTAATGTTGAGGTGGAATCTCTGTTCCTGGAGCTTGCATCCATTGCTCCGTGTTCCAGTCTCTGGAGCAGCAGAAAACAAGCCTGCTCCCTCCTCAGCGTGACACCCCTTCAAATACTTAAACAGGGCTATCATATCACCTCTTAACCGTCTTTTTTCCAGGCTAAACATGCCCAGCTCCCTAAGTCTCTCCTCATAAGGCATCATTTCCAGACCTTTCACCATTTTAGTTGCCCTTCTTTGGACATGCTCCAATTTGTCCATATCCTTTTTGAATTGTGGTGCCCAGAACTGGACACAGTATTCTAGGTGAGGTCTGACCAAGGCAGAATAGAGCGGCACTATTACTTCCCTTGATCTGGACACTATACTTCTATTGATGCAGCCCAAAATCGCATTGGCCTTTTTAGCTGCTGCATCACACTGTTGACTCATGTTCAACTTGTGGTCTACTAGGACTCCTAGATCCCTTTCACATGTAGTCTCATTCAGCCAGGTCTCCTCCATCCTGTATCTATGCATTACATTTTTTCGCCCTAAGTGCAGTACCTTACATTTCTCCATATTGAATTTCATTTTGTTAGCTTTGGCCCAGCTCTCCAGTCTATCCAGGTCATTTTGAATTTTGATCCTGTCCTCTAGGGTATTAGCTACTCCTCCTAATTTGGTGTCATCTGCAAATTTGATAAGTATGCCCCTAATTCCCTCATCCAAGTCATTGATAAAGATGTTGAATAGCACTGGGCCCAGGACCGAATCTTATTTGATAAGTGTGCCCCTAATTCCCTCATCCAAGTCATTGATAAAGATGTTGAATAGCCCTGGGCCCAGGACCGAACCTTGTAGCACCCCACTGGTCACATCTTTCCAAGATGAAGAGGAGCCACTGCTGAGCACCCTTTGGGTTTGGCTGGTCAACCAATTACAAATCCATTTAACTTGTCTAGCCCACATTTTCCAAGCATGTTTGCAAGAATGTCATGGGGAACCTTGTCAAAGGCCTTACTGAAATCAAGGTATACGATATCCACAGTGTTCCCTTCATCTACCAAGCTGGTAATTTTATCAAAAAAAGAGATCAGATTAGTCTGGCATGACTTGTTTCTCTGAAACCCATGTTGACTTTTTGTGATTATGGCATTGCCTTCTAAATGTTCACAGACTCTCTGTTTAATGATCTGCTCTAGAATCTTCCCTGGTATTGATGTCAGACTAACTGGACGATAATTGTTGGGATCCTCTTTTCCCCCCTTTTTGAAGATAGGAACAACGTTTGCCCTCCTCCACTCTGCTGGGACTTCTCCTGTTCTCCAGGAGTTCTCAAAGATTATTGCTGATGGCTCTGAGATTATATTTGCCAGCTCTTTTAATACTCTTGGATGTAGTTCATCTGGTCCTGGAGATTTAAATTCATTTAGTTTAAGAAGGTATACTTGTACTACCTCTTTGCTTATTCTGTGCTGAATTTCCCCTATTGTGTCCTCTGTTCCTTTATCCTCAGGTTGGTCACCCTTTTCCTTTTCTGAAAACACTGAGGCAAAGAAGGTGTTGAGTAATTCTGCCTTTTCTCTGTCCCCTGTTAGCATTTTGCCATCTTCTCCGCGTAGTGGCCCTACCATTTGCTTCTTCCTCCTTTTGCTGCGGACATACCCCCAAAAAACCTTTTTATTGTTCTTAACCTTTCTAGCAAGCCTGAGCTCATTCTGCACTTTAGGTTTTCTAACTTTACTCCTACACGTGTTCGCTATCTGTTTGAATTCTTCTTTGGTGATTTCCCCCTTTTTTCCATTTCCTATACATGTTCTGTTTAAAACTTAACTCCGTTGAAATTTCTTTAGTCATCCATCCTGGTTTCTTGAGACACCTCCCATTTTTCTTCCTCAATGGTACTGTTTGAAATTGTGCCTTCAGTATCTCCCTTTTGAGAAAGTCCCATCCATCTTGAGGTCTCTTCTCTTTTAGTATTCCTGACCATGGGATCACCTCCAGTGTCTTCCTGAGTTTATTGAAATCAGTTCTCCTAAAGTCGAGAACACGTGTCTGACTATGCCTGGCTTCTCCTTTCCATTGTATAACAAACTCCAGGAGAACATGATCACTCTCACCTAAGGATCCCACCACTTGCACCCCATTAACCAGGTCATCCCTGTTGGTTAGGATCAGATCTAAAATAGCTGACCCCCTTGTTGCCTCTTCCACCTTTTGGACCATGAAATTGTCTTCTAGGCAAGTCAGGAATTTGCTAGACCTTGAAGTTTTGGTTGAGTTAGATTGCCAGCAAATATCAGGATAGCTGAAGTCACCCATCACTACTACATCTCTCCTTTCTGCGTGCGTGGTCATCTTTTCTAGAAAGGCATCATCCAATTCCTCCATCTGACTTGGGGGTCTGTAGTAGAGTCCCATAATAACATCCCTGTTGTTTCCCTCCCCTTTAATTTTTATCCAGATGCTCTCCACCTGGCATCCAGTATTGATGTCATGGATCTCTTCACTAGTGTAAATATCCCTGACATATAATATATGTCAGGGATATATACCCCTGGGTTATACCCCTCTATTCCTACATTCCAATCATGAGACTCATCCCACCAGGTTTCAGTAATGCCTATTATATCATATTTGTTTTGTAGTGCTAGGAGTTCAAGTTCATCTTGCTTATTTCCCATGCTCTGTGCATTAGTGTAAAGACATCTAAGACCATGTGTTCCCTTTACTTGCTGCCTGTGCAAGTTTTTTTGCCTCCCACTGTTGGGTCCTTGCACTGTTTGCCTTGTTCCCTCTATGACAGTTTGACTATTTTCTCCAGCCCTTTTGCCTTCCAGAATACTGTCTCCCTCCCCCATATGACTCAGTGTAAAGCCCTCCTGATCAAATTCTTGAGACTGTAGGCAAAAATGTTTCTGCCAACTGTTGTGAGATGCACCCCATCTCTTGCCAGAAGTCCCCCCTCATGGAAGCGCAGCCCATGATCCAAGAATCCAAATTGTTCTCGGCGACACCATCTACAGAGCCAGTTGTTTACGTCGGCTATTTTCCTCTCCCTTCCTGGACCATGCCCTTCAACTGGCAGAAGAAACGAGATGACAACCTGTGCATCCATTTCTTTCAGCTTCCTCCCCAGAGCCTCATAATCTCTTCTGATCTTTGGAAAGCTGTGCCTTACAGTATCATTGGTTCCCACATGGACCAAAAGGAAGGGGTAATGATCTGTAGGCTTGACGAGTCTTGTCAGCTTCTCTGTCACATCACGGATCTTTGCCCCAGGGAGACAACACACCTCCCGAGACATCTTGTCAGGCCCACAAACCACTGCTTCTGTACCCCGCAGCAAGGAGTCCCTCCACCACCACCACACGCCTCCCCCGAGGCTTCACAACTGCTGTTCCTTGCTGTGGTATGTGTGGTATTTGCTGTTCCTTGCCGTGGTATTTGGAGTGATGGATCTAGAAGCATTCCCAGGCTATGAACACAGTCTTTCAGGGGAGTGTAACCCCATCCAGGACTGGCTGACACACCTCCAAACCCAGGTTAGGACCTTGACAGTAAGCACCTCCCATCTTGTCTGGATTCAGTTTCAGTTTGTTTTTCCTCATCTAGCCCATTACCTCCTCCAGGCGTTCATTTAGAGGAGACATACTATCCTTGGCTGAGGCTGCTTTTTAAGGCATGGAGAAATATATTTGGGTGTCATCAGCGTACTGATAGCACCCCGCCCCATGCCTCTGGATGATCTCTCATAGCGGTTTCATGTAGAGTTCCAACGCCACAAAATAGAAGAGCAGTTCAACATATTTCAGGAAACTTTTAATTTGTACACATATGAAATGAAACAACCAGGTCAAATAAGTCTTGCATAAGTAAAAATATTTTGAATCCTTGAGAGACCACCTGAAAGCTTCTTTCAAAATGCATCCTGGGATGATTTTTTCTTTCCTTTCAGCAGCCTGCACTTTTCTTAATGATTTTCACTTTGGTGGTGACATGTATAGATCTATGCATTTTCAACATGCCAGGGTAGCTGGTGAGATGGACAAACCTACTTTCCCCTTTTCTTTCATTGAAAGTCTGCCTTTCTCCAGGCATCCTTTACCATCCTCCCAGTGCCAATGCTGGTGTGTGTGTGTGTGTGTGTGTGTGTGTGTGGCTTCTAGAAGACAAGAAGAGGGTGGGCAGGGCTGGGCTCTCATAAAAAAACTTTGTAAAAAGGAGCTTTTTTGTCAGAGGCTTTGTTAAACTGAGGTATACCTGTACTTATCCCTTGTACACAGTCCTTTGTTTCTCAGCCTCATGGGTTTGCCTTTTCTAAGATGAAAGTAGGTCGCTAAAATGAAAGCAGCAAATGTCAGGGTGAAAGATACAGGTAGGCTTAGACTCCATCTGTCTCTTGTAAGTAGTTTTCTGCCTTAAGGAGCAAAAGCTACTCCTACTCTGTTTTCTAAAGGTAGACAACCAGATTTCTTTGGGAAGCTTGGGCTTTCATGGCAGGACCCGTCCCCTGTTAGCTTGTGCCCAGCATCTTGTATTCAGTGTGGTAAACTCCATTTAGCTTTTGTAGCTAGTAAAAAAGATCCTATAACTGCAGCAGCATGGAGCAACTTGACGGCACTGTTTGCCATTGCTTTCTGTTAGAATTGAGGGTCTTAGGGAGACACAGGCCCCGCCCCGTATCCTTGGCATCAATAACCGTGGTTTCATTTAACTGTGGTCGGGGGGAAAGGTCTCTCTAGGCATATGAAGGGTCTCTCTGGGAATCTGGAGGTCCTCCAACACAACTTTATGATCAATGTCTGCCAGAAATTGATCATAGATTCACACTGGAGGACCTCCAGATGCCTAGAGAGGTGTCCTCTCTAGGCATTTTCTAGGTCCTCCAGTGTGATTCTGTGGTATCCTATGGTAATTCACTATTATCTGCAGTTTCACTTATAAATGGTAAGTCCAGGAAAATATCCCCCTCAGATACAGGGGAGCGATTTGTATATAGATTTGTGTGTTTCTCTCTCTTTCTCTCTGTGTGTATTAAATAGCATTGGGTGTTATAGATGCTCCTAGGCTTATGTTCTGAAATGCCTTGTAAATGATGTGTACCTTGGAGGCAAAATAGATGTGATGTTGAAGATGTGTGATGGGATTATCTGACTATTTTTTTTTCTTTTAGGAATTCACAGGGGGGAAAGGATCAGCATTGGGGAAAGGTGCTGTTTAACTCTTACTCTTATTCCACTTTTCTGATTGAAATGGTATCCATTCCAAAGCTGCTTAACCCTCTCTGAGGGAGAAGGGAGGGACAGTGCCTATCATTCTTCTTTTCCCTGTTAGCAGCACTACTGTGATCCATAGCGGAAACTCTGGAATCTGTCTCCTGCTTCAATATGTGAAGGATCTTTTTGAATTGAGGCCTTTGAATCAAAGAACCTTGATTATAGACTAAATCTATGTGGCTGATTTAGTGATGGCTTCTATGGCTAAGATGACATTCTCCCTTTTTAGTGGTATCTTTACTATCACAATATAAAAATATTTGGACTTTTCCAGCATTTTTTTAATGATGGAATTTTTTTTATAGTAATCTCGTGAATTATGCTGGATTCTGATAGTTCTAAGCAGGTTGTCAAAAGAGGAATGCCAATTCTGGATATATTTAATCTGGGGAAGAACAAGGTAACAGATTGGTTATGAAAATTCTGATAAACTTGCCTATACAAATATTCAAATTAAAAGAAAAATAGCTCAACACACCAATTTTTCTTTCTGAATAAACAGGGTGTAATAGCAAAAAAACCAAAACAAAAAAACAACCCACCAGTTAATCTAACCATCAATGTTTAATTATTTACAGTCAAATGAACCTGTGGTTTTCTTCTTGGAAATGTCATATTTTCAGCATATCAAGCAACAATAAATCTACAAAAATAGCAGAGCTCTTATTCTAAGTGCACCTAGAAATTAAACTGGAAGTATCGTGAGTAAAACATATATGAACATATAGTTGACCTTCTCCGTCTGTGGATTTGGCATCCACGAATTCCACTATCCATGGCTTGAAAATATTTAAAAAATAATAACTCCAAGAATCAAAGTTTGATCTTGCCATTTTATATAAGGGACAATGTTTTACTCTGCCATTGTATATAATGGGTCTTGAGCATTCACAGATTTTGGTATCCATGGGGGGTCCTGGAACCAAATCTCAGTAGATAGCAAGGGCCCACTGTACTGTTGTTTAGCAGTGCTTGGAGACAAGGATATTGAAAATCCCAAAAGGTAATATGGTGTCAGTTACTACTGTTTATACCAAGCAAATAACTTGAAATTATATTTGAATACAGATATTTTCTACCGCCCCCCCCCCAAAAAAACATGGTGTTATACTGCAAGCAGAAAGGTTCTACAACTTGCTAAAACCCCCTTTTTCTCCCTTGCAGAAAGTTCAAATCCAGACTTTCATTCTGCTTGTGCAAGCTGTTGTAAAAACCACTATATAGACATACCACCATTAAGAAGCTCCTTTTTACAAAGTCTTTTTCTGTCCACCTAGCCTCTCCTTTTCCCCTCCTTGTCCTCTGTCTAACTGGAAATTTTTTCATAGTGTTTGGAGGGTGGTTAAGGTATACAGTATTACCCCCATATCTGTGGGACCTGTACCTGCAAATTCACTTACCTGTGTCTGAAAAAAATATGGTTTCTTTAGGCATTTAATAGGTCCTCCAGCATTCTATGGTTTGCTTCTGCAGGAAGTTGACCATAGAGTTGCACTGGAGGACCTAGAGATTCTGAGAGAGGTATTCTCTCTAGGAATCTCTAGGTCCTCCAGCACGACTCTATGGTATGCTTGGACTGGAAGTCATTCATTTTAATAGCATTCACTATTATCTGTGGTTTCCAGTATCCGGTGTAAGTCCAGGAATGTATCCCTGCAGATACGGGGGGGGGGGGTTCATACTGTACTGGAGAAACATAGACCTTCAATTGCATGTCTGTAGTAAACAGTACAATAAAGCTTGAGCTGAAAATATGGGATTCTCCTCAGATAATCCTATTTTTGTTGTGTTTGCCTGCCTATGACAGGCAAGGTAAATACGTTTTCCCTGGAATCCCTTACTGAGTATGCATGAAAAGTAAAACAGAAAGAAAGGGAGAAAGCAAATTAGCTTGCCTCACCAGCTACCTCCACCCTATTAAAAAAGCATAGATATGTAAAAATGGCCATTAAATGGAAATCATAAGAAAAATGGAAGATGGTAAAAGAAAAATATATCCTTGGATTCATTTTGGAAGAAGCCTTCAAGTGGTCTCTAGGAGGTTCAAAATGTTTTTGTTTACTTATGTAAGGCTTACCTGACCTGGTTGTTTCATTTTCCATGTGCATGCTGTTCGTTTTGAATAAGAAGTTTGATGACAGATGTTGAATTGTTCTCCTTTTTTGTGGTGTAGAAACTTATCCCTGTTCTTTCCATGTTATTTCTACCTCTTGGTACCAGATTTTCTGTTACAGAAATAATGTTCAGGAATACATCTACTTAGGGCCCGTCTAAATGGTGAAGATACCCCTCACGGAATTTGCTGGGAATCCTACCAGTCTAAATGGGATCCAGCACCAATCCACACTATTCAGAAGGCGGGGGGGACAAAATGGCAAAAACAGTGGGTTAAAACCCTTCGCAGGTTTCTCCGTACTTTTTCACAAACTGCGAGGCGGGTGCACATTTTTGCTCATTTGGACTATAGAACAATAAAAAACTCGAAGGGAAGCACAATGCTGATTGGCTGGGTAAGAGTGGGGGTGGGGCTTGCTAGGAGGGCAAGTGTCTGCTGCTGCCATGTTGGATTTTTGCCTTAGCAATCACCCACTAAGGCGATAAAAAGGATCAATATTTTCTGTTTTACTTTTGAGAATTGCTCTATAGCACTAGCACACCTTGGGACCACTTTTTTAAAAAATAAAAACCGGCGGCAGTGAAGATCTAACGCGAGTAAATCACTCGCAGCTGCCATCAGGAATGCGAGGCTTATGGGGGCTTCCGAAGCCAGAAAAACTATTTGGACATGTTGCTGCTGCTGCAAGATGCCAATAGTATGAGGTATTTGGGGTTTTTCCCCCTCATGTAGATGGGCCCTTAGTTAACTGAGGTATACCTGTAGTGTCAATTTGGTGAGGTGTTGCTTTGCACTAGCTGTTCTGCTAGCACTTGTGCAACCACTAGAAAAATAACACTGCTATTAGTATTTTTTCCATCGTAATGTTGGATGCTACCCACTATTAAGGGCATTAAGGACAGCAGATTACTTTCTAGAAGGATTAGATGCTGAGTAAAATAAAGCTCTACTTGTTTTGAATGTTTGGAAGACATGATTGGAAGAGAAATGAGGAGGTGTTTCACCATTTGAAGGATATTGGGAAAACTGTTAAATCCTTTCTATTGAGGACTCGGGCTTTTTTGTTAGTTTAGCTCAAGATTAAGCAGATGTCTTGTCCATTTCAGGCAAGTGGAATTGTGTTTCAGTAATTCCTTCTAAGCCATTTGTTGAGATTCATTTAAGATTCAACTTGTCTTATTAAAGGTCACCTCTGTTTTATGTTACAATACTGCTGTATTCTGACACACAGAAACTAAAGAGGAAAAACACTTTTCAAAGAACAATATTATTTCTATGCTTCCTCCAAGCATTTATAGACCACCCTATAAGAAAATGTTCTCAGGGTAGCTAACGTTATAAAATAAATTTGTAAAAATCTATAACTCTTAATAAAAGCAACAATAAAATATGATGCGATATAACACTTGAAAAGTTGTAGGTGTTGAGGTTGGTTGCTAGGTAAGTATGGTTGCGATTAAAATTAATACCTCATTTGTCTGTTCATCTATTTCATAGAGTCAGCCTTGCGTTTTTCTTAATGTTCTAATGAAAGGCTATTTCGTAAATGTCTTGAAAATATCTGGCGTCATACATGAGCCAGAGAGAAAACAACTTAGAGCAGGAGTTGGTAAAGTGCAGTCTGCTATCTGCATGTGGGCTCCAGGGCCATTTTGTGGTCTCCGGGGAGTCAAAAATATTCTTTTGCAATTTTTCTTTGCTCCAGAATGTATCTACGGTAAATGCCTTTAGCGGATGCAGACTGCATTTCCACCATGTTTGGAGCCCCCCCCCCAGGGGGCGTCAAACACAATGTTTTCAAACATTTTCAAACACACACACACACACACCAAAATGTCCGCTATGGACATGGGGTACATTTCCACCACATTTTTCAGGGCCTCTGGGCCACTTTAGGCCTAAGAGAGGTCTTTTTTGAAAAACAAAACATGGTGAACAAAACCCTCATATCCCTATGGTCCTATACCCCTTTGGGGGCATTTTATTTTATTTTATTTTATTTTGCAGCAGGTTTGGCCCTCCAAAGTCTCCTAAGGGCTAATGCAGCCTTGTAGCCTTCCACAGTTGCCCACCCCTGACTTAGAGGGGCAAACTAGATTAACATGGGAGGTTCGTCAATGGATCTCCTATAATAATGGGTAGAGACTTAATAGCAGGAAGTAATACTGGGCAAGTTATTTGAATATTTCCCTATATCTGCAGAACCAGTATCCACTGTTTCCGTTATCTACGTGACATAAAATAAGGACATATACCATACAGTCATGCTGGAAAATGCCTAGAGAGGCGCCCTCTCTAGGCATCTTCTAAGTACTCCAGTACAACTCTGTGGTATGGTTTTAGAGGAAGTCCTTTGTATTAATGGGGTTCACAGTTATCCTCTATTTCCAGTATCCATGGTAAGTCTGGGAACTGCACCCCCGCAGATATCGGGATCGGAATGTATTTTTTAAAAGTACTAAGAGACCAGCTATTTGTAAGACCTGAATCATCTTACACAACTATAAAGATTTATGGCTCAGATAACAATTTGCGTCTTTCTGTATCCAGTACATTCTATCCCATTCCCACAACTGCATAATTGTGTTTACTTATGGCTTCAGTATCGCTCCATCAGTGCATCGGAAGATGTGGATACCCATGAAAGCTCATACTAAAATAAATCAGTCTCAGAGGTACTACTAGATTCATCCCCATCCCCCTTTTCCTTTTTAATTTTTTAAAAAGTTTTATTCTGATGCAGTGTCTAAATCCTGCTGAACACTGCTTAGCTTGGTGGGGGCATTCAAGTACTGTGTGAGCACATTTTATTTTTGCTTCTTGAAGTAACTACAGCTTCAGGTAATGTATGTGTATGCACATTCCTGTGTATGGTATATGAGATATTGAGAGAGAGAGAGAAAGAAAATACTGAAAGATCAGGATCACTACCTCAGTATTATTCTACTTGATGCCCCTTCCCCTAATTTCAAAGCCAGGACATGGTATTGCTTTTTTAAAAAAAATCCACAAATCATTGGAGATCTAGGTTGCAAATTTGCACCAATACAGAATTGCACCTATGCTGTGCCTTGTTTGAATTTTCGATTTCACAAATTAAATGTATACTGAGATCTTAACCATTGTAATCAATGGGAACGAAAGGTGCTTCACTTTGGGTATATTGGTGCCTGGATTTTAAACTTTAGCATAGACTATTCCCACATGTGACAGTATAACACCCACTGATATCCACTTCACTGTCTTTATTACTATCTCATATTGGAAGCTGTATTATTAGCTGAAGACAGGATTCAGACTTGGATGAATGGCACATTTCTTTCTTTTCTTTTTTTACTCTGGAAAAATATGATTCTATGTCACTGTAATCCTTTATATGTTGTGTTTATGTTTCCTTCCCCTCCCCCCTCTTTTTTTTTCCCCCCCAGAAGCAAAATCAGAAAAAGAATCAAGTTGTTCACCAGCAGCTCAAGAACTCATGACAAGACTGGGATTTTTACTGGGAGAAGGAATTCCAACCTCTGCCCATATTGCTGCAGAAGAAAAACATGAAACTATGGTAAACTAGCGGAACCTAGTTAAAAATAGCAGCCTGGCTACATCTGAGATTCCTTGCTTTCATAATATTTAATGGAAAGCAAACATAATAGTATACAATAATGATTGCTTACAGCAGTGTATAAGTAATAATATACATGCACCAAAAGAGCTGGGGGGAAACCAAGCTGTGATTTAATTTCCCCTGTTCTTTTTCCCTGCTAGAAAATTATTTAAAACAAAACAAAGTTGAATTGTGAGAGCACCAATGAATAATTATTTTTAATTTGATGCTTCAAATAATGAAATTTTACAAATAACATTTAGGATATTTACCTACCCCCAGCACCACTGTTCCTAAGACACCACAGATGTTCACAGTGAACTAAGGATGTGATCTCTAGCTTTGGGGGCATGTGCTGAAGCGCTTTTGGCGGAGTTAAATAGCAGACAGTGTTTTTTTGCTTTCACATTTGGAAATCAGATTTCTATGATAATGTAAGACAGTTGTCTTTTTGCTTACTTCTGTGTAATACAGTATCATTTCCTTTTGCCATCCATATTTCTGTATGTGTATTTTTAACTGAAGAGCATTTGTCCAACAGACACTTTTAGCTTGACTCCATCTCCCAGGCCAAACTAAGCAAAAGAAAAATCCGTTTAATCTCTGGTGGGTTGCTGCAGGGAGACACCATCCTGTTAGTGACATACATGCATGTATATCTCCTTTTGGATAGGATGCAGGGAGCTATTCCCTAGCCCTTTGTGTATATAAAGCTCTCCCCTCCCACCCCACTGGAAGCTGTCTAGTCCTAGAAGAAGCTGCTGCTACTGCTGCTGCTTACTAGTGGGAAGGGAAGAGAGGCAATTCAAAGTTGCAGCTGCTCTGGGCTCCTGGGGAAGGAAGAGGAGGATGCATGTCATCTGTGAGCATACCCTCATTTCTTCCCTCCTCCAAGCTGAGACCAGCTGCTTCTTCATCATCTGGATTGCCTCCCCTTTCCTCCCCAACGATAAGCAGCAGCAACAGCAGGACCCCCTTCTGTGGCTGAACTGCTTCAAAGAGGAGGAGACATGGAACTGTGCAGGTGGAGCATTATGTTCTGTCTAGTCGATGTAGGATCTTGGTCAATGACACTACTATAAAGCAAGACAGACTCAATGACCTTTCAGTCTTTCTTGTTCTAGAAGACTTATGATAATTTGTGGTGGCAAGTTTTAAAACTAGGATCTTCTTCATGCCTTTGCTTTTTGAATAACTGTGAAGCATAGTCAGCATTTTTTAAAATCATGATCCTGAATTTTCCCAGTATTTTTGGAAAATACTGTGTTCACTTTAGGTTTGCTGTGTCTTCTACTGAGCATTCATTTTCCTCATCATGGATGTTATGCTGTGCTCTGTGCATTCATTCTTTGTTTTACTCATTTTGCAGTGCACAGTTGCTAGTCAAGGAGTCAGTCCCTGCTCTACACTAACGAGCAGCACAACGTCGCCTAGCACCGACAGTCCCTGCTCAACTCTGAATAGCTGTGCCGACAAAACAGCAGCCAACAAAAGTAGTCCCTGTGGGACCATTAGCAGCCCAAGCTCCACATTGGAAAGCAAGGACAGTGGGATTATAGGTAAGCACTTTAATTCCTAGTAATGCAGTAACTTCTTGCTATCTTTTTTACAGCTTGCTTTTCTGTTATCAGCAGGTGGGCCACCATGAGACTGTAAGAATATACAGAGCTGGAGCTAAAGCTCCCTTGTCTTAATTCATGTCAGTACTTGGCTCCAGTTCCAAAATCTCCATGCTCCAAAAATTTTTAAAGTGCTCTTTCACTTGAAATAATTATGTCATCCTCAGTGGTTCTTTTCTCTTTTTTTCTTGTAGGCATTTAGTCATGCCTAAACTTTCTTTTGATGCAGGCCCTTAGTGGGCAACGGTGGGGATGAAATCCCAAAGTTTCTCACTGCAGCGGCCTGACTGTGCTGTTCAGATCCATGCACTGGATTGGGAAAGGGTTGTTTTGCTGCAGGAGAGAATTACTGCTCTGGTGATATCCAGTGGTTAATAGCATGAGCAGTGGGTCTGAAAGCCCCTAGTTTAAATTTCATGACAGGGTTGGGCAGGGTGCTGTCTCAGTTGCAGGCATACATAACTACACCAGGAGTATTGGAATAATACTGGTCAACAATGTGGGCTTTTCCCTAAATATTAATGAGGGATGTATGGGCACCTCATGGATTTTGTTAAAGCATGAGAATGTGTTTTAGTTATGCTGGTATTTCCAACTTTAAATGATGGGGCACTACAAGGAGACTAGGAGACAGAGCAAATGTGGTCTGTCTATGAGAGAGAGAAGGAAAGAGAGTGTGCATGGTGGTACTTAGCAGAAGAGTGTTTGTCAGAATAGTCAGCTCTCTGTATCCACGGATTTGACATCCATGGATTCCACCATCCACGGCTTGCAAATACTAAAAAAATAAATAAATTCCAAGAAGCAAATCTTTATTTTGCCATTTTACATGAGGGGCACCATTTTACTATGCCATTGTATATAAGGTGCCTTGAGCATCCACGGATTTTGGTATCCACAGGAGGTCCTGGAACCAAACCCCAGCAGATACCCACTGTATTGGTGCCTGTGATGGTGGTGCCTATGTTGAATGTTTTTCTATTGTATGACTTGTGGGCTGGAGGACCCTGCCACCAACTAGATCCCCAGCCGTTGTTAAGAAAAACTGTAGTAGTTTCGCCACCACTGAAAAACACTTCACACCACCATGACCACAAAGTGCACTGAAGCATTTGCCTGGAACTCTGTGGTGCAAATCCAAACAGTAGTACCTATTTCAACGTTTAATCACTCTCTACTCCCTCCAGTGTTCTCTTTCAGATGCCCAGAAACTCTGTTGCAAAGCTCTATTTGAAAGTATTGTCCCACTTCTAGAAGAATACATTAGTAGCTGTACTCAGAACCCTCTATGAATGGCTGCTAAATGATCTCATTGAAGATGGTCTAGATTCTGGTGTCAGAGGACTCTGTGGCTCTTTGTTGCAACTACCAGTGTTTGTTGCAGATTTTGGAAACACTTACAGGGCCCAATGTTATTCCCAACCCTCCCCCCTAGTCCCCACTCATGCTTCCCATTGTATGTTTCCTGAAATATGCTCTAAGACCAATCTCAGAGGGCCTGTAGTCTGAGTATAGTGTGTTTTATAGCCGACATACTGGCAGCCATTGACAGGAGCTCTATGGTCCTCAGTCGGTGGTTCCCAAACATTGGTTCTCCAGATGTTTTAGACTTATGCTCCCAGAGTTCCTGACTGTTGGCCAAGTCAGCCAGGGCTTCTGGGAGCTGAAGTCCAAAATACCTGGAAAACCAATGTTTGGGAATCACTGCTCTTAAGTGCTGCTATCTATCATCAGTGTTGTTGCTGAGAGTTAAAGAAGAGTGGAATTAAATAAGGCGAAAAGAAATTAAATGAAATTAAATAAAATTTCAATAATGTAATGTACATTAATGGAAATAAATTAGCTGATTTCATTAATCACAATTAAAATAGAAAAATAATGTAGTGGTAGTGTTTCAGGGATAGCAATCTTGTAATGTTAAAATGAATTGAATTAATAGAATTAGACAACATCCACACAGATGAGGATGGTGTGCATATATTTGTGGGGTCTCCATCCAACCCCTCACATGACCCTTTAGATCAAAAAGGTTATACCTGGAAATGTACTTGGCTTGCGTAACAATCAGAGCACTGTGCGAAATCTGAAGAACATGTGAATGGAAATTTGTTTTAAATATAAAAAGGTGCTGTTGCTGTTTGAGACAGTGTTTATCTCCTAGCTTTTATAAAACTGTTGTGGGGTAGAATGCAGTGGTTGGCACAACATTTTCCCTGTCCCACTTGTGCATCCAGCTAGTAAGGCAAAGAAAGGCTCACAGCCAAGCTGGAGTGTCAGTCTTGTCACTGTTAGGATGGCCAGGGCAATGCTAGTGAAAGAGGCATGCTAGTGAAGGCAAACAGTGGAGATACTGGTGAAATGCTGTTGTAGTGCCAAGAAAGGCTCAGAAACAATTTTGTGATAGTCAGTCAGGTAGGAGGAGAATCTTGACATTGAAAAATGTTTTAAATGGCTAATTCAGGAATTGGGAATAAAAGGCAGCATGGGAGTAAGCAGGTAATTAAAATGAAGGTTGCATAGGGCATGTGAAGAAAAATAAACTGATTGCTATGATATGTATATCTTTGAATTAAGTGTGTGTCTGTACATGCATGTATGTGCACAGATGTGCATGCTTTTTGTTGCCAAGACGTATAGGATATTCAGTTGTGCAATTTGGCTGGTTAAAATAAAATGCTCCCTCCTACACATTTCCCTGTGCATCTTGAAAACAGTAATGATTTTCAAAGCTAGCCTGCCTAGTGTGGCATTTTAGACTTTACTATATGAGAAACAGGAAAAGAAAATGAAATGAAAATGAACTTGCACAGCCCTGTGAGTTTCTTATTGATCTAATCATTCTGTAGTCTTTTGAGAGGGTAGGAGGTGGTGGGGAGGGAAGTTCATGCCATTTCCCAAAGTAATCCCTACTTTTTTGTCTGAACACCAAATGTGTAGCTGTACATGCAAATTTATTAATATTATTAAATGCACATTCAGAACAGAGTTTAGCAAGTATATTTTTGTAACCTTTTTTTTGGCAGGCTTTACCCAACCATGAAAATAGCTTGTTCTTCTATGCTACTTAAGTAAGATTCCATTGTATTTCCATTCCTGCTCTGTTATTCTGGGCCAGTAGGCCCTTTGAGTGGAGAACTGCCTTTCCCTCTCCCACACTTTCTGCTGGCTAAGGCTTCTCTCCTCCTATTTTTTAGTGTTTTATTGCCTTAGTTGAAATTGTCTGCCTCCACTGACATAATAGAGGTGAGGGCAGATTTTCATTTTTTTTCAGTGAGCTAAGTACAAGAAAAGCCTGGGAGGGTGGCCAAAACAAGGAGGGAAATCTGGCGATATGCCTCTGTTTAGTATTAAAAAACTTGAGTGGAAAGCCCTCTTCCTCCCCTCAATTTGTAAATCAGAAAGGATGTTTAATTTGTAATATATCAAAAGGCCAAGTTCTTTCTTCAGTTAAAAATCTAAATTTAATAATTTTGTCATACAGAAGCACTTTGTCAAGCTTTTGTCAAATCATTACACCTTTCAACAGTCAAACATTTTGAAATAGGGGGTCATGCTTTTTCATGCCATGTATTCTTAAATCTTGAGGCAGGCAGGCAGGCAGGCATGCACAATCCCTGTCCTGTGTTTTCCTGCTGAAACTAGACCAAGGGTACTATCTAGTCTAGTGTGTCTCCAAATAACTTATTGACTTGGTCACATCATATACAGTAATTCTTTTTAAAAAGAACAGTTTTATTTTATTTTTTTGAAAACATCTGAAAACACAACATCAAGTGAGCATGACAGCTTGTGGATATATAAAGTAAATGGTTGACACGTAGATGTTACAAATGTATTTTTAAGATTCTGGAAAACCTGGTCCTTTTGTCTTTGCTCTTGCTTCACTTATTTTGGCAACCACTTCAGTCAGTTCCAAGTCATCACTTTTGCTGTGCTGTGTCTTCAGTCAACACATGGCAAGCTATATATACAGGAATATAAATATCTGTCATCCAAACTGGAGGGTGGACTGGTCTATACCTCTGCTCGACCCATCACCCTGGCTCCATTCATGGCCGCTTCCGAGACAAAACTCCGCGCCCTGAGAGCTCGCCTCCATTCCGCCCAAAACAACATCCTTCCTCCTGCGTGCCAGAACGCAAAAAAAAAAAAAAAAAAGTCTGTCTGTTGAAAACATTACAGATCTTCATGCATTGTCACCCTTCTTTCATCTAGAATTTATTGGTTTTCTCTTTTATTTTCTGCCTTTTAGCAACAGTAACAAGTTCATCTGAGAACGATGACCGTAGTGGATCCAGTTTGGAATGGAGTAAAGACGGGAGCCTCAGAACTGTCGCACATCAAGGAATTATTCATGAACGAAGGGCAGATAATTGTTCACCAGTTGCAGAAGAGGAGACTGTTGGGTCTTCAGAAAGTTTACCAAAAGCAGAGGCATCTTCTGGAGATGGTCCTGTTACTTACACTCAAAGCTCTGGCTCATTAGTGATGCCACGGCCTAATTCTGTTGCAGGTAAGAAAGCAAAAAAGGAACCTCATGCTGAATGAATTCCTGTTGTTGTTTGCAAGAACCAATTACCATCACATTATGTCTGATTTGCCGTTTAAAGGTCTGGTGAAAGGGAGTGCACAGTCTCTAACAGAGATAATAATAAAAACATTAAAAGAAACAAAACACAGAAGTCTGCATGGTGGTGGGATGTTATGTTTGGAGATAGACTAGTGTTCCATGTGCTGATTGCATTAAAAAGAAGTAAGTGGCTGTACACTTGTATGTGTTCATCTGTTAGAGTGAGGTATAGTAGAAAGCACTCAGCCTATAAATTAAGCTAGTAAACGAGCCGTAAAGGAGCGGTTCTTAACCTTCAGCCCTCTACGTATTTTGGATGTCAGCACCCAGAATCTCTGATCACAGGCCATGCTGACTGGGGCTTCTGGGAGTTGAAGTTCAAAACAACTGCCGGGTCCTGCAGGCTAAGAACCATTGCCGTAATGCAGTAACATTTCTGAAAGGTAAAATGTGGATATGGGTATAGAGATAGGGGGGCTTGTATCATTAGCACTGTTATAAGCACAGTCCAGGATATGATGTTTATATAGGGCAGACTACAGTGGAAGTGTGATGGCAGTGTGAGATGAAGAATAATGTTTTCCTAGTGACAAAATGTTACAGGTTGAGTGCTGGGGAAACTAATATTCTTGCAACGGAGTGCTTCCCTAATAACAGATATACATTTTTTGGTGAGAGAAAAAAAGCTGGTAAAGCTTTCGGGAAAACTGTACAGTAAGATCACCATTAACAATCCCAATTGAGACCCAGTTTGCACAGCCTGTCCAATTATATCAGGCCTAACTTGATGTTTGTATAGTACATAGCAAAGTGAAAGTATTGAGCCCGGTCCACATACTAGAACAGAAATGTTATTTTTGTTTTTGTGTGTTTTTGGTTGCATATGTAAATGTGATTTGTTTCTTTTAGTGCTGTTTTAATTTGCAAATTTGTGAGCATACATCTGTATATAATATACTGGTCTCTTAGTGACTTAATAGTACCATGAAAATTATCAACTAGGTTAAACCAGGAGAAATCTCTTAATGTATGTATCATCCTAAAGCAATTAAAACAACTTGAATGGTTCATTTTGTTAATACCTAAACCAAAATTACCAGTGTAGCTATTTGTCCTGGTCGTACTTGCTTTTCATCAGTCTAATGAGCCAGTCAGGCATGATTTCCTGCATATACCCTTGTCTGCTATAGTTGTGTAGAACAGGAATGGGCACTCTCAGAAGTTAATCCCTGGCTGATTTCCATGGACTTCTAGTTTCCTTTTTTTTCTCTCAGCCATGGAATGGCCATGCAAGTGTAGGCAAGTATCCAGCAGTCTTCCCCACTCAGAAGTGGAGCATTTGTCTTGCACACTTGGACAGGAACTTAACTTGCCCCCTGTAACATGCCCACCAGAGTTGTCTTAGGACATTTTCCTAGCCGGGGAGACAAACAGATAGCTCTTCTTCCTCAGCCAAGTCAAGATATATACCATCATAAGCTTTTTTGGGCAGTCTTGAGGGAGAAAATCTCATAAGTGTCCCTGAAATTAAAAATACAAGGTTGAATGTCTAGAAAACTGCTACCTTCTGTGACATCAAACATCTAATGCCCCAGGTAGTTGTTTCATTTTGTGTAATGTTAGACAATTCCTGAGCACTGTTACTAACAGTCCAGGTGTGGAGACAAAGTGCTGGATCCTAGACTACTCTTGCATTGACTGGTCCTAGGGTGTGGATGAGGAAAAAGCCACTGGGTTTAAGCACCTGCCCTAGCATGTTGTGGTGATGCTGCTTCCAGTTGGACTGCTTGGTGTCTTCATGGGATTTGCAAAGTGACTCAGTGGCACTTGCAGTGTCTTAACTGTGATCCCTGGGTGGCCACAGATGTTTACTCTCATGGCTGCATTATTTAGCTGCAAGTAGCAACATTAAGGCTGGACCTCCCTTTCACCCATCCACATGAAACTGCCTTTGTTTACATCTGGTGTCTGTGAGCACACATCTTCACTTCTAAAACAGAGGATTGTTCAGGGTCATCCTTCTGAGTTGCTCTTGATAGGATTGGCAGGATTGTTGATGGATCACAATATTTTGAGACTACAAGTTCTAACTTCAGTTTCTGGGAGCAAAAAAACTTACAGTCGTCCCTCCACATTCGCGGGGCTTAGGGTCTTGAGACCCCCGTGAATGTGGAAAAAACGCAAATAAAAAATGCTGCTCCCACAACCCACCCACCCCCCCGAGGGAGGGAGGCAGCGGGAGGATGTCTGGCCAGCTGGCCGGCCTCTCCGCGGCCTTCCTGAGGGGACTCCGGGCCTTAGAAGCCCAGGAGCCCGCTTAGGAAGGCCAGGGAAGGCGGCAGGCGGGAGGCTGCCCTGCCTCTCCCCGGCCTTCCTGAGCGGACTCTGGGGCTTAGAAGCCCCGGAGCCCGCTCAGGAAGGCCGGGGAAGGCAGAGGGAGGGAGGGAGGGAGGGAGGGAGGCTGCCTTGCCTTTCCCCGGCCTTCCAGAGGTGGCTCCGGAGCTTAGAAGCCCCGGAACCACCTCTGGAAGGCCGGGGAAGGCGCAGACAGGAGGTTGCCCCACCTCTTCCCAGCCTTCCCGAAGGGGCTCAGGGTTAAACCGCAAATAATCAAAACCGCGAGTGTGAAAGCCGCGAATGTGGAGGGGCAACTGTACTTACTTAGACACAATTGAATAATTAGGAGATAAAATAAGATCTCCAGGGTGGTTCATTTTTTTATAATGGCTTAACATTTAAATTAGTCCTCCATATGAAGCACCTTTGTTTATTTACTAACATTGACTTAAATTGACTTTTACTTGGCCCAAAGATCTACTTTTTGTGGATATTTATTTGCTTTGTTAGACAAAATGAACATGGGAAAAGAATTTATAACTATAATAAAGAATCTATACGGAGGCATACAAGCAGTAATATCAGTAAAGGCCCTGGACTCTGATAGGCTGAACCTAACCAGAGAAACATGACAAGGTTGCATGCTGTCACCACCCTTATTTGTGATTATAATTGAATCTCTCACTATTACAGTAAGAGAACTTACTGACTTTAAAGGCATAAATATTAACCGTAAAGTTTATAGGATAAATTTATGCATAGATGATATTCTTTTATTGCTTTAAGACCCATTTAATGTTTTATGGCTATTGGACAATATCATCCACAAATCCTCTCAATTCATGCTGCAGGAAAAATAAGTAATGAAAAGTTAGAGTTTCTAGAGTTAAGCAAGAAAAGTAGTAAAGAAAAAGAAATCAAAGACATTTTCAAGTATTTGTTCTGTTTTTAAGCATGAAAAAGTCTAGGCATTTATCAAGCAAAAAAAAAAAAATCTTGAGCAACTACAACCCCACAACTAGAAACATTACAGTAAATGTGTAATAAATTAAAAGAACAGGCAAATCTGAAACTATCAGTGTTGAGTAAATTGGCCACAATCAAGGCACATATTTTACCAAAAAATCTTGTTTTTATTTCATAGAATTCCACTACACTTCTTTCTTTTTTTAATTTTTTCTTTATTAGTTTTATTAGTAACATACATCTATATAGTAAACATGCTTGAAACGTGTTACTTATTATAACAAAGCATTTTCTCCCCTCCTCCCATCCCCCCCACCCACAAACCCCTCCAATAGCTATAAAGATGTTTTAATATCTATTACGCATGATGTGGAATATCTTTTTTACCGTTTCTCTCACCTCTCTGTGCCCCTTTTCACCTTCAACTTTCTTGATTCAAAATCCCCACCTACCCCACCACGTCCTTTCTTTTATTTGTCCAATAAATTTTCCTCGTCTCTCCCTCAGAAAATCAAATAAAATATATTCTGCCATGTAATGTGTCCAGATATTTTTGTCCCAACTCTGTTTATTTTTCCACCCTAATGCTGTACTGCATGAACTGCTCTTAATAAATTTTTTATTACATAATCTTCCTTTTTACTTACTCTCAAATTCTTTAAACCCAAAGTTAGACAATTCTCCATATTGGAAGTTCCTCCCCATCATTTTATTTATCTCATGAGTAATTTGTATCCAAAAATTTTGTATGTAGGGGCACTCCAACTACATATGAATATATGTCCCTTTTTACCCACATCCATGCCAACAATTTGAAGAGAGATTTGTGTTTATCATTGAGATCTGATGTGGGGTTTTATACCATTTACTAATTAACTTTAATTGTTCTTTAACCTTTAAATTTTAAATGTTGATTATCTGGGTGATCCACAACATTATTCCTTCTGTATTTATTTTCATATCTTTCTCCCATATTCCATACAAATCTTCCTTTCTTCTAAATTGTTTTTCCAAAAATAACTACACTTCTCTCAAAAAAACATAATATATATGAAATTTTGACCAGAAAAAAAAAGAAAAGAAAAATGTACAGTATTAACAAAAGCCTAAGTTTTAAAAATAGGATTAAACATAACCAATTTAGTGTAGGAGACCTAGCAAACCTGACTGTGTGTTTCAGTTACCCAGCTTACTAGATTCACAAAGCAAGATGAAAATATAGAAATACAGTACAGTACTAGCTATTCCTGGTGTAACATACACCTTCAAACTTCTCCCCCCCCCCACCACTGCCAGGCTCACACTCCCTGCCCCCCCGCCACCAGGCTTCTCCCCCCCCCACTGCCAGACTCGCACCCCCACTGCCAAGCACGCCCCCCCACTACCAGGCACACCCCCACCACCAGGTGTGTACCTCAACCCCCACTGCCAGGCTTGCACAACCCACCCCCTCCTCCAGGCATGCGCCCCACCCCTGCCACCATTCTCATGTCCGCACCCCCGCCACCAGGCACGTGCCACACACCCCCTGCCACCACACCTGTGTCCCCCCCACCAGGCCCATGTTCTCCTGCCACCAGGTGCCCCTTCTGTGGCCCCCCATGCTCAGGCACACACTACACACACACGCCACATCCCCCCATGGTACTCATACCCCTCTGCCACAGCCATGTGTAGAAAGGACTAAAACTTCCACATGGTCCTGCCCCCAGTGTGCTGATTGGCTGCACAACAGAGCTTTGATTGGTTGGTCAGTTTCCTAAGCGGCCAGTCAGCACACTGGAAATGGCAACATACCCAAGAGAAATATGTATATAGATTTTCAATATAGAAAGTTCAGTCTTTTTGACACTAAAATCTTTATTTCTAATAAATAAATAAATAAAATTGCAATTAAAATTCTTTGACTCTAAAAATGATAAATAATCTGTCATGTACATACAAAAATATCAGCCCCTGAACTCTCACCAGTTTGTCTCATTTCAGCCCACTTAAAATGAGCACACACAGAAAGGCATTTACAGTGTGTAACGTGGGAAGAAAAAGGCATATACAGAATCAAAGATCTATTTATTAGAGGCAAGCAGTTAACAGAAGAAACGATTAAAATTAAAAATAACAGTTGTCTAGTTTTCATGTTAAAAATCTTGCCGCTAACTTCTTTTCCTAACTACACAGTAATGTGTGCCCACTGTGATCTTTAACAACTAGTGAATTGAAATGTCTAGACCAGGAGGCAACACTAAAGGGGAAGTACAGTTGTCCCTTCATGTTCATGTGTTTCACTTCGCGTTTTTGCATATTTGCGGTTTGTAGCTGCTGCTCAGCTAGCTCAAACTCCAAGATCCCACCCTCCTCCCCTCTCCTCCTGTCCTGCCAACAACACAACACCATCTTGCTTTCTTACCTTGCACCGAAACACTTACAGTTTAAAACAGTAAGGTCACTTCTTTCCCAAACCAAAGCAACCGTAGCAATACCCACCCCCTGGGTGCACAAATAATGCCCCTCACCCACACTCCCCTCCCCTCCAGCTCTCCCTCCCTTTGTCCTGGCAACAAAACACTCCATCTTGCTTTCTTACCTTGCGCCAAAACAGCACTGCCCGTTACTTTAAACCTTACGGTTTTAAATGGGCAGTGCTGTTTTGCTGCAAGGTGCAAGAAATCAAGATGGAGTTGTATTGTTAGCAGGACTGAGGGAGGGAGAGCTGGCGGGGAGGCGAGTGTGGGTGAGGGGCATGGTTTGTGTGCCTGGGGGCAGGTGTTGCTACTGCGGTGGCAGATATTGGCATTTCTGTTGGCAGGAGAGGAGTCTACAATACTGTAGTGTAGTATGCATGTTGGGGGTGAGGCTTAACTTATTTGGTTTTTTCACTTTTGCGGTGGTGCTTTGCCCCTAACCCCCACAAATGTGAAGGGACAACTGTATTATAAATATATAAGAACTTAATAGAAGCCACCTATGAGAGTTCCAAATTAATTTGGGGAACTAATCTTGATCTACAAATAAAATAACACTGGAATGACATTTGGACTTTGATCAGCTTCTTTGAAAGAATTTACACTGAAAATAGTGCTTAGATAGCATATGTATCCAACTAAACTCCATGAGGTTAACAAAGAAATCTCAAATCTTTGTTGGCTTTGGTATGGGGATGTAAACTTATTATAACACTTATGGTTAGAATGTACAAAGGTTAAATTTGGGCGGAAAGCATTAGTGACTTATTCTTGCTGTTGTTCTTGATAAAGCAAATGAACTTGCAGCATAAATCTTTTATCTTATTTAGTGCCAGCAAGAATGATGATTGCAAGAGTATAGGAAGATTTTCGTTACATATCACTTTGATATTGTCTTGACAAGGTGTGAAACATAGCACTTGCAGAAAAACTGACCTTCCCCACCAGATCAGCTAGAGGAGAGATAAGAAAAATAACTTTGAAACTATCTGGTGATTGGTTCTCCATGGCACTGACCTGACATCATTATAGGGTCCTCTAGAACAACAATTGATTTTCTGGAATAACAGATTCTGATACATGTTGCTACATAGTAGGACATAGTTACAAAGTAGGCATTGACATTTAAATGAGCTTTCCTGATAATTACAAGATTAACTGTATTACTGGATCTACTTACCAACTTTGGCTTTACCAACACATTTTATGGTTATATACAATCCATTTTTTGTTACTTACTGAAATTTAAGAAATGATTACTTCAAAAATTGTGGCCAAAAAGAAACGGAGCCTGAGTTCCTAGCAGGCAGATACTTTTCAGAGAGCTTTTGGTTGTAAACTGTTCTCATGAAAACTAATAAGGGAATTAGCAAGCTAATTTGAGAGTAACAGAAAGCTGGACAACTACGTGTGTTTGATCAAAACTTTTCTCCAACATTGGTGAAAACTGAGAGATGTCTGAAATAGGTGAAATACATGCCTGCGATCATGACATTCTTCCTTGGAGCTCCTGCCATTGAGGGAATTGGTGTATTCATGTACAACCAGCTACTCTTGTACTTTAAGTTCATGTGCTACTTCCTGCATACAAATGGAGACAAGTGAGAAGCAGCCCAGAAAGCTTTAATGAGATTTGAGTACTATTCTGAATGTGTACACAGTCTTATCCTGAATGCTCTGTCCCTGGGCATGAGCTTAAAATGAGAAATGATACGATAACCCCTTTGTTTGATCTGACATACCTCTGCTCCTAAGCTTTTGTTATCTGCAGTGGTATGAGAAAGTTCATTAATGTCATTCTGTGTTCAGTTGCTGGCATAACTTAAACCATGCTCTATTTTCTTTTCTGAGTCTCTATCTAGACCAATCCTTTCCCATTTTCTGTTCTTTGATTTTCACTTCTTATTTATCACGAATGTGTGTTTTGGCAATATTTAGTAAGTTTAAAAGCTGTTTAGAACATAATACATATATTCAAAGTACAGATTTTTCTCAAAGTGTAAAAAGCCCTAATAAGAAGAACAATTGGGAAAAGGTCTTCTCCAAATTAAAAGAGCACATGGTTTGTGTAAATATTTACTAAAGGCTTAATGCTGGAATTAGCTTTTTCCATAAAGAACCAGACTTTGTGCCAGGGTGGTCTTATAATTGTCTAAGGAGTTTGGTATCTGTCATTATACAATTGTGGAGTGCCTCTTAAGTTTATGAACTGTTGACCCCATTGCTTTTATATTAAAAGACATTTTAAAAAATAGATGCACTGATAAATCATTTCCTTCTGGAAAATTATGGGCTTCCTTTTTAAATTTTATCAGACACCAACATGCATGATGTATCTTGGTGCTGATTTCATTGGAAAGCTGCTAGAGAGTATGCAGTGATCAGAAAGTGGATTCCTGTCAAATTGGAAATTTGTAATTGTATGTATATTTGAATGGGGGATTCTCCATTTCACTGCACTCAATCCTCTGAACAACCTCCAGGTTAAATGAAACATAATGTGGATAGTTCCCTTCTTTCCTTTATAAAACTGTTGCAGAAGCAAAGGAGTCGTGATAATTACTAGCCTCTCTCCCTCTGCTGTCAATGCTGCAGTACATTATGAAGGTCCTTTGTAAATGTGTAGAATTTCAGCTATTGTAATTAATTTAATGTTTGGAGATGTTCCTGGTAGACTCCAATCATTAGTCATAGATTTATTTCAGTTTCCCACTGCATGGGGCCACAATGCTGAAAAGGCAAGCTACTTTTTTAGTTTAAAATCATAGAATCATAGAATCATAGAATTGCAGAGTTGGAAGAGACCACGAGGGCCATCCAGTCCAACCCCCCTGCCACGCAGGAAATCACAATCAAAGCATCCCCGACAGATGGCCATCCAGCCTCTGTTTAAAGACCTCCAAGGAAGGAGACCCCACCACGCTCCGAGGGAGTGTGTTCCACTGCCGAACAGCTCTTACTGTCAAAAAGTTCCTCCTCATGTTGAGGTGGAATCTCTGTTCCTGGAGCTTGCACCCATTGCTCCGTGTTCCAGTCTCTGGAGCAGCAGAAAACAAGCCTGCTCTATCCTCAGCGTGACATCCCTTCAGATACTTAAACAGGGCTATCATATCGCCTCTAAACCGTCTTTTTTCCAGGCTAAACATACCCAGCTCCCTAAGTCTCTCCTCATAAGGCATTGTTTCCAGACCTTTCACCATTTTAGTTGCCCTTCTCTGGACACGCTCCAATTTGTCAATATCCTTTCTGAATTGTGGTGCCCAGAACTGGACACAGTATTCTAAGTGAGGTCTGAGCAAGGCAGAATAGAGTGGCACTATTACTTCCCTTGATCTAGACACTATACTTCTATTGATACAGCCCAAAATTGCATTGGCCTTTTTAGCTGCCGCATCACACTGTTGGCTCATGTTCAACTTGTGATCTACTAGGACTCCTAGATCCCTTTCGCACATAGTCTCATTCAGCCAGGTCTCTCCCATCCTATATTTATGCATTTCATTTTTCCGCCCTAAATGCAGTACTTTACATTTCTCCGTATTGAATTTCATTTTGTTAGCTTTGGCCCAGCTCTCCAGTCTATCCAGGTCATTCTGAATTTTGATCCTGTCCTCTAGGGTATTAGCTACTCCTCCCAATTTGGTGTCATCTGCAAATTTGATAAGTATGCCCCTAATTCCCTCATCTAAGTCATTGATAAAGATGTTGAATAGCACTGGGCCCAGGACAGAACCCTGTGGCACCCCACTGGTCACATCTTTCCAAGATGAAGAGGAGCCACTGCTGAGCACCCTTTGGGTTCGGCCGGTCAACCAATTACAAATCCATTGAACAGTTAACTTGTCTAGCCCACATTCTACAAGCTTGTTTGCAAGAATGTCATGGGGAACCTTGTCAAAGGCCTTACTGAAATCAAGGTATGCAATGTCCACAGCATTCCCTTCATCTACCAAGCTGGTAACTTTATCAAAAAAAGAGATCAGATTAGTCTGGCATGACTTGTTTCTCTGAAACCCATGCTGACTTTTTGTGATTATGGCATTGCCTTCTAAATGTTCACAGACTCTCTGTTTAATGATCTGTTCTAGAATCTTCCCTGGTATTGATGTCAGACTAACTGGACGATAGTTGTTGGGATCCTCTTTTTTCCCCTTTTTGAAGATGGGAACAACGTTTGCCCTCCTCCAGTCTGCTGGGACTTCTCCTGTTCTCCAGGAGTTCTCAAATATTATTGCCAATGGCTCTGAGATTATATTTGCCAGCTCTTTTAATACTCTTGGATGTAGTTCATCTGGTCCTGGAGATTTAAATTCATTTAGATTAAGAAGGTATTCCTGTACTACCTCTTTACTTATTTTGAGCTGGATTTCCCCTATTGTGTCCTCAGTTCCATTCTCCTCAGGTTGGTCCTCCTTTTCCTTTTCTGAAAACACTGAGGCAAAGAAGGTGTTGAGTAATTCTGCCTTTTCTCTGTCCCCTGTTAGCATTTTGCCATCTTCTCCACGTAGCGGCCCTATCATTTCCTTCTCCCTCCTTTTGCTGCGGACATACCCAAAAAAACCCTTTTTATTGTTCTTAACCTCCCTAGCAAGCCTGAGCTCATTCTGCTCTTTAGCTTTTCTGACTTTACTCCTACACGTGTTCGCTATCTGTTTGAATTCTTCTTTGGTGATTTCCCCCCTTTTCCATTTCCTATACATGTTCCGTTTAAAACTTAGCTCCATTGAAAGTTCTTTAGTCATCCATCCTGGTTTCTTGAGACACCTCCCATTTTTCTTCCTCAATGGTACTATTTGAAATTGTGCCTTCAGTATCTCCCTTTTGAGAAAGTCCCATCCGTCTTGAGGTCCCTTCTCTTTTAGTATTCTTGACCATGGGATCATCCCCAGTATTTCCCTGAGTTTATTGAAATCAGCTCTCCTAAAGTCAAGAATGCGTGTCTGACTATGCCTGGCTTCTCCTTTCCATTGTATAACAAACTCCAGGAGAACATGATCACTCTCACCTAAGGATCCCACCACTTGCACCCCATTAACCAGGTCGTCTCTGTTGGTTAGGATCAGATCTAAAATAGCTGACCCCCTTGTTGCCTCTTCCACCTTTTGGACCATGAAATTGTCTTCCAGGCATGTAAGGAATTTGCTAGACCTTGTAGTTTTGGCTGAGTTAGATTGCCAGCAAATATCAGGATAGTTGAAGTCACCCATCACTACTACATCTCTCCTTTCTGCGTGTATGTTCATCTGTTCTAGAAAGGCAACATCCAATTCCTCTGTCTGATTTGGGGGTCTGTAGTAGAGTCCCACAATAACATCCCTGTTGTTTCCCTCCCCTTTAATTTTTATCCAGATGCTCTCCACCTGGCTTCCAGTATTGATGTCACTTCACTGGTGTAAATATCCCTGACATATAATGCTATTCCTCCTCCTTTCCTGTTTGGCCTGTTTCTCCTATAAAGGTTATACCCCTCTATTCCTACATTCCAATCATGAGACTCGTCCCACCAGGTTTCAGTAACGCCTATTATATCATATTTGTTTTGTAGTGCAAGGAGTTCAAGTTCATCTTGCTTATTTCCCATGCTCTGTGCATTAGTGTAGAGACATCTGAGACCATGTGTTCCCTTTACTTGCTCCCTGTGCAAGTTTTTTTGCCTCCCACTGTTGGGTCCTTGCGCTGTTTGCCTTGTTCCCTCTATAACAGTTTGACTATTTTCTCCAGCCCTTTTGCCTTCCAGAATACTGTCTCCCTCCCCCATTTGACTCAGTTTAAAGCCCTCCTGATCAAATTCTTGAGACTGTTGGCAAAAATGTTTCTTCCAACTGTTGTAAGATGCACCCCATCTCTTGCCAGAAGTCCCCCCGCATGGAAGTGCAGTCCATGATCCAAGAATCCAATTTGTTCTCGGCGACACCATCTACGGAGCCAGTTGTTTACGTCGGCTATTTTCCTCTCCCTTCTTGGACCATGCCCTTCAACTGGCAGAAGAGACGAGATGACCACCTGTGCGTTCATTTCTTTCAGCTTCCTCCCCAGGGCCTCATAATCTCTTCTGATCTTGGGAAAGCTGTGCCTTGCAGTATCATTGGTTCCCACATGGACCAAAAGGAAGGGGTAATGATCCGTAGGCTTGACGAGTCTTGTCAGCCTCTCGGTCACATCACAGATCTTTGCCCCAGGGAGACAACACACCTCCCGAGTCATCTTGTCAGGCCCACATACCACTGCTTCTGTACCCCTCAGCAAGGAGTCCCCCACCACCACCACACGCCTCCGCTGAGGCTTCGCAGCTGCTGTTCCTTGCGGTGGTCCTCTCAAGGTCCCCTGCTCTACCCCTGAAGTCTTTCCATGCTGTTCTTCCTCGTTGTCCTTGATAAGGGAAAGGGCTTCGAATCGATTCTGTAGCTGCAAACTGCTGGAAGAATCCCTGGATTTTCTTGTTCTGTGTGTGACATTCCTCCAGCTGTCTACTTCCTGTGTCCGTGAAGTGACCCTCTCCTCCACAGCCACTTCCTCTGTGCGGTCCCCATCCAAGACTGTTCGTTCTGTTCTGTCCAGGAAAACCTCTTGCTCACGAATCTGTTGAAGTGTAGCTACCCGTGTCTCCAGCTGCTGTACTTTCTCCTCCAAGAGAAAATGCAGTATGCCTTGAAAAACACCAGCAAATCTGTGGTTCTAAGTACAATCCTTTCCTGCACATGGGATCATGACCACTTTCTTCACCTCTTTCAAGTAGTTTCTCTTCTGTCTTAATTCTGAGGTTGACCAATTTATTTTCAGTATGTTTCACAATTTCCTAAAAGCTTTTATGGTTGGATACTATACATCTTTGCAAAAAGAAGAGCTGAGAATCCTACCATTTAATGGGTGATTGTTGATGTGCTGAATGCTGTGAAATACTGCACAAAGTGTTTGCCTGTCTGCCTGCAAGATTTTGGACTGTCTGCTTGCAAGATTTGGACTGCCAATAACTCTGAATGAAAGAAATCATTGGGGCAGAAGATTCATCTTAGCTACCTTGCTGTGTTTCAACTTGGAAATACTGAAGCTTTAATAAATAATTTGACTGCCAAGCTGGCTATAAAAATTCAGTATAAGTTTCTTCTCTTACATGCCACCTAACAGTAAACCAGCAGTTTTAAATCCTTCCTGATTATTCTTTTTTATATTAAAAACTCTAAACCACAAAGGAACACTTGAGCCAGGCAGTCTATGGCAGAAGCAGGATATTTCAAAATTGTCTCTTAATTCTTCAGAAGCAGAAAATTATATACACTTTAGGGTTGTTTCCATGCAGGGAATTATTTCCCAGTGCAAAATGTTTTTGTTCATGTGATGATTTCTGTAGAACACTGGTGAGAGTCTTG